>OX030952.1:61527546-62145816 GCA_943735915.1 Pherbina coryleti
AATACCTATTTTACTATATTTACTAAAGAAAGTTCTTTATCTTAAATTCTTTGATCTCTTCTTATCTCCTATCTAACTATTATTTCCATTTCATATTTTATAAATTATCCGTATCAACTTAATTTTACGTCTTTAGTAGTGGCGTGGTTTTAACCCTGTCTACTCCGTCGATTATCATTAGTTATATCACGATAGCGTGGTTTTTACCCCGTTCGTGCCTCTTTAAGTTATATCACGATAGCGTGGTTTTTACCCTGTTCGTGCCTCTTTAAGGACTTTGTCGGTAAGGTATCAGTAGTACCACTTACTAACAGTGCTACTCTTTACGTCTATAGTAGTGGCGTTGTTTTTACCCTGTCTACTCCGTCGACTATTACTAGTTATATCACGATTGCGTGGTTTTTACCCTGTTCGTGCCTCTTTAAGGACCTTTATAAAGTAACTATAAGACATTTAAGTTGTAAGTATATCACGATAGCGTGGTTTTTACCCTGTTCGTGCCTCTTTAAGAATCTTCACCAGTATTTGTAAGGCATATGACTTCAATATTAGGTCAACCAGAACACGGCATCAGAAACGCTCGCGCCACACCACCACCGCTGGAATGACGAATCTCACAGTCGATAGCCCAGGATTAGTATCTTAAGGACATGGTGAAGTTATATTAAAAACATGTTATATATTCAATATTTCTTAGCCATTTAAATGCTATATTAAATTCTTTGTTTTTTTTTATTTTGTTTGATTAATAATTTCTTTATTACATTTATTACTTATGTATTAAGTTTGAATTAGTTTGAAGAGGGAATAAAATTATAACGAAAACTTTAAAAGGATTGATTAATTGGTTTAGTGTCCAAAAATTAATAAATTTTTGTGAACGACCCTGGACAGCCGCTTTGTCTGTCCCAGCTATAGACCCTGGTAAACAGGGAGTCGTTACAAATCGAATCACAAAACAATCTTAAACGAAGACCGCTTACATATTTAATATATTTTCAGTATATTGTTTTGAACGATTTCATCATTTTGCTGTAATTAGATATTGAATCATAAAAATATAAACAAAATTCGCAAAAAAATACTTTTTATTCAATATTGAAAGAAAACGGGTTGTATAAATTTATAAGCGGGAATTGCAAAAAACGAAACAAACGACAAACGCACGAAATTCAATAAATCCCACAAATTCAAAAAAAAATATATAAACGTCCTGTAAGCCACCATTCAACAAATAGAAATAGAATCCAAAACGCATTCCGTCCAAATGCTGCGTGCAAATACTGACCAGCATATTTGCGTTTATTGTGCTTTTACGCGCTATAACATGTTCACGTTCTAAAACTTGATGGCAAGCCGTAGTTTGCAATGAATTTTATAACACAACATGACTTCAAATCATCACGGCCCAATGATCAGCGTGCTTCAACGTTAAGTTCTTAAACTGGAATTGTTATTAAATATAGATTTACCATCAATTCCGTTGTGGTTTCTGATGTGCCACCCTGGCAAATGAAATTGGGAACAACGCGATAAAAACAATAACTCTTGGAGCCGAAGCCTTTCTCGCGAGTAGACCAAACGCGGAAATTTTCCCCTAATCAGTCCCACAGGCTGACCATATCTAAGAACTCACGAGGTATTTTTCTTGCTAGAAATAAAATTGAAATTTTATTATTGTTAGCCGAATTGATTTACAAAATTTGTTTAATTTTTTTTAATTGTCAAAACTTGACAACACACAAACAACAATTTTTAAAATGGTTGTCAAATTTATAGCAAGTGATAACCTTTTATAGCAAAAGTTCAAAAAGCTGAACTTTTTCTATCTCCTAGTATCACATGAAATCACAGAGGATATCACATTCTATAAAAACGAAAAATTAATGCCTGTTTCACACTCACATTCATCAATCTCATATGGTAGGGGTCACATACTTTTTCTTTCTAACAAAAAATGTGATTGTGGGAGATCGTAAGTAATAGCATGGAAACGCGGCTTTAATCTCGATTTAATCTCTATATCTAAACGCACTATTACACATTATGTACACTTGATGGTTCACACTTTTATGAAACCCAGTATGCACAAAAACGGATGCGGATCCGTTTCGAACCCGTTATGAGTCCGTCAGCGCGGAATTCGATGGACCCGATTCGAACCGGTAACAAATCCGCTTATAAAATAAAAACCATTTTATTAAAACGCAACCCGTTTCGGATAAAATATACGAAGTATGTCCCTCTCGAATTCGAAACACATCCGAATGGCACACTGGGAATGATCTTTCGACGCAAGGAAACAACAACAACAATGCTATGCACATTTTGGTGAGAGAACGAAGAGCGCAGATTTATAGAAAGTGTTTTTATTTGACGTAGTGTAACGAAGCTGCCGGTCTTCCAGCTATATAGCTGAGATATGCTCAGCCGCTGTCCAGGACTCGTCACAAAAATTTATAGTTTGGGATATTTTTGTTAAAAATATAGTTTATTTAGAAAATATTTAGTTTTCTGTTTCCTACAAATGTGATCAAAGTAAGTTGGTGTGGCGAGCGATATATTTTTGGTCGAAATCGGCTGTGCGTTTCGCGAATCAGGAGTTATCGCTTTGGCTGATGTCCGTTGTGCTAGTCCGGCTGCTATGCTTTTCCCTGACTACCCACTTACGCCCTGACCGTCAAACTCTAGTCTTGTTGGGGCGCTCTGACGATGCGCCTTCTAGGTGTCTTTTCCCTCCCGTTCGACCTGACGGTGCGCTTAATATAATCCTGTAATAACACGTCCACGATCAAGCGACCTGACGTTGCGCTTCCTAACCTTCATTTGACCACCCGTGCGACCTGACGGTGCACCTTAGCAAATACTCTACCAGCTCTTTAGCTTGAACACTGCAACCAGACGGTGCGCTTCCTGGCCTATACTTTACCACCCGTGCTATCTGACGGTGCGCCTTAGCAAATACACTACCAGCTCTTAGACTCAATCAAGCGACCTGACGGTGCGCTTCCTATCTACTTGACCACCCGTGCGCCTTAGCAAATACTCTACCACTATTCCCACAACAAAAAATTTACCTTGTATTCGTCCTCAGCCTCCGCTGTCAATCCTTCTTGATCCTCCGTATATGCCGCGGCCTCTTCCGTTGATAGTCCTCAGCTACTTGCTTCGAATTAATTCTTCTTCTCCTCTTCAGTTGGTGGTCCTTTCGCTACTTTTCTAGTGATCGCTCCTCTTCGGTTGGTGGTCCGTCAGCTACTGACTTTTCAATCCACTCACTGCTTCAATCGTACCTCTTGTTAGACTATGCTTGCTGGCACCTTGAGTTGTATTTGTGTTTGCATGTGTCTCTCGTTAGGCTTGCTGGTAACTCGAGTTGTATTTGTATTTTCATGTATCTCTCGTTGCGCTGTGCTTGCTGGTAATTCAAGTTGTATTTGTATTTTCATGTACCTCTCGTTAAGCTATGCTTGCTGGTAACTCGAGTTGTATTTGTATTTTCATGCATCTCTTGTTAAGCTATGCTTGCTGGTACCTCGAGTTGTATTTGTGTTTGCTTGTACCTCTAGTCTTTTCTTGTGCCTCTCTTGTTTCTCGTTCTAATTGTTTTTTGCTTGTGTCTCGCGTCGCACTGTTCAAAAATAATAGAAATCAGATTACGCCATCAGAGGCATAAAACCTTGCACCGTTCTGCGCAAGACGTTAGGTCTTTCGTGACGTAGATAGGAAAAGACACTTTCTCTGTTCTTCTCACTGATTTTATGTTCGTGCAAGAAAAGACGAAATATAGTGCGAAATAGTTCTGTGCTATTTTTTTTTTCAGCTACAGTTGTTTTTTATGTTTTGTTCAGTGAAAAACAGCTGATTTTGACAATGGGTCGATCGTGACGTAGGCAGGACATGCGCATGGCATAATCTTGTATTTATTATTTTTGGCACTGTTTATGTTAGGCTTAGATCGCTGGTAGGGGAAATACTGGTTTTCAACGTGTGTTTCTCTCTATCTCTAGCTGATGCTCAATGTTATGTTGAAATCGTTGAAGCTTATCATGCTTTGCTGTAATTTTGCCGCATTGACCGCTGCTCACACCAACAAAAATATATACCTTATACTATGCGTTAAGGTTGGCACAGGGTGCTTAGTTTCTTACAATGTCTAATATAATTAATTTCACATAGTTTCAATAATTCAATGATTTAAGAAAAGTAAAATAATAATTCAATTACAAAGTTTGTTAACATTTCAAAAATAATTCAAATAATAAAAATAATAATAATAATAACATTTCAACAATTATAAAAATAATTTCAAAAACAGTAATAATAATTTCAGCTCTGGCGATGCAGACCGTGTGCATCCAACAGATTCCAGGTTTTTTGGGTCGTCAAAACAAAAATCGATGATATTTGTGTACCAATCAGGTCAGGGTCTTCAGATGCATTTATAAATTGTTTTTAAAAAAAATTTTTATTTTTAGTTTTGCCATTAAAAAAATAAAAGCCTAAAAAAACTTTCTTGTTAAAAATTTTAAAATTAAAGATAACTAAAACTTTTTGGCTTAAAGTAAAAAATGCACGAGTAGTTATAAAATGCCCTTTATTTAAAATCACTGAGCAAGAAACATTGGTTTTGGTCGGTACTGAGAGCAATTAAGATTTCCGCAATGCAGACCAACGTTGCCACTTAAAACATTTTATTTTACCAAATTTTTACTGAAATGATTACTGCCCCAAATTTGTTTGCAACCTATGTACCAACAAAGTTTACCATAAAAAAATACATGCATTGTTACTTTAAGGGCCAGTTTTTCAGTGCGGGTTTAAACTCTAGTCAAATTAAACTGAGCTTAACTCACCAAAAAGGGACGTTAAAACTCGGTTTAACTGAGTATTGTAGCATTCGTTTAAGTTGAATTAACTTAAATTATCATATGATGTGCTTTTTTTTTTTTGCTTAAACCGAGTTTAAACGTCAAATTTTGGTGAGTAAACTTCGGTTTAATTTGACTAGAATTTAAGCCCGCACTGAAAAACTGGCCCTAAGTTTTCACTTTATAAGTTTACAAAAAAAAAATATATATAAAAACTTTTTTAAAAAATGTAAAATCCAAGAATTTGTTTTTACTTCAAGTATTTCATTATAACTTAAATTATTTTTAGAAATATACCAGCTTTAGTCCTTATGAAAATAATAGATACATCTGAAATACTTTTTGGCATTTGAGATATATAACAGGGTTGTTTTGAATTGAATTAATTTACGTCAGAGTTGCTAAAATTGTAGCAAGTGAGCAAATAATTTGTTGCTTACATTTATTTTTGTTTGCGTTAATTCTTAATTGTTTGGAATTCTGAAATTTTTCAAGCCTTCCTTAGCTTCATAATTATAATTGCAATAAATCAACTACCAAACTACCAAATAATTTTAATACAATATATTGAAGCAAAAATAGCTTTGTTTTTCATTTTTGTTGTTGCTTTTGTCGTTTGTGGCTTCTACAGCTTTGTTGTTGCAAAATTTCACAATTGAGCAGCCATTTTAAAATGAGCCTACCTTGTAATTGTATCATGGTCTGCTTTGTGAAAATCACAATGCGCTCAGTAGTACTCTCTTATTCGCTCAATTTTTTCTCTTTCACCAGAGTCATGCCAACCCCCCCATCTAACACACTTAGCACGCTGTCGCATATTGTGCGCCATTTGCCCAACTCTAATGTATAGCCAGCATCGTTCACAGGCTTGGTGACACCCGGGACGGATACTCATGGTGTCACCCCTATAAAAAATTTCTAAATGCAAAAAGAAACCAATTCGATGAGATTAAGTGTTTTTAGTTTTTATTATTATCTTTATGTTTTCCGAAAAAAAACAACCAACATATGACAAACAATAAGAATTTGTAAAAATAGAACAAAAATATTACATTTTCAGGTGTCTACATATTTAGATATGTAGGCATAAGGTAAAACAAAGAAATCTTATTAATGGCGTTGTCTTAAAAACTAACTTTTCTTACTTTAAGAGCTGCAAAATTTGAAATAACCTCATCGAAATCAATATTACTTGCAAGCTCGTTTTCAATGGATAAAATAGCAAGATCGCAGAGACTTACCTGTCCCATGGTGGACCTTAAATAAGTCTTAATTAATTTTAGCTTTGAAAAACTGCTTTCGCATGAAGCTACTGATACACAAATTGTTAGAAATAGTTTCAATGCGACAAAATGTAAACAACATACATTTTTTAACGTTATGTATTTGTACCTTTTTCTTTCTGTTTGAGAAATTAAAAAAAATATCAAAATGGTGTCACCCCTAAAATGGTGGTACTCGGGGCGGATTCTCGGGGAATTCTCCGGAGTTCCAGGCGAATTTAATTCAGGAACCCCCAAATATTATGTAATTTTACATATGATTAGACACAAAATTGTTGGAGAAGCTGATACAGCACTGGAGTCATATAAGACTCCCTTAGAATGGGGTAAAAGTGCCTTGTGATGCACTACTCCGACAGAAGAGATATTGGAACTTTAGAGTACCAATTAACCACACTAACTCGGAGAAACTCCACAATACATGAATTCTATCAGAAAGTTTATCAGCATTTGTCTTTAATCTTAGATAAGATTGCCTGTCTAGAATTAGGTGAAGAATCACTGCGAGCAATGACCAACTCGTACAGAGATCGCATTTTGCTTATATTAATTTTTTTAATTAATTCTTTCACTTACATTTTACTTACAAAAGGCTGAACTGTAATGGTGCATAATATGTAAAATGCTACATCTTCAAAAATAACGCATGGAATTTAAAGGTGAATAGCTCTTTGAGTAGGTAGCATCATACCCTTTCTTTTGATACCCATAATGCTGTTTCGTAGAAAATTAAAAAATAAATCACAAGTTTTCTAAGTCCATTTTCCCCAATTGTCAAGCCATATACATAACTTCTGAACCACTAGAAAGCGGCGTGAAATTTTTTCCACAAAATAAAAAATTCTTCAATTATGCCTCGAACTTTACTTGAATAATTTCTTCGAACATGTGTCGAGTTTCAAAGTGACAATTGCCAAAAAACAGCTGTTGTGCTTGAAACTTACTTGGTCGTTTCTGTACTTTTAGACAAATTTTTTCATATTGACATATTCAAAATAATCTTTTACTAGAACTTTACTTGAAGCGGGTACGGAAACAAACCTATTCCATATTTGAGATACCATTAAACTGAAGTTGTTCTTAATATACGCCCACTGCTGTTTCCTTCATTCGAACCTGCATCCTCTGTGCGCAATTTCAAAACGACATATTTAACTTCGATAAAATTGTTAAATACAAAGCTAGTCAAGTTTCCCAACTAGAAAGACATTGAAGATAGAATTTCCACTTACTTAATTTGCACTTACCATAGTAAATCGGTATTGGTCTCATACAATTGATAATTAACATTAGTTGCCAAGTTATCTTTAGCTTGATGTCGTTTTCAGAGTTACTGCGGGCTCCAAGGTAGATCAAGTCATTAACAATCCCAAGAGGTATTGACAGCAGCCACGTGGTTTTCAAGAAGTTGGGATCGCTTGTTTGTTGTCATCAGGCATTTTAGTTATTTAAGATATTTCTGCATTCACCGAAGACCAATTTGAAAATACCTTTTTCTCTTCTCGTTTTGAATTTCATGTCCCTACAACTCAGATCAGCAGTTCGGCTACATTAAATTAAAAACTTCCTTTTCAATCGACGCGGGGGTAATCGTAAAGTAATATAATTTTCACAAATTTTCTTTTAATATAATAATTTCATAATTCATTTTCACATTAATATTAATGGTGGAATAAGATAAAAAAATCAAGATCTCAACAATATCAAAATGAAACCTCAAAAATCAACAATATTTTTAATACCATATTTCATTTGTGACAACAGTGGTTTCAACGTAATATGCAAAAGCAAGCACGAAAGATAATACTAATGCGGGAATTATGCGTTATACACAGGCTTTGTGCAAATTCTGAAAAGTCCATACTTTTTCTTTGTCGATTCGGAAAGTGTAATATTACGAACAGTAAAATTTTCATCATTTGTCCTGTAGGTCTCAAATTTGCGATGAAAATATAAACCTACTTACAAATAATTAAACTCTTCCGTGTACTAGTATGGGCATGTAAAAAAATTGAACAATACACAATCGTCCAAATGCAAAAATGTGCATTCGCCCAAATACTATCGCTTTTAGGAAAAACAAACCGTTTTGGCACTTTTGCAATCATTTCCACAAATAATTTAGAATCATGCAGTAGTTCACTTATTTGCTTGAAGAGACGGAGTAAACCCTGAGTATCAAAGTGAGTATTGCTTTAAAAATTGAATTAACCTTAATCGGGTCCTTGTGTAAATTTTACACACTTTTTAACTCCAAACTGATATTTCTTTAATATAAGTTCATCAAATCGATCTAGGAGTTTGGTTGGTTTTTTAAAAAAATTTTTTTTCAAAAAAATAAATGAAATAATGAATAGTAAATAATTTTTAACGACAAGATCGCAATCATTTCATTCATCCATGAAAATATGGCTCTTGAAAAAAGTGTGTTAAATTTACACACAAGGAACTTATTCGTTTCTCAAAATAAGGGACCGATGAAGGTTAAGATTAAGTCAAACTGAATTAAGATTTGCTCGTGGGAACGGGGTATTTCACATTCTTATTTCGCAAGCCAAAATACTTGATTCAGAGTGCCGTGGAAACCTGCTATAACAACTTAATCTGGATGTTCATTCACTGCATTTGTATATGCGTCCGTCAACTCGCTGGAGTAATTTACGCAAGAAACTTATGGCAGAGTTCAATGATTGCGTTTTACGTTTAGATTTAGCAGATCTACAAAATTATAAAACATTTGGTATGTTCTTAATGTTGAGTTTTTGTCGTATTTACACAAAAATACTTAGAATTTCTTTATTTATAATCAAAAAAATCTTAAATCCTGAGTATAAAAAAAGTTCTTTTGAGAAATTAACAATGAAAAAAAAATTGACATTTTTAGTTTTTAAGATTTATTTACAAAAGCCATCCCTAAAAGTAATGAGTTTCTGACTCGTTTCTTTTATTTCGAAATATTTTCGACTTTGCTTGCGTAGCGAGTAAACGGACGCATATGCAAATGCAGTAAATGAACATACATCTGTAAGCTTTCACATATTTCTATGTCCTTGCGTTCAGCGAGTAGACGGACGCATATGCATATGCAGTGAATAAACTTCCCGCTTAATAGCGTTTTCGTTTCTACCAAAAAATGTTGCCTCTTCATTGCTCTATTCTTTTTTCGTGTTCGATTGTAAAATAAGTACAAGCGGGTGAAAAAATCTGCATTCGTTTCTTTAAATGTTATATTTATATAGGGCAAAAAAGGCACATTTCTTGCCCTGCGAAACTTTATGAAGGGAGAATGTTCCCCTGAAAATCAGATGATTGCTTTAAGGTACTACTACCGTCTAGAATGTTAAAAAATATATATATATGTATACATATTATGTATGGTTATTAAAATTTTTTTACAGTATTAAACAGTTCTTGAAAATTACGAAAAATTTTTTATTTTCTATTATTTGTACATTTAATAGAGGTCGCTCAAATTTTCTTCTCAAAAAAAAAAAACACTGCTGCATGGCGGGCAGTTAATCTCTGGAACGGGTAGTCATAAAATTAAGAATGAGTTACAAAAAGGAAGTGCTCTTACGTGATAGTTTACCAGAATAATTTAAAAATCACTAAAAATAAAAAATTTTTTTCCAAAATCGCCTTTTTTTCGACCTGTTTTTAGACTCCACATTTTTTTTTTTTTTGTGGTTAAATTGTGTCAAACGCGTGTAAAGTTTTTTAACACTTGCGGCGAGCCGAGAGCGCGCTTCAATTGAGTCAGAACATCTTGACACTGGCGGCAAATTTCAATTTATTATTTTAGACAGTTATTATTGAAGGTACAAAGAATCTAAAAATGTAAAAAACAAAAATTCATTTTTTAAAAATTCTAGACGGTAATAGTACCTTAAACGAAAATATTATGAAATGCGTGTGTTAGACCAGGATAAATATTAGCATTCATAATTTGACACTTTATCAGCTAGGTTCTGCATTTCACTTTCACTCGAAATTGGCATCGAAATCGATATAAGTTGAAATTTGGTGTTCCACGTTTCACTTTTTCGTTTTCAGTTTCACTTTTTTTTCGAAGTTAAAATCAAGTGAAATGGTGTGTTCCGCAAATCACTTTTTACGATTTTAAAGTGATTTCAAACCGACTAACTTTAGAAGTGTGAATTTATAAAAAAAAGTGAAAAGCAGACAAATTTTGCGCAGAAAACGCAGAAAATTATTTTTCGTCATGGCAACATTTATCTTTGCAACGGTTATTAATTATCGATAAGTAAACTATTCAAATACGACCAGCTTTAGTTCTCATACCGATAAAATAAACTGAAACGTACGGATATGTGAGTAATTAATATTAAATAGTAATTAATACATATTTCTTTAAAATTTTTATACGTGTTTTTTTTTAAACAGGGGTAAACACAAAAATTCTGCTCAGGAAAAAAACCTTCATTTCTTCTTTAGAAAATCATAAAGGCGATCGAGTGATATCAGATGAGTTGTGAAGCACTTTGGGGAAAGATCTCAATAGACACGGTCCATTTCAAAAGGATGCTACTGGATGGAAAAAATTATATAATCAGCCTTATTCCAGGATCCGTCGTAGCTGTGATTTTCTTTCGGAATCGTAAAGTTGTATTCTACGATCCGAATCGTTACGTCGTATTCGAAATTCGTAACATTGTTATTCCACGTTCCGAACGCATCAACATTTGACAGTTGTTTTTGCGGATTTCTTACGACAGGTTTCTGTTGGCGGAATTAATTTTGAACAAGAATTTTAAAGTATAATTGGTGCAGAGTTCGTGTGTGAATTGTGTGTTTTCTTTGGAAATAAGCTGCATTTAGGAAAAAATGAAAGTATTTTCATTTAAATCACCAAAAAAAATTGATTGTCTATTTTTATAGGTCAAAAACAACAAACAGAAACCAATACGTGCGTTTGGTCAGCTTAATGACTAAAAGGCCAGATTTGGCGCAGGGACTTAGCAAGGACTTTCCAACTCCATGTTGGTAGCCACCTTCTGCTAAAAATCTCAATAATGCCATTAACTGCGATATAAGTGTTAATGCTGAACAGTTAGGCAGGAAGCTCATCTTCAAAAATGTTTAAAACAAGCCTGAATGCGGGTTTATTTAAGCGGAAATTTTTTTTAATCCTACGGATTTAAGAAGAGTAAAATTAAAAATGGACATTAATTTTTTTTTTTGTTTTTTGTTCAAAACCGAAACCCATTTCAAACAATAAATTTTGTGAAAATTAACCAAAACATGACGCAATCAATTGATCTAAGCCGCAAATGTTTTACAACGTTTCTTATTTAGACGTTAGAAAAAGTTAATTACACCAAGTCAACACAATCACAAACTTGTGTCGAAAAATGTCGAAAGTGTATTAAATGCGCTTTGAAAATAATTTTTTTTCACTTCTGTAATCACTTCTTTTACAGTTCTTCTTCTTTTGAAGTAATTCTTTTAAAACACAATTTATGTGACACTTTTTAAACGCTTAATTTATCACTTCTTTTAAAGTTTCTTGTCTTCTGTCAAAAACAGCAGTGTTCGAATTTTCGAAATTAAATTTCAATGAGGCAACGCTCCGCATAGTTTTGTTCGGATCCTAGAATAGCAAATTTTTCGTATTCGTAGCGTAGTCTTACGTTCGTAGATTTATTACGACGGATCCTGGAATAGGGCTGAATATAAAAAATTATATTCTTTTTTGTTTTTAATAATTTTATTTTTAAGGTTTGAATAGAAAGCAGGAATACGGAAAAAACTTGATTATAACAAATCGGAGGACCTATCCAATGGCGGATGCCCATTTAATACATTTGTGATTTCTAGTTCAGAGGATGCTGTTGCCCGAGTTTGCGGTATTTATGTTGTGGTTGAAGGTGTCCCTAATCCAAAAGTTTTGGGCGGGGTTGATGGCGAAAACAGTGCCATGTTTTGAAAACTGCCTTCTGCAAAGAAACGCAACACTGAGGCCTGTTTTAGCACGGATGGAATGGATGACTTCCTAAGATATGGTTCTATAGTATCAAGCAGCATTTTGAAGTCACTTTTATTGACGCGGTAGTAATTAACGAACCTTAAATATAATTCAATTATCTAAAAAAATCCAATTAAGTTGTAATCTTTAGCAATCCTTACGCAGTATCAACAATTTGAAACGGGTTTGAATTGTCCTCCAAAGTACGCCTTTTTAATTTTTCAATTATATATTTATACGCTTCAATCTGCCGCATAACAGCAACATAAACCGCACTAATATTTTATTTTATTGCGGACACGAACTTAATTCTCTAATCTTGTTTAATGTACTTTTATTTTCAACAATAAATAAAACTTTGGAATTTCACTTTCGACCTCATTTCATTCGTTTTCTGGAACCTAGCTGTATATTTTTAATATAGCATTTTTTTCTTTTTGGCGCACACAAATAAATCAGCTGATTTAGTAAGCAGGGCAGTGTTTTGTGTTCAAAACCTGCACTTTTTCAGGCACTCAAATGTGGTAGGGCAACATTTTTTTGTAGAAACGAAAACACCATAATATAAAAAAAAAATACAATTTAAATTAGCATTCCGACCCAAATCTAACTTCGGCGATTTCTCAATGAAGAAATTGTGGACAAATGTTCATTAACGGCGTTTTTTAATTTTTTGGGCGTTTGTTAATTTTTGCGTTTTTGTTATTTTATTAGGACGATTTTTTCCACAACCATTAATGTTTTGTAAAATAGAAAAATGTGATAATAAATTCAAAAACGTCAATCTGGATAGAGATAAAAATGAATTTATTAAGGATTTACAATAATTTTATTGTATGGAAATAAAATGCTTTCAATTGTATAATATATTAATGAAGGCCATTCATACAGTCAATCGTATTAGGCTTACCAAAATTGTATTTTTGTCAAGTACAGTTTATGTTAATAAAAGTATTGTTTGAATTCCGTTGCTGCACAAACGAATAACAAATTCGATTAATATATTTCTTGCATTGCTTAGATATGATCTAAAGAATTTGAATTGTTGGTCCTTTTCGTCTTATGGTTTCATATCCTCAATAGTTCTGTTATCGGTAATGTGATTTGTTGATTGGCGAGTGAATGTCTGCGTCAGTTTTCATCTATATGTGTTCCATCTACGTAAGGTGTATTGGTTAATGTTCTTGTATCATGTTGTCTGTTAGTTTATTTTAATTTTAGGTTTCTGATTATTTCAGTAACATGGATTATTTTTATTGGTACTTGTAATGTTTATATATTTTGGGTTTAAAGGTCTGCGAAAATAGAAAAATAAAATATTTGCATTATCCTGCAAAAAGTCGTTAAAGTGTTTTTATGTGCTATTTATGTAAAAACTTCACGAAGAACATTTACAGATTAAAGTCTATCGTCTGAAGTCAGGCAGATATTAATAAAAATCTCATTACTTACCTAAAGTGAGCGAAATCTAAAAAAGATATAAATGAAAATGTTAAAAGAAGTCTTACTTTTAATTTCTGCGAAGACGCTTTCTTCCGCTGTCATCACCATCTCCACCGCCACCGCGTTCTTCAGCTTCCATAACCTATTTTAAATTTCATTCATTGGATGTCCTTAGAAATTATTTAATGGTATACCTTTATTTTTGTGCCACAAATTTCAGCGCCATTCAAGACTTGAATTGCTTTTAGCGCACTATCTCTGTCTGCATACTTCACATACCCACAATTTTTATTTGGCAATAAATAGACATCTATAAGTCCCTTCCAGCAGGAAAACACATTTTTTAATATTGACTGCGGTAGATTCTAAAAAGTTGAAAAACAAATTTTTCCATATTTATAAACTGAAGAAATGAGTCCATGAAGCCAAGATTACCGATGCCAAAACAATAAAAAGACGTTGTGCTACTGATGCGTCAGAAGGAGCCAGCTGCTGAGCTGGTGGTAAGGGTACGTTGCATATAGAATCCTTTTTGGTGCGCTCTAATGATAAAAATATGTTAATTTAAGTTCAGCCACTTATACATCACATTTTACTGTCGATAAACGAAGTGTCCATGCGAGAGGAACTCATCCCAGCAACTTTTACTATAATACGTTCACCCATTGGATATTCCAGACCGTGGAGTTTGTCCCTTTAAAACAAAAATTTATGTTTTTACGAAAATTGATATTTAAATTTAAGGAAGTACTTTGCATAGATAGCAGCTTCAGGATTATCGTATACAACTATAGCCTCATTTGTCCGTGGCCCATCTGAAAAAATTTCAACAATTTATTATTAAAACAACAAACAATCCTCGAAACATCATACATTCCCTCGTTATCTGACAGTAGTCTAACCCAGGAATAATGTCAAATAGACGCCAGAGTTGATCTTGGTTAACGCAAACGCTTGCAATGACTTCTAAACAGGTAGGTTGAGGAACTGCCACGTTCTGCATACGTAAGAAAGCAGCCATATCCGTATTTATTGACGTGTTTGTCCAGTCGTTGTAAGAACTATTGTTGTAGTTGTTATCAGAACCGCTCCCACGATTTCTACTAAAAGAATTGTCCTCATAAGGCCGACCATACTGATCTCTTTGGTTCCTGGTTGATCCTTTTGGCTCTGCAAACACAGCTTTATACTTCGAACTGCAGTTCTCAAACGCAATAGCTGCGTGGTAAAATCTATTTTTTTTTATTTAGTAGTATGTAAGGGAACTGCATATTAATGTGAGACCTACTTTGAAAATCTGACATAGCCAAATCCCTTGGGGTTACCAGTTCCCTTCTCCTTTACAATGGTTACGCTTTCAACATTGCCCCATTGCGAGAACTCGTCTCTGATCTCATCCTCAGTAGCTTGCTTTGATATAACAATAAACAGTCGGATATATTTCTCCTGCTCATTTTCTGATTTGTTGGAGCCCTGATTACGACTTTTTTAATAATTGAAAGAGATTTATATTATAGTAACTCGGAAGGACCAGCAAAGTATGGTACTTACTTTGCAGCAACCAATACTTTCAGAGGCCGGTCTGTTTTGCCAATCGATTTGCCATTCATTTCCTCTTGTGCTTTAGCCGCATCTGATGTTTTAGCATACTTAACGTAAGCTATACCTTTATTTTCTTGAGTATGTTTGTCTTTTACCACCCAGATATCTTCGATATCACCAAATTGTTCAAACGCATCGCGAAAATCTTCTTCAGTATGAGACTTATTGCAAATTATAAATAGGCGCGACATTGGTGGATCATCATCATTTGAGTATTCACGACCTCCACGATTTTCACGTTGGCCATCGCGAGATTGTGAACGATAATCGGACATTTTTAACAAAAATTTAATAATTTTTTCAAGACAGCTTAACCTTTACTTAAACCCCGGCAATGCTGAAAATTTAGCCAACGAGCGAAAAAGATGGCGCCTTAATAAGTATCTATACCAAAACGAAGGGGAAAAAACTTCTCAAAAAAACCCTTTTGAGTCTGTGCCAAGAGTAAAATTTCATTTCCATCAAAGATGAACGTACACATGGTAGAATAAGCAAGGTAGTTTCGGGGATAATAATTCTTTCTCGCTCCAAGTAGGAACTGTCAAAATAAACATAATTAGTTTTATGCATGGTATAATAAATACATGGTAACATTGAAAGTTGTTTTGGAACACATCTCAGCACAATTACGATTTCCGTGGCCCCAAGATCTGAATATGCAGTTTTGAAGATCTCATTGAAAAAATAAGATTCACCGAATTATTTATGGATATATCGATTAGTTATTGAGTTATCGATTTAAAAAAAAATTTTGCTAAAAGAAGTCTTAGGCCGTGTGCGAATTGGGCTAAAATTTAGGAAATGACTTTTCTATTCAATGGAAATTTCCAGCCCTGCAAGCATTTAGCAAAACAGCTGACCCAAACTGTGCGAAACAACATTTGACAACTAAATTTTAGACAACTAAAATTTTTTGATGTATCATCAGTTGTTTTTGTCTTCAATTTTGGTTTTTTTATAAAAATGGATAATTTAAACGAACAAATTGTTTATGCCATGGGTTTAAAAATAAATTTAATGGCTTTATACCGAAAGCGAAGAGAACTACTAAGGCAGTACAAGCAATGTGTAGGCTATAATATTCAATTTGGTCAAGTATGAAAATAAATCAAACATTGCATTCAAATGCTACCTTTACATTTCTTTTTTTCAGCGTGGATAATACTGCATAGATGGTTATACTTCGAACATATTCCAAGCCGTGATAAAGAAAAAGAACGCTATTGTTAAAAAACATTTACGCTTGACGATTGTTGCTTTAGAGAAAGTTATGCACTATGCCGAAGGTTTTCTGAATAATGGATTGGGTTGGAAACATTGCTTTCAAGTAACCGTGTTCCTTTATTGGCTTGGTTGCGGAGCTAGCTATCGGGTCACTGGAGCATCTTTCAGTATTTCAAGGTACACGGTGCGGGACATTGTGCATAAATGTCTGAAAGGATTTTTAGCTCTAATGCCATCTGTAGTTAAATATCCTAGTGAAGATCAATTTCCCTACATAGCTATGAAATTTAATCGCAGAGCCAGGACAAGTATATTCGACGGTGCTTTAGGAGCTATAGACGGTACTCATGTGCGCATAGCTGTGCCTACAAGGGTTAGAGATCAGTACATGAATCGCAAGACATATACTTCTATCCAACTGCAAGCAGTATGTAGCAGTACTATGGAGTTTATAAGCATTTGTTGCGGGTATCCTGGTTCTGTTCATGATGAAAGGGTATTGAAAAATAGTGAGTTCTTCAAAACCTCACATTTTCCGCCCAATGGATACTACCTATTAGGTGATAGCGGTTATAAATGTCGAACTATCCCGATTGCTATTTTAACTCCTTATAAAAGAGTTATTCCTCTTAATGCAAGACAAAAAAAATTTAACCAACTTCATAGCAAAGCACGCAGTGTAATTGAATCAGCTTTTGGTATCTTGAAAGCACGTTGGCGTTCTATTTTTGATAAAGTACTGCGCTTACAAATCACGCGTTGTGTGGAAGCAATTGCTGTAGCATGCGTAATGCACAACATTTGTCTTAATGATGGATTTGAGATAGAGACTAATGAAAATGAAGTATCACAATCAAATGATATTATTGAATTGGATTTCGAAAATTTTGAAGCCAGTGCCATGCGCGATGAAATTGCAAATTCTTTAACCATGTAAAAATAATGCGAATAAATTTTTTACAATTAACAAGAACAATAAATCGTTTGTTTTCTATAATTTCAAATATTTTATTAAAGAAATGCACAAAAATATAGTGAAAAAAAGACAATTCAAGTTTTACATGTAAAATAAAAAAAAGTCAATTCAATGAAATAAATATAAATAATATTTAAGCTAATAATAATAATAATAATAATAATAATAAATATAAATCAATATTTAATTTAAAATAAAGCTTTTAAAATATTGCTTTTTTCGTTTAAAAAACATAAGTGGGCCCTTAAACCAAAACAAAACAATTCAGTCAGACTCCGAAGATTCTGGTTGAATGCCGAAATGTTGAGCAAGAAATGTGCTAAACCCTCTCGCTGCCTTACGAATTTCTTTGTCCGTTTTTAGCAAAGATTTTTGTAACTCTTCTGCTTCTTTTTTTTTTTGGGCAGATGATCTTCCTGAGCTTTGCGGTTGAATTGGTGAAAAAACTGTTCTAGAAGTAGTTTCCTCAGCTTCCTGCGATGTTTCGCCAATGCTTGCTGGATCTGGGATATTCTCCTGTGCTGTCCTTTCACTATTTACCACCAATAGTGGGTTGATGTTATGGCGCTGTGAGCAATAGGTATGCATAAGTTCAAAATACGGCCAAGTGTTTGCAATATCTTGCCTCTCTGTTCCAGAGCCTGTAGGAGGCTCTTTAATACTTTTGTATTTGTCTATTAAGTTAGACCATCTCTTCCGTAAACGGCTCCACTCTTCCTCTACTCCGCATCGCTCTCCAATGTGTTCCCAAGCGGATCTAATGTCCACGACCTTGCTGGTGAACAAATAGTCTAGTTCAATCCTGGCCTCAATGAACCGTTCGGTTTGAAGTTCGGACCCTAAAAGAAAACAATACATTAATAGGGTCCATTCGCTTCGATTTTATTTATAAGATATACTTACATCTCACAGAATATTTTTGTTTCCTGTTTTCTTCCATTTTATTATTTTTATTTTATTATTTGTACGTTTTTCTTCTTGCGGGAATCAATTGATTTATTGCGGGCTGTCAAAAATATTTCATCAATAATGCTGCCAGATATTTCAACGAAAAACGCTCAGGTCTTTGGTACAACGCATTTTCACATAAAATATATAAAAACATTACGAGGAAATCACTAATAATTACCAATAAATTATAAGATAGTAAAAAATGCTTTATTTCTTTATAATTTTTTGTAGTATACATTATTTTTACAATTTTTCCTACTGAAAACTCCCACATTTTGTCCCTAAAAAACATGATAGAAGATGTGGCACCTTTACCAATTTAGGCTGTGTGCGAATTGGACTAAAATTTAGGAAATGTCTTTTCTTTTCATTGGAAATTTCCAGCCCTGCAAACATTTAGCAAAACAGCTGACCCAAACTGTGCGAAACAACATTTGACAACTAAATCAGCAGCCATGTTGTACGTGCTTTTTAATATTTTACTTTGATAAAAATGAATAATATAAATGAAAATATTTTTCTTGTGGTTGGATTTAAAATAAGTCTTTTTAATTTATACCGAAAGCGACGAGAATTGCTAAGGCGACGAGGAACACGTGTAGGACGAGAGGTACAATTTGTCCAAGTTTGACTAATGAATTTTTAATCCCAATTCAAAATATTTCTCTACCTTTTTTCAGCGAGGACTTTATTGCCTTGATGGATATTCGTCCAAAATTTTTCAAGCTGTGTTACGAAAAAATAATAATGTTATAAAAATACATTTGCGCCTGACGATTGCTGGTTTAGAGGAAGTCATGCATTATGCCGAAGGCTCTCTCAATACTCAAAGAGGTTGGAAGCATTTCTTTTATGTAACCGTGTTTCTTTATTGGCTTGGTTGCGGCGCAAGCTATCGGGTCACTGGAGCATCTTTTAGCATTTCAAGATACACTGTGCGGGACATTGTGCACAAATGTCTCAAAGGATTTTTAAATTTGATGCCGAGCGTTGTAAAATATCCAAGATTAGATCAATACCCTGATATAATTGCTAAATTTAATCGTCAAGCTAGAACAGAAATATTCAATGGTGCTTTAGGAGCCATTGATGGTTCCCATGTGCGTATTGCTGTACCTACGCGATTAAGAGACCAGTATATGAATCGCAAGGCATATACTTCTATACAACTGCAAGCCGTGTGTTCCAGTAATATGGAGTTTTTTAGCGTTTGTTGTGGATATCCTGGGTCTGTCCACGATGAGCGCGTTTTAAAAAATAGCCATCTGCTTAAAACCCCAATCTTTCCGCCTTCCGGTTACTACCTTTTGGGTGATAGCGGCTATAAATGTCGAACTAACCCGATAGCTATCTTAACGCCATATAAAAGAGTTGCCCAACTCACCGCCCGGCAAAAAAAATTCAACAAACTTCAAAGTAAGGCCCGAAGTGTCATCGAATCAGCTTTTGGAATGTTAAAAACACGTTGGCGTTCCATTTTCAATAAAGTTCTATGCTTAAAAATTACGAGGTGTGTGGAAGCAATTGCTGTAGCATGCATAATGCATAACATTTGTCTTAATGACGGGTTCGATATGGGGCCTTATGAAACTTATGAATCACCCGAACCAATCAATATTGATGAATTGGAAAACGAAAATCCTGATGCCATTGCATTTCGTGATAGAGTTGCTAGTTCCATCTTTATGTAAATAAAGGAAAACATGCATGTAATAAATACCATGATTTTAAAAAAACGACAATTCTTTCATTTATAATTGAACCTTATATTTAAATTGAACTTCTAAGCAAACAAGAGCAACTTTAATGGCACACTAAAAAAAAACATTAGCTTGAAATTGAACACAATGTGTTCAAAAGATGGGTTCTTAATTTACCTTTTTTTCATATGTTTTTCAAAAATTTTAAACACAATTGCTACTACTTTGATATTTGTTGCGAGCTATTTTTCAACACAAAATTCGTCAAAGTAATAACAATTGTTGTCAATTTTAAGACATATTTTTTCAGTGTAGCTAATTAAAGCAAATAGCAAATAAAGGCACTGTGTTTATTTAAATACTTTTAATTAAAAAAAAAAACCAAGGTACAATATATTGGAGATACAAAAGAAGAAACATGATTTTTAATTCATCGACAAAAATAAGAATAAGAATAAGAATAAGAATTCAACATATTCAACACACCCTCTTCAAAAGTGACACAACTCAAAATTTTTAAATTTTCAGGAGAGTCAAAAAACTACTTCGTTTTCAAGCGAATTTGACGAATTGATTTATATTAAAAAGTCAAAGTTGAAAATTTCGAGTTGTGTCACTTTTGAAGAGGGTGTGTTGGATATGTTGAATTCTTATTCAGAATCGGATGAGTCTGCAGCAATGTTAAAGTGTAGAGATAAGAACTTGTTGAATCCTCTAGCTGCTTTTCGAACTTCCTTGTCCGTTTTAAGAATAGACGTGTGCAATGCTTCGTTCGGTTTTTGCTTTTTTAAAGTATCAGTACGATATCTTGCGTTACTGGATGAAGTTGGAGTTGAAAACATAGCTCGCATATCTGAACTTGTCTCTGATATGTCATCTGGCGGAGAGACATCTTGGTCTTCCACTATTTTTTCACTATTAATAACCAAAATTGGTTTGAAGTTGTGGCGTTGAGAGCAATAGATGTGAAGCTTCTCAAAGTGTGGCCAGCTTGTTACAATTTCACGACCCTCCGTACCGGATCCAGTAGGCGGTTCTTTGATCTGCTTGTATTTTTCTGTGAGGATAGACCATTTTTTTCTTAATCGCATCCAGTCTTCTCCAACGCCACACTTTTCACCAACGCGTTCCCAAGCATCTCTTATGTTAACCACCTTACTGGTGAATAGATGGTCCAGCTCCATTCTGGCGTCTATAAACCGCTCGGTTTGAAGATCAGACCCTATAAGTAATTAAAATAAGACAGCTTACATTTTTAAAGGCCAAATGTTCTGCGAATGCAAACGCTGCATGTTCTGAGAATGCAGACTCTGCGATTCAACCAGATGAAAAATATACTTACACCTTTCATTATATCTGCGCTTCCTGTCAACTTCCATAGCTGAGCTTTAGTTAAATTATTTTATTTTATTTAATTTATTTTACTTTTAAAATTACAATCTTTATTTTCTTGTTTCCTTGCTTTATTTTTTCATATTTTGCGAGCTGTCAAAAATATGAAACAGCGTAAAGTTGCCACATGATTGAGAGAAAATACACAAATTATTTTTATAAATATGCAATGCATTCTCACTAAAAAAAAAGACAGAAAACCACCTAAAAATAACAATGCAAATAAATGTCTAAAAATGATATGTCTATTAATATTATTTATTACGATTTATCCATATATAACCCCTTTACCTGGTTGAAAAGTCCCACAATTTTTCCCACAAAAAAGGAGAAACGAACTAGTGGCACCTTGCAATTTAGATTCATTTAGGTAGCTCGAAAATTTTCTAAATTTTAGACAAGCACTGCATTACCGACAAACTTCCAATAATTTAGATTTAGGTACCAATTTAGATCAATTCGCACACAGCCTTAGATTCCAACTAGGAGGACGATCCTCACAAGGCAACGCGTGAGGGTCAAGGGGGCGATCTTCACATGGCAACGTGTCTGACTGCCTCAACCTGGTGAGGCCAGCATTATCCATGTCGAACTCGTCTCAAGTCGACTCAAACCTCTGCGTGGTGTCCTCTAGAAACGGCAAACTGACAACCGTTAGTTTGACGGCTAATCTGAGCGGCGGGCTCCCCTGCCTTTAAAGGGTTGTGCGTTGGGTTTGAAGCCCACCACGTAAAAACAAATTTCAATGAAAAGTTTAAGAAAAAAGATAAATATGATCCCCAAATCTGATGACGACTACCGCAAACGAAAAACTGACAATGATTTACGGATATGCACCTGGAACGTCCGAACCCTTAATTGGGATGGTGCCTCTATCTAACTGATAGATATCTTAGAAAGATACAAAGCTGATATCACTGCAATCCAAGAAATGCGATGGAAGGGACAGGGTTGCTCACGGCAAGCATCCTGTGATATTTACTACAGCGCCCATGCGGAGAAGCACGAATTTGGATGCGGATTCGTGGTTGGCAAGCGACTACGGCATCATGTCCTGCGATTCACACCTGTGAACGAACGACTTGCCATAATCCGTGTCAAGGCAAGATTCTTCAACATAAGCCTGATTTGTGCGCACGCTCCAACAGAAGATAAGGACGATGAGACCAAAGACAGCTTCTACGAGCGCCTTGAAGAGGCCTATGAGCGCAGCCCCCGCCACGACATAAAAATCGTGCTTGGTGACTTCAACGCCAAGGTGGGAAAAGAAAATATCTTTGGTCCAACAGTCGGAAAGTTCAGCCTCCACGACAATACCTCCGATAACGGAATGAGGCTGATTGACTTTGCCGCAGAGCGAAACATGGTCGTTAGTAGCACTAGATTCAAGCATCTCAATATTCATAAAGCAACTTGGCTGTCTCCTGATCAAAAGACGCGCAACCAAATTGATCACGTTTTGATTGACGGAAGGCACTCTTCCAGTGTTTTAGATGTACGCACGATCCGTGGTGCCAATATAGACTCGGATCATTATCTTGTCGCAGCCAAGATCCGTACACGCCTGTGCGCAACCAAGAATGCGCGCAATCCAGCACAGAGAAAGCTAGACGTCGAAAAGCTGCAATCAAAGCAAACAGCCGAAGACTTCGCTACTCGACTCTCACTCCTGCTTCAAGAAAGCACTCCTCCGATCGACGATATATGCGCGCAGTGGAATCATATTTCCCACTCTATGCGTACGGCTGCCGAAGAGGTGATTGGCTATCACCGCCCTCGCCGAAACCAGTGGCATGACCAAGAGTGTCGCGACGCCACTGCAGAAAAAGACGCCGCCTACAAAGCCACCCTGCAGTCGGTTGTAACGCGAGCTGCTAAGGAGCGATACAAAGAGAAGAGGAGGGAAGAGAGACGCATTTTCAGGCGAAAGAAAAGGGAAAGAAAAGGGAAGCGGAAATGCGTGAGTGCGAGAAAATTGAGATGCATGGTGACAGGAATGAGGTCCGAAAATTTTTCGAAAAAATAAGACGCCTGGCCGATGGTTTCAAGACTGGGGCCTCTTCCTGCAAGGATGAAAATGGGAATCTAGTGACAGATATCCAGAGTACACTGATGATGTGGAGGGAACACTTCTCTAGGCTTCTGAATGGCGATGACGACAACAATCCCGCGAATAGAGATGATATTCCGGAATCCCCAATTTTGGAGGACAGCGTTGAAGTTCCGCTGCCCGACCATAGTGAAGTCTTGAAAGCTATAGCTCGGCTTAAAAACAACAAAGCCGCAGGAGCCGATGGCTTACCTGCTGAGCTCTTCAAGAATGGAGGCGAAGCTCTATTTAAATGCATTCATGAGCTTCTATGCAGAATATGGTCGGAAGAATGCATTCCAAACGATTGGAACCTCAGTGTGCTCTGCCCAATCCACAAGAAAGGCGATCCCACAATTTGCGCCAACTACCGTGGGATAAGCCTTCTGAATATCGCATATAAGGTTCTGTCGAGCGTACTATGTGAAAGACTGAAGCCCATCGTAAACCAGCTGATTGGACCTTATCAGTGTAGCTTCAGACCTGGCAAATCCACCATAGACCAGATATTTACGCTACGACAAATCTTGGAGAAGACCCTAGAAAAACAAATCGACACACACCATCTTTTTACAAAGCCGCCTTCGACAGTCCAATAAGGAATCATCTATATTCCACCATGTCTGAATTTGGTATTCTTGCAAAGCTCATCCGCCTTTGCAGAATGACACTGAGCAACACCAGCAGCACAGTTAAAATCGGGAAGGACCTCACTCCTCCATTCGATACCAAACGAGGTTTCAGACAAGGTGATTCCTTATCGTATGACTTTTTCAACCTAATGATGGAGAAGATCATCCGAGCTGCTGATTTGAGACGCAGTGGCACGATATTCTACAAAAGTATTATGCTGCTGGCGTATGCTGATGATAACGATATCATTGGCCATAATACGCGCGAAGTCAGTGCAGCATTCTCCAGGTTAGCGGAAGAGTCGAGTCGAATGGGTCTTGTAGTGAACGCAGATAAGACGAAATACCTAGTGTCAACAAATAAACAGTCCCAGCGTCTTGGAAACCACGTCACTGTTGACAATATCTCCTTCGAGGTTGTTAAGGACTTCGTCTACCTGATCCCGACTCTGAAGGTGGATCAATGAGTTTCTTGTGTTTTAAGTCTATCAAGAGTCCATATTTCGTAAGGACATCTGCTACTATGATGGGTCTTGTAATGTCTGCTAGTATAAATGTAAAAGGGAAATCGCGTCTTAGTTTCAAATTTACGTTAAGTAATTTCTTGCCGAAAATTGAGATTGTGCTACCGTTAGCTGCTGTTAGTATTAAGTCTGAATTTTTCTTGTGGGCTTTGAATTTATTTACTGGAAGTACGGAAACTTCTGCTCCAGTGTCTACCAAAAAGTCATATGATTGCCGTTATCGTAAATAATCGGAAGACCCTGTCAGCAATGAATTTTGCTAAATTTTCCGACTTGCTACAATCATTAATAAGTGTTGATTTGAATTATAAAAAACCATTTAATTGTTTTGCCCAACCACAAACGCAAGTGAGTGCTAAAAATACAAATGTGTTCAATAATAAAAATAATAATGTTAAAAACGAAAATAAAGAAAACCAAAAATCCGGGTCAATTTGTTATAACTGCCGTGAACGTGGACATTTGTCGCGCAACTGCCCGGTGGCTCAACGGAAGCCAAAATGTCAAAAGTGTTCTTCGTCGAATCATGAAACTCAAAATTGTCCAGCACGTGTTGCACCGTGTATGCAAGCGCCGGCAGACATTATTGAAAATAATTCACAAAAAGAAAACTATATTGAAATCGTAAAAGATATTAAAGTGAACGGTTTCGAGTGCCACGAGCTTATTGACTCGGTTAGCTGCAAGTCTCTAATCAGCAATTGTACAGTGAGTGAGTGTGATGAAACTGTAGAAGGTTTTGGCGGAGGCAAATGGCAATGTCGTGAAATTATGTCAGTGACGGTAACAATCGATGACCGTGATTATGAAAACAATTTTAATGTTGTAAATGACGAAATGATTAAATACGACGCAATAATTGGAACTGACATTTTGTCGCAAGGTCGTGTAATTATTGAAAATGGTATTAGTCAAGTGATCGCGCTCGGTACTACAAAGGTAGATGTTGGTGAAACTTTAAATTCAAACGAAACAAATAAGTTAATATCATTATTAAACTCGTATAGCGGTTGTTTCGGTGAGAATCTTAAAGATATCGGAAAGTGCGGGTCGACAAAGATGGAGATAACGTTGACATCTTCGAAACCAGTTGTCAAGCGTCCGTCTCCGTTTCCCATTCCAAAACAATAAACTATTGAGAAAATAATTTCCGAGTTGTTAAAGCAACAAATAATTCCGTCCGTCAAATTCACTTTACGCGTCACCTATCGAATTAGTTCGGAAACAGAATGGCGAAGATCGACTATGCGTAGACTATCGCGAGCTTAATGCAATAACTGAGAAGCAGCCATGGTCTGTGCCTACGGTGGATCCTCTCTACACTTGCTGGTAAGAATTTGTTTACAACTCTTGATTTGACGTCTGGTTATTACCAAGTAGAAATAAGTGAGGAATCAAAACAATATACCGCTTTTATGACACACTACGAAGTTTGCACCGATGGATCTCGTCTACGATTTTCAGCTTCGATACATCAGCGGAAATAGAGTTCTTGCCGCACTACATGACGACGATAGTTCAGCAGAAAATATTAATATGCACGAAAGACGCAAAGAAGCAAAACAAAATATCCAAGATGCGCGGGTAGCATGGAAGTCAAGGTTTGATGCAAAACACAAAAAGCCACGAGTTTATAGAGAAGGAGATCTGGTTCTTCTTGAGAGTGCTATGCCAAGTACTGGGGAATCAAGGAAGCTTGATGCCAAATTTCGTGGGCCTTATTCTGTAGCCAAAGTCTTACGTTTCGATCGCTATTTAATTGAAGACATCGATGGTGCACAGCGAAATCAGCGTAAATTTAGCACTGTAGCCAGCAGCGATAAGATGAAGCCATGGTGTGAGCTTTACCCGGATATTGATGACAATTACTAAGATGGTGCAGATGACGACTGTGGTAACATACCTCCAAACGAACCTTAACTCGGGACGAGTTATTATCAGGACGGGCCGAGCTGTCAACAGTAAAAATTTTGATTAAGTGGCATCACCGCAGTAACTGCCATTATTACATAGTATACATTAATCTATTACATTTATCTTTGTCTTGCTTTCACCATTTTGGTGGGACTTACATTTTTCTTGAACATTGAATATTTCGTTAGAAGTAAAAAGGCATTAGCTGCGAGTGGCAGGAAAAAATACAATTATTTAATAAAGTTCTAAAAATCAATCAAATTGTTCTTGACTCGGTATCTTGACAATCTCAGAAGTGGGATTACGTGATATATAATAAAATATAAAAGTTTTAAACAAATAAAGTGATAAATTTAAATAATGAGTTTCCACGATTTTTCGCTAGCGGAATAGAAAGAACTGCTTCGGTTGAAAAGCATGAAAACATCGGAAAAAAAGTTGAGTTGATAGCGCGTTTGCATGAGCAGCAAGTGGAGTTTCGTAAGGAATTTCGCGAAACCGTTGCTGTTCAAGAGGCGACGACGAAATCTATTGCTACTGTGGAGCGTCTGCTATATATGCCGCTTCATGCGTCGCTTCGAATGTTCTCGAGGATCATGGTTTGTACAGGCAACCAAAGCTAGCAACAGTGCCGTCACCAACAAATTTCGTGGAAATTGAAAACCAAGCGACCGTTACTTCTGACATTATGACGCCACACATCGCTGCTTCGCAAACACGTTATTTTTCGCTGCCGACGTCTGCGCAAACGACGAGCGTGTATATGCAGCCGAGTATGTGCCAACGGTCCATTTCAAACACGTGTAGCCTGTCGCCGCTATTCACTGCTTCACAAATAGATTCAACTGTGCCAACGCGTTCGCAATCAACAAGCGTATACATGCACCTGAGTATTGTCCAAGGTAAGAATTCAAATTTGCAGCAAGACGCTGCTTTACCGATCTGTTCATTTGCGCTGCCGACATCTGCGCAAACAAAGAGTGTATTTTCGCAGTCGAGTATGTGCCGTTTGCCGGTATCAAATATTTGCACCATGTCGCATGCATCCACAGGTTTCGTACCATACATTTGTACGACATCGCCAGCAATGTTGCCGAATTCTAGTGGAACAAATAATTCGTATACAAACCTAAACCAATTTAATAATATGCGCGATTTAAAGTAGATAATGCCAGATTTTAATCCATGCAACGGTGACATTACGTCAATACAATTTGTGGAACGCGTCCAGTAATTGTAAAATGCATATGGGTGGGACGAGTAACTTTTAATTTTTGCAGTCCAAAGCAAAATTAAAGGCTCCGCGAAGCTTTGGATTGACGCGCAACCAGTATTTGGGTTGGGAAGAATTTGTCAATGCATTTTTGCCAGATTTTCTTAGTATCACAAATTCAGCAGACATTCATATGCAACTGATGAACGTTCGTGTGACGAAATCTGAAACGTTAAAAGACTTCTATTATAAACTTTTATCAATCGGGCGCCGCGGTAACGTGGATGATGTCGCTATTATTCACTATGTCATTAGCGGGTTGTTTGATGATGGTCTTCGGAAGACCCTGTCAGCCATGAATTTTGCTAAATGTTCCGACTTGTTACAATAATTAATAAGTGTTGATTCGAATTATAAAAAACCATTTAATTGTTTTGCCCAACCGCAAACGCAATTGAGTGCTAAAAATTCAAATGTGTTCAATAATAAAAATAGTAATGTTAAAAACGAAAATAAAGAAAACCAAAAATCCGGTCCAATTTGTTATAACTGCCGTGAACGGGGATATTTGTCGCGCAACTGCCCGGTGGCTCAACGGATGCCAAAATGTCAAAAGTGTTCTTCGTCGAATCATGATACTCAAAATGTTTCCTCGTAATCTATTCCCTTCTTTTGTGTATATCCTTTTACAACTTATCTAGCCTTATAACGCATATTATTATCCTGTTCACGCTTCATTTTAAAAACACATTTAGTTTAAATAATATTAATGCCTGCAGGTTTCTCAACGCTTACCCATGTGTCATTTTCGACTAAAGAATTTATCTCGGAATTCATGACCTCTGTCCATTTGTCTTTGTCAATTCCAGACATGGCATCTTCAACGGTTATTGGGTCTTCAATAACTTCCACATTCTGTGCACAGTAGACTACTTTGTTTTTCTTGGACAATCTTTCGCTTCTGCGTAAACCTACGATTGGCTGGATTACTTCGCTTGTCGATGTTGGAATTGATATTATATTCGAATTATCTTCATCCCCTACTTCATGCTCATTCTGAACTAAAGAAGAACATGAACCAAAATCACTACCAGTATCTGATTTTTCACCATTTTCTTTTTCTCCTGACTCTACTACAAGAGTATAAGTTGAACGAGATGGATAAACTATGTGGCTACCATGTTTTTCATAATGGAATTCATTTTCATTAAAAATGACGTCACGACTAAGAAAAACTTCTCTTCTGTCCAAACTATAGACTCGAAAAGCTTCCGTTGTTTCTGAGTATCCGACGAAGATGTATTTTTCGGATTTATAATCAAGCTTGCGGCGTTTTTTTTTTTGGAATGTGTGACATTGCCGTACAACCAAATATTCTAAAATTACTTACATTCGACCTGACCATAGTTCTTCTGGCGTCGTCTCTAGCTTCTTGTGCGGAGAACGATTGATAATATATCTAGCAGATAACACAGCTTCTGCCCAAAAAAACTTCGGTAAACTAGCATCAATCATCATTGTACGCACTTTCTCTTGTAGATTGCGATCCATTCTCTCCGCGAGACCATTCTGCTGTGGTGTGTAAGATACACAAGTTTGATGAACTATAACATAAAGCTTAAGTTCTTTTTCCATCGCTTTGCTCACGTACTCTCCACGATTGTCCGTGCGTAACACCTTTATTTTGCAGCCTTGTTGGTTTTCTACTTCCGCTTTGAAATCTCGAAAGCAACTTAAAACAGAATCTTTTGTTTTTATAAAGTAAACATATACTTTCCTTTAATAATCATCTATAAACGTGACGAAGTATAGGCTACCACCATTAGACTTTTCCTCCATTGGACCGCATACATCTGAGTGAATAATGTCCAAAACCCTCGATGCTCTCGACCCCTCTGTTGGAAAACTGACGCGATGTTGTTTGCCCTCTGCACAGGGTATTCATGCT
The DNA here is from genome assembly GCA_943735915.1 of Pherbina coryleti. Classification (NCBI taxonomy): domain Eukaryota; kingdom Metazoa; phylum Arthropoda; class Insecta; order Diptera; family Sciomyzidae; genus Pherbina; species Pherbina coryleti. The sequence continues at coordinate 61,557,295 of OX030952.1, forward strand.
GTTATCAAGTGATTTTTGAGAACTAATCCATCGACGTATCCTTTAGACAGCAACTTGATGTTCTCTGCGCACAAATGCCCATAACGACGATGCCAAGTGTCAAAATCAACACTCTTTGATATATAAGCGCTCTGCTTTGCTGCAGCATCTAACTTGAAGAGTCCATTCTTTTCACTTGCTATAGCAATGATTTTCCCTTCAGAATTCAATATACGACATCCTTTTTGATCGAATATATTTCTATTCCTATGATCAACAATTTTCTTGATGGATAGTAGGTTAACGCCTAACTCAGGAACGTGTAACACGTCATGCACATCTATGGACTCTGCGCCACTTGGAGTAGCGACCATCAACGAAATGTCACCTTTTCCTACAGCCTTCATTGTATTATCATCTGCTGTCTTAATTTCCCCACTAAACGCCTGAATCTTCAAAAAATTCGCTGCTTGTGCCGTCATATGATCTGTTGCACCACTATCGATGAACCAGTCATCTGTTGGTCTAACTGAGCGATATGCAGAAAACATAGAATATTTGCCTTTGCTTTTTTCATTTTTCTCCTTCTTCTTCGATGGCAGAGCTGTAAAAGTGTGCATTCATTTTCACTTTTCATTCTCTTGTTTAAAAATTCAAAAGCTGAACTCTTTTTTTGTAGTATTCGTGAACTCTTTAGACTTAAGTCTTTAAAGCTGATTAAAATTGTTTTCAAGTCATGAACTTAATTTTGAATTGAAATTTTGAAGAGTGCATCCACCGATGTCTTCAGCCACGATGGCTGCAACCATCGATAGTTGCAGCCGAATTGAAATTTTAGTGAGTGCAGCCGGCGATGGCTTCAGCTGCAAAGATTTGTTGTTGTCTGAAGTTGTTTTGTGTGTATTCGTGTGTGACTGTTGGGCATAACTGTGATGGGTTGCCATTGGTTTGATATCATGTATAGAATAAGTATTATATACAACAAATTATAGAAGTTTTTATACAATTTGTTAATAATATTTATTATTAATAAGCACTTTATTATTCCAGAAAATGTCAAAGAAAAGACAAAAGCATGTCACTAAGATCGGCCGTCGAAAACAAATGGCAACAAAAATGCAAAATGCTTTATATTTAGTAGTATTTCATGGTAGTAATTAAAATGTCCAGTGTTTCAGAGTTCAAAAGAATGATAATACTGAGTGCATTCATCATATTTTTTAAGCCTACAAGAATGGGATTGATATTTTTCATAAGTCCCATTCCTTAGAGAGCATTGGGTGTGCATTCTTTTATCTTCAAAGAATGATGAATTGTGCATCTGTAATTCATTAACTCGACATAAGATTGCAATCTGGTTGATGCAGCTTTTGAATGCATAAAAGGTGTGTGCATTCCGAAATGATTCAATCTTTTACAGCTCTGTTCGATGGACATTCTGTTGCGAAGTGACCAATGCCTTCACAATTAAAGCATCGCACTTTGTCCTTGTTGCCCTTGCTGATCTGTGACTTTTTCTTGCGAAATTTATTTCCATTCTTAGTTATCAACGCCGAATTTGATGTTGATGGCTCCATGCAAACATCCTGCAATAATTTTATTTTAATGTGGTCTGCAGACAAAGGCTTACCACTGCTGCCTATGGCCATTATCATAGGTCTGTAGCTATCAGGCAGTCCTTTCAAAAGTAAACTTCCAAGCCATTCATCGTTGACATGAAATCCAATTTCGTTTAGTTTGTGTCCGGTTCACATGATTTCGTTAACGTAGTCTTCTACTGATGAACAATTACTTAGCTGTACTGAGAAAAGTTTTTGCAATAACCCGATCCTTCGATCTAAGCCAGAATCTTGAAACAACCCTCTCAGAGCGTTCCAAACCGCCTTCGATGTTTGAGCTTCTTTTACATGCACGCACAAACTTTTGTCCAGAGCTAAAATAATTTTGCACCGTGTGCTGTTGTCCTTTGAAGCATCTACAGCAATGCCTTCCTGAGGCTCAACGCAGTGCCATGCGCCGTCTAGCTCGAGTTGTGTCTTCATAGTAAAACTCCATGTGGACCAATTTTCGGAGCCCACAAGTTTTTCCATTTGATTCACGCTTGAAATAACATTCATCCTGAATTGTTTGCGGATCCTTGTTTGCTTTAAATATAAAAACTCTCAATCTATGGAGGGACCATAACCTATAGCAGAGTACAAAAGAAACGCTTAAACGTATATGAAAGATTTCGAACGAATGAAAATATATTTTCTACATATTTTCCAAATACACATAAAAGTATAACGTACTTATTTTGTTCGCTAGCAAGTGTTTTGAGATACAGTACTAAGTTCATTATAACAGATCTCTCCCACCAGGAGTTTGATGACTCTTCATAGCTGCTTGTTGTGTCATTATTAGATCATTATTATTAATTACCACGTCATTAAAGATGGAAAACCGGTTTGTCTTGTTAATAGGTTCAGATAGTCTTGAGGACACACTGCCCCCTAAAGACCTTCTTGCTCTTTTAGTGACTTCCTGCCAATCTTGCTGCATGGCTTCCATCAGTTGGCCGTTGTCAGTGACTCCCTCGTAGTAACAGTAAGAATCATTATTTTGTAGGTGACCGCTTGTTGACAGCATTACTAGCTGCTGTACTCCTTCCGATTTTCTGAGGCTTAAGCAAGGCTTGATGTTTTGAGGCATCTTTTTGATACTATTTAGAATGCCAGCGTTTTTTTTTAAAGAACTGACTGGGCATTTTTTGTTGGTTACTAAATGCGACAACCGAACACACCTCTCCAATTTCTCACTTTTCCTCTTTTCCCGCTCTTTTCTTCGCTTTCGCGGTCTTTTTGTTTTGCAGAACACGCAAAACTGCGTAATTTTCCCTCGCTTTCACAAGATTTTCCCGCTTAAAAGCAGAAAAGTGTCTGATGTCTATTTATTCAATTTTTATCACTGTTTGTATTGATTAAACATAAATATATTTTAAAACCACACTTTAAATTTCACGCAAGTGAATTTAGTGCATTCAGTACTTTTTCTTCATTTATCTCAAAGCAAGCTCAGCACAAGCAGAATGGGAAAGTCAAATATGGCGTCAATTTTTTTACTGCAGCCAAATTTTCACAAGCTTCAAACAAATTTTTTAGCACTTTACATACGCTGTCTCCAAGTAATTTCTTTCAAATTCAATAAACTATTAACTTTGCTTCATACTTAATGTAGAATTGCAATTTTATTTAAACTTTTAATATATTTAATTGTTAATTTTCTACACAAGCAATGCCTCATAGAACACCAGCACGTTCAAGCCTGAACTAAAATAGAGCGAGAGTGCGATGCGAGAATGCGATGCAATTGTATAACGAAATCACGCACGCATTGCCCTCGCATATTATGTACAATGAGAAGCGCCAGTTTTGGAGGAACCAGAGTTGCGTCGGTTAAAAATAAAAGAGTACTGTTTAAATAATAAAATTTGTGGACCAAGGCTATGTGGAAAGGGAATTTAGCATACCAGCTAGAACACTGACCGTCAACTGAAGCGTCAACTGACGCTCAGCGCTGATAGATAAATGTCAGTTTTGCGTGGATATTGTTGTTGCGGTGGGCCAAAACTGACACTTATTCCTATCCGTGTGATCTGGCATCTCTGTCTGGCACCCATCTAACTTTCAGTTTCTTTGTTTTGCAAACGTCTCTTGTTGGGAAAGTATTATGTGAGATTTGTCAGTCCTGTCTTGCTGGGATGCTTCAACATGTTGGATCATTCGACAGCTCAATACAATTTTCCCGTTAGTTTTCCATCCGACTTTGTCGTCCAACATGTTGAACTATGCGAAACCCCCTATTCGGAAACTTTTAACTCGTGGTAAAAAAGAAGTTACTGAGTTGAAAACAATTTCATTTTAGCTGTGCTAAAAGGACCATGAAATTTTGACAGCTAGTATTTTTACGTTTTAGATTTCGTAAGAATATTAGCGCAAGAATATAATTTAATTTGCAAAATTGTAAATATATACTTAAAATTAACAGTATAACAAATATTTTCCACTTCTAGTTACTATGGTTTCGGACGTACAAAATTTTGACTCTTTTTCCTTACGACTCACAAGTTCCTTACACTCACAAGTGTTTTTTTTCTATTTTTGCTAGTGTCAAAAATTCTCTTGCAGATTGTGAAAATTTATACTAACCAATGGGGTTTCATGAATTTTTGCCAATCATATTCACCTCACAAGTACCAAATATTCTCATTTAGACTGTCAAAATTTCATCATCCGAGTGAAAAGTTTCCGAATAGCACACGGCCGAATAACAAAATGTATTTTCGACAAAAGAAAAGGTACTAAAACGTTATATACATTTCAACATTTTATTTCAACAACATGATCTGAAAGAAGAAATTATTAGCTCTCATAATAAATAATACCTCGCTTCACCATTAAACAAACTTCTCTCTACCGTAAATCTACTTTCAAAATAATAAAAAGATGACATCGCAGATATCTCACTTACTTACTTACTTACTTATCTGGCGCCTACAACCGAAGGTCGGTTTTGGCCTCGTATAAGAAATTGCCCATTTCTATTTTGCGCTTGCTGGCGCCAGTTGGAAACACCAAGTGTGGTCAGGTTATCCAACACCTGATCCTTCCAACGAAGATGTGGGCGTCCTCTTCTGCGTTGACCACCACCGGGCACCGAATCGAATATTTTTTTCGCTGGAGCGTCGTTTTCCATTCGCTCAACATGACCTAGCCAGCGGAGCCGCTCGATTTTAATGCGCTTAACTATGTCTATGTCAGCGTACAGCTCATACAGCTCGTGGTTCCATCGAATTCGGTACTCGCCATTGACGCAGATTGGACCGAAGATCTTACGAAGGATCTTTCTCTCGAAGGCTCCCAAAGTCTTTTCATCAGAACTGCTCAACGTCCAAGTTTGTGCTGCATATAATAGGACGGGCATGATTAGTGACTTATAGAGCGTGAGTTTTGTTCTTCGAGAGAGGGCTCTGCTTCTCAATTGCCTACTCAGCCCAAAGTAACACCTGTTGGCAAGAGTTATCCTTCGTTTTATCTCAATACTGACATCGTTGAAAGAGTTTTCGCTGGATCCCAGGTAGACGAAGTCCTTAACAACCTCGAAGGAGATGTTGTCGACAGTGACGTGGTTTCCAAGACGCTGGGACTGTTTATTTGTTGACACTAGGTATTTCGTCTTATCTGCGTTCACTACAAGACCCATTCGATTCGACTTTTTTGCTAACCTGGAGAATGCTGCACTGACTTCACGCGTATTATGGCCAATGATATCGATATCATCAGCATACGCCAGCAGCATAATACTTTTGTAGAATATCGTGCCACTGCGTCTCAAATCAGCAGCTCGGATGATCTTCTTCATCATTAGGTTGAAAAAGTCGCACGATAAGGAATCACCTTGTCTGAAACCTCGTTTGGTATCGAATGGAGGAGTGAGGTCCTTCCCGATTTTAACTGTGCTGCTGGTGTTGCTCAGTGTCATTCTGCAAAGGTGGATGAGCTTTGTAGGAATACCAAATTCAGACATGGTGGAATATAGATGATTCCTTATTGGACTGTCGAAGGCGGCTTTGTAATCGACAAAAAGATGGTGTGTGTCGATTTGTTTTTCTAGGGTCTTCTCCAAGATTTGTCGTAGCGTAAATATCTGGTCTATGGTGGATTTGCCAGGTCTGAAGCCACACTGATAAGGTCCAATCAGCTGGTTTACGATGGGCTTCAGTCTTTCACATAGTACGCTCGACAGAACCTTATATGCGATATTCAGAAGGCTTATCCCACGGTAGTTGGCGCAAATTGTGGGATCGCCTTTCTTGTGGATTGGGCAGAGCACACTGAGGTTCCAATCGTTTGGAATGCATTCTTCCGACCATATTCTGCATAGAAGCTCATGAATGCATTTAAATAGAGCCTTGCCTCCATTCTTAAAGAGCTCAGCAGGTAAGCCATCGGCTCCTGCGGCTTTGTTGTTTTTAAGCCGAGCTATAGCTTTCAAGACTTCACTATGGTCGGGCAGCGGAACTTCAACGCTGTCGTCCACAATTGGGGATTCCGGGATATCATCTCTATTGGCGGGATTGTTGTCGTCGTCGCCATTCAGAAGCCTAGAGAAGTGTTCCCTCCACATCATCAGTGTACTCTGGATATCTGTCACTGGATTCCCATTTTCATCCTTGCAGGAAGAGGCCCCAGTCTTGAAACCATCGGCCAGGCGTCTTATTTTTTCGAAAAATTTTTGGACCTCATTCATGTCACCATGCATCTCAATTTTCTCGCACTCACGCATTTCCGCTTCCCTTTTCTTTCGCCTGAAAATGCGTCTCTCTTCCCTCCTCTTCTCTTTGTATCGCTCCTTAGCAGCACGCGTTACAACCGACTGCAGGGTGGCTTTGTAGGCGGCGTCTTTTTCTGCAGTGGCGTCGCGACACTCTTGGTCATGCCACTGGTTTCGGCGAGGGCGGTGATAGCCAATCACCTCTTCGGCAGCCGTACGCATAGAGTGGGATAGAATATGATTCCACTGCGCGCATATATCGTCGATCGGAGGAGTGCTTTCTTGAAGCAGGAGTGAGAGTCGAGTAGCGAAGTCTTCGGCTGTTTGCTTTGATTGCAGCTTTTCGACGTCTAGCTTTCTCTGTGCTGGATTGCGCGCATTCTTGGTTGCGCACAGGCGTGTACGGATCTTGGCTGCGACAAGATAATGATCCGAGTCTATATTGGCACCACGGATCGTGCGTACATCTAAAACACTGGAAGAGTGCCTTCCGTCAATCAAAACGTGATCAATTTGGTTGCGCGTCTTTTGATCAGGAGACAGCCAAGTTGCTTTATGAATATTGAGATGCTTGAATCTAGTGCTACTAACGACCATGTTTCGCTCTGCGGCAAAGTCAATCAGCCTCATTCCGTTATCGGAGGTATTGTCGTGGAGGCTGAACTTTCCGACTGTTGGACCAAAGATATTTTCTTTTCCCACCTTGGCGTTGAAGTCACCAAGCACGATTTTTATGTCGTGGCGGGGGCTGCGCTCATAGGCATCTTCAAGGCGCTCGTAGAAGCTGTCTTTGGTCTCATCGTCTTTGTCTTCTGTCGGAGCGTGCGCACAAATCAGGCTTATGTTGAAAAATCTTGCCTTGACACGGATTATGGCAAGTCGTTCGTTCACAGGTGTGAATCGCAGAACATGATGTCGTTTCAAATTTCAAAATTTTGAGTTGTGTCCCTTTTGAAGAGTGTGTGCGATATGTATATATCGTACTCTCAAAATAAAATCGTTCTTTAATTAGTACAGAAGTATGTTCTGTGGAAGGTTAAAGCAAATTGATAAACAGCAACCATTTTCGTTTTTTTAATGGAATTTTTATGGCAGCTCGTCATCGCATGCGAGGTTTTTCAATTTTTTGGAAATGCCTCGCATCGCACAAGCGCAGCGCAAAGCATTGTGCTACATAATAACTCTGCTTATGAAAATGTTTTGACAGTTCGTACGCGATTCTTACGTTGTCTCGCAACGCACTCTCGCACTATTGTACTTCAGGCTTCAGCTGGAAATTCATTCGATGCCCTGCAAACACACTCCGAGTTAATTAACTAGTTTCCTAACGGGTTGAGTCTCAGTTAGTTTTCTAGTCAGAAAGGATAGGCTGTCGAGAAAAAGCTTACCTATTTACTTCCTATCTGTGTGTCAGATACAGATGGCTGACTCTTTCTAACGCATGTACGCAGACATCGCTCTTTTCATTTTAAAGTGGTTAACAACCACGTATTTATAGGGTTTTATACCTAGTATACTAACCGCTTCCTAAGCAACATTCTAACCGCTTTTAAAACTACTATGAAATTACATACAGAAATGTTAAAAATGGAAATAAAAATTAAATTGGAAATTTTCGTCGACGCTCGGCAGCTCCTTCATTAAGAATCTATAAAAAAAGGAAGAGTTAGAAAAATTTGTATTTTTGTTTAATTTTCTTAATGTTAAAAATATTTTAAATTTGAATATATAATAAAGAATATAAAGTTTATACCCAAGCATTGTTTTACCTAAGACTTGAAAAATTTCTACCGCATTTACTGTGGTATGGGATTGGGATTTAGTATTTGAATACTTTTTTTGTTTGAATCTGTTATGCGATAAATCAATCGCCTTTCGCATTTCTTTTTCAAACTCCTTGCGACACATTCTTGAAATTCCTAATATTACAAATTTAAATAATTAAATGAAAAATAAATAGATCAGGTAAATGTTATTGGATTACAGTAGACTCTCACAAATTAGAACCACATTGTTCCAAGGGTGGTTTTAATTTCTCAAATGTTCTAATTTCTGGACTTTTTTTCACATAAATTTAAAAGAAAAGAATGAAACTGGTTAAAAAAAATGTATGTTAACGTAAAATAAATTTTATTTATTAATATTTAATGTTTTTTTAAACATAAAACTCATATAATTCCCTTATTTATATTTATATCAATGAGCAAAGATCACTTATGAATTTGATAAATAAAGAAACGTCCAGAAATTAGAACCAGGTTCTAATTTCAGAGCGTTCAATATTGAAATGACAGGTTCTAATTTCTGGACAGTTCGAATTTGTGAGAGTTATAATTTGTGAGTTATAATTTGTGAGAGTGTACTGTTAAGTAATTAAAAGAAAATTAAGTAAAAAGTGAAATATATTACTAAATAAAATGTTGTCGAAAATAATCAATTTGACTAAAGATCTTTTGCCGCATCGACCATCCCAATTGAATTCAGCTACGCATGTGTCAGAAATAATGCATCTGAACAGGTCGTCCAAGGAAGGATATGAAAGTTTTAGCTTAATCATATACGAGTTCTATGAAGAACAATAAAATTATAATGCATTATAAATTTAACTAAAATGCAACCATTGAATTTAAAAATTCTGCATCGAGTAAGCGTTCGTTGAGAGCCATAATCTCTACAACACTTGCAAGGGGAAACATCGAAGCGATTTCAATTTCAATCGCACCCAAATCTTCACCAAGTAAACTTTTGCTGGCTTTTAGAGCTTGTTTTGCAATAACCAAACTTTCACGAATTAGTTTGTTTTGAGCAAACAATTCATTTTTCGTTATTCCCTATAAATATATCTTTTAATCGTTTAAAGAAATTTTAGCATAATCATTTACTGTTTGCTCTAAATTAGCCAATCTTTTTTCAATATTGTCCTGTTTTTCAATGACAACTCGGAATAAATTACGAAGCTCCGCATGATTTGTGCTCTGTGCATCTGTAACAAACTACTTCTATTAATCTTCTATTATCTATTTAATCTAATCTTATTAAAGTTCTGTTAATTTGGAAAATGTGTATTTGGAGCTTAAAAAGCTAATGGTGCAAAAATTTCTTGCCGCTCTCAAGTGGTGCAGAAGTTATAGGTCTCTGCAAAAAGAGAAAATGAGAAAAATGGACCTGAAAACTTGTGATTTTTTTTAATTTTCCTACAAAACCTAGCATTATAGATATCAAAAGAAAGCTATACTGTTACCTATTCAACGAGATATCAATCATTAAAATCCACGCATTACTTTTGAAGATATAGCTTTTTACATATTATTCACACTTGACGGTTCACACTATTACAAAATACCCAAAACGTAAGTATAAAGATCAAATTGGAAAATTAAAATTAGCGAAATACGAATACAAAAGACAATTTAAGAATTCAAATCGTAGCTGTTGATGTTGATCTTACGAGATTTAAGAGAAATTTTTCTTATGTTGTAAACAGGGACCGCAACTGTTATGACTTTTTTCAAAAAAGTCAATTAATAATAGTTATTTTTTTACCGATTCTTTTTTGGTCAAAAATAAAAGTTAAAGTTTGACTTTTATAAAAATAAAATAAAAGTTAAAGTTTGACGTTTATTTTTTGGTCAAAAATAACAGTTAAAATTTGCCTTTTATTTTTTCGGTTTATTTTCAAAAAAGTCAATTAATAATAGTTATTCTTTGACCGATTTTTTTCCAGTCAAAAATATAAGTTTAAATTTGACCATGATACAATTTGCTTTTTCGCTTTTTTTTATCTCCGAATTGGGCCTACCTTATAATTGTATCATGAATTTGACTTTTAGTTTTGAGTCAAATTCTCTGATGTGTAGTGATTCGACAAACAACAGTGACAGGGAACGCAGTGTGTCGCAAAAATAAGTCAAATTTTTAACGATGTTTCAAATTTTTTATAAACAGACTTTCGAGCCCTATAACTTCTGCACCACCTGAGAGCGGCGAGAAATTTTTCCGGATTTGAGATTATAAAGTCTTAATGCATATATTCCACAAAAAATTTATAAATTTAGAATTTTCATTCATCTTCAATTATGCCAAAATAAATTCAACAAATAATTCGAAGTTATAACGATATTTTAAAAATAAATGCAGTCATAGCATAACTACATACCATGCACAGGCTCCGTATATGTGAAATATTGATCGTTTGATGTGTCAAGTCTTCTTTTTTTGAATACTGGTGAAGGATCCAAATTAATATTTCCTGAAATCAGTATAAAATAATTTGAAATTAATTTGAAAAGTTTTGGAAAATATCCCATTTTCTAACAATTTTGTTCATTTTCCAGTATTCCTTCATTGGACGTCATCATTTTTATTTGAATGGTAAATTAAAAACTGAAACAAGATAAAGATAAACAAAGGTTAATAAATTCTTTAAAATGCTGTTGAAAATTCTATGAAACAATTGTGCAGAATTTGTATAAAAATAAATTTATTGTTATATGGAATACACATCAATTTGTATTCTATTTCGTCCATATAAAAAGTGCTTATTTCACTATTAATTTCGCTACACAAAAAAATACCAAGAGCTCGAGATAACACTGGTTCTTCAAAAAAATCTTCAATTTTTTTGAACGAATACCCTAAGAGCGCCTCTCTGCCTGATTCATTCCCTACAGCTATGACTTTAATAGGTCCTTTATGCCTTATAAAACAAAAGCAATCCTTCTCATTGTTGTAGTTCAGTTTAAAGAAGCCAAATTTTTTAACATTTTCTTTGTTTACTGTTACATTTTTTCTCTCATCAATTCTTAGTTGCAATTGTTGTAAAATATTGTTTGGCTTTTTTATTAATTTTTTTAGGGACTGCATGTAATTTTCAAACTTATAGGTCGAAAAACTGTCTAATGGACCAAATTCTTTTGCGCAGGCAGATATATGCAGTAATCCATGTATGTTAAAACTTACAAAATGTTCACCAAAAAAACGAGGAAATAGCCCGACAAATTCTTCTAAAATTTTTTGAGCAACATCAGACTGTGCTTGGTAAGATTTCTCAGAAGAAAGTAAACGAATGCCGGCATGTAATAACAAAAAAAGATAATAAAGATCATCATGAACTGAATTTTTTAAAATGAAAAAACCTGTATAAAGAAGAAATTGCCTATATTCTGTAGCTTTCCAGTTTTGAACCTCAGCAAAAGTTCTGGGCAGTCTACCGAATTCAGATGGAATATGTTTTATTAATGAATTCAATTTGGTATTCATTCCAGAAATATTATTTTTATTTATTATAAGATTTAGAAGTTTTTTTACAACTCCTAAATCTACAAGGTGCATAGGGTCCAATGGGAACTGAGTCACCATGTCAATGTTTAAACTTTCTAAAAGTAGTGGTTGGCATTTAAAAGCTAAGGCGTGGTGTGACTGATCAGCTCGTATTCTAAAGGATTCATTTGTTCGTAAGTCTTCCATGTTTTGAGAAAAACAAACTCTTCTCTCTAAATATCTTCCTTGCTGCATGCATTTTGGGCAACTGTTTTTTCCATTATGGGATTGAACTCCGGTCATAAATGCACGGGCTGGTGAATCACACGAAAAAACACGGATATTAAAAGATTTTAAAATTTCGGAAGAACCCACTTTAATGCCATCATTTTGTAATGCATGGACTTCTGTACAAAACTCTTTTAAGAACTCGTCGATGTTCTTTGGCTTTTCTTTACCTAAATACGCAGCTATAAGAAAAGGACTCTCATTAGGAAAGCCTACAACAGCACCTAATATTGGCCAAAGCACTTTTTTTGAGCTTTTAAAAAGCTTTAAACCATCCACACCAATATCTAATAAGACATGACTTTCATTTAATAAAAAATCGAAGTTTTTTGAGGAGAAGTGGTTTTGAATACCATAGTAATAAAATTCCCCAGGGAGCATTGACGTAACAACAATTTTTTGCTTTTAAGTTTGCAAAAGAGTGCGTGCTGTAACAGGAAGATCACGAACACCAACTTTTCGTAAAGTGTGCAACAAATCAGTTAACTGATTTTGGGTGATGTTGTTGCGAATTGCCCACAGTCGAATTTCGTCAGCTTTTTCGTTCGCTGCAGCATCTCGTGTAAATGAATCATCGACAAAATCTTCGAACGAATTTTCAAATTCATCTTCATTCAAATCTTCAATTTCATTATTTACATCATCAATTTCATTTCTATCTTCATGAAGGCTGCCCTGCTCCAACTCACTAATTCGTCTTCTTTTTGCAAAAGAATCAATAAAAGAAAAATATGCAACGTTCTTTACATATTTTTTTTTTTCTTCACTTAATAAATTACTTAAAGTTTTTTTATTCATAATTTTACTTATCTTGAGCTGGCGAAACAAAAGAAAACGGCCTCTTCTATCGATCTGACAAATTCCCCCACCGTCCAGGTCTTACTTGATGTTCTTCGTTAGTAGCTGATGACTTACCGCTGGGCTTGTTGTTGTTGTTGATCTTTTCAGAGCAGAATTTTTGGTATTGAATTTATCTAAAAATAACAAAAATTTACTTTTTGTTGTTTTAATTACTTAATAAAAGAATAAAATTATTAATATTATAATAAGAAGTCAATAGTTTAATTACTTCAATAAATTCAGCATTTACAATTTGTAATTTTATAAATTGCCTTTAACCAAGTAATGATTCCTCATATCGCACACCCTCTTCAAAAGTGAACAACTCAAAATTTTGCAATTTTCAGGAGTCAAATAATTATTTCCTTTTCAAGCAACTTCATACAAAAGAAGGATACAAAATGATTTTTTTTTAAATTAACGAGCAATAAGATTAAAACAAAATTTTGACAGTCGATGGATATGAGCATTACGAATTGATTTACAAAACTCGGTGAAATGGTTAGAAAAATAAAGCAATACATGTGTTCTAGAAATGGTTGGAATCGGTGGGTTCCTAGGGGTACCTCCCTTGGCCCTATATTCATTTTTTACATGATTTTGTATGGGAGGTACATCTGTTACTCAAAAATATTCCCATTTGTATTAATTAAAAAAATCATTTCTTAGGCAAATTTTATTTTATTTACAATACAAAAATAAAATTGGTAACTTATTTTTATGGCTGGTTTTGGCTTAGTCGCTTAAGGTGCGTGGCCTCTATATCAAAGAACCTCGGAGCACCGGGTTCGAAATCCACCAAACAAAAACTTTTTCAATTAACTAAACTAATGTTGCTGATTTACCGCCTCATCCCTGTAGACAAAATAACAAAAAAGTTTCGCTAAAATCAAAGAATCCTTTTTTTGCAATTCTCTCTTGAATTTTGTTCAATTTTGAGTAATTTTCCATACAAAATTGAGCATTTTTCGCAAAAAGTCACTTTTTAAAATCTACATAACTTTCTTGTTTATGAAAAGGGGCAGATAATATTTTGGAAATCAAAAGTGTATACTTAAAATAAACTTACAAAAAAGTTTTGCTAAAATCAAAGAATCCTTTTTTTTGTTATAGCTTATCAAAACTCGCAAATTTTTGAGTTTTAAGGTGTTTCTTTGTTAAGGTAAAGAAAATTTTTTTTACAAAAATATATGCTAAACAAAATTATATTTAGAACCAAGATGCATTTTAAAATATTTCTCTTTACTGCTTTTTGGAAAAAACATGCTGTATTTTTTTAAAAATTAATTCAATTTTAAATTTATTGATTTTCTTAAAATAACAGGGTGTTGTATAAAGTAATCGCATTTGTTTATTATTAAAGATATCTGAAAAAATCTTTAAATTTTATAGAACCAAATAATATAGATATAAGTTGCATACTTTTTTTAAAAAAAAAAACAACAATTTTTTTTCTTATTTTCGTACCATTTCGATGCAGTGTGCGCCCCGGTAAATTCTATAGAACCAGAGAAGTTCAGGTTTTTGGTCACATGATAAAAATAAAACAATTTTAATGGTTTTTGGTTGGCAATTAATGCCTCTCAGGGAATCCCTTAAATGGAATAGCAAAAGCAAAAATAAAGGAATAATAAAATAATTAAAATAAGAACATGTATTGTGACAAGGTTTTAGTCAAGTATTATGGGATTTGTTTGACAAGGGATGAGAGCAAGGATTTCGACAAAGATTAGGAGATAAGATGAGTAAGACAAAAATTTTAACACAGATTAAAGTACTGAGTTAGACAAGCATTAGGACAAGTATTAGGAATACGACTTTACAACGACAGACACAACGGTAAGGACAAAAATTGAGACATACCTTAAACAATATTTGGTACAAGATTGTGATAAGTAAATAAAAAAATAAATTGGAAAATCCTCTGTCGATGAAGAACTACCCGCTCCGGTAGAGTAGAGGGTGGAAGCGGCGCAGCGCCATCAACTCATCGTACGGTTTATCGTGTAGCAAACAGAGCACAACTATCATATTATGGCCATCTAGTCCACCCATCTAACAATCAAGCGCTAGGCAATGATTCATTGACTCTTCCCAGATCTCTACCGGAAACGTTCCATGCCGATGCGCTTTTGGCAGAAGTCGATGGTTCTTTGTTACTTATAACATCCCATATTCATATTCAGCCTGTTTGAATATGAAATTCTGCAAGTGCTTACCGGCATACTGAGCTACTGTAGTGCCAACATTGGCTGTGGAGCACCACTAGGTTGCAATGGCCAGCAGAGTCCCTATGCTGATGCTTGGCTGCCTTCCACACTAGATTTTTTGCACTTTTATACATTAGCTGTTTTTCTTACCTTAAGAATTCTTTTTTTATTTGTTTTATTCACTTGTTTTGATTTTTTATTCACTTGTTTTGCTCAAATTTTTATTAATTCACTTATTTAAGTTAACTTTAATAATTATTTAATTTCAGCAAAGTTCTCTAAATAATTGAGATGTGACAAATTTTGGCGCATAAAAATTTTTTGGCGCTTTTCACATTCGTCTTCATCTATACCTTGTTCTGTCTTTCACACGCAATGGTTGTAGCAGACATATTTCTTTCACTGTTTCACCAAATCTTTGCTAAAGTAAATAGAAAGGGTCGTTTCAATGTGTAAGTAAATCTGCAAATTTGTTTTGAATGTATGTGTACTTTCGGTAGCCGATGTTTGCAGGGTGTAGTTGCGATTTTCATCCGTTATAAAATAGAAGTATGTGAAAGCTTATGGGAGCGAGTTCAATGGTTGTGAACGTTACGCTGGCAAAACGCTAGTTACGCAAGAAAAGTTGAAATATTTTCAACTTTCCTTTTTTTGACAGTTCGTTACTTATAACGAACATCGAGAAGAAATAAAAGAAACAAGTCAGAAGCTCATTACTTTTAAGGCTAGGTCGCAAAGGCGCGTTAGGTCGGTCGCACGTTGATCGTACTTTCATCGTACTTTGGTCAACTTTACGGGATGGACTGTCAAAACGCCCGACCTTATAATTTTGAAATCATAATGTCACGTTAGCAGGTCGTGCGTCTGTCACTTAGATGATGACACTGTACGCAGTCAAACCAAATAAACAAAGTCTGAAATCCCCAAATCACAATGTATATGGTGGAAATATATGATGGCTGCAATTCTTTATTCATTTTAGCTTTTCATATTTTAATAGCCGTCGCTATTAATAAATAAATTATATGCTATTATATGCTTTATTATTTATATAATAAAGAAAATATTTACAACTTATTATGTTTAATAAATAAATGTTTCTGCATATCCAACCAGCGTAGTAGTTATATTATTTCTAAAATAAATAAAATCTGTGTTAAATGTTGTATTACTTTGCTAAAGGTTAACAAAAACAATAACAAACGAAAAAAACTAAACCAACTTATATCTATTTATATACGTACAAATTTACACACATATTAACAACAAATTTACATACACATAAACAACAACACAAGCAGGTACTGAAAAATATTCGCTTCAAACAAAGCAGCAACCGTAACATAAGCAGCCACTGATGTTATGAATGATTTATCTTGTAAAAAAGTCAAAATTAAATTACATTCAATACATAATATTTTGATGAAACAACAAATCTCATTCAAAAATGTCTTTACTACTGCAACTCAAGAATGCTAATATATTTAGCTAACTCAATGAAAATACAACCCTGCACTATCGGCAAATGTCAAACGCGCGACCGAGTTGAACACTTCTCAACTTTTTTCAGCAGCTCGCGCTTTGATCGTACTTTACCACTTCTTACGAGATTCGACGATATTTACGATACAAAGCACGATCAAAGCTTGAGGTCAAAGGGCGGATTACGATTTCCGTGGCCCCTTGATTTGAGTATGCAGTTTTGAAGTACTCTTTGAGAAAATAAGATTCGCTGAAGGATTTATCGATATATCGATTAGTTATCGGGATATCGATTTTTCAAAAAAATGTTTACTCAACCGAACCAATATTTAAATTCGGTTATATCTTTGCTAATATTTGTCCGATCTGAATGATTTAGGTGTCATTCGAAAAATATTTAAAATGAATTTAATATAAAATAAAAAAAAAATATTCTTTCGTAAATCGGCCACGCTACAGACTGTCTTTCTACATAACATGTTTTATTTTTGCACAAAACCGTTATTTTCTCTTAAAAATGCGTTATAAAGATTAAATAAAGATGTAATTTATTGAAAACTGAAATATTAACCTTTGGTTTGGTATAAAAAAAAAATAAATAATTGGCCATTTCAGCCCTTGAAAGGACTTTGACCTAGCTTCTTATGATCAATTGTGTTGTGCGTGTTATTAAGTTTGTACACAATTGACCGAGAAATAGACCTACATGCTTAACGCCGACTCCGAACGGCGATGAACGAAAATGTTCTAATTCTCAAGAAGCTTTAACATGGCATTTTGATTACTCTCTGAGGTTTGCCATTGTCTGCAGAGAGGTGGCGGCCGTACAGAAAAATTATTTCAATTCCAATAATTTTCTGTTGCTGCTGGAGTTCGAACGTGGGTCTCCAGGTACGTTGACATAGCGGCCACGCACTTTAACCAACTACGCCACGGACGCCACTCTTTTTTAGTTATCGAGATATCGATTTTTCAAAAAAATGTTTACTCAACCGAACCAATATTTAAATTCGGTTATATCTTTGCTAATATTTGTCCGATCTGAATGATTTAGGTGTCATTCGAAAAATATTTAAAATGTTTTTAATATGAAATGAAAAAAATATGCTTTCGTTAATCGGCCACGCTACAGACTGTCTTTCTGCATAACATGTTTTATTTTTGCATAAAACCGTTATTTTCTCTTAAAAATGCGTTGTAAAGATTAAATAAAGATGTAATTTATTGAAAGCTGAAATATTAACCTTTTGTTTGGTAAACAATTTTTTATACTTTTTCTTTTATTTTGACCGATTTTCGCTGCTATGTTATATTTTAGGTTGATCAGTACAATCATATAGCATAGGAAAATGTTTCATAATTGGGCTGAATCTTTTTAATTTGCTTTATAAATTGTGCATTAATACTGTAAATGGTGCAAGAAAGATCTTCATAAAATTTTCAATGTATTTTGAGTTATTGAATAAGTTTTTTTAGCGGTTCTGCCCTTTACATAATGTATTTTTCCTGTAAAAGGAGCCAGATAGACTTTAATCAAAGGTTGTTTGTTGTATTCTGAAGTACATATTGATATTTTTACTAATGTTTATAAAAAAAGTGGCTCTGCCTTTTACACATTGCACAATTATTCTGTTTTTTTTTTTTTTTTTGTGAAATAATATGAGAGTCCGTATATCTTATTTAAAAAGAGCACGGTTCGAATCATAATTAATATGATTCGAATAATCTTTTTTATTTTACATAGGTGCGATGTGCTTGCGATTCTTATAACATATTATACACCAAACGAAAGGTTAATGTTTCAGCTATTACCATATGTTATATTCTACTTACTTTTATTACGTACTTTTTGAAGAAAATAACGGTTTTATGACAAAAAAATGTATCATGCCGAAAAACCATCTGTAATTGGATTGAGTACCAAATTTTTGTTTTATAAATTATTTTGAAGATATTTAAGTTTGTTATCGAATGATACCCAAATTATCGTGATCGGTCAAATATTAGCATAGATATAGTCGAATTTACATTAAGATTTCTTTTAGTGAATTTTTTTTTTAAAATCGACAATTCGATAACTAATCGATATATCGATAAATCCTTCGGTGAATCTAATTTTCTCAATGAGCTCTTCAAAACTGCATATTCATATCTTGGGGCCACGGAAATCGTAATCGTGCCAGGTCGAATTATGAATTGCTCCATAACAACTCATTGTTTCTACTTTAGCTGTCAAAGCGCAATCGATCGAAGACAATTTAAGTATTTTTCTCTAAATACAATAAAAACTCAACATTAAAGGCCGCTTTACATTGTCCTACTGTGTGTTTCGACATGTGAGATAGAAAGTATAACCGAATCTTATCACTCTGTCATTTTTAATTTTTGTATAAAGAAATTAATTTTTCTCTTTTAGACTATTTTACAGAGTCACATTGCACTTTCATTCAATAAAAATTTAAAAATTGAAAATTCTTAAAATTAATCGGATATATTCTAATCGGCTGATTCTTAAACTTAGCAGCTATTGTAAGCATGATAATACCTGCGACACATTGGTCCATTTAAACTCGTTTAAGGGTTTTTTCTCGTTTAAATATCTGCTAAACTATGTTTAAAATTCGTTTAGTCAAAACTAGTTTCCGAAACTCGTTTATTGCAGTTAAACGAGTTATAGCAGCTGATTTTGACATTCCTCTTTCTGCACTTTCGTTGAGAACTATAGCGGTCTCACTTGAGCAAACGCTCTGAAATTTACGATTATAGTGTTGTTCGCTTATCCGTATTTCTCGTTATTATAATAAACTAGTAAACAAAAATATTGAGTGTGTCATTCCCAATGGTTATATTTTAAACTACAAAAGATAATCTAGGTTTCCTATGCCAATGTGTCGCAGGTATTACTGTGAAACCTAAACAAGAGCGTCAGCGTTGTTTATCTGTAAAAAAATCGTCATGCTATTATGAATTGTATGAAGCAAACCATACGCTACATGGTTCAGAAATAATGCATCTGAACAGGTCGTCCAAGGAAGGATATGAAAGTTTTAGCTTAATCATATACGAGTTCTATGAAGAACAATAAAATTATAATGCATTATAAATTTAACTAAAATGCAACCATTGAATTTAAAAATTCTGCATCGAGTAAGCGTTCGTTGAGAGCCATAATCTCTACAACACTTGCAAGGGGAAACATCGAAGCGATTTCAATTTCAATCGCACCCAAATCTTCACCAAGTAAACTTTTGCTGGCTTTTAGAGCTTGTTTTGCAATAACCAAACTTTCACGAATTAGTTTGTTTTGAGCAAACAATTCATTTTTCGTTATTCCCTATAAATATATCTTTTAATCGTTTAAAGAAATTTTAGCATAATCATTTACTGTTTGCTCTAAATTAGCCAATCTTTTTTCAATATTGTCCTGTTTTTCAATGACAACTCGGAATAAATTACGAAGCTCCGCATGATTTGTGCTCTGTGCATCTGTAACAAACTACTTCTATTAATCTTCTATTATCTATTTAATCTAATCTTATTAAAGTTCTGTTAATTTGGAAAATGTGTATTTGGAGCTTAAAAAGCTAATGGTGCAAAAATTTCTTGCCGCTCTCAAGTGGTGCAGAAGTTATAGGTCTCTGCAAAAAGAGAAAATGAGAAAAATGGACCTGAAAACTTGTGATTTTTTTTAATTTTCCTACAAAACCTAGCATTATAGATATCAAAAGAAAGCTATACTGTTACCTATTCAACGAGATATCAATCATTAAAATCCACGCATTACTTTTGAAGATATAGCTTTTTACATATTATTCACACTTGACGGTTCACACTATTACAAAATACCCAAAACGTAAGTATAAAGATCAAATTGGAAAATTAAAATTAGCGAAATACGAATACAAAAGACAATTTAAGAATTCAAATCGTAGCTGTTGATGTTGATCTTACGAGATTTAAGAGAAATTTTTCTTATGTTGTAAACAGGGACCGCAACTGTTATGACTTTTTTCAAAAAAGTCAATTAATAATAGTTATTTTTTGACCGATTCTTTTTTGGTCAAAAATAAAAGTTAAAGTTTGACTTTTATAAAAATAAAATAAAAGTTAAAGTTTGACGTTTATTTTTTGGTCAAAAATAACAGTTAAAATTTGCCTTTTATTTTTTCGGTTTATTTTCAAAAAAGTCAATTAATAATAGTTATTCTTTGACCGATTTTTTTCCAGTCAAAAATATAAGTTTAAATTTGACCATGATACAATTTGCTTTTTCGCTTTTTTTTATCTCCGAATTGGGCCTACCTTATAATTGTATCATGAATTTGACTTTTAGTTTTGAGTCAAATTCTCTGATGTGTAGTGATTCGACAAACAACAGTGACAGGGAACGCAGTGTGTCGCAAAAATAAGTCAAATTTTTAACGATGTTTCAAATTTTTTATAAACAGACTTTCGAGCCCTATAACTTCTGCACCACCTGAGAGCGGCGAGAAATTTTTCCGGATTTGAGATTATAAAGTCTTAATGCATATATTCCACAAAAAATTTATAAATTTAGAATTTTCATTCATCTTCAATTATGCCAAAATAAATTCAACAAATAATTCGAAGTTATAACGATATTTTAAAAATAAATGCAGTCATAGCATAACTACATACCATGCACAGGCTCCGTATATGTGAAATATTGATCGTTTGATGTGTCAAGTCTTCTTTTTTTGAATACTGGTGAAGGATCCAAATTAATATTTCCTGAAATCAGTATAAAATAATTTGAAATTAATTTGAAAAGTTTTGGAAAATATCCCATTTTCTAACAATTTTGTTCATTTTCCAGTATTCCTTCATTGGACGTCATCATTTTTATTTGAATGGTAAATTAAAAACTGAAACAAGATAAAGATAAACAAAGGTTAATAAATTCTTTAAAATGCTGTTGAAAATTCTATGAAACAATTGTGCAGAATTTGTATAAAAATAAATTTATTGTTATATGGAATACACATCAATTTGTATTCTATTTCGTCCATATAAAAAGTGCTTATTTCACTATTAATTTC
The DNA here is from genome assembly GCA_943735915.1 of Pherbina coryleti. Lineage (NCBI taxonomy): Eukaryota > Metazoa > Arthropoda > Insecta > Diptera > Sciomyzidae > Pherbina > Pherbina coryleti. Next base: position 61,578,725 of record OX030952.1, read on the forward strand.
GCTACACAAAAAAATACCAAGAGCTCGAGATAACACTGGTTCTTCAAAAAAATCTTCAATTTTTTTGAACGAATACCCTAAGAGCGCCTCTCTGCCTGATTCATTCCCTACAGCTATGACTTTAATAGGTCCTTTATGCCTTATAAAACAAAAGCAATCCTTCTCATTGTTGTAGTTCAGTTTAAAGAAGCCAAATTTTTTAACATTTTCTTTGTTTACTGTTACATTTTTTCTCTCATCAATTCTTAGTTGCAATTGTTGTAAAATATTGTTTGGCTTTTTTATTAATTTTTTTAGGGACTGCATGTAATTTTCAAACTTATAGGTCGAAAAACTGTCTAATGGACCAAATTCTTTTGCGCAGGCAGATATATGCAGTAATCCATGTATGTTAAAACTTACAAAATGTTCACCAAAAAAACGAGGAAATAGCCCGACAAATTCTTCTAAAATTTTTTGAGCAACATCAGACTGTGCTTGGTAAGATTTCTCAGAAGAAAGTAAACGAATGCCGGCATGTAATAACAAAAAAAGATAATAAAGATCATCATGAACTGAATTTTTTAAAATGAAAAAACCTGTATAAAGAAGAAATTGCCTATATTCTGTAGCTTTCCAGTTTTGAACCTCAGCAAAAGTTCTGGGCAGTCTACCGAATTCAGATGGAATATGTTTTATTAATGAATTCAATTTGGTATTCATTCCAGAAATATTATTTTTATTTATTATAAGATTTAGAAGTTTTTTTACAACTCCTAAATCTACAAGGTGCATAGGGTCCAATGGGAACTGAGTCACCATGTCAATGTTTAAACTTTCTAAAAGTAGTGGTTGGCATTTAAAAGCTAAGGCGTGGTGTGACTGATCAGCTCGTATTCTAAAGGATTCATTTGTTCGTAAGTCTTCCATGTTTTGAGAAAAACAAACTCTTCTCTCTAAATATCTTCCTTGCTGCATGCATTTTGGGCAACTGTTTTTTCCATTATGGGATTGAACTCCGGTCATAAATGCACGGGCTGGTGAATCACACGAAAAAACACGGATATTAAAAGATTTTAAAATTTCGGAAGAACCCACTTTAATGCCATCATTTTGTAATGCATGGACTTCTGTACAAAACTCTTTTAAGAACTCGTCGATGTTCTTTGGCTTTTCTTTACCTAAATACGCAGCTATAAGAAAAGGACTCTCATTAGGAAAGCCTACAACAGCACCTAATATTGGCCAAAGCACTTTTTTTGAGCTTTTAAAAAGCTTTAAACCATCCACACCAATATCTAATAAGACATGACTTTCATTTAATAAAAAATCGAAGTTTTTTGAGGAGAAGTGGTTTTGAATACCATAGTAATAAAATTCCCCAGGGAGCATTGACGTAACAACAATTTTTTGCTTTTAAGTTTGCAAAAGAGTGCGTGCTGTAACAGGAAGATCACGAACACCAACTTTTCGTAAAGTGTGCAACAAATCAGTTAACTGATTTTGGGTGATGTTGTTGCGAATTGCCCACAGTCGAATTTCGTCAGCTTTTTCGTTCGCTGCAGCATCTCGTGTAAATGAATCATCGACAAAATCTTCGAACGAATTTTCAAATTCATCTTCATTCAAATCTTCAATTTCATTATTTACATCATCAATTTCATTTCTATCTTCATGAAGGCTGCCCTGCTCCAACTCACTAATTCGTCTTCTTTTTGCAAAAGAATCAATAAAAGAAAAATATGCAACGTTCTTTACATATTTTTTTTTTTCTTCACTTAATAAATTACTTAAAGTTTTTTTATTCATAATTTTACTTATCTTGAGCTGGCGAAACAAAAGAAAACGGCCTCTTCTATCGATCTGACAAATTCCCCCACCGTCCAGGTCTTACTTGATGTTCTTCGTTAGTAGCTGATGACTTACCGCTGGGCTTGTTGTTGTTGTTGATCTTTTCAGAGCAGAATTTTTGGTATTGAATTTATCTAAAAATAACAAAAATTTACTTTTTGTTGTTTTAATTACTTAATAAAAGAATAAAATTATTAATATTATAATAAGAAGTCAATAGTTTAATTACTTCAATAAATTCAGCATTTACAATTTGTAATTTTATAAATTGCCTTTAACCAAGTAATGATTCCTCATATCGCACACCCTCTTCAAAAGTGAACAACTCAAAATTTTGCAATTTTCAGGAGTCAAATAATTATTTCCTTTTCAAGCAACTTCATACAAAAGAAGGATACAAAATGATTTTTTTTTAAATTAACGAGCAATAAGATTAAAACAAAATTTTGACAGTCGATGGATATGAGCATTACGAATTGATTTACAAAACTCGGTGAAATGGTTAGAAAAATAAAGCAATACATGTGTTCTAGAAATGGTTGGAATCGGTGGGTTCCTAGGGGTACCTCCCTTGGCCCTATATTCATTTTTTACATGATTTTGTATGGGAGGTACATCTGTTACTCAAAAATATTCCCATTTGTATTAATTAAAAAAATCATTTCTTAGGCAAATTTTATTTTATTTACAATACAAAAATAAAATTGGTAACTTATTTTTATGGCTGGTTTTGGCTTAGTCGCTTAAGGTGCGTGGCCTCTATATCAAAGAACCTCGGAGCACCGGGTTCGAAATCCACCAAACAAAAACTTTTTCAATTAACTAAACTAATGTTGCTGATTTACCGCCTCATCCCTGTAGACAAAATAACAAAAAAGTTTCGCTAAAATCAAAGAATCCTTTTTTTGCAATTCTCTCTTGAATTTTGTTCAATTTTGAGTAATTTTCCATACAAAATTGAGCATTTTTCGCAAAAAGTCACTTTTTAAAATCTACATAACTTTCTTGTTTATGAAAAGGGGCAGATAATATTTTGGAAATCAAAAGTGTATACTTAAAATAAACTTACAAAAAAGTTTTGCTAAAATCAAAGAATCCTTTTTTTTGTTATAGCTTATCAAAACTCGCAAATTTTTGAGTTTTAAGGTGTTTCTTTGTTAAGGTAAAGAAAATTTTTTTTACAAAAATATATGCTAAACAAAATTATATTTAGAACCAAGATGCATTTTAAAATATTTCTCTTTACTGCTTTTTGGAAAAAACATGCTGTATTTTTTTAAAAATTAATTCAATTTTAAATTTATTGATTTTCTTAAAATAACAGGGTGTTGTATAAAGTAATCGCATTTGTTTATTATTAAAGATATCTGAAAAAATCTTTAAATTTTATAGAACCAAATAATATAGATATAAGTTGCATACTTTTTTTAAAAAAAAAAACAACAATTTTTTTTCTTATTTTCGTACCATTTCGATGCAGTGTGCGCCCCGGTAAATTCTATAGAACCAGAGAAGTTCAGATTTTTGGTCACATGATAAAAATAAAACAATTTTAATGGTTTTTGGTTGGCAATTAATGCCTCTCAGGGAATCCCTTAAATGGAATAGCAAAAGCAAAAATAAAGGAATAATAAAATAATTAAAATAAGAACATGTATTGTGACAAGGTTTTAGTCAAGTATTATGGGATTTGTTTGACAAGGGATGAGAGCAAGGATTTCGACAAAGATTAGGAGATAAGATGAGTAAGACAAAAATTTTAACACAGATTAAAGTACTGAGTTAGACAAGCATTAGGACAAGTATTAGGAATACGACTTTACAACGACAGACACAACGGTAAGGACAAAAATTGAGACATACCTTAAACAATATTTGGTACAAGATTGTGATAAGTAAATAAAAAAATAAATTGGAAAATCCTCTGTCGATGAAGAACTACCCGCTCCGGTAGAGTAGAGGGTGGAAGCGGCGCAGCGCCATCAACTCATCGTACGGTTTATCGTGTAGCAAACAGAGCACAACTATCATATTATGGCCATCTAGTCCACCCATCTAACAATCAAGCGCTAGGCAATGATTCATTGACTCTTCCCAGATCTCTACCGGAAACGTTCCATGCCGATGCGCTTTTGGCAGAAGTCGATGGTTCTTTGTTACTTATAACATCCCATATTCATATTCAGCCTGTTTGAATATGAAATTCTGCAAGTGCTTACCGGCATACTGAGCTACTGTAGTGCCAACATTGGCTGTGGAGCACCACTAGGTTGCAATGGCCAGCAGAGTCCCTATGCTGATGCTTGGCTGCCTTCCACACTAGATTTTTTGCACTTTTATACATTAGCTGTTTTTCTTACCTTAAGAATTCTTTTTTTATTTGTTTTATTCACTTGTTTTGATTTTTTATTCACTTGTTTTGCTCAAATTTTTATTAATTCACTTATTTAAGTTAACTTTAATAATTATTTAATTTCAGCAAAGTTCTCTAAATAATTGAGATGTGACAAATTTTGGCGCATAAAAATTTTTTGGCGCTTTTCACATTCGTCTTCATCTATACCTTGTTCTGTCTTTCACACGCAATGGTTGTAGCAGACATATTTCTTTCACTGTTTCACCAAATCTTTGCTAAAGTAAATAGAAAGGGTCGTTTCAATGTGTAAGTAAATCTGCAAATTTGTTTTGAATGTATGTGTACTTTCGGTAGCCGATGTTTGCAGGGTGTAGTTGCGATTTTCATCCGTTATAAAATAGAAGTATGTGAAAGCTTATGGGAGCGAGTTCAATGGTTGTGAACGTTACGCTGGCAAAACGCTAGTTACGCAAGAAAAGTTGAAATATTTTCAACTTTCCTTTTTTTGACAGTTCGTTACTTATAACGAACATCGAGAAGAAATAAAAGAAACAAGTCAGAAGCTCATTACTTTTAAGGCTAGGTCGCAAAGGCGCGTTAGGTCGGTCGCACGTTGATCGTACTTTCATCGTACTTTGGTCAACTTTACGGGATGGACTGTCAAAACGCCCGACCTTATAATTTTGAAATCATAATGTCACGTTAGCAGGTCGTGCGTCTGTCACTTAGATGATGACACTGTACGCAGTCAAACCAAATAAACAAAGTCTGAAATCCCCAAATCACAATGTATATGGTGGAAATATATGATGGCTGCAATTCTTTATTCATTTTAGCTTTTCATATTTTAATAGCCGTCGCTATTAATAAATAAATTATATGCTATTATATGCTTTATTATTTATATAATAAAGAAAATATTTACAACTTATTATGTTTAATAAATAAATGTTTCTGCATATCCAACCAGCGTAGTAGTTATATTATTTCTAAAATAAATAAAATCTGTGTTAAATGTTGTATTACTTTGCTAAAGGTTAACAAAAACAATAACAAACGAAAAAAACTAAACCAACTTATATCTATTTATATACGTACAAATTTACACACATATTAACAACAAATTTACATACACATAAACAACAACACAAGCAGGTACTGAAAAATATTCGCTTCAAACAAAGCAGCAACCTTAACATAAGCAGCCACTGATGTTATGAATGATTTATCTTGTAAAAAAGTCAAAATTAAATTACATTCAATACATAATATTTTGATGAAACAACAAATCTCATTCAAAAATGTCTTTACTACTGCAACTCAAGAATGCTAATATATTTAGCTAACTCAATGAAAATACAACCCTGCACTATCGGCAAATGTCAAACGCGCGACCGAGTTGAACACTTCTCAACTTTTTTCAGCAGCTCGCGCTTTGATCGTACTTTACCACTTCTTACGAGATTCGACGATATTTACGATACAAAGCACGATCAAAGCTTGAGGTCAAAGGGCGGATTACGATTTCCGTGGCCCCTTGATTTGAGTATGCAGTTTTGAAGTACTCTTTGAGAAAATAAGATTCGCTGAAGGATTTATCGATATATCGATTAGTTATCGGGATATCGATTTTTCAAAAAAATGTTTACTCAACCGAACCAATATTTAAATTCGGTTATATCTTTGCTAATATTTGTCCGATCTGAATGATTTAGGTGTCATTCGAAAAATATTTAAAATGAATTTAATATAAAATAAAAAAAAATATTCTTTCGTAAATCGGCCACGCTACAGACTGTCTTTCTACATAACATGTTTTATTTTTGCACAAAACCGTTATTTTCTCTTAAAAATGCGTTATAAAGATTAAATAAAGATGTAATTTATTGAAAACTGAAATATTAACCTTTGGTTTGGTATAAAAAAAAAATAAATAATTGGCCATTTCAGCCCTTGAAAGGACTTTGACCTAGCTTCTTATGATCAATTGTGTTGTGCGTGTTATTAAGTTTGTACACAATTGACCGAGAAATAGACCTACATGCTTAACGCCGACTCCGAACGGCGATGAACGAAAATGTTCTAATTCTCAAGAAGCTTTAACATGGCATTTTGATTACTCTCTGAGGTTTGCCATTGTCTGCAGAGAGGTGGCGGCCGTACAGAAAAATTATTTCAATTCCAATAATTTTCTGTTGCTGCTGGAGTTCGAACGTGGGTCTCCAGGTACGTTGACATAGCGGCCACGCACTTTAACCAACTACGCCACGGACGCCACTCTTTTTTAGTTATCGAGATATCGATTTTTCAAAAAAATGTTTACTCAACCGAACCAATATTTAAATTCGGTTATATCTTTGCTAATATTTGTCCGATCTGAATGATTTAGGTGTCATTCGAAAAATATTTAAAATGTTTTTAATATGAAATGAAAAAAATATGCTTTCGTTAATCGGCCACGCTACAGACTGTCTTTCTGCATAACATGTTTTATTTTTGCATAAAACCGTTATTTTCTCTTAAAAATGCGTTGTAAAGATTAAATAAAGATGTAATTTATTGAAAACTGAAATATTAACCTTTGGTTTGGTATAAAAAAAAAATAAATAATTGGCCATTTCAGCCCTTGAAAGGACTTTGACCTAGCTTCTTATGATCAATTGTGTTGTGCGTGTTATTAAGTTTGTACACAATTGACCGAGAAATAGACCTACATGCTTAACGCCGACTCCGAACGGCGATGAACGAAAATGTTCTAATTCTCAAGAAGCTTTAACATGGCATTTTGATTACTCTCTGAGGTTTGCCATTGTCTGCAGAGAGGTGGCGGCCGTACAGAAAAATTATTTCAATTCCAATAATTTTCTGTTGCTGCTGGAGTTCGAACGTGGGTCTCCAGGTACGTTGACATAGCGGCCACGCACTTTAACCAACTACGCCACGGACGCCACTCTTTTTTAGTTATCGAGATATCGATTTTTCAAAAAAATGTTTACTCAACCGAACCAATATTTAAATTCGGTTATATCTTTGCTAATATTTGTCCGATCTGAATGATTTAGGTGTCATTCGAAAAATATTTAAAATGTTTTTAATATGAAATGAAAAAAATATGCTTTCGTTAATCGGCCACGCTACAGACTGTCTTTCTGCATAACATGTTTTATTTTTGCATAAAACCGTTATTTTCTCTTAAAAATGCGTTGTAAAGATTAAATAAAGATGTAATTTATTGAAAGCTGAAATATTAACCTTTTGTTTGGTAAACAATTTTTTATACTTTTTCTTTTATTTTGACCGATTTTCGCTGCTATGTTATATTTTAGGTTGATCAGTACAATCATATAGCATAGGAAAATGTTTCATAATTGGGCTGAATCTTTTTAATTTGCTTTATAAATTGTGCATTAATACTGTAAATGGTGCAAGAAAGATCTTCATAAAATTTTCAATGTATTTTGAGTTATTGAATAAGTTTTTTTAGCGGTTCTGCCCTTTACATAATGTATTTTTCCTGTAAAAGGAGCCAGATAGACTTTAATCAAAGGTTGTTTGTTGTATTCTGAAGTACATATTGATATTTTTACTAATTTTTATAAAAAAAGTGGCTCTGCCTTTTACACATTGCACAATTATTCTGTTTTTTTTTTTTTTTTTGTGAAATAATATGAGAGTCCGTATATCTTATTTAAAAAGAGCACGGTTCGAATCATAATTAATATGATTCGAATAATCTTTTTTATTTTACATAGGTGCGATGTGCTTGCGATTCTTATAACATATTATACACCAAACGAAAGGTTAATGTTTCAGCTATTACCATATGTTATATTCTACTTACTTTTATTACGTACTTTTTGAAGAAAATAACGGTTTTATGACAAAAAAATGTATCATGCCGAAAAACCATCTGTAATTGGATTGAGTACCAAATTTTTGTTTTATAAATTATTTTGAAGATATTTAAGTTTGTTATCGAATGATACCCAAATTATCGTGATCGGTCAAATATTAGCATAGATATAGTCGAATTTACATTAAGATTTCTTTTAGTGAATTTTTTTTTTAAAATCGACAATTCGATAACTAATCGATATATCGATAAATCCTTCGGTGAATCTAATTTTCTCAATGAGCTCTTCAAAACTGCATATTCATATCTTGGGGCCACGGAAATCGTAATCGTGCCAGGTCGAATTATGAATTGCTCCATAACAACTCATTGTTTCTACTTTAGCTGTCAAAGCGCAATCGATCGAAGACAATTTAAGTATTTTTCTCTAAATACAATAAAAACTCAACATTAAAGGCCGCTTTACATTGTCCTACTGTGTGTTTCGACATGTGAGATAGAAAGTATAACCGAATCTTATCACACTGTCATTTTTAATTTTTGTATAAAGAAATTAATTTTTCTCTTTTAGACTATTTTACAGAGTCACATTGCACTTTCATTCAATAAAAATTTAAAAATTGAAAATTCTTAAAATTAATCGGATATATTCTAATCGGCTGATTCTTAAACTTAGCAGCTATTGTAAGCATGATAATACCTGCGACACATTGGTCCATTTAAACTCGTTTAAGGGTTTTTTCTCGTTTAAATATCTGCTAAACTATGTTTAAAATTCGTTTAGTCAAAACTAGTTTCCGAAACTCGTTTATTGCAGTTAAACGAGTTATAGCAGCTGATTTTGACATTCCTCTTTCTGCACTTTCGTTGAGAACTATAGCGGTCTCACTTGAGCAAACGCTCTGAAATTTACGATTATAGTGTTGTTCGCTTATCCGTATTTCTCGTTATTATAATAAACTAGTAAACAAAAATATTGAGTGTGTCATTCCCAATGGTTATATTTTAAACTATATACAAAAGATAATCAAGGTTTCCTATGCCAATGTGTCGCAGGTATAAGGGCAAATTGTGCATTAAAAAAATAGAAGCAGTTATTATTTTGCTTGCTTTTAAACATTTGATGAAATGTAACTTGCAGCTTGGTGATTTCCAATAAATTAAATTCGAAGAAATCTTACAAAACTCATCTCGGGTCGAATAGAATGTGTGATGAAATTAAAAACAAACCTAAAAATTAAAATGTAGAACCACTTGTCAAAAAAATCAAAACAGGTTCGAACACACTTTGCTTTTCGTTGTTTACATCATTCTACATTCTATCATACCTGAAACTTTTGACATGTCGTAACACACGGTAGGACAATGTAAAGCGGCTTTAAAAACATACCAAATGTTTTATAATTTTGTAGCCCTGTTTAATCTGAACGTATAACTGTTAAACCTAAATAAGAGCGTTGAGCGGCGCGTTACTAGCTGCATTGCGTTAACGCTGAATTGTCATCCCTAAATAAAAGCGGTGGCTTTATGTCAGATGCGCAGGCAGCCAACAAATTTTTCATAGAAATAGCAATATTTTCGAAGTCTGCAGCCAACTTTACTTCCTAACGCTCTGTCAAAATTGGATTTTCCAACCGCTCAGCGTTGCCGTCGCGTTATTATGGTTTGCTTCATACAATTCATAATAGCATGACGATTTTTTTACAGATAAACAACGCTGACGCTCTTGTTTAGGTTTCACAGTAATACCTGCGACACATTGGCATAGGAAACCTAGATTATCTTTTGTAGTTTAAAATATAACCATTGGGGATGACACACTCAATATATTTGTTTACTAGTTTATAAAAATAACGAGAAATATGGATAAGCCAACAACACTATAATCGTAAATTTCAGAGCGTTTGCTCGATTGAGAGCGCTATAGTTCTCAACGAAAGTGTAGAAAGAGGAATGTCAAACTCAGCTGCTATAACTCGTTTAACTGCAATAAACGAGTTTCGGAAACTAGTTTTGACTAAACGAATTTTAAACATAGTTTAGCAGATATTTAAACTAGAAAAAACACTTAAACGAGTTTAAATGGACCAATGTGTCGCAGGTATAAAGAAAGGATGGAAATAAAACTGGGGGGTTACTCTGTAACTCGATGCGAAAATTAATCCGATCCGAAAGTCATTCGGATCCGGACACGATTCGAATTTAAAATCGTACTCTGTAACTCTTTCGCATTAAATAAAATGTTGCTTGCTTTGCATTCCTCAAACATTTAAAGAAGGTGTGCATCACCAGCTACTTAAACATCAAAAATTTACGAATAGTCGTGTGAAGCAACATAAAAAAACGATATAAATAAATTTGTCAACAAATTAATTAATTTTTGTGAAAATGGATTCGGTAGCGTTATGGTTTTTTGAAAATGATGATGGAAAAGAAAGAGTCCATCGAAAAATCATACGGGACCATTCGGACGTTATTAGTCTTAACGATAAAAGGTAGATGGCATAAGTTCATAAATACATAATTCACTAATTATTTCTTGTTTCATAGTTTTGTAAAAAATTTCCGACTGAACAAACAGGCCTTTGCGTACGTTCTTGACAGCATAAAAAACGAATTGAAGACACCATTAAGGTCTTCCGCAGTATCGCTAACAATAAAGCTAGCTGCAACCCTCAAGTTCCTTGCACAAGGTGGCTATCAACATCAAATCGGGGAAGATCGTCACTTGGGACTTGCACAACAAACCATATCTTCCTGCGTTTCTGAGGTTTGCCAAGCAATAGAGACCATATTGTGCCCACGCCATATTAACTTCATAATGACGGATGATGAAAAAAAAAATTGCAAAAAGTTCTTCTATACAAAATCAGGCATACCGGGAGTAATTGGAGTTGTGGATGGCACTCATATCCAGATGGTGCGCCCCCGTATAAATGAACATTTGTACTTTAACCGGAAATTGAAACATAGTATAAACGCTATGGTGGTAAGTGTTTTAAGGAACCAATTTTGTTAATTTATTATTGATGTGAAATTGACTTATTTGTAGATATGTGATCATCAAATGAAAATCCGGTATGTGAATGCGCGATATGGAGGAGCAGCGCATGATTCACATGTGTGGAACCTTTCACAAGCAAGGGAAGTTTTGAAAAGAAATTTTGAGAATGGAGACAAGTCAACATGGATATTAGGTAAAAGTTAAACGACATGCATTTTTTTTATTTAATTGTAAGCATAATCGCATCTTTCAAGGTGACTCTGGATACCCACTCGAACCATGGATCCTGACGCCATATCGAAATACCGTTGAACACACAGCAGAATCGATTTTTAACGGACATTTTTCTAAAGTACGCTCTATAATAGAACGAGTTTTTGGTGTTTTAAAGAGTCGCTTTCGATGCTTGATGGCAGCGAGAGAGCTATATTACGCGCTGGAGAAAACATCTAAAATTTTAAATGTGTGCTGTGCTCTGCATAACATTTGTTTAATTTACAAAGTACCTCAACCATCAGATATACAAAATGACGAAGATGACACTTCTACTATTCATTATGATAATGTAGAAAATTCAAATTATTTTAGAACTGCATCAGTTATAAGAGACCAAATAAGAGACAGTATGTTCAGATAAAAGAAAAAAAAAAGTTTATTTCATTTATAATCGGTTGTTGTTCTTGTTGCTGTTGTTGCTGTTGTTGTTGTTGTTGTTGATGTTGTTGATCTTGATGTTGATGTTGATGTTGATGTTGATGTTGATGTTGTTGTTGTTGTTGTTGTTGGTGTTGGTTTTGGTGTTGGCGTTGGTGTTGATGTTGATGTTGATGTTGGTATTGGAGTTGATGTTGATGTTAAGCAGTTCCCACCGAGTCCCGATGATGTTTTGAATTTTCGTTTTGTTTTTATAATGAAGTCAAAGAATTAACCTTTATGGTCGTACCATCTTTTTAGTCATAGCTCTTATACTCAGCTAGCAACAATTCAATGCAACGCTCATGAATTTTGAAAAAATGCATTTCTCAACTTTTTTGGAAACCTGCGCGGTAAAACGTAACTTCGTTACGTCAAATATAAACAAATAAACAAAAAATAAGACGTCAATATAGCAAAAACAAAAAGCTTTTTATTTGAATATAGTAATACTGTATATAAAGTAAACAAGTAAAAGTAAACAATAAACAAAAACATTAATTCATTCTTACTAACAAATGATAAAAATCTTTACTAATTAAAAAGAAAACTTAAAAGTTAATTCACAGATCTTTCAGACTTGACAGGAACATTAAATTAGCAAATATATGCTATATAAAAAATCTATATCTTTTTATATTTTAGTTCATCCACTTTAATTTTAGTTTTCTCTGAATTATAATTTATTTTATACTCAAACTTTTCTTTTGCCAATCTATACTTTTTCTCTTTTAAGTTAGTTGATTTTTCTGTTTGTTGAATTAATTGCGAAAGATTTTAATTAATTTCTTTTAATATTTCTATATGTTTCTCTTGGTAAGAGATTTGGTTGCTCACTTGTCTTTTAAGGAGTACATCTCTGCTTTCTTTAGTTTGTTGCTGTCCATTTGATGACCTTGGAACATTCTCGTTGGTGGTGTTGGTGTTGCCATCATCTATAACGAAATCCTCCTCGCTGACGCATTCTTCGATTACATCCTCAAGTGTGGTACTCGCATTTTCTGTATGAGCAAAATCTTGGCAGCCGTATTCCATTATCCTCATTCCATCCACAGCTTCTTCCATTTTTAACAAGTGGCTGACTTGCTCTTCCAGCGGACTTAGTGAGCAGTACCGCGAAGGGCCGCCGCCGGTGCCGGAAATGCTGGCTTTATTCCTCCTTAGCTTGCATTTAAGGTGTGTTTTGTAGTCAGCCCAAACCTACATATGTACATACATTTAGTTTTCGTATATTTAAGTTTTTCTGTAAATTAACCAACTAACATACCTTTTTCCATGAAGCCGCATCACGCGTTGGAGGCCCATTGGAATTTAACTCCACTGCCAAGCGACTCCAAAGATTATTTGAAACTGTCTTCGCATTGGGGGTCTTTATGTGACCTTTTGCCAAGTCGGGGTGAGCAGTCATAAACTCAACAATTACTTCAAATTGCCTTTGGCTAGTGTGTTTTTGTGTGGAAGTCCTGCGAGTAAAAATGTTTAAAATAAGGAAAACCAACAAAATAAATAAATTTTTAAAATTTATAAAAAATTTTGATATTTTATAAAAACTTACATCGTTTCGCATTGAATTCATTTACTAGACACTTAACGCATAGAATATCCGAAAATCGAGCTAGTTTGACATTCGCATTCGAGTTTCAAAGTGCTCCGAATTCAATTTTTCGAAAAGGGATAAATTCAAATTCTAAAATCGCATATTTTAATGCGAATATCGAATTACAGGGTAGCATATGTTCGAATACGAAAAATTTCACATTCGCATCGCGTTACAGAGTAACCCCCCTGTAAAAGGGCTTACACATCGGCGAATCTGTTCGTCACACGGCGGCCATGTACACACAAGTTCGCTAGTTAAGAAGCGATGTTCGACAGTTTGTCACACGGTTGGCCGTGTTTACAAAAATTTTTGATTTTCTCTGTCGAACAAGGGATGCTGCCGAAAATGATGACAAACAACAACAAAAATCAATGGCTTGTGTGACGAACAGGTTCGTTCAATTTGAACGCTAGCTTTTTCACACACGCTCGCGCCGCCATATTGTTCGACGAACAGATTCGCCGATGTGTAAGCCCTTTAAGCCCTTTAATAGTGCGAAAAGATTAGTACTTCGAATTTAAATAATACAAAACGCATGGTATAATAATAGAGGTAGTCGCAGCGCTGATTGTGCTCTCTTTTGTCGTTACTGCCGATATTGTCAGAATCAGCTGTGTACTTACTGCTGTACTTTTGTTGTTGTTTAGTTGTGCTCCCTGCTTGCGGTTAATAGTTTTTGCGTTTAATTTTCAATGATGGTTGGCTGGAAACAATTTTAAATTAGTTTAATATCAATAAAAACACGAAAAATAACCATTTACTACAATTTTAAATTAATGCAACAAGACAGCTTCAACCGTTTAACTTCGTTTACATTTTGCCAATTCTTGCTTTCTCTTGTCATTCTCATAGCTTCGAGATTTTATATGAGTTGTCAACTTCGTTTTGAAATTCGCGGCAGTACGCTCTCATCTAGCGAGTTTACCTTTATTATTATACCATGACAAAACGTATCCAAAATGGTACAAAAGTACTTGTGCAACCTTGAACATTGGCCCTTTTTAGCACGTGGTTGATTAATTTTTGAGAAATTCCATTATTTTTATTTTTGTAAACAAACAATGGGCAAGAAAGTTTTTAATAAAAAAGCAATTACTAAGTTGGAAATTGTTCCAAAGGATGAAAATCCGGTGTTGGCTGCCATAAGGAGTTCAGAAGACTCTGTACCAAAAAGGGTTTGTGTGTTAATGTCTGTAGATTATATAGTAAAAACGTAGGTTGTTTTAGGAAAAATGGACAAATAAACAACGTGTTCTGGTTTTTGCTGCTCGAGGAATAAATCACAGGGACAGGCATCTAATGAGGGACATTAAAACGCTGATGCCACATCATAGACCAGAATCAAAAATGGAACGCTCGAAGACTCTATCAGTTATAAACGAAATGTGCGAAATGAAGCATTGCAACAAAACAATTTTATTTGAAGGACGACGTAAACGTGATCTTTATATGTGGTTGTCCAACGTCCCTAACGGGCCCTCTGCTAAATTTCTAATTGAGAATATTCATACTATGGCGGAACTCAAAATGACTGGGAATTGTTTGCGTGGTTCGCGACCACTATTGTCTTTCGATGCAAAATTTAATGAAGTTCCCCACCTAAAGTTGTTAAAAGAACTATTTACTCAAATATTTTCCGTTCCATATCATCATCCTAAGAGTCAGCCATTTACGGATCACGTCTATACATTCACATTCTTAGATAATAGAATATGGTTTCGAAATTTTCAAATACTCTCTGAAAATGGAGGCTTATCGGAGATTGGTCCTCGTTTTGTAATGAATCCAGTAAAAATATTTGATGGATCATTTACTGGTAATGCTATATGGGAAAATCCAAATTATATTAGCCCGTCGCGACAAAGGCAGATGTTAAAAAAAGTTGCAAAGGAGAAATACGTTAACAGAATTGAACAAAAGGTGCACCACGAGGCTACGAGACCTCAAAATGCATATGAAGGAGTAGAATATGATGAACTTTTTGAAGGTCAAAATGCTATCCAAACAGCACTGAATATCGTTGGTAAGTTTAGTTTATTTAAAAATTTTCTGAAATCTTATATTATCTTTAAAACAGTACCTTATTTATCAATATCAGTTATATATTAAGGCCCAGTTTGAATTTTTTTTTTTGATAAATTTTCGAATTTTTTTTTTTTTTATTTTATTATTTTCAAAAACATCCTAAGAATGTGTAAAAAAATTTCAGAATAAAATTCAAAGCCGTTTAAGACATACACCTTGTTGCAGTTCTATCAGACAGCTTGATATTGGCTCTCATTTAAACTTTAATCGCGTTTTTCTCGAAATGACATTTTTTGAAACGGCTTGCACTCTAACTCGAAAAGTATGTGTCCGATTAATTTAAATCTTTTTTGATTTTGTAAAGTAATTGAATACGCAATGCATGAACCAACAAAATCAAATAAAAAGTATTTTTTTTTGCTTTTTATTTCATTTATAAGGTCCAATTTCGTGTATGAAAAATTGGTTTTTTTTTTTCTTTTATGCAGCATTTTTTTATTTTTTGAAGTGAAACTTCTTAGGCGGCGCTTCGAAATTTGAATGAGAATATTGAGGAGTGAAATTTCAAGGTCGATTTACTTCATTTCGTTACACGATAGAGAAGAAAGATATGTTGTACAGTAGATAGAATGAGAGAGATATACATTGTATAAAAGACTGAAAAAAATTTCTTTGTCTGCGCTGAGTATCGAACCTGCAATCTCAGTTTTATAATGCCAACGTGCTATATGCTGGGCTAAGATCTTCATATGTAAATGTTGTCTACATACCAATTAATCCAACTACTTTTGCTGTATATACCCAGCGGGAAAATAAACAGCGCTCCTAGCGGGTAAATATAACAGCTTTATTCATAAACACATTTTAGAGGCAGTGTAACTTTAAACAAGAAAACGCTATTCATAAACATTTTCGCAACCATGTTTTTTGTTTGTCTTTTCGTTTAATATCAAAGACATGCTCCAAATGCGCCCTTTGCAGCATTTTTTTTATGTGGCGGCCATTGCAAATCCATTGGAATTCTTAATTTTTGTAGAGATTTTCTTTAGTTCAGACACAAACCTTACAAACATGAGCAGCGAATGAAAAAATGTTTATGAATAAAGCCCAAGAATGATAGAAAAATAGATTGCGCAGATAGTAAAAATAATTTTCTATGATCTGCGCATCTACGTTACGATAGACTTACGATATGGCTTTCTGTCAAGTCTTGTTAAAAATGTGAACAAATATGAAACAATGGCAAAAGATTCAAGAAACAAACTTGGTCTAGCGTGACGTCATGATCGTAAAAAATACTTTGTTCGTAGCTAGAAATGTCAAAATGAAAAGTAAACAACATAACGGACCTGCGCAATGCGTAATCTATTTTTCTATCATTCTTGAATAAAGCGTAGTATGCTGTAGAAACGAAAATTTCTTAGCATTTAATTCTACACCCGAACTATTAGTGTAGAGTCAAAAATGTTTGTATGGAGAAAAAAGTAACTACAGTACGACCTTGCTCAATGCAACTAATAGAAATTCGGGCAATTGACATAGTTAACGTTGAAGAAACGCAATTAAACTTCTAAACATAAAGCTTTATGTCTCTGAATCTTAGATATTGTGGGTTAATGCACTTTGTATCCTTAAATATTGTTTGAATAGATTTTTCATTAAAAATGTATTTTACAAGCAAAGAAGAACTGAAAGAATATAAGATAAAAGTTTATGCAAGTTTACGCAAATGCAAGTTGCGATAATTGTGCAATTCCATGACGCCAACTTGACACTGTGCGCAAGAAAAGTTGGAATAAGTTCTTTCAATAGATAACTATTTTATACATATCTTAGTTATATAATTTTATATCGAACTATTTACTATTAATAATAGTAAGTATAATGTGTGTGTGAAAGTTTTAGTTATCTTTTCACATTTAAAGTTTTGAACAAAAAAGTATTTATAAGGCTTAATTTTTTTAAAGCAAAAATAATAACTAAAATTTGTCCCATAGTTTTTGAGTACAAAATAACCGGTAATTTTTGATTTTTAGTTTTTAAGGCAGAAATAAAAATGAAAGTTAAGATCAAGTTTACAGTTGAGGTAGATTGTGTGACATTATTGTTGTGACATTGTTCTGTGAAACTCCTTATTAATATGCCAAAAAAAATTTTTTGAAAAACAAATTTATAAATGCACCTGAAGCTCCCATTGGCAAAAAAATCGCTCATTGTAGTTATGTAAAATAAAAAAATCCCTTTTTAAGAAATTATTCTCTTAATATGCGGAATATGCAACACTTGATTTTCTCACGATCATACTCTCGCTCTCAAACTTTCAATAAAGCTACGCTCTGAGTTTTCTCCCTAGTGCAGCGATGGGTTCTATTCCAGATAGAACTCTACGCCACGTTACGTTGCGTAGCTTTACGATTGCATAATCGAGCCTTTACACTAAAATCGTTCTTATTCTAGAAAAGAAAGAGTGTATACAAAGAAGAAGTTTCACTTCTTTACTGTATACACGGTATACTGTATCTTTTTTTTAATTTTACACTTTTTGTTGGTTCACGCACAAGACAAAACTGTTGTCGATTTCTTTTGGTTTTTTGGTTTTTAAAAAAATAAAATTTTGGTTTTTTGTTTTTTTTTTATCAAAACACCTGAAGAGGTGATATCGTGCAAGCCGCAAGAGGCCTCTTGTTAAATATGGCTACAAAAAAACAAAAAAAAAAAATTGTTAATCTAAGACTAAAATAAAAACAAATACAGGCATTCAAACAAGCCCGTCTTTTTACTCAAAAAATTGAAACTGGGCCTTTAGTTAAATATAGCTAGTTTTTTTAGGAGATCTTATTTAAAAAAAGAATATTTTGAAAACTCGATAACTTGAAAATAATTCGACAAATCGATTTTTCCTTGGGCCATTCTTATTTTTTTTATTCCTATTTTTATCAAAAGTACTTCACGAGCCCATTGTCAAAATCGCGGCTCCCCGATGTTTGAATCGTAATCTCTCCTTAATATGCTTGAAATAACAACTTTCCGTACACGGGCAAATCATATTATCATAATAAATCAAGTAAATCAAATTTTATCAAATAAATCATATATGTTATATAGCAAATTAAAGACAAATTTTCAAGCTTCAATAATTTACTTTTTATAATCCATAGTTAACGCTCGTATCTGTACTGTTTGTCGAAGTATTGTAATGTTTTTTAGACCCAAAAACTGCGTATCTTTTTTTTCCAAAAAAACTGGTTTTTATTGAGAAAAAATTCAAAGCTTCAGACATAACAATGGCAACCCGTAACGAGTGTGGCACCATGTTCAAGGCCATGATACAATTATATATTAGCATACAGAAGCTCCCCACACCGACTGCTAATGTCAAAACCATGTCAAATTCACAGAATACAGTGCTGCCGGATCATAAAAGAAAATATGGTATTGCGTTTTTGATGCAATACTAGCCCAGCGAACACATGAGACAATTTGTCATAGCAACTTCAACACATTTAAACTTTTGTTACCAACACACTCAGAACTTTTCAGTTGTCAGCTCAATTGCAAGTCGGTTTGCAAGAAATTTGACATAGAGTGACAAAATTTGACGTTTATTTGAGAAAGTGTAAAAGAAAAAAAAAAAAACAAACACCCTGAAACTGAAAGAAATGTAATTTCTTGTCATGTAATTGTTGTGCCACCCACGTCACTATCGGCAATTGGCTTGGATTGTATTGTATTGTACTTTATTGAGACTTTTATCATCGATTTTACAAGAATATACAAACTGTTTCTTATAAGTTAACAAACGAGCGGCTGTAATAGTATGGCCTGCTTAAACTGTTACAATATGAAGTATTAATAAGTCGACTACATGGCTTGTATATTTTTACAGAAGAACTTGCTCTCGCTCTAGGAGCATTTTAACTCTTAATTTAGACGTTATGTCGTAAATGTACAATTAAACAAAAAAAAATATATATACAAAAGGAAAGAGACAACGAGAGCGCATACATGAATACACATAAACGCCAAACTTAACATATACAGCCGTGGACACATAAATAGCACAAAAATACATGTACAGTGTTTCACATGAATTTTAATAAAATATATAGAGGAAAACAAGAATTTATTTCATGGTATTTGAGTTTAAGCATTAAAAACTTAAAATCAGTGGTAACTTTGTAATTACGAATTAAAACTTAGAAAATTAATCAAAAACCTGAAATTGCTCCTTATCTGAGGTGGACATATAAATAGCACAATTTGGATTCTGAAAAAAAGACATAGTAATTTATTTTTATTTTACAATGAGCTTACGAATATGCTTACTAGTACTTGGTACTGTATCCCGAATTGTCCAAAACAGCCCGACATCTTCGTCCCATACTCTCCGCAAGCTTCCTGACCTTATCCTTCGGAAGAGAGTACCAAGCCTTCTCAATTCCACTCCATAACTCATCTAAATTTCGAAAATTTTGGTTGCTTATGGTGACCTTCACATCATTCCATAAATTTTCTATGTGATTGAGGTCGGGTCTTTGAGCCGGCTAATTGGAATTGGTCAAAATATTTATTTTTTCCTTTTTTAGACAATCAATCACAACCTTTGTCGTGTTTTTTGGATCATTATCGTGCATAAAAGTCCACCTAATATGCATATTCTCAAATGCAAATGGTTCCATCTGGTTATTAAAAATATCTTAATACATATTTTTGTCCATTATTCCTCGTACACGAAAAATTGGCCCAACGCCGTGCCAGGAAAAACCTCCCCAAGCCATTCAATTCCCTCCTCCATGCTTTAATGATAGTTTTGTATACTTAGGATTCAACTCTTGGCGTTTGGGGCGCCGAACAAAAGTTTTTCCATCTGGTCTAACCCTATTAAATTTAGTTTCGTCAGTCCAGAGCACGTTTTTCCAAAATTGGTCTTCTTTATTCACATGGGCCCTTGCAAACGCTAATCGATCCTTTAAATTTTTTTTTGTTAAGAGCGGCTTTCTTCGGCTAATGCGTCCATAAAGATTAGCTTCATGTAGTCTCCTAGATACTAGTTTTCTTGAAACATTCGGGTTATTTTCTTCATTTATTTCCCTCATAATTTGCTTTACTGACTTGAAAGGATCAGCCTTACTTTTGTGAGCTATAAGTCAATCAGTAGAAGCGGTGTTTTTACGCGGTCTAGGATTGCGCGGCTTATTCTCGAAATGATTTCAACAATTTAATATAACCAGCTTGAGTGCATTATAAACCATTTTTCGCGAAATTTGGAGAATATCCGCAATTTCAGATGGTTTTGCCTTATCGACTTACTTCGTGGGTTATATACCTTTTTTTCCGGAGTGCAATGTTTCCCACGACCCATTTTATTTAGAATCGGCGAAATTAACTGAATACAACTCTAACATTTTTACATACACCCGATCTTGTTAACTTTTATTCACCAACTAACATGTGTGCTATTTATATGACCACAGCAGATCGTACATGCCTTTACAGAAAGAGATGGCCTGAGCAAATAAAAGTAAGTAACGGTACATCTCTCTCGGAGTTTTAAACAACGTCACAATGCAGTCTCAAAAAATTATAACTACAGTTAATGAATGCATTTTTAGGTTCAAACGAAACGTTTAAAAAATAAGTTGACATTTGTGCTATTTATGTGTCCATGGCTGTATTTACAGACACTATGTTTCCATGGCGAGTTAACTCGGTGTTTACTCTAGGTTAACTCGCTGTGGAAACGCGAGTTGAGTTGAGTTTCGTTAAATGCACGAAACTCCATGAAACTTGTAAGATTTAACTGGGTTCTATCTGTCAAAGTGAATGCTGCCATTTAGTATCCATTTCGCTAGTAAAACAATAACAAAAATGTCAAATGAAATCGACAAGTTCAACTCAACTCGATGCTGTGCATGGAAACACTATCGAGTTAGCAACGCCATTTTCTTAACTTGACGAAAACCCTAACCCCGAGTTAACTCGCCATGGAAACATAGTAAGAGTCATTACTTACTTTCTCAGGTACCTTGCCTTGTGAAAGAATGAAATAACATATTTTTACTGAATTTTTAACATAACTTGTTAATGAAAATCGTGTACACATGATGTGTGTTATTTTTAAACAAATTTCTTACTTTCATAGGTATTAAATATCATTGTCATATATTAACAATTTAACATTGAAATTAAATGAATATTTTAACATTATTATTCCTTTATCGTAGGTAAAATTTATAAGATTTGCTTCACTTAACTTAATGGGATTTTGTTAATTAGTTTTAGCATCAATCTTTCTATTTCCCTGAAGAAGAAAAAACTCATTAGGCAGGAAAATATACGCGGAAAAGGAATAGAATAGAATCTTTAACATTGTTTCATGACAAGAATCGAAAACGTTCAATAAAAACATTGACATTTATCACATTTAAATTATAACATTGACCTTAGATGAACATGTTAAACATTGTTAATGTACTATTAATAATTTCTTAAAAAGCATTGAATTTGCTTATTTAATTTTCATGTTAGGTTTTTTAAAAACAGACTTTTTCTGCTTTATATTTTTAAGTCTTCATATGTACGTGACTATTATAAATAAAATATATATAATATACTTAGATAGGTTTTGCTCTCCACAAACTGTCATTAAATACAATAATTAATAGGTAAAATAATTTATTCCGGGCATTGAGAATTTAGCCTCTGCTATGGCCTGATGTTGCCATACTGTAATATGGAATGGGTGACCCATAGGGAATCTCCTCCAGAACCCCAGAGGGAACCCCATCAGTAAGTGATAAGTAGCATTTAACCGAGGTCCGATTTAAAGGAAAATATCTCTCTGATTAAATAGTTTTCTGATTGACTCAATTTGAGAATAGATTTTTTTTGAAGTGAAACTTCTTAGGCGGCGCTTCGAAATTTGAATGAGAATATTGAGGAGTGAAATTTCAAGGTCGATTTACTTCATTTCGTTACACGATAGAGAAGAAAGATATGTTGTACAGTAGATAGAATGAGAGAGATATACATTGTATAAAAGACTGAAAAAAATTTCTTTGTCTGCGCTGAGTATCGAACCTGCAATCTCAGTTTTATAATGCCAACGTGCTATATGCTGGGCTAAGGTCTTCATATGTAAATGTTGTCTACATACCAATTAATCAAACTACTTTTGCTGTATATACCCAGCGGGAAAATAAACAGCGCTCCTAGCGGGTAAATATAACAGCTTTATTCATAAACACATTTTAGAGGCAGTGTAACTTTAAACAAGAAAACGCTATTCATAAACATTTTCGCAACCATGTTTTTTGTTTGTCTTTTCGTTTAATATCAAAGACATGCTCCAAATGCGCCCTTTGCAGCATTTTTTTTATGTGGCGGCCATTGCAAATCCATTGGAATTCTTAATTTTTGTAGAGATTTTCTTTAGTTCAGACACAAACCTTACAAACATGAGCAGCGAATGAAAAAATGTTTATGAATAAAGCCCAAGAATGATAGAAAAATAGATTGCGCAGATAGTAAAAATAATTTTCTATGATCTGCGCATCTACGTTACGATAGACTTACGATATGGCTTTCTGTCAAGTCTTGTTAAAAATGTGAACAAATATGAAACAATGGCAAAAGATTCAAGAAACAAACTTGGTCTAGCGTGACGTCATGATCGTAAAAAATACTTTGTTCGTAGCTAGAAATGTCAAAATGAAAAGTAAACAACATAACGGACCTGCGCAATGCGTAATCTATTTTTCTATCATTCTTGAATAAAGCGTAGTATGCTGTAGAAACGAAAATTTCTTAGCATTTAATTCTACACCCGAACTATTAGTGTAGAGTCAAAAATGTTTGTATGGAGAAAAAAGTAACTACAGTACGACCTTGCTCAATGCAACTAATAGAAATTCGGGCAATTGACATAGTTAACGTTGAAGAAACGCAATTAAACTTCTAAACATAAAGCTTTATGTCTCTGAATCTTAGATATTGTGGGTTAATGCACTTTGTATCCTTAAATATTGTTTGAATAGATTTTTCATTAAAAATGTATTTTACAAGCAAAGAAGAACTGAAAGAATATAAGATAAAAGTTTATGCAAGTTTACGCAAATGCAAGTTGCGATAATTGTGCAATTCCATGACGCCAACTTGACACTGTGCGCAAGAAAAGTTGGAATAAGTTCTTTCAATAGATAACTATTTTATACATATCTTAGTTATATAATTTTATATCGAACTATTTACTATTAATAATAGTAAGTATAATGTGTGTGTGAAAGTTTTAGTTATCTTTTCACATTTAAAGTTTTGAACAAAAAAGTATTTATAAGGCTTAATTTTTTTAAAGCAAAAATAATAACTAAAATTTGTCCCATAGTTTTTGAGTACAAAATAACCGGTAATTTTTGATTTTTAGTTTTTAAGGCAGAAATAAAAATGAAAGTTAAGATCAAGTTTACAGTTGAGGTAGATTGTGTGACATTATTGTTGTGACATTGTTCTGTGAAACTCCTTATTAATATGCCAAAAAAAATTTTTTGAAAAACAAATTTATAAATGCACCTGAAGCTCCCATTGGCAAAAAAATCGCTCATTGTAGTTATGTAAAATAAAAAAATCCCTTTTTAAGAAATTATTCTCTTAATATGCGGAATATGCAACACTTGATTTTCTCACGATCATACTCTCGCTCTCAAACTTTCAATAAAGCTACGCTCTGAGTTTTCTCCCTAGTGCAGCGATGGGTTCTATTCCAGATAGAACTCTACGCCACGTTACGTTGCGTAGCTTTACGATTGCATAATCGAGCCTTTACACTAAAATCGTTCTTATTCTAGAAAAGAAAGAGTGTATACAAAGAAGAAGTTTCACTTCTTTACTGTATACACGGTATACTGTATCTTTTTTTTAATTTTACACTTTTTGTTGGTTCACGCACAAGACAAAACTGTTGTCGATTTCTTTTGGTTTTTTGGTTTTTAAAAAAATAAAATTTTGGTTTTTTGTTTTTTTTTTATCAAAACACCTGAAGAGGTGATATCGTGCAAGCCGCAAGAGGCCTCTTGTTAAATATGGCTACAAAAAAACAAAAAAAAAAAATTGTTAATCTAAGACTAAAATAAAAACAAATACAGGCATTCAAACAAGCCCGTCTTTTTACTCAAAAAATTGAAACTGGGCCTTAAGTTAAATATAGCTAGTTTTTTTAGGAGATCTTATTTAAAAAAAGAATATTTTGAAAACTCGATAACTTGAAAATAATTCGACAAATCGATTTTTCCTTGGGCCATTCTTATTTTTTTTATTCCTATTTTTATCAAAAGTACTTCACGAGCCCATTGTCAAAATCGCGGCTCCCCGATGTTTGAATCGTAATCTCTCCTTAATATGCTTGAAATAACAACTTTCCGTACACGGGCAAATCATATTATCATAATAAATCAAGTAAATCAAATTTTATCAAATAAATCATATATGTTATATAGCAAATTAAAGACAAATTTTCAAGCTTCAATAATTTACTTTTTATAATCCATAGTTAACGCTCGTATCTGTACTGTTTGTCGAAGTATTGTAATGTTTTTTAGACCCAAAAACTGCGTATCTTTTTTTTCCAAAAAAACTGGTTTTTATTGAGAAAAAATTCAAAGCTTCAGACATAACAATGGCAACCCGTAACGAGTGTGGCACCATGTTCAAGGCCATGATACAATTATATATTAGCATACAGAAGCTCCCCACACCGACTGCTAATGTCAAAACCATGTCAAATTCACAGAATACAGTGCTGCCGGATCATAAAAGAAAATATGGTATTGCGTTTTTGATGCAATACTAGCCCAGCGAACACATGAGACAATTTGTCATAGCAACTTCAACACATTTAAACTTTTGTTACCAACACACTCAGAACTTTTCAGTTGTCAGCTCAATTGCAAGTCGGTTTGCAAGAAATTTGACATAGAGTGACAAAATTTGACGTTTATTTGAGAAAGTGTAAAAGAAAAAAAAAAAACAAACACCCTGAAACTGAAAGAAATGTAATTTCTTGTCATGTAATTGTTGTGCCACCCACGTCACTATCGGCAATTGGCTTGGATTGTATTGTATTGTACTTTATTGAGACTTTTATCATCGATTTTACAAGAATATACAAACTGTTTCTTATAAGTTAACAAACGAGCGGCTGTAATAGTATGGCCTGCTTAAACTGTTACAATATGAAGTATTAATAAGTCGACTACATGGCTTGTATATTTTTACAGAAGAACTTGCTCTCGCTCTAGGAGCATTTTAACTCTTAATTTAGACGTTATGTCGTAAATGTACAATTAAACAAAAAAAAATATATATACAAAAGGAAAGAGACAACGAGAGCGCATACATGAATACACATAAACGCCAAACTTAACATATACAGCCGTGGACACATAAATAGCACAAAAATACATGTACAGTGTTTCACATGAATTTTAATAAAATATATAGAGGAAAACAAGAATTTATTTCATGGTATTTGAGTTTAAGCATTAAAAACTTAAAATCAGTGGTAACTTTGTAATTACGAATTAAAACTTAGAAAATTAATCAAAAACCTGAAATTGCTCCTTATCTGAGGTGGACATATAAATAGCACAATTTGGATTCTGAAAAAAAGACATAGTAATTTATTTTTATTTTACAATGAGCTTACGAATATGCTTACTAGTACTTGGTACTGTATCCCGAATTGTCCAAAACAGCCCGACATCTTCGTCCCATACTCTCCGCAAGCTTCCTGACCTTATCCTTCGGAAGAGAGTACCAAGCCTTCTCAATTCCACTCCATAACTCATCTAAATTTCGAAAATTTTGGTTGCTTATGGTGACCTTCACATCATTCCATAAATTTTCTATGTGATTGAGGTCGGGTCTTTGAGCCGGCTAATTGGAATTGGTCAAAATATTTATTTTTTCCTTTTTTAGACAATCAATCACAACCTTTGTCGTGTTTTTTGGATCATTATCGTGCATAAAAGTCCACCTAATATGCATATTCTCAAATGCAAATGGTTCCATCTGGTTATTAAAAATATCTTAATACATATTTTTGTCCATTATTCCTCGTACACGAAAAATTGGCCCAACGCCGTGCCAGGAAAAACCTCCCCAAGCCATTCAATTCCCTCCTCCATGCTTTAATGATAGTTTTGTATACTTAGGATTCAACTCTTGGCGTTTGGGGCGCCGAACAAAAGTTTTTCCATCTGGTCTAACCCTATTAAATTTAGTTTCGTCAGTCCAGAGCACGTTTTTCCAAAATTGGTCTTCTTTATTCACATGGGCCCTTGCAAACGCTAATCGATCCTTTAAATTTTTTTTTGTTAAGAGCGGCTTTCTTCGGCTAATGCGTCCATAAAGATTAGCTTCATGTAGTCTCCTAGATACTAGTTTTCTTGAAACATTCGGGTTATTTTCTTCATTTATTTCCCTCATAATTTGCTTTACTGACTTGAAAGGATCAGCCTTACTTTTGTGAGCTATAAGTCAATCAGTAGAAGCGGTGTTTTTACGCGGTCTAGGATTGCGCGGCTTATTCTCGAAATGATTTCAACAATTTAATATAACCAGCTTGAGTGCATTATAAACCATTTTTCGCGTAATTTGGAGAATATCCGCAATTTCAGATGGTTTTGCCTTATCGACTTACTTCGTGGGTTATATACCTTTTTTTCCGGAGTGCAATGTTTCCCACGACCCATTTTATTTAGAATCGGCGAAATTAACTGAATACAACTCTAACATTTTTACATACACCCGATCTTGTTAACTTTTATTCACCAACTAACATGTGTGCTATTTATATGACCACAGCAGATCGTACATGCCTTTACAGAAAGAGATGGCCTGAGCAAATAAAAGTAAGTAACGGTACATCTCTCTCGGAGTTTTAAACAACGTCACAATGCAGTCTCAAAAAATTATAACTACAGTTAATGAATGCATTTTTAGGTTCAAACGAAACGTTTAAAAAATAAGTTGACATTTGTGCTATTTATGTGTCCATGGCTGTATTTACAGACACTATGTTTCCATGGCGAGTTAACTCGGTGTTTACTCTAGGTTAACTCGCTGTGGAAACGCGAGTTGAGTTGAGTTTCGTTAAATGCACGAAACTCCATGAAACTTGTAAGATTTAACTGGGTTCTATCTGTCAAAGTGAATGCTGCCATTTAGTATCCATTTCGCTAGTAAAACAATAACAAAAATGTCAAATGAAATCGACAAGTTCAACTCAACTCGATGCTGTGCATGGAAACACTATCGAGTTAGCAACGCCATTTTCTTAACTTGACGAAAACCCTAACCCCGAGTTAACTCGCCATGGAAACATAGTAAGAGTCATTACTTACTTTCTCAGGTACCTTGCCTTGTGAAAGAATGAAATAACATATTTTTACTGAATTTTTAACATAACTTGTTAATGAAAATCGTGTACACATGATGTGTGTTATTTTTAAACAAATTTCTTACTTTCATAGGTATTAAATATCATTGTCATATATTAACAATTTAACATTGAAATTAAATGAATATTTTAACATTATTATTCCTTTATCGTAGGTAAAATTTATAAGATTTGCTTCACTTAACTTAATGGGATTTTGTTAATTAGTTTTAGCATCAATCTTTCTATTTCCCTGAAGAAGAAAAAACTCATTAGGCAGGAAAATATACGCGGAAAAGGAATAGAATAGAATCTTTAACATTGTTTCATGACAAGAATCGAAAACGTTCAATAAAAACATTGACATTTATCACATTTAAATTATAACATTGACCTTAGATGAACATGTTAAACATTGTCAATGTACTATTAATAATTTCTTAAAAAGCATTGAATTTGCTTATTTAATTTTCATGTTAGGTTTTTTAAAAACAGACTTTTTCTGCTTTATATTTTTAAGTCTTCATATGTACGTGACTATTATAAATAAAATATATATAATATACTTAGATAGGTTTTGCTCTCCACAAACTGTCATTAAATACAATAATTAATAGGTAAAATAATTTATTCCGGGCATTGAGAATTTAGCCTCTGCTATGGCCTGATGTTGCCATACTGTAATATGGAATGGGTGACCCATAGGGAATCTCCTCCAGAACCCCAGAGGGAACCCCATCAGTAAGTGATAAGTAGCATTTAACCGAGGTCCGATTTAAAGGAAAATATCTCTCTGATTAAATAGTTTTCTGATTGACTCAATTTGAGAATAGATTTTTTTTGAAGTGAAACTTCTTAGGCGGCGCTTCGAAATTTGAATGAGAATATTGAGGAGTGAAATTTCAAGGTCGATTTACTTCATTTCGTTACACGATAGAGAAGAAAGATATGTTGTACAGTAGATAGAATGAGAGAGATATACATTGTATAAAAGACTGAAAAAAATTTCTTTGTCTGCGCTGAGTATCGAACCTGCAATCTCAGTTTTATAATGCCAACGTGCTATATGCTGGGCTAAGGTCTTCATATGTAAATGTTGTCTACATACCAATTAATCAAACTACTTTTGCTGTATATACCCAGCGGGAAAATAAACAGCGCTCCTAGCGGGTAAATATAACAGCTTTATTCATAAACACATTTTAGAGGCAGTGTAACTTTAAACAAGAAAACGCTATTCATAAACATTTTCGCAACCATGTTTTTTGTTTGTCTTTTCGTTTAATATCAAAGACATGCTCCAAATGCGCCCTTTGCAGCATTTTTTTTATGTGGCGGCCATTGCAAATCCATTGGAATTCTTAATTTTTGTAGAGATTTTCTTTAGTTCAGACACAAACCTTACAAACATGAGCAGCGAATGAAAAAATGTTTATGAATAAAGCCCAAGAATGATAGAAAAATAGATTGCGCAGATAGTAAAAATAATTTTCTATGATCTGCGCATCTACGTTACGATAGACTTACGATATGGCTTTCTGTCAAGTCTTGTTAAAAATGTGAACAAATATGAAACAATGGCAAAAGATTCAAGAAACAAACTTGGTCTAGCGTGACGTCATGATCGTAAAAAATACTTTGTTCGTAGCTAGAAATGTCAAAATGAAAAGTAAACAACATAACGGACCTGCGCAATGCGTAATCTATTTTTCTATCATTCTTGAATAAAGCGTAGTATGCTGTAGAAACGAAAATTTCTTAGCATTTAATTCTACACCCGAACTATTAGTGTAGAGTCAAAAATGTTTGTATGGAGAAAAAAGTAACTACAGTACGACCTTGCTCAATGCAACTAATAGAAATTCGGGCAATTGACATAGTTAACGTTGAAGAAACGCAATTAAACTTCTAAACATAAAGCTTTATGTCTCTGAATCTTAGATATTGTGGGTTAATGCACTTTGTATCCTTAAATATTGTTTGAATAGATTTTTCATTAAAAATGTATTTTACAAGCAAAGAAGAACTGAAAGAATATAAGATAAAAGTTTATGCAAGTTTACGCAAATGCAAGTTGCGATAATTGTGCAATTCCATGACGCCAACTTGACACTGTGCGCAAGAAAAGTTGGAATAAGTTCTTTCAATAGATAACTATTTTATACATATCTTAGTTATATAATTTTATATCGAACTATTTACTATTAATAATAGTAAGTATAATGTGTGTGTGAAAGTTTTAGTTATCTTTTCACATTTAAAGTTTTGAACAAAAAAGTATTTATAAGGCTTAATTTTTTTAAAGCAAAAATAATAACTAAAATTTGTCCCATAGTTTTTGAGTACAAAATAACCGGTAATTTTTGATTTTTAGTTTTTAAGGCAGAAATAAAAATGAAAGTTAAGATCAAGTTTACAGTTGAGGTAGATTGTGTGACATTATTGTTGTGACATTGTTCTGTGAAACTCCTTATTAATATGCCAAAAAAAATTTTTTGAAAAACAAATTTATAAATGCACCTGAAGCTCCCATTGGCAAAAAAATCGCTCATTGTAGTTATGTAAAATAAAAAAATCCCTTTTTAAGAAATTATTCTCTTAATATGCGGAATATGCAACACTTGATTTTCTCACGATCATACTCTCGCTCTCAAACTTTCAATAAAGCTACGCTCTGAGTTTTCTCCCTAGTGCAGCGATGGGTTCTATTCCAGATAGAACTCTACGCCACGTTACGTTGCGTAGCTTTACGATTGCATAATCGAGCCTTTACACTAAAATCGTTCTTATTCTAGAAAAGAAAGAGTGTATACAAAGAAGAAGTTTCACTTCTTTACTGTATACACGGTATACTGTATCTTTTTTTTAATTTTACACTTTTTGTTGGTTCACGCACAAGACAAAACTGTTGTCGATTTCTTTTGGTTTTTTGGTTTTTAAAAAAATAAAATTTTGGTTTTTTGTTTTTTTTTTATCAAAACACCTGAAGAGGTGATATCGTGCAAGCCGCAAGAGGCCTCTTGTTAAATATGGCTACAAAAAAACAAAAAAAAAAAATTGTTAATCTAAGACTAAAATAAAAACAAATACAGGCATTCAAACAAGCCCGTCTTTTTACTCAAAAAATTGAAACTGGGCCTTAAGTTAAATATAGCTAGTTTTTTTAGGAGATCTTATTTAAAAAAAGAATATTTTGAAAACTCGATAACTTGAAAATAATTCGACAAATCGATTTTTCCTTGGGCCATTCTTATTTTTTTTATTCCTATTTTTATCAAAAGTACTTCACGAGCCCATTGTCAAAATCGCGGCTCCCCGATGTTTGAATCGTAATCTCTCCTTAATATGCTTGAAATAACAACTTTCCGTACACGGGCAAATCATATTATCATAATAAATCAAGTAAATCAAATTTTATCAAATAAATCATATATGTTATATAGCAAATTAAAGACAAATTTTCAAGCTTCAATAATTTACTTTTTATAATCCATAGTTAACGCTCGTATCTGTACTGTTTGTCGAAGTATTGTAATGTTTTTTAGACCCAAAAACTGCGTATCTTTTTTTTCCAAAAAAACTGGTTTTTATTGAGAAAAAATTCAAAGCTTCAGACATAACAATGGCAACCCGTAACGAGTGTGGCACCATGTTCAAGGCCATGATACAATTATATATTAGCATACAGAAGCTCCCCACACCGACTGCTAATGTCAAAACCATGTCAAATTCACAGAATACAGTGCTGCCGGATCATAAAAGAAAATATGGTATTGCGTTTTTGATGCAATACTAGCCCAGCGAACACATGAGACAATTTGTCATAGCAACTTCAACACATTTAAACTTTTGTTACCAACACACTCAGAACTTTTCAGTTGTCAGCTCAATTGCAAGTCGGTTTGCAAGAAATTTGACATAGAGTGACAAAATTTGACGTTTATTTGAGAAAGTGTAAAAGAAAAAAAAAAAACAAACACCCTGAAACTGAAAGAAATGTAATTTCTTGTCATGTAATTGTTGTGCCACCCACGTCACTATCGGCAATTGGCTTGGATTGTATTGTATTGTACTTTATTGAGACTTTTATCATCGATTTTACAAGAATATACAAACTGTTTCTTATAAGTTAACAAACGAGCGGCTGTAATAGTATGGCCTGCTTAAACTGTTACAATATGAAGTATTAATAAGTCGACTACATGGCTTGTATATTTTTACAGAAGAACTTGCTCTCGCTCTAGGAGCATTTTAACTCTTAATTTAGACGTTATGTCGTAAATGTACAATTAAACAAAAAAAAATATATATACAAAAGGAAAGAGACAACGAGAGCGCATACATGAATACACATAAACGCCAAACTTAACATATACAGCCGTGGACACATAAATAGCACAAAAATACATGTACAGTGTTTCACATGAATTTTAATAAAATATATAGAGGAAAACAAGAATTTATTTCATGGTATTTGAGTTTAAGCATTAAAAACTTAAAATCAGTGGTAACTTTGTAATTACGAATTAAAACTTAGAAAATTAATCAAAAACCTGAAATTGCTCCTTATCTGAGGTGGACATATAAATAGCACAATTTGGATTCTGAAAAAAAGACATAGTAATTTATTTTTATTTTACAATGAGCTTACGAATATGCTTACTAGTACTTGGTACTGTATCCCGAATTGTCCAAAACAGCCCGACATCTTCGTCCCATACTCTCCGCAAGCTTCCTGACCTTATCCTTCGGAAGAGAGTACCAAGCCTTCTCAATTCCACTCCATAACTCATCTAAATTTCGAAAATTTTGGTTGCTTATGGTGACCTTCACATCATTCCATAAATTTTCTATGTGATTGAGGTCGGGTCTTTGAGCCGGCTAATTGGAATTGGTCAAAATATTTATTTTTTCCTTTTTTAGACAATCAATCACAACCTTTGTCGTGTTTTTTGGATCATTATCGTGCATAAAAGTCCACCTAATATGCATATTCTCAAATGCAAATGGTTCCATCTGGTTATTAAAAATATCTTAATACATATTTTTGTCCATTATTCCTCGTACACGAAAAATTGGCCCAACGCCGTGCCAGGAAAAACCTCCCCAAGCCATTCAATTCCCTCCTCCATGCTTTAATGATAGTTTTGTATACTTAGGATTCAACTCTTGGCGTTTGGGGCGCCGAACAAAAGTTTTTCCATCTGGTCTAACCCTATTAAATTTAGTTTCGTCAGTCCAGAGCACGTTTTTCCAAAATTGGTCTTCTTTATTCACATGGGCCCTTGCAAACGCTAATCGATCCTTTAAATTTTTTTTTGTTAAGAGCGGCTTTCTTCGGCTAATGCGTCCATAAAGATTAGCTTCATGTAGTCTCCTAGATACTAGTTTTCTTGAAACATTCGGGTTATTTTCTTCATTTATTTCCCTCATAATTTGCTTTACTGACTTGAAAGGATCAGCCTTACTTTTGTGAGCTATAAGTCAATCAGTAGAAGCGGTGTTTTTACGCGGTCTAGGATTGCGCGGCTTATTCTCGAAATGATTTCAACAATTTAATATAACCAGCTTGAGTGCATTATAAACCATTTTTCGCGAAATTTGGAGAATATCCGCAATTTCAGATGGTTTTGCCTTATCGACTTACTTCGTGGGTTATATACCTTTTTTTCCGGAGTGCAATGTTTCCCACGACCCATTTTATTTAGAATCGGCGAAATTAACTGAATACAACTCTAACATTTTTACATACACCCGATCTTGTTAACTTTTATTCACCAACTAACATGTGTGCTATTTATATGACCACAGCAGATCGTACATGCCTTTACAGAAAGAGATGGCCTGAGCAAATAAAAGTAAGTAACGGTACATCTCTCTCGGAGTTTTAAACAACGTCACAATGCAGTCTCAAAAAATTATAACTACAGTTAATGAATGCATTTTTAGGTTCAAACGAAACGTTTAAAAAATAAGTTGACATTTGTGCTATTTATGTGTCCATGGCTGTATTTACAGACACTATGTTTCCATGGCGAGTTAACTCGGTGTTTACTCTAGGTTAACTCGCTGTGGAAACGCGAGTTGAGTTGAGTTTCGTTAAATGCACGAAACTCCATGAAACTTGTAAGATTTAACTGGGTTCTATCTGTCAAAGTGAATGCTGCCATTTAGTATCCATTTCGCTAGTAAAACAATAACAAAAATGTCAAATGAAATCGACAAGTTCAACTCAACTCGATGCTGTGCATGGAAACACTATCGAGTTAGCAACGCCATTTTCTTAACTTGACGAAAACCCTAACCCCGAGTTAACTCGCCATGGAAACATAGTAAGAGTCATTACTTACTTTCTCAGGTACCTTGCCTTGTGAAAGAATGAAATAACATATTTTTACTGAATTTTTAACATAACTTGTTAATGAAAATCGTGTACACATGATGTGTGTTATTTTTAAACAAATTTCTTACTTTCATAGGTATTAAATATCATTGTCATATATTAACAATTTAACATTGAAATTAAATGAATATTTTAACATTATTATTCCTTTATCGTAGGTAAAATTTATAAGATTTGCTTCACTTAACTTAATGGGATTTTGTTAATTAGTTTTAGCATCAATCTTTCTATTTCCCTGAAGAAGAAAAAACTCATTAGGCAGGAAAATATACGCGGAAAAGGAATAGAATAGAATCTTTAACATTGTTTCATGACAAGAATCGAAAACGTTCAATAAAAACATTGACATTTATCACATTTAAATTATAACATTGACCTTAGATGAACATGTTAAACATTGTCAATGTACTATTAATAATTTCTTAAAAAGCATTGAATTTGCTTATTTAATTTTCATGTTAGGTTTTTTAAAAACAGACTTTTTCTGCTTTATATTTTTAAGTCTTCATATGTACGTGAATTATAAATAAAATATATATAATATACTTAGATAGGTTTTGCTCTCCACAAACTGTCATTAAATACAATAATTAATAGGTAAAATAATTTATTCCGGGCATTGAGAATTTAGCCTCTGCTATGGCCTGATGTTGCCATACTGTAATATGGAATGGGTGACCCATAGGGAATCTCCTCCAGAACCCCAGAGGGAACCCCATCAGTAAGTGATAAGTAGCATTTAACCGAGGTCCGATTTAAAGGAAAATATCTCTCTGATTAAATAGTTTTCTGATTGACTCAATTTGAGAATAGATTTTTTTTGAAGTGAAACTTCTTAGGCGGCGCTTCGAAATTTGAATGAGAATATTGAGGAGTGAAATTTCAAGGTCGATTTACTTCATTTCGTTACACGATAGAGAAGAAAGATATGTTGTACAGTAGATAGAATGAGAGAGATATACATTGTATAAAAGACTGAAAAAAATTTCTTTGTCTGCGCTGAGTATCGAACCTGCAATCTCAGTTTTATAATGCCAACGTGCTATATGCTGGGCTAAGGTCTTCATATGTAAATGTTGTCTACATACCAATTAATCAAACTACTTTTGCTGTATATACCCAGCGGGAAAATAAACAGCGCTCCTAGCGGGTAAATATAACAGCTTTATTCATAAACACATTTTAGAGGCAGTGTAACTTTAAACAAGAAAACGCTATTCATAAACATTTTCGCAACCATGTTTTTTGTTTGTCTTTTCGTTTAATATCAAAGACATGCTCCAAATGCGCCCTTTGCAGCATTTTTTTTATGTGGCGGCCATTGCAAATCCATTGGAATTCTTAATTTTTGTAGAGATTTTCTTTAGTTCAGACACAAACCTTACAAACATGAGCAGCGAATGAAAAAATGTTTATGAATAAAGCCCAAGAATGATAGAAAAATAGATTGCGCAGATAGTAAAAATAATTTTCTATGATCTGCGCATCTACGTTACGATAGACTTACGATATGGCTTTCTGTCAAGTCTTGTTAAAAATGTGAACAAATATGAAACAATGGCAAAAGATTCAAGAAACAAACTTGGTCTAGCGTGACGTCATGATCGTAAAAAATACTTTGTTCGTAGCTAGAAATGTCAAAATGAAAAGTAAACAACATAACGGACCTGCGCAATGCGTAATCTATTTTTCTATCATTCTTGAATAAAGCGTAGTATGCTGTAGAAACGAAAATTTCTTAGCATTTAATTCTACACCCGAACTATTAGTGTAGAGTCAAAAATGTTTGTATGGAGAAAAAAGTAACTACAGTACGACCTTGCTCAATGCAACTAATAGAAATTCGGGCAATTGACATAGTTAACGTTGAAGAAACGCAATTAAACTTCTAAACATAAAGCTTTATGTCTCTGAATCTTAGATATTGTGGGTTAATGCACTTTGTATCCTTAAATATTGTTTGAATAGATTTTTCATTAAAAATGTATTTTACAAGCAAAGAAGAACTGAAAGAATATAAGATAAAAGTTTATGCAAGTTTACGCAAATGCAAGTTGCGATAATTGTGCAATTCCATGACGCCAACTTGACACTGTGCGCAAGAAAAGTTGGAATAAGTTCTTTCAATAGATAACTATTTTATACATATCTTAGTTATATAATTTTATATCGAACTATTTACTATTAATAATAGTAAGTATAATGTGTGTGTGAAAGTTTTAGTTATCTTTTCACATTTAAAGTTTTGAACAAAAAAGTATTTATAAGGCTTAATTTTTTTAAAGCAAAAATAATAACTAAAATTTGTCCCATAGTTTTTGAGTACAAAATAACCGGTAATTTTTGATTTTTAGTTTTTAAGGCAGAAATAAAAATGAAAGTTAAGATCAAGTTTACAGTTGAGGTAGATTGTGTGACATTATTGTTGTGACATTGTTCTGTGAAACTCCTTATTAATATGCCAAAAAAAATTTTTTGAAAAACAAATTTATAAATGCACCTGAAGCTCCCATTGGCAAAAAAATCGCTCATTGTAGTTATGTAAAATAAAAAAATCCCTTTTTAAGAAATTATTCTCTTAATATGCGGAATATGCAACACTTGATTTTCTCACGATCATACTCTCGCTCTCAAACTTTCAATAAAGCTACGCTCTGAGTTTTCTCCATAGTGCAGCGATGGGTTCTATTCCAGATAGAACTCTACGCCACGTTACGTTGCGTAGCTTTACGATTGCATAATCGAGCCTTTACACTAAAATCGTTCTTATTCTAGAAAAGAAAGAGTGTATACAAAGAAGAAGTTTCACTTCTTTACTGTATACACGGTATACTGTATCTTTTTTTTAAATACAGAGCATAGCTCATGGTTGGCATGATATTCGCTTCGCAGTTCACAAATTCATTTGCAAACCTTTTGGTATCGTTTTAAAGTTTTTGTTTATGTACATCCCAAGGACCCTTCTTTCAAGCCTCGCAATCTCAGACGCCAACGTATGCGAAACCGAGAACCAACAAGGGAATGTATGATCAATCATAGAAGCAATGTTATACGTTAATAGATTTAGTGTCATCATTAATTACCCAAAATAATTTCATTTAGAAGCTCTAAGTGTTGCATTCTCTTGTCTTGGATTGAGGTCGAATTATTAATATTTTTTACAAAATTCTCGATTTTTCCCAGGAGGCCCTGAACATTTACTCCAAAAAGGTCCTTAGAAAGATAGAAAAACTGGCCTAGAACGTTGGATTTTGGATTGTTCGCGCTTGAGGTCCCTGCAGGGGATCCATCCTGTCTATTAAAGAGGCTGGCATATGTCGCCGTGAGAGGAGGAGGAGCCGTTTTTGGAGCAACAAGCAAATTACTCGTTTTTGCTTTAATATTTTCTCTCACTTTTTGAATATTCCTTTTCCTTTGTAAGGCATATGCTTTGTATATTTCACAGCCTCGATAGCTGGCAGGATGGTCCCCCTTGCAGTTCGCACAATAGGGTTTCAAGCCTGATTCCTTGGTAACGGTGCATTCACCTGGAAGGTGATCACCCTTGCATTTAACGCAGTTATACTTGCATGCACAATTTTTAGCCATATGGCCAAATTGCTGGCATCTTCTGCACTGAATAGGTCCAGAGTTTTCTTTTGGTTTTTCCCAAACAATTTGCGTATTGAAAAGATATCTGATTTTCAATACTTCCGTCGCTGTTTTACCAGGCGGTAGTCGTACTACGAATAAGCTATATCTAACATTGTCCCTACGCGACCGCGCAGTGGTAAGGTTTGTCACCTTATCTACTCCACCTGGAATTAGAGCCTGTAGCTCTTCAAGGATTTCCTCTTCCCGTACTCGGATGTAAGCCCTCTAAGAACTAAGTTAACTGTTTTCTCCTCCTTGGGGGTAAAGGAGTACGCTTGTACGTTAGGTCTCTCTCTCATCTTCTCGAGCAGTTCTCTATGAATCACCCTATCTTCCACATAAATTTTACTTTTATGCCCTAAGTTAACAATTTTAAATACAATAGATTTACTACTTAAGTCTTTTGAAAGAAAATGTTTATATTGAAATCTGAATTTTTTGCTTGAAACAGTTTTCAAAAAATTTACAACAGAATAATCGATTTGGTCATTAAAAAAAATTCGAGTCATTGCATTCATTTTCCAGGGAATACTTATTTACCTCTACAAATTCGAGAGGGAATTGTTCTAAAGCAACTTTGGGTCTAAAAACTCTAAAGTTCTAAAGAACTTATCATTTGTATTAAATTTATCAAGCAACTTAGCAATACATTTGTATATAAAATTTCTGCAGTTGGTATTTACTTTGAGAATTTCATCAGAGGACAACTTTTCTTCAGCTTCTTTCAAAAATTCGCTTTTTAAATACATTTGGCTAGGCGCCAACTCAGTTGTATTATTTACATTGCCTTCATTGGTTAATTCCTGTTCTGATTGAATTTTTTTTAGTGTTTTTCATACTCTTCATAAAACTTATGTATTAGTAGTTCAATTGCTTGAAATAAAGCATTAAATCTATTATAGTGTACGAATAAATTCTTTAAAAAAGATAGATATAATATTATTTATGACTTATTTAATATTTCTTGGTTTTTCTTTGCTTTTTTCTTCCTGAAAAATTTGCTTCATACAAAAACAAAAAAAAAATTGCATAAAACACTCCAATTTTCTAGTAAACCACAAAGTAAGGCTGCATAGTAAGCCATCTTGTAGCTGACGGATATGTAGTTTTTTTTACTGGAAAAGTTAAAAAGACCGCTGGAACTCTATTGATTGAGCTGAGCTTTTTGGACTTTCTGACATATACTTATATCTCTTAAAAAAATTTCGCATTCATCAGGCAAACAATGCTGCTTTTAAAACCAATTCAGATGAATGGCAGATGCATATAATCAGAATCAAGTTATGGGCTTGTTGAATATATATATCCTTTTCTTACAAATATAGAATCAATGAAACACCAATTTAACGAACAATTGTAAAAGATTATAAAAAAGTGATGCCAACCAGTTTTGTAAAGAATTTAAACTTTTAAAAATTATGACACAGTAGAACATCCCACATAAGCATCCGAAATCCCATCACATCACATCACTGATTTGGAATTTGAATTCACCTTGATGCCAACAATGTCATAGATTTGTCTCTTTGTTTCGCTGTTGGTTATTTTCTTATTATTCATTCTTGTTTAAAGTCTACCATTTCTATTTTGCTTGGTATTTTAAAAGAATGTTTAAAACAGAGATAATGAGATAGGAAACTTCGTTGTGCATGCGAGTTCACCTCATAGTTGTCAAAAATAGGTAGTACACCCAAAAAAGTCTTGTATATTTAAAAGAAAATTGTTTTTAGCTGACCAAGAATATTGTTAATATAAGTAGATAAAGAAATTTTGTCAGTACAGAAATGTGAGTATTGTCAATCTAATTTATGGAGTTGCTTTGATAATAGAAAACTTGTAAGAAATGATCTTCGACTGGGCCGAAGTTAAAATACCCCCACGTCCGAACCGAAGTATATTCAAAGTCTTAAGCAATCAAAAAAATGTAAAAACATTTTCGTCATAGTTTTAACAGAAAATATTCGCTATTGTTTTTTAATGAAGTCGCTTTGTATGGGAGGTGGGTGAAGTTTTCACTTGATTTCGTTGAATTTCGAATACACAGAGTACATCTTATATATCAAAGTTCATATGCAAAATTTCAAGTCCATATATTAATTTTTGTGGAATTTAAAGAGATTTCACCTTTTTGATAAATTCACTTTGCACGAGAGGTAGGCGTGGTTTTCATCCGATTTGGTTGAATTTCATACTCAGAGTGTATATTGAATAGCAAAGCTCACAATTTCAAGTCCATATATTAGTTTTTGTGGAATTCAAAGAGATTTTACCGTTTTGATAAAGTCACTTTGTAAAGGGTGATTTTTTTGAGGTTATGATTTTCATGCATTAGTATTTGACAGATCACGTGGGATTTCAGACATGGTGTCAAAGAGAAAGATGCTCAGTATGCTTTGACATTTCATCATGAATAGACTTACGATCTGCCACAACGTCGAATTTTCAGTGAATGGGCCCTAGAAAAGTTGGCAGAAAATCCGCTTTTTTATCGACAAATTTTGTTCAGCGATGAGGCTCATTTCTGGTTGAATGGCTACGTAAATAAGCAAAATTGCCGCATTTGGAGTGAAGAGCAACCAGAAGCCGTTCAAGAACTGGCCATGCATCCCGAAAAATGCACTGTTTGGTGTGGTTTGTACGCTGGTGGAATCATTGGACCGTATTTTTTCAAAGATGCTGTTGGACGCAACGTTACGGTGAATGGTGATCGCTATCGTTCGATGCTAACAAACTTTTTGTTGCCAAAAATGGAAGAACTGAACTTGGTTGACATGTGGTTTCAACAAGATGGCGCTACATGCCACACATCTCGCGATTCTATGGCCATTTTGAGGGAAAACTTCGGAGAACAATTAATCTCAAGAAATGGACCGGTAAGTTGGCCACCAAGATCATGCGATTTGACGCCTTTAGACTATTTTTTGTGGGGCTACGTCAAGTCTAAAGTCTACAGAAATAAGCCAGCAACTATTCCAGCTTTGGAAGACAACATTTCCGAAGAAATTCGGGCTATTCCGGCCGAAATGCTCGAAAAAGTTGCCCAAAATTGGACTTTCCGAATGGACCACCTAAGACGCAGCCGCGGTCAACATTTAAATGAAATTATCTTCAAAAAGTAAATGTCATGGACCAATCTAACGTTTCAAATAAAGAACCGCTGAGATTTTGCAAATTTTATGCGTTTTTTTTAAAAAAAAAGTTATCAGGCACTTAAAAAATCACTCTTTATTATGGGAGGTAGGCGTTTTTTTGATCCAATTTGGCTCATTTTCAAACTTGACCTTTATTTTTTAGATAAAAGCTTAAATATCGAATTTCGTGATGATAGCTTGAAAATTATGGCTGTAATCGTGATCACAGACAGACAGACGGACATGGCTAAATCGACTCGAGTGGTGATGCTGATCAAAAATGTATATACATTTCTATGCCTGCCACTCCTCCTTATGGGCGTTACAAACGGAGTGACATAATTAATATACCCCGTTTACGTTTTTAAACGTAGGGGTATAAAAATATTTTTGATAGAAAAAAATTTAATTTAAAATAAAAACACTTGTTCTATTGATAAGTGCTGTTGTTAATAGAAAAACATAATTCAGTTTCTTTCTACAATAACTATATTTTTGTTTTTGTTTGTTATATTTTTGTTTTTGTATATGCATCAAAAAGTTTGAATACAAATTGTGAGCTAGTTTTTCCCTGTGTATGGTGGTGGTTTAACTGAAAAAGTGACATTTTCACCAGCGCTCAAATTCCCTGGAGAGCAGTGAATATAGGGTGAGGGATGAGTTTGTAATGAAATTTTACTAATACATTTGTAATATTTGCATTAGTATTGACTCTATTTTAGCATAATACTATCTCTTTTTTTCCGAAGTTTCTGTTCTCATTATGAGCCCGAACAGAACCAAAACGGCTGTCGGTTTTCGGGTGCCGTAGAAATCCGTGACGGAAAAATTACAGAATAGAATCAATTCTATTTTTTCTCCGACGGCTGTCGTATCTCTCTTTGAGTGGCGTAAGTGTTGCCATATTCTTATCATGTTCCGGTTGTTCCTGGTGCTGGTGCTTGTCCTACTATTGGGATTACTAATGGCTCTACTACTTTAATTGTAGATAGTGTTTCGAGTCATACAATTTTTGGTCAAAACGTAAATTTTGAATTGGAGGTATTTGATCCAATAAAATAGTTCCATTTGTCATCTTTCAATCCTGGAGGCTCTGAAGATGACATTATTGAATATGTAGTCAAACATGCAAAAGTTGCAAGACATCATATGCGCTGCTCGAAACTAGTGAAAAAGGATGTGCCACTCAATTCGTTAAGTAAGGTCAATTTTAAACTTGGAATTTCGTCATCTCTCTATGAAGCAATTATTGATCCTATGGTCTGGCCTTTAAATGTTAAAGTTAAGGACTCCTATACAACTGGAAATCTTCGCTGTAAATCGTTCTATATTATCATCAATTATTCCATTGCAAAATACTTATCCAGTGCTTGA
This sequence comes from Pherbina coryleti, assembly GCA_943735915.1. Lineage (NCBI taxonomy): Eukaryota > Metazoa > Arthropoda > Insecta > Diptera > Sciomyzidae > Pherbina > Pherbina coryleti. Next base: position 61,621,060 of record OX030952.1, read on the forward strand.
CCAGCTTTGTGTGTCGATAAATGGTATCTCAGAAGTCCTCATTATATGTACATCATATATTCCGCCAAACAGCTCATTGGATGTTTATAAAGCTCATACGGATAACATCTCAATTTTGCTTGCTGACTCCTGTGATGATGTGATGATAGAAAGCAATACTTGGTGCTTGGTGATTTCAATCTTTCAAATTTATCGTGGTTGAAAAAACAATCTGATGACTACCTCTCTCCATTGAACGTTTCCAGTGCTGCTGAACTGTATTTAACCTTTTTTTTTTTTTTTTTTTTGGATTCGCCCGTAGGTAAGAAATCTTCATAGATACGTATGACCCGCGCCATACGCATGCACGATTTACACTCGAAGAAGTTCCCGGATCAGCCGGACTGGATAGAATGCATCTACGTGCTAAAACTTACCACCTATTGGCAAATAAAAGCCTCCACTAAGCACAATTGCTTGACACAGCGGAAATCAAAATTAAGTAAAGAAACATTTGAAATTTGAGTATTTTTTCCGCTTATGTAAACATCATAAGCATCATCGAATAAAAGCACAATCTTCATAATACGAAGATATACAAGACAACATCCAAAGTAATTCACCAGACTATACATAACCGCGTTCATAACTGCTGTCATTCGGCTTGGGCCTACTGTCCAACCCAAGATCCTACGTGGAAAAGAGATGCAACTCTCAAACACCAAACCAATACCAAACATAGCACAGATATACAAGTATATATTGTGCAGGCACAATATATTTATATATTCGGGTCACTAAAATAAGGGAACACCGAGCTAAAGTTATTATTTGGATATGCATTTGGGCCAACGCAGGTAAAAACTTGTATGAAAAAGAGATAAACTCTGACGCACCAAGCCGAGAGACACGGTTTTCATGGTCCCATTTCAAACTTGGGAAGCTATAGAACTAAAGATCTAAAATAATTTCATGAAAAAAATAAAGCAACGAAACTGAATAAAACGAAAACTTAAAGTATCTTACATATTCGATGATGCTTATTTGTTAAATCTTAAAATCTACATAATTATCGCGAGTTAAATTTGTTAAATCGTAAAATCTACACAAATATCGCGAGTTGTATATGTTATCACAATGAATGTATAAACTATTCAAATGTAATATCATTTTACGTTTTAAGACATCCACCGAGTCAGAAAAATTTATCAAGTTCAAGTTGCCATTGAAATCACTACACATACATCGGAAAGGGTCGTGAAGGGCATAATTAGAAGTGCACTGACTCCACTTAAAAAGCTGGAAATGTCTGGCTCCGCTCTTAGGGATGTTGAAGTTTAATAAAGAAAGAAGGCATTGTGAGTCTATATCGCCACTGAGTAGTTTGTATAAAAAGGAGACGTTGAGCATAATTCTTCTGCTTCTTAAGGAAGGCAGGGAAATAATTTTAAGGCGGGTTTCATAAGAGGGTAGAATTATGTAGAATAAAGCAAAAAGTAAGAATTGTTTTTGGACCGATTCTAATGCATCGATGTGGACATTGTATTGAGGGTTCCATATTACGGATGCATATTCAAGAATTGGTCTAACAAGAGAGGTATAAAGTGTCTTAGTAGTGAAAGGATCGTTGAATTCTTTAGCCCATCTTTTAATGAAACCAAGGACACCTCTAGCCTTATTTACCACCAAATTAACTTGAAGATTGAAACGAAGTTTAGGGTCCATAATTACACCTAAATCAAGAAAACTGTGTACAATTTCTAAGTTAGTATTATTTATAGTGTAATTTATACTATTAGCAATTCGACGTGAGAATGTCATTTGCTTACATTTTTTTAAGTTTAATTTTAAAAGGTTTAAATTGCACCACTCCACTAGACTATTTAAATCGGATTGTAAGAGTTGTTGTTCTTCAGGCGATTTGTAAGTTAGAAAAAGTTTTACGTCATCGGCGTACATTAAGACGTTACAGTGTTTTATTACAGAAGGAAGGTCATTTATAAACAGTAAAAATAAAACCGGACCAAGATGACTTCCCTGAGGAACACCTGATGTGACCAAAATATTTTTTGACATAGAATTCTTATATAAAACTTTTTGCGAACGATTCGACAAGTACGATTTAATCCACTGTAATAGTTTGACGGGAAACCCAATTAGATGAAGTTTTTTCAGAAGAAGATAATGATTAACACTATCGAAAGCTTTGCTAAAGTCTGTATAAATAACGTCAGTCTGTCATCCTAAAGTAAAACCTTTAATGACACGCGTAGTAAACTCCAAGAGGCTAGTTATCGTAGATTTTCCCTTTAAGAAACCATGTTGAGAGATGGAAATGGAGGAAGATACGACGTGGGTTATTTGATCAGTTATAATTTTCTCAAATAACTTAGGGATTGCGCTTAGTTTTGCGATACCTCGGTAATTGGAAACATCAATTTTTGAGCCGGATTTATGAAGAGGTATTATATAAGATTTTCTCCATATATAGGGAAAATGACCACTGTGCAAGGATGTGTTAAAAATGATTGATAGGGGAGAACACAAACTAATAGAACAATGTTTTAAAATGCAGCTCGGTATTTCGTCAGGACCTGTCGTAAAAGAAGATTTAACTTGTCGAAGGTAATGCATAACTATATTAGAATCTATTACGGGGGTTTCAAAAGAGTTACCTGGTGGTAGGTAAGGATATTCAAGACTCATGCTCAGTGGTATATCGGAGTAGGTTGTTTTAAAGAAGTTTGCAAACATGTTGGAAACTTCGATGTCGCAAGATGCTTCTTCATGATTGATTTTCATAAGAGGTGAGAAGCTGGAGGTTTTTCGTTTTGAGTTGACAAAAGTGTAGAAAAGTTTCGGATTATCTTTGAATTGAGTTTTTATTTTGGCTATATAGGCTGAGTAGCATTGTTTATTTAATAGTTGATATCTGTAACGACAAGAGGAATAGCAAGCGAAATCTAAATTAGAGCCTGACTTTTTATATTTCTTAAGCGATTTTTGGAATTTTTTAAAGACTTAAGCTCACTAGTTAACCAAGGAAAGGCTTAAAATTACTATTTTGTTTTGGCACAGATAATGAAAAGCAATTTTGCAAGGTATCATTGAAAAACTGCACTGAAGATTCGACATCATAAAAAGAGTACGAAGACCTATTATTTAAAATTGGGGACTAGTCAATCCGCGCGAGAATAGCATTAAGTTTAACATAATCTGTTTTTTTAAAGTTAAAAATTGTATTATTTCGCGTATTTGGAGCTAATTTATTTTCACTTTCGTTGGCAAGTAATATTGTTATTTCAAGAGTTGGATGATAATCATCTTCCGGAACAGAAACTGGGTTCGAACGACGGAGATTTACAGAAGTGCATCTGTCTACAAATACAAGGTCAAGAGATCTACAATTTTTATTAAGAATATTATTAACCTGTTGAAGACACAGATCAGACAACTTATCTAAGAAATCATTTATCCAATCAGAGGCAGAAATAGGAGTAAGAAATTCGGAATCATCGTACAAACTCCAGGACACGGAAGGTAAGTTGAAATCACCTAAAACAATGATAGTATCCATATTTTTAAGCATATTATAGACAATTTCGATGGCATTAATATGGTTTAAGTAAATTATTAAATCACTTTCAGGTGGAATGTAAGAGCAAGTAAGAAAAATAGTATTATTATTAAGTTTAACTGTAACACAAATAAACTCCAGATCGTTGGTGCCAGGAATTGTTAATTCCTCAGAAGCAAGGGAGTTATGGACAGCTATCAGAACGCCACCACCGATCTTATCATAGCGATCTTTGCGAAAAATTTGGTACTTATTGCACATTATTTCAGAATTTAATACGTTAGAGCGAAGCCAAATTTCAGTAAAAATTATAAAGTTATATTCAAAATCAAAACTGTTAATGAAAATATCGGAAAGTTTAGAATTGAGACTTCTAACATTTTGATACACAAGCTCTAATTTAGACTTGTGATTTTTTAATCGTTTTTTGTATGGTACTGAGGATTATTAGAAGGACGAGGCAAGTGTACAACATTTGCAATACATGGTTTGTTTTTGAATTCAAATTCATGAACAATTGTATTACGAGGCCAAAAGTTTACATCCACAAGAGTATTAAATAAATTTTCCGGAACAGTCAATCTAAACGAAGTAGTCAGTCTCGGATTTAAATATTTGAATTTTTGGATCGAAAGATACAAAGAGCACTTCAACTTTGCTTAAATAAAAAAGTCTATATAATTTTCTGTTGTATCTGCAGCTAAGCGCGAAACAAAGATTGATTTAATTGGAGGAACCGCAACCAATGGTTTAGGTGAGATTCGAACAGAAGCCTCCGAAGTAAGTGCAACCTGATGAGCATCGACAACAGTAGGATCAAGAGAAACAGTTTGGGCATACGACATATCTGGCAATGTAAGTGATGGAGCCGACGACGGCAAAGGAGCAGAAACAGTTAAATGAGTTAAATTTGAAGAAGAAGCAACAGTAGGAAGAGGGGTACTAATAGTACAAGTGTCCATGTCTTCAACAATATCCTGTTCGGAAGAAGGTGGTGGTGGTGTCAAGTCAGTTTTCTGCTTGCTTCGAAGGGTCATGTGTTTCTTTTTTCGCTTGGGTGACGAATTTGGCTCATCAATATATTTAAACTCATTGAAAAGAGTTTGGTACTTATTAAATTTAGCAGAAAGCGAGGAAAGTTCCCTACTCATTTCAGAGAAACCTTGCTTCGTCTGCTTGAATAATTTGTAAAAATTTATGTCGGCCAACCTACATTTTTCGCAAGACCAATGTAAGCCTTTACCTTCATCAATGTGGTCTGCTACTCGACCTGACACGCCTGCACACTTGATATGAACAGCGTTGTCACATAACCAACATGACAAAATCCGCTCGGTATCACCCTTCGTAAAGCAGCCAGGTTTGGTACAAATTATTTTAAATGAAGATATGAAAATTTATTTAAAATTTAAGTAAAAATAATTGAAATTAAAGAGATAATTGTAAAAAAAAATGGAAAAGAAAAAGAAGAAATGTAGTGATTTCAACAAGCGTAAACAATAATGTTCTAGTTTAAAAAATGCTTTAGAAACACCAAAAACAAAAAAAAAATAATAAGAATAATATTAATGTATAATTACTTAATAAAAAGTAAATAAAAAGTAAATATAGCTACTTAAAATGAACTATGCAGTATGCCAACACTGTTGAATTCAAAAGTGACTAAAAGTATGCAAAGTTTTTTTTTTTTTTTTTTTTTTTAATATATAGTAATAATTATTTCCACAGTTTAAGAAACACTAACTAGGCAGATGTCTTAAACTTCAGATAAACAAAGCAAACAAAAGAAATCACTTAAAATGCAAATGAATATGTAAGCAACAAAGTATGTTAAACAAAATAAATGTGAAAAGTTACTTATCTTTAATAAAAACTTGAGTACTGAACACTTAAAAAAAACCGAAACCGATTTATTTCAAGACGATTTTAATTGAAAAAATAATGAATTTAGAAAATTTTTTTCAGAGATAAAAAAGCGCACAACTTTGACAAATGAGGCCAGGGTTGCTTAAACCCGTTTTTCGGGTCATATTGACCCGAGGCACTTTTCATTTGCAAAAAAAAAACATTAAATATCAAAAATTAAAAAAAAAATACCATTTCATTTGTTGAACTTTTATCTTTGCAACCAGAATGAACAAAATTGTACGTATGTGACATATGTGCATAGCAGAGACAAAAAAACCGACATGTGCACTATACGTTTATCTGGGTCAAAATGACCCGACATTTTCTACCATATGATTTGTATGAAGGATCAGCTTTTGTAGTACTTTTTTCACTATTTTTTGCTGTTGTGCAATTCTTTCTAAATTTTTTGCAACTGCGAGTACATTGGAAGTGAGAGACAGCATTATTCTGTCGTTGGCGTATGTGCTATTCATACTTATGTACACTTACACTTATGAAAGCATGCTTTTTTATGGATATTTTGTGCATGTGCAGTAAGGTGGGTCACCCCATATGGAAAAAAAAAATATTTCAAAAGACCGCCCCTCATTTGAAAGCTTATGAAAGCTTCAAGTAATAAAATATAAATGACTCCATAGCGCCTGATCGACTGGACCGATTTTAAAGAAACTTTGTATTAAAAACGAAACCAAACGAAGCTGAACCCAAAACTAACGAACAAACACGGAGATGAACGAAGGTAAACGAAGATAAACCCAAAGCTAAATCCTAAAAACGAAGCCAAACTTGACCGAAAATTAAATTCGTTGTAACTTTTTTCAGTACGAATGAAATTAAAAAGTTTCTTCACAAAAGTTAAATGATTTTTTACGAACTTTTATTTTCTTAAAAATAAAAATGGAAGTGTTGGGGTTACTGAGGAAATAAGACGAAAAGTTGAAATATCTGGTCAAAGATGGAATCGGAGGTAGAAATGTTGTTAAGGCGAATTATAGTCCTTGTTGAGATCTATCCAACGACATTTTTTTTACGATCGGATAAAAAATGATGAAGTTATACAAAAAAGACCATTTGATGCCACTAAAATCCCCTTAACATAAGCTTTCAAATGAGGGGCGGTCTTTTGATATTTGTTTTTGGTGACCCACCTTAATGTGCAGTGTTCTCTTTTGTGTTGTCTTTTATTATTTGCGTTATATCATGCTAAAAATCAATTGGAAAAGTGATGCAACACTCCAACGAAACAATCAATAAGGCCGTGTGCTATTCGGAAACTTTTCACTCGTGGTAGAAAAGAAGTTACTGACTTGAATACAATTTCTGTCGAAATATGACTGTCATTTTTACTGTGCCAAAAGGACGATGAAGTTTTGACAGCTAGAAATTTGGACGTTTTAGATTTCGGTAGTGTAGTAGCGCAAGAATTTAATTTAATCTGCAAAATTGTTAATATATACTAAAAATTAACAGTATTTTATGCAAATATTTTCCACTTCTGGTTGCTATGCTGTCGGAAGCACAAACATTTTTGAAGTGAAACTTCTTAGGCGGCGCTTCGAAATTTGAATGAGAATATTGAGGAGTGAAATTTCAAGGTCAATTTACTTCATTTCGTTACACGATAGAGAAGAAAGGTATGTTGTACAGTAGATAGAATGAGAGAGATATACATTGTATAAAAGACTGAAAAAAATTTCTTTGTCTGCGCTGAGTATCGAACCTGCAATCTCAGTTTTATAATGCCAACGTGCTATATGCTGGGCTAAGGTCTTCATATGTAAATGTTGTCTACATACCAATTAATCAAACTACTTTTGCTGTAGATACCCAGCGGGAAAATAAACAGCGCTCCTAGCGGGTAAATATAACAGCTTTATTCATAAACACATTTTAGAGGCAGTGTAACTTTAAACAAGAAAACGCTATTCATAAACATTTTCGCAACCATGTTTTTTGTTTGTCTTTTCGTTTAATATCAAAGACATGCTCCAAATGCGCCCTTTGCAGCATTTTTTTTATGTGGCGGCCATTGCAAATCCATTGGAATTCTTAATTTTTGTAGAGATTTTCTTTAGTTCAGACACAAACCTTACAAACATGAGCAGCGAATGAAAAAATGTTTATGAATAAAGCCCAAGAATGATAGAAAAATAGATTGCGCAGATAGTAAAAATAATTTTCTATGATCTGCGCATCTACGTTACGATAGACTTACGATATGGCTTTCTGTCAAGTCTTGTTAAAAATGTGAACAAATATGAAACAATGGCAAAAGATTCAAGAAACAAACTTGGTCTAGCGTGACGTCATGATCGTAAAAAATACTTTGTTCGTAGCTAGAAATGTCAAAATGAAAAGTAAACAACATAACGGACCTGCGCAATGCGTAATCTATTTTTCTATCATTCTTGAATAAAGCGTAGTATGCTGTAGAAACGAAAATTTCTTAGCATTTAATTCTACACCCGAACTATTAGTGTAGAGTCAAAAATGTTTGTATGGAGAAAAAAGTAACTACAGTACGACCTTGCTCAATGCAACTAATAGAAATTCGGGCAATTGACATAGTTAACGTTGAAGAAACGCAATTAAACTTCTAAACATAAAGCTTTATGTCTCTGAATCTTAGATATTGTGGGTTAATGCCCTTTGTATCCTTAAATATTGTTTGAATAGATTTTTCATTAAAAATGTATTTTACAAGCAAAGAAGAACTGAAAGAATATAAGATAAAAGTTTATGCAAGTTTACGCAAATGCAAGTTGCGATAATTGTGCAATTCCATGACGCCAACTTGACACTGTGCGCAAGAAAAGTTGGAATAAGTTCTTTCAATAGATAACTATTTTATACATATCTTAGTTATATAATTTTATATCGAACTATTTACTATTAATAATAGTAAGTATAATGTGTGTGTGAAAGTTTTAGTTATCTTTTCACATTTAAAGTTTTGAACAAAAAAGTATTTATAAGGCTTAATTTTTTTAAAGCAAAAATAATAACTAAAATTTGTCCCATAGTTTTTGAGTACAAAATAACCGGTAATTTTTGATTTTTAGTTTTTAAGGCAGAAATAAAAATGAAAGTTAAGATCAAGTTTACAGTTGAGGTAGATTGTGTGACATTATTGTTGTGACATTGTTCTGTGAAACTCCTTATTAATATGCCAAAAAAAATTTTTTGAAAAACAAATTTATAAATGCACCTGAAGCTCCCATTGCACAATGGGGAAAATGTACGATTTTTTGGCATTAACCTTGTTTTTCAAGATTTATGAAAAAGGTTAACAACACTTTTTTTGCAAAGTAGAAGCTCCAACCAAAGCAAAATAATGATTTTTGCTTTCTTTTTGCGATTTGCCGTTAGTTTTTTAGCTGCTGAAGTGAAGGTTTTTATTTGACTAGAATATGGCTGCATAAATTGTTGAATTTTTGTTGATAATAAAACTAAGTTGTGTAAATATTTGAATGCGTATTTAAACTAACTAAAGAATGGAGATTAAGGCTTATGGTATATATTTTCGATATGTGTATAAATGTATTAGAAAAATTTGTTTTAGTTAGATAATAATGTAATGTTTACAACAAAACTTAAAATTAGGAGATAAAAAACAAAATCTTCAATTTTGGAGAGCTAGAACTTTTTTGAAACTCCTAGCAACACAGAGATATAGGTACAGTGATATAGAGCGGAGAATTTTAGAATAGAAAACTCTAATGTGGTTTGCGGAGCTTTGCGGAAGGTTAATGTTTGGTATGTTTTATTTTAGGCACCTATTATTTTAAAAATGCAGATTTGTATAAATTGTGGCGTGAAAATGTACGTTTATCATGCAAGGCAAAGGAGAAGACATTACTTTACTATTTTTTAAATCTGCTGCAACAAAATAAACGCGTTTCTGACGACTTTATAAAAATTATTACGAAAACTTTTACGAAATCTATATCTATATATAAATAGGAGTAAGCAAAACAGTTAAGAACCATTTTCTCCCGTGTTTCTCAACTGATTTTGACAATTTTTTTTTAAATCATTTAGAGTAGGGAGAAGGAGTGCAACAAGTTTATATGGTGGGCGTGGCACATCCCTTTAGAGTTATAGGTGACAAAGACTCGGAAATCGGTATTCGGCCTCAAATCACAAGTACCATTCCACTGGCAACACTTAATGGGCGCTGAAAGAAGGGCGTTGCACTTTTCAGCAGCACAAATTTTTGGTATAACTTTCGAACTCACAATGATTCACAAATCAATGAAACTCGGTAGGAACTTCATATCGTCGTATTCTTCGACTGGAAAAATTTAACGAGTTTAGACAAGGGGGTGTGGCACCACCCATACAATTCAAAGTTTTTATATCGAATAGCTTTGGAAGTATTCGATATAGCTTCGATATATGATGATTCGAATAGCTTTCTATAATACACATCAGCCCATACGGAAATTAGGCGTGTCACTTAACCCATGCCGCCCATTTTTGGTAGAAACAAAGGTGTCGAAATAAACTGTCATTAATGAAAATTTCAGAGCTGTAGCTGCTTAAATATAAAAGTTATGAGTTTATGCCAAAAAAAGTGGAAAAAACCCCAATGTGCATTGGCAAAAAAATCGCTCATTGTAGTTATGTAAAATAAAAAAATCCCTTTTTAAGAAATTATTCTCTTAATATGCGGAATATGCAACACTTGATTTTCTCACGATCATACTCTCGCTCTCAAACTTTCAATAAAGCTACGCTCTGAGTTTTCTCCCTAGTGCAGCGATGGGTTCTATTCCAGATAGAACTCTACGCCACGTTACGTTGCGTAGCTTTACGATTGCATAATCGAGCCTTTACACTAAAATCGTTCTTATTCTAGAAAAGAAAGAGTGTATACAAAGAAGAAGTTTCACTTCTTTACTGTATACACGGTATACTGTATCTTTTTTTTAATTTTTTCTATTTTTGCTTGCGTAAAAAATGCTCTTGCCGATTATCAAAATTTATACTTGTCCCTGGGTCTACATGAATTTTTGACAGTCATATTCATCTCACATCTGCCAAATATTTCCATTCAGACTGTTAAAATTTCGTTATCCGAGTGAACATTTTTTCCGGATAGCACACGGCCCTAGAATTGCTTTGAGTTTGATTGGTATGAAACTAAAACGCCTTACAGAATTGCTCCGAATGCCACAAGTTTAGGTAAAAAATAAATAAATAATGTCCATTTCAAATAAGTGTTGTTCATTCTTGATTTATTCACTGTTTTTACTAGGATAAGAAAGGTAGACGAGATAGATGCGAAGCATATAAGGGTTACAGCAAAACAAAGGATAATAAAACGTCTGCTGTGTGTGATCATTGCTTAAAATTTTTTTGTCCTTTGCATTATGTTCGTGCATGTTAGTCGTGTTACCTTCACAAATACAAAGAACCTGATATATTGGAAGATAACGATGATAATTATGGGGCAAATTCATCGGTGCCTAGTGCATCAAATGCAGCTCAATCGAATGGGATTTATCAATCGTTTATAAATCTTATGTAAATTGCAAATGTTTTGTGGAAACATACATACATACCTCATACAAATAATTACATGTGCATAAATATTTCTTTGCGTTTTTCCCTCCATCTGGAGTAGTACAGTATTTTTTATGTATGCAGTTTGTTTTTGTAATTCGTTGATATTGTTTACCAAATTTTAGCATGCAGTTCGTTTTCCATTTAATGTACCGTTACATGAAAAATGTGTCGGTGCATTGAATGAGCAGTAGTAAAGTATTATATGTGCATAACGCATTTAATTGGTGTTTGGTTGCTTAATTGATAGCTTCAAGTGCTCGCATTGGAAATAATTGTTGCGAAATACTAGGTAAGGTTTTTTCCTTTTAAAATCAATAAAGTTAATTTAACTATTACGTGTAAGATATTGAAAATGTCTCACGGAACGAGCCTTTCTGAACATGACCAGGGAATAATACTGGGAATGAGCGAAAATGGAGTTGAAATAAAAGAAATTGCCAAAAAGCTTAATCGCCACAGGAACACAATAACAAATTTTTGAAAATGTCCTAGTAGTTATGGCACAGCTAGACGGAGTACACCAACATCGACGCTCGGTGTAAACGGATAATTCAACATCTTGCAGTAGTGGAAGGAATGAGTAGCGGACAAATAAAAAGTCAGATGGGGCTTAACGTAACAAGAAGTAGAATAGTTCAAATATTATATGAAAATCCTAAAGTAACACATACTTCCATGACGCGACAACCTAACCTTTTGCCTGAACATATTAACGCACGTTTGCCTTCGCTACCAAGCACCAATTTTGGGATGAGGAATGGCGTAACGTTATCTTCAGTGACGAAAAAAAAATTCAATTTTGATGGGCCTGATTGTTACAAGAAGTATTGGCAACATAACGATCAGTTGCGGCGCACCTGCCACCTGTGTGTCCATGGGGGAGGATCGGTGATGATCTGGGCTGCATTTTGTTATGATGGAACGACTCCAGTGTGTTTCATATCAACATAAATGATATCACACTAAATTGGACAATGAACTAATACAATTTGCCAGCCAACTTTATGGCGATAATTGGACTTATCAGCAGGATAATGCGCCAATACACTGTGCAAAGCATACAAAAGAGTTTTTACAGCCAGAAATATACCATTTCTGCAATGGCCAGCAATAAGTCTAGACTAAAACCCCATCGAAGATCTCTGGGGAATCCTCTCTGGATAAGTATATAAGAATGGAAGGCAATTTGAGACAGATAGAGTTAAAAATAGCAATAGAGCAAGAATGGCAGAATTTTAGTCCATCCCCCCCAAAAATCCTTGATTAATTCTATGCCATTCCGACCGAGCCAAGTTATTTTAAAAAAAGGAAACCATACAAATTGCTAACATGAAATTTTATTTAATTTTTTTTATTATTAAACTTGAAAATAAAACAAAAAGCACATATACTTGAGTTGTGCACATAAAATTACTTACTATGAAGACATTTTTTATGTTAATTTTTTATTTAATTTAAAGGACAATTGAATAAAGTCGTTGTTATGTTATGTTACTGTTGTCATAAATAATATAATTGCAAAAGCAGAATTTGAAACATTTTTATTTTAGCGCAAAAACAATTTGACCAATGGTGCACATATAATTATTTGTATGAGGTATATAGCCCTATTACGGTTCACAGCAATATACTGCTGTGTCTTCTATCAAGTAGACACAACAATCGAGTAGACACAGCAGAAATGCGCTATGATGGTTCACAACAAAACATTGTTGTTTCACTTGATTGTGGAAAGTATGTGGAATTTGTTACTTATGAAAGCTCGTCAAGTTGCCACTACAAATTCTCATTAAAACACAGTTTTTCCCACAGTAATTTAATACCACGAAAATCTCACAAATATTAAAACTACGGCAAAAATACCAAAATACGACGTTTACATTTTAAAAAGGGGATAATTCATAAGTAAATAAATCATAAATATATTTTTTTGACTAAAGAAAAAATAAATAGGGAGCGAAATACTAAAAAGACGAACTGTATCAAAGGAATGGCTTTTTCCCACAGCAATTAAAAAGTTCCACAAATTAAATATTTCAAAATAGTGGCAACAGTGCAACTGGTAGCTATCAGCTGACAAACAAAACAAAAGAAATCATATTATTTGCTGCCAAATTTATTTATTGTGCAAAATTTATAACAAAAAGTGATGGAAATTTGAATTGCGTTGTGGTCAAGTGACGACGAAGATGATGTAGCGCCATCACGAAGCAGAAGACAACTCTGAGACCGCTCCAATCCATTAAAGTTCCCAAAGGTTATCCTGTGCCTGCTTGCTTTGTCCAAAATGTCGTTGTCCTCGAGCAGTCGCTGGATTCTGCTCCATTTTATTTTCAAGCAACTCAAGTTGCGATTTGTTGGATGCTGCTAATTTTCTGCAAATAGTTTATTACATAAATTTAACAAAAAGACACATTTTTAATTCTATTTTACATTAATCTTACCTTGCTAAAGCCATTCTTCTGCTTAACGCTGCTACAAGACAACACCAAATAAGCTGCCTTCAAAATTTGACAGATAAGAATACAACTGAGGACAACTGCTGTGTTGCATAATAAGTGTATTGAAGACACAGCATTGTTGACAGACAACAGTGGAATGTATTCAGTTGTATTGTTGTGTGCCGTAATAGCAAATTAGACATTGAAGACAGAAGTTACTGTTGTGTTGTAAACCATAATAGGGCTAATATTTAAAAAAAAACAAATATTAAAATAAATATTTCATGAAATAATAAAATAAAAAAAATAAATAACTGGCCATTTCAGCCCTTGAAAGGACTTTGACCTAGCTTCTTATGATCAATTGTGTTGTACGTGTTATTAATAGCCCTATTATGGTTCACAACACAACAGTAACTTCTGTGTTCAATGTCTAATTTGCTATTACGGTACACAACAATACAACTGAATACATTCCACTGTTGTCTGTCAACTATGCTGTGTCTTCAAAACACCTATTATGCAACACAGCAGTTGTCCTTAATTGTATTCTTATCTGTCAAATTTTGAAGACAGCTTATTTGGTGTTGTGTTGTAGCAGCGTTAAGCAGAAGAATGGCTTTAGCAAGGTAAGATTATTGTAAAATAGAATTAAAAATGTATCTTTTTGTTAAATTTATGTAATAAACTATTTGCAGAAAATTAGCATTATCCAACAAATCGCAACATGAGTTGCTTGAAAATAAAATGGAGCAGAATCCAGCGACTGCTCGAGAACAACGATATTTTGGACAAAGCAAGCAGGCACAGAATAACCTTTTGGAACTTAAATGGATTGGAGCGGTCTCGGAGTTGTCTTCTGCTTCGTGATGGCGCCACATCATCTTCGTCGTCACTTGACCACAACGCAATTCAAATTTCCATCACTTTTTATTATAAATTTTGAACAATAAATAAATTTGGCAGCAAATAATATGATTTGTTTTGTTTTGTTTGTCAGCTGATAGCTACCAGTTGCACTGTTGCCACTATTTTGAAATATTTCATTTGTGGAACTTTTTAATTGCTGTGGGAAAAAGCCATTCCTTTGATACAGTTCGTCTTTTTAGTATTTCGCTCCCTATTTATTTTTTCTTTAGTCAAAAAAATATATTCATGATTTATTTACTTATGAATTATCCCCTTTTTAAAATGTAAACGTCTTATTTTGGTATTTTTGGTATTAAATTACTGTGGGAAAAATTGTGTTCTAATGAGAATTTGTAGTGGCAACTTGACGACCTGTCATAAGTAACAAATTCCACATACTTTCCACAATCAAGTGAAACAACAATGTATTGTTGTGAACCATCATAGCGCATTTCTGATGTGTCTACTCGATTGTTGTGTCTACTTGATAGAAGACACAGCAGTATATTGCTGTGAACCGTAATAGGGATATAAGTTTGTACACAATTGACGAGAAATGGACCTACAGGCTTAACGGCGATGAACGGAATGTTCTTATTCTCAAGAAGCTTTACATGGCATTTTGATTACTCTCTGAAGTTTGCCATTGTCTGCAGAGAGGTGGCGGCCGTACAGAAAAATTATTTTAATTCAAATTTTCTGTCGCTGCTGGGGTTCGAACCTGGGTCTCCAGGTTCTTTGACATAGCGGCCACGCACTTTATCCAACTACGCCACGGACGCCACCATGAAATAATAGCATTCATGAAAGAATAGCACTTTTTAATTTTATCTCATTGAAAAATAGAAAATTTCATTACAAAATACACTTCGGGTCAATATGACCCAGATAAACGGGATTAAGTAATAAAACATGTAATCGGATCTAAGGTTAATTGATAATTTATTTTATCTTGGCTTAAATCAAATTAATTCTTGTTTCAACTCTTTGAGTAGACTGTTAGATTTAATATTTATTACTGGCAATATTAACTTTAAGTTTTCAGATTCAGCTTTTCCTATTTCAGCTTTAAGTGCACATCATGTTCCATTAGAGATGCAAATTTTTTTTCTATAAATATCTCGCTTTAAATAATGATAATTCAAATTTCAGATACAACTACCGGGCGTGTAATTTTGACTATTTAAATTATATTTCTTTTTGGTTTTGACTGGGCAAGTGAGTTTGCCCACTTGCTCGTGTTTTAATAATTTTAAGTCTTTAGTTTCTGCTGTTTGCAATGATCTCATTCCAAAAATTAGGCAACGAACTTACAAATTGCCTTGGTATACACGCGGGCTCAAAAAACTAAAGAACTTACGTACCAAATTTTATAAAAAATATTTGCTTACTCAAAACCAATCTTTTTTTTTTCAAATACAGATACTATATGATGGAATTTAATTTTCTGAATAAGTACCTTTACAAGAAATATATATTAAAATTTGAACATGATATTATATCTAATCCGAAGTCTTTCTGGCGGTTTATTAAGTCTAAAAAAGGTTCTTCAAATATACTAATGTCTACGTTTCTTAATAATATCTCTTCTAATGATGCACCAACTAATGCAAATCTCTTTGCAGAGTTTTTCCTATCAAACTTTGAACCGGTAAACAATGTTGAGTTTGAGGCTTCGAGTAACTCTCTCCAGAAATTGAATTTGGGTCGCTCGCTTTGACTGTAATGGATGTTGTGAATGGGATTCGTCGGCTGAAATCATCTCAAAAACTAGATGTTCATGGTTTCTGTTCTTTCTTCTTAGATAAATGTGCAATCACTTTAGCATCTCCTCTTATGCTCATTTTTAATAGCTCATTACGTTCTGGCAATTTCCTGGATTGCTGGAAAGTGTCTTTGGTAACTCCTGTCCATAAATCTGGGTCAAAAAATAATGTTGCCAGTTATATACCTATATCCAAGCTCTCCACAATTTCAAAGCTCTTTGAATCCATTGTCAAAGAGAAAATGTTTTTTACTGTAAAGAAAGTTATATCTCCGTACCAGCATGGATTTATGCCTGATCGCTCTACAATTTCAAATGTCATGTCATTTATACAGCTTTCGCAAGAGCTTTTGATAAAGTCTCCCATTCTCTTTTAATCAAAAAACTTCAATGGATTGGATTTCATTCCGGCTCTCTTAGTTGGTTGACTTCATACTTATCTAATAGGCAGTGTGTCGTAGCCTTTGATAATGTTAAATCAGGGCAGTTTAAAGACCAAACTCACTTTTGTTCCGCATTTGGATTACATTGTACCAAAGGCTTAGACTTGAACGTATACAAAAACCATTTACCCAGTTTGCTCTGCGGTCCATTCACTTTGAAGATTCTATTCCCTCATATAGTGTCCGTTGCTAATTAATTGGTCTTAAGTCGTTAGAGATTAGGAGGAATATTTTATCTCTTCTTTTTGTACATGATATCATAACCGGTATTGTTGATAGTCCTGAACTGTTATCTATGATTAATTTTAATATTCCTACAGAGTACTTACAAATTTTTGTCCATTCTAGTTGGACATGTGTCGCACTAATTATGCATCCAATGCGCCTATTTCTAGAACTCTTAATTTATGTAATGTTGTAAATTCGAATCTTAATCTGGATTTTTCCATTTCTAAAAATCAGATGAAAAATGTATTAAATACTTTTTTGTAAATTTTTGTATTTATCTTTTCTTATATTTATATAACGGTCTGTAAGAAATATTTTTTCATAGACTAAATAAATAAATAAATAAAAATATTTTAGCTAAGAATTGGCTGTATTCAGTGCTATTTTCTTTGTTTTTACTAGTGTTTTCTTAGTTTTTAATGTGAAGTTTTGGCCGAAGCCGAATACCGAAGCCGAATATTAATAAAATTTTTTTCAAGTACAAAAAATGATAAAATTTAGTACTGGCTTTCGTTATTTCAGTAAAATAAAAAAAAAAAAAACGACAAATATTAAGTTCGAGTTAAACGCATTAGTTTTTCTGCCTGATTTCTGTCAGCATTGCATTTCTGTAGCTTTTACGACTAGATATAAAATTGATCAAATTTCTTTCATGTCATAATTTATATATTTCTGTAATTGATTTAGTAACGTCAGGATGACATAGAAGATACTTAAATCGATTTTCGATCTAGTCGAGATAAGCTACAGAAATTCAATACTGATGAAATCTCGCAGAAAATTTCTAGCGTAACTCGGTTTTTTTGATATTATGTATGATCAATCGAAAGCAAATGAGACGGTCGGGTTAAAATCAAAATTATTTGAGTTTTCTACCAGTTCGTTCAACATGTACGATCTTATCAACCCATGTCGGTCGGACCATGATACATGATTACAACGTAGGGTCACACTGGAGAGCAGGGTAAGCTAGTTGTTAAAATCAGCTGTTAATTTTTAGATTTTCTAATTGTTGTTTTTTTTCGTTTGACATTTGTAGCTTCAACAGATTTGCTCAAAATTGCTTATTTGAGCAGCCATCTTAACCCTCATCGGTCCCCTGTATGCGCACGCATACAATCTTTAATCTTGAATAAAATAAAAACGGTTCAGCGGAATGACCTTGTATTTTGCAAAGTAGAATTATTTTGCCTGAACAACCAAAAAACCCGTTTTTGAATTTGTACCCTTGCTGTATTTGCCTGTGGAGTTATAGTTACGAATCGGTCCCTGTGTATGTGCGCGCTGTTTATTTATAGCACGCTCTTATTTTTTCGTTTTATGAAATTCAGTTTGTTCTGGAACACACATAAGTGAAGTTTGTTTTCGCATTTATTTGAATTTTGGTTGTGTTTCGAAGTATTTGATAAAAAATGGATAGAGTTTTACGTGAAAGAAGGCAGCGAGATGAACTAGAAATGGATTTTGATTTGGAAAGCGAAGCGGGCGAATCTCCGTGCAATAGTGACGATGATTTTGCATTATCAGACGAGGAGAATGATGAAAGTGAAGTTAGCGTGCATTCGGATGAAGACGACATTGAGCCACTTGAGCAAAATTTAGCAGGAGAAAATGCAGCAAATCCTGAAAATAAATATTTTTCAAAAAATAAGAAAATTGAATATTCATCGCAACCATTTGAAATAAATCGAAGAAATTCATTTCAACGTGCAGAAAATTTCACTTTAGGTAAAAACCTACCCTCTTTGTTATGGGTTCATGTTCATTATATGTTTAATTTTTGTTATAATTCAGGTCCAAAAGCATTAGCAGCTGCTACTATAGTTGATGTTTCGTCTGCATTTCACATGTTCCTTGAACCGGTTGAGAATATTATTTTGAACATGACGAATTTATATGGTGTGTGAAAGTACAAAGACGATTGGGAAAACATTGATTTGGACACTCTGCACGCATACTTTGGATTGTTGCTGCTTTCTGGTGTGTATCGGTCATACGGTGAATGTGTCACTAAAGTGTGGAATGACGAAACTGGTCGGCCAATATTTAGAGCAACAATGTCTTTGAAAATGTTGAAGCGTATCCATGGTTGCATTCGATTTGATGACTTCGAACGTATGGCCAACACTGCATCTACAAGTACTTCTGTACGTGACAAATTGGCACCGATTCGAAATGTATACGATAAATGGAATCATAATTTGAAAGTTGTATACACATCAGGGAAAAACATTACCGTAGATAAACACTTAGTTCCGTATCGTGGGCGATGTCCGTTTCGTCAGTATATTCCATCCAAGCCGGCGAAATATGACATCGAAATTTGGGTGCTATGCGACTCAAAAAGCTGGTATGAATACAACACACAAATTTATGTTGGTCGGAATCGTAATACCACTCCTGAACGTAATCTTGGACGGCGTGTTGTTTTGGATTTGGTGGAAGGACTTTCTGACAGAAATGTAACGTGTGACAACTTTTTCACTTCGTATGAATTGGCAGAAGATTTACATAAGAATCGCATGACTATTTTGGGAACAATAAGGAAAAATGGGTCTGAAATTCCTTCAGTTCTACTCGACATGCGTCAAAAGCCAATTTATCGTACAGAAGTTGTATATGAACATAAATTGCAAGCAGTTATGTTGTCATATGTTCCTCGCCGGTACCGATTTGTGACATTGCTCAGTTTATACCACAATGTTGTCAGCATAAATGAGAATAGTGAAAAGAAGAAACCTAACATCATTGAAGACTACTACAAAACCAAGAGTGGAGTTGATGCTATGGATCAAATGGTGGCTACGTACACATGCAAACGAAAAGTCAATCGGGGGCCAATGGCAGTATTTTGTAACATGCTTGATGTTAGTGCGTTGAATGCATTCGTGACGTTCATTGCATTGTTCCCGAATTGGAAAAATTCTAAAACGAACCATAATATTCGTCGTCGCCTTTTTATCGAGGAGCTTGGATTGAATCTCGTTGAAAACCAGATCACTAAACGTAAAAAACAACCTCAGAGTAATGATGCTTCCAGTGTTATTCAATCGGGAGATTCGCCATTTACCAAGTACATCAAAACGAGGTCGATGCTACATCTGCACATATAAAAATAAAAAAAATCTTTTTGCTACACGATGTGAAAAGTGTAGAAATTTCATTTGTGCTGAACATAATTTCAATTTATGCGAAAAATAATTGACAAAAGTTAAAAATTCAATTTTTTTTCTAATATATGTAATATTCTAATTAATTTCATTCTAAATCTACCTTTATGAAGTTCAAATGTATTAATATGATAGTGAACAATGTAATAAACATAAAAAAAATATATTTGGGCGCGCATACAATGGGACCGATTAGATGTATTTCTCGAGGGACCGATGAGGGTTAAAATGAGCTTACCTTGTAATTGTATCATGGGTCGGACTCACTGCATTTATCATTTCAATAAAGTTTTCAACGAGCGAAAACCAACTTATGGAAGAACAGAAGAAAGATAAAAACAAAACAAACAAGTGTTTCAAGTATGGAATTTCTAACGGAATTCATCGAATTATACTGAAATTTTCCTAAAGAATTATGAAAATATTTTTAGTTATTACAAAGTAAAAATATTCGGCCAAAATATTCGGCTATTTAGGCCGAAGCCGAAGCCGTAGCAGAAAGTTAAAAAATCGGCCGAATACCGAAGCCGAATATTCGGTCAGACACTAGTTTTTACCATGAGCTAACGTTTCGTTTTGTGTGTGTGCGTGTTGCATTTGTACCATTTACACAACGCAAAGCAACGCTGATCCGACAACCGCTCCTATTCTGGACGTTTTCTTAGCGGATTTCTCCGAGAGAGGACCGCCAACCGACAGTCGCTTTGGTTCTGTTCGGGCTCTATCTCTGGTTTAAAAGCAGAGTCAATACCATGAAGTCCGAATTGCTTCATCAAAATGCTTCAAAAGCATTTAATTTCGAGCAAGCCGAAGACAATACATTCCTTACTAGTTAGACTTGAACTCAGAAGCAAGAATTTTAACACAGTTTTGTTGACAAATATGGAGTAACAAATCTTCAATAGATTATTAGCAATCAAAAATGTTTAGTTACGGTGAATTACACAAACGTTTCGAAAAGTATTTCAGTTTTTAACTCATCATAACGCTCCATCACGTAACAGTATTGAATTTAATCAGTAAATATACTGGTTCAGTTCAGACTGCATAATAATAATAAACTGACCATTTCAACCCTTGAAAGGACTTTGACCGATCTTCTTTGACCACGCACGCTTCCCACTGCCCCACGTACTGCAAAAAGCATAAATATTTACCGTCCTCGTAGTGGTCGGTACGATTTCACTTCACTTAAGTTTTCATGGTCGTATTATTTGGCGTCGGAGCGATGTTGGCCGCCGAAATCTTGCGATTTGACAACTCAAAACATTATTCTTTGGGGTTTTTTGAAAGATAAAGTGAACACTACCCAGCTAGCACAAAAGAGTTACAAGAGGGTCACATATGAGTCCAAAAGCAGTCGCAAGTACAGATATATAGCGTAACTGTAGCTCCGTTGGGACTTAAACAGCGTAATTTTTACCTATATTTTGTAACAACTTTGGTCGCAATGAGGCGACAAAGTGTTATATCTACGATTTATACGTGTTGTTGCGACAAACTTAAGTTGCACGTAACATGATGGAGCATAATTGTAACATCCGGAAAGTTATTGTTTTGTTAATATTATGTTACAAAGGAGTCTCTATAACAATGGAAAGTTGCAATGCTGCAACTGGAACATTATTTTTGTTACATTTAAGTTATATGAACGTTTGCGTAATGTTATAATGACAGAATCATAACAAAAAGGACCACTTATGACAAAAATATTCATGATTAAAACAAAATAAGTTTTTGAAAAGTTTTAAAAATCTTTTCTTGAGTATAAATAATTTTTTTTTATGTAACTAGTGATAAGTTTTCTTAAGTATGTATTAAAAGTCAGAGACACTATTTAATAAAATGAAAATAAGTACTTTCAAATTGAAAAATTCGTGATATGTACACTAAAATTTTACGACGAATGCCAGTTTTTCGCTGAATATGGATGTTTTGCCTCCGGAAAACTCACGCGCCACTCAAAAATTAAAAAAAAAAAATAAATAACTGGCCATTTCAGCCCTTGAAAGGACTTTGACCTAGCTTCTTATGATCAATTGTGTTGTGCGTGTTATTAAGTTTGTACACAATTGACCGAGAAATGGACCTACAGGCTTAACGCCGACTCCGAACGGCGATGAACGGAATGTTCTTATTCTCAAGAAAAAGCTTCTTGATGGCATTTTGATTACTCTCTGAGGTTTGCCATTGTCTGCAGAGAGGTGGCGGCCGTACAGAAAAATTATTTTAATTCAAATAATTTTCTGTCGCTGCTGGGGTTCGAACCTGGGTCTCCACAGGTTCTTTGACATAGCGGCCACGCACTTTAACCAACTACGCCACGGACGCCACTCAAAAATTAGCTTTTTGAAAATAAATTCAGCATATTTCATAAATATTCATAAATATTTCGTTCAATGCATTTTCTTAAATTCCTAGCGTCATATTCTACTGAAAATTATTGCAGTTATAATAAAATAATAAGGAAACGCGCATATGCATTTTTATATATCAAACTTAATAATGCAAGAAATAACATAAATCGATAGGGATGGGTTGATATTCGAATAGCAGTGATTTTTTGCACTGCTACTTTAACTGCTATTTAGGATTTTTTAATGCAAGTAAAAACTTGCCATCTTTAAAACCGAGCTCAACATTCAAAAATCGCAATTTAAACTTATTTTACACCATTATTCAGAGCGTAAATATATTAAATAACTTTAATCATAATTTTTTTTTTACTATTGCTAAGTCCGAGTTTAAAAAGCCAATTTTGTCGACTAAAAGTCAGTTAAGGAAAAGTTAAGTTTAAAATCGCACTGAAAAAAGTAATTATTTGGTGCTGTTTCTTATTTTGATGAAAATTATTTTAAAACAACGTAGATTATTTAACTGCAACCTTAACAAGTTTATTATTTTAAGCAGATTAAACTAAAATTATTTAATTTAACTGCGTATTGTTGTTTAATTTTGAGTACGAGCTCCCTATTTAATCAGTAAAATTTGGGACTACTTAAAATCTTTGACCCACAAATGATTTAAAAGTAGTCAGTCACTATCAATAGCAGTTATTGAAAAGTAGCAACTTTTCCCATACTCAAAGAGTGACGTAAAAAATGGCGACCATGGAGTTTTTACTTTTTTTTTTCATGTTCTTGCAACTGCATTAACATCACTACAGCGTTCGTGTAACTATTCGAGTAATCATAAGTTACAATGATGTTTTCCGAAGTTCTTGCTACTGAATAATAACCGCAATGCAACTTATTAATTTTATAAGTTACAATGATGTTTTGCAACTGAATTACAACTTCAATGCAGCGTTCTTGTAACTTTAACCATCTCGAACCGCTTTTTTATGTGATCGAAACCTTAATTCAGCAGCTTAGCGTCGACAAAGCACAACAAGACTTTTTACGGATTAATAGTGAGATTTTTAGTGATTTTAAACAATAGCTGTTAAGTAATGATTACTCGTCGTAATCATTACTTATTCGATTCTTTTTTTCAAAAAGGTAAAATAATTGATTAAGTACGATTCTTTTCTGTTTGTAATCGTAATCACATGATTACGATTACATATAATCAAAAAATAATAACGATTACTTGAGATTACGCAAAATAATCAAAAAGAATTAAAAGCAATCAAAAAAATAATCCGATTACTTTTCGAGATTATTTTTGATTCTTTTTTGATTATTTTAAGAATTTCAGTCTTAATTACAAAAAATGTTGTAAAATTTTATTAAAAAAAAACAAAGTTATGTATTTCATTATAAAAAAAAATTGACAAAAAACCAGAACGAGAACAATAATGTATTATAGTACAACATAAAAATAAAAAAAAACCTTTTTACTCTAAATTACTATTTGCATTCATAAGAACTAATTTTCTTTTCCAAGACAATTTCCAAGATTGCCGTCTTGGAGTGTTTACTATGCCGGCAAAAAAAATAGTCTCTCAACTGGCGCTAAGGGCATTTAAGGAGTATTGAATGAAATAAATGGTTCCTTCAACAAGCCATACTTTTGCCAAATAATTTCAGCACTTGAATTGTCATGCAAGTAGCAGAAGAGGTGTCCTGTGAAGAACCAGTTGTGTCAATTTTAGCATCACTTTCACAAAGTATTCCGTACTTTAGACTGAAATTCTTAAAATAATAAAAGTATCAAAGATAATCTTAAAAAGTAATCGAATTATTTTTTTGATTAATTTTGATTATTTTTGATTATTTTGCGTAATCTCAAGTAATCGTTATTATTTTTTGATTATTTGTATTCGTAATCAATTACTAATCATAAAATTCATGCTTAAGGATTATATAATAATTACAATTCTTTTTAAAAAATAATCTGATTACTAATCGTAATCGCAATTTAACAGCTATGTTTTAAATGTAAAAAAATTAAAAATGGCATACATGGTTGTCATTGGCATACACCTAAAAAAAAATCGAAAAACATTA
The DNA here is from genome assembly GCA_943735915.1 of Pherbina coryleti. NCBI lineage: Eukaryota > Metazoa > Arthropoda > Insecta > Diptera > Sciomyzidae > Pherbina > Pherbina coryleti. Next base: position 61,645,505 of record OX030952.1, read on the forward strand.
CGGAGTTTTTTGTTACCCTGCCTGGTTGGCTAGATAACCAAAATAAAATTGTTTACTATTCGCGAATTAACTCAAAAGAGGAGTTGTCAAATGTGGACTCAAAGTACGCACCGGATTGGATTCCAAGAATCCTCAAAAAAGTGTGGCATACTTCTTTAACGTTAGACCACGTCGAATCCATGGTAGACTTTCACATACAAAATAATAGCGGTGCAAGCAGTGAAGAGGCTAGCGAGTCAGACCATGTAAATACAAGATTGAAAAAGAACTTGATGCCAGCACCAAAATCATTGCCACGGACAAAAACATACTCGTTGATGAAGCCGAGTGAAGAGCCTCCGGTAAGTTGAGATATTTCACACAAAAAAGAGCAATCAAACTAAATTGTTATTAAATTCAAATAGGATTCATCGCTGTCCACGCCACCACCACTAACCAAAATAGTGAAAGTCTCCGAACAGCCTGAAGAAACCATGCAATTAGAAGAGGTTTCACAACCAGTACGCATTAATGAAGATGAATTTGACAAAGAATCTGGCGAAGTTATCAGTGGTGAGTTCACCGGCTATTTCATACAAACCACCGCTGATGGCACCACCATATTGGTTGCTCCGAATAATGAGATGGTGTCACACTCTATCAGTGAGACACAGCCAGTAGTTCAGCTACAGCAAGAACAGCCACAAAACCAACATGTATCGAATACCAATGTGCCTGACGAAACTCAAACCAATTCAGATGATTTTGTCACAATACCCAGCAATGAATTCCGAGAAATCTTGAAAACAATTGTTAACATGCAGACTCAATTGAATGAAATAAGTGGAAAAGTTGATGCCCAGGCTGAAGCAATCAGTAAAATTTACGGAGTTACTAAAAATATTGACAGTTTCCTAACACAATATTTTAGAGATGGCAAACCCCCAGAAGCTACTGGACCCTCAAAAAAACAACCTCTTGAAAATGTTGTGCCAATTGAACAATTTGACGACATGGAAGCCATAGAGCCATTCAAAATAACTAAAGATTTAGTTAATTGCTAGCAATTGCTGGCCAACAAAACTTTCGCTGACAGATTCATCCGATTCTTAAAATGCAAGTATAATTTTGATTCCTTGAAGGCGAAAACTTTGTTCGGTTTGGTATGACAGATTCATCCGATTCTTAAAATGCAAGTATAATTTTGATTCCTTGAAGGCGAAAACTTTGTTCGGTTTGGTATTGCGCCAACTGACTGCTCCTGATTTGTTTACAAATTATTCATGGAAAGGAAATAGTTGAAATGGCGGACAGAATATTGGGTTTGCAACAAAACATGAAAAATTTGTGAAATTCATTACCCTCGTTGTTCGTATGGTTGATGTACATGTAAGCTGTAGTGATGTCGAAGAATGGTTTCAAGCCGATTACATAAAAAAAAAACAATTCGTTGAACGTGAATAAAATCGTACGACTGAGCCAAAACTGCCAGCTCCCCGAATTCGTTTACCGAAACACACGGAAATAAACGTTAATAAAGTTCCTGCTGCTGATGAGAATGGGCAAGGCAATGAAGAAAACCACCAAAGACAAGCAAACCAAAATTCAGACAAGATGGAAAATGAATCAAACTAAAAAATCGTGTTTTTCAATATATATTTTCATATTGATATTTATTTGCTTTTAATGAATTGTTAATTTATATTTTATTTTTTCTAATTTTTTTATATGCGTAAAACATATTTTTATATTTTTTTTTATAATTAATCTTTTTCATTATTAATACCTTTTTATTTAAATAAATAAAAAATTTAAATAAATATTTCAAATAGATTTTTGTTTCAGTTTCTATTTTTGATGGTATGGAAAAGAGGAAAGAAAATTGATATTTCATTATCATATTTGATCCGAACCATTTTGCAATACACATCAGATAAGGAATAAAAAGTTGGTGGCTTTATAACACAATTTGATTGATAGATGTTAAGTTCAGATGAGCAAACAGGATATTCAAAATAGTGTGAGGTATTTTGTAAAGCTGATCCATATAAGAACAGCGTATTTTCTGGTGTTTTAATGATAAACTTGACACAATTATTTGAAATGAATTGGATAAAATCCACCTGTCGTTGTCTTGGTTTGATTTCAACTTGAAATTTGAAAATTCAACTTCTGAAAAAATTGTGTAAAAATTTTATGCATTTTGTTATATTTACTTCACCATAACTTAGTAAAAACATCTCAATTCGAAGTTTTCAACATTTAGTTATTTTGACTTTACAGTAACTTGATAAAAACATAAGACAACTTAGTTACATTAACATGTTTTGAAATAATTTTTGGAGCATTCTTACAACAAATGCATTATTTCGTAACAAAATTAAAACTGTAGTGTAACTGATTTGGAACAAACCGGATGATTTGTTGCACATCGCTTATTCGAAACTTTAATATAACCAACTTATGACAAAATTTGTTTAAAAGAACTTAATTACAACCGAATAATAACATATTTTTGTTACAAATCACAATCTGTGCTAGCTGGGTAATGTTCCAAAAATCATTCCAAAGCTCAAGGGAATAACTCAACGAGCAAATGTCCGGAATTATTTTAAAACGTATTCGGCAATTTCGTGAAAAGAGCGTCTCGTGTAACAAAGTCGAGGCAGCTGTTTGGTACATATTCTATTCCACTTATAGATGCTAACAGTGCTAGATGTTAATATAAAAATGTATCTCATAAATAACGGCATTTATTACTCTCGTGTATTATTGGGACTCCCTGTTTATTTTATCATAATCTATATACTTTTTAACAAAAGAAACTAATCTCCAAATTTCTTTACAGAAAAGCAAAAGAAGAAAATTGAAGAATCCAAAAAAAAGCAGACGCCTAAAACTGCACTTTCAAACAAAATCAAGGAAAAGCAAATGAAAGCCGTTTTAGATGTAATCGAAAAGAAAAGATGCAAAACTAAGAATTAAAAAAATTTATGATTGATGAAAAGATATAATGTTTTATATAAATATAAATATAAATTTGTGTGAAAATAAATAGTTTTATACAGATTCAAAATCATTATTCTAATGCCGTATTCATAACATTTTGTACGTTGTACTTAAATATCTTGATACTTGTAAAAGATCATAATCAGTGGAGACTGAAGGCAACACTATTTGCTTGTGCGTGTGATCATAAACATACTATAAATATGTTTATGTTTAATATAAAATTACAAAACGACAAACGTTTAAAACTAAAAATTATGACGCTAGAAGAAATCGGTAATTGTGCGCATGTTTTTCAAGAAATTCTTTAAGAATATAGCAAACATAGTCAATCATAACTTAAGGGGGAAAATACATGTAATTTTTTTTTGTAATTAAAAATTTTTTTATTGTGAGATTAAGCTCTTAAATTTTCAAAACACAATTAAGAGTTTAAATGTTTCTATAGCTTTTTAAGTGAGGTCCTTTCTACGTTCAATGCTTAAAATGTAAAATTGATGAGTTTATCACGAAATAGATTTTGATGAAATTTGGCAGAAATATACTCTAATATGTATTGGTTAGGGCTTGTTGAAGAGTTGTGTTTTTTAATTTTTTTTTTCTTTTTATCAATGCAATTAAAAATATTTTTTTTACTTTTCCTCAAAAAAAAAAAAAAAAAATGTTGACTTTCGTGACTTTATTTAAATAATGTTCCTCGAGGTTTTACTAAGAATCAACAGCATATGTACAGCTGTTTTGTTGGCCGCTGTGCTAACTTAAGTTTTGTTAAGATTTGTGGCTTGTAGGTCGCGGAAGCACGGCGAATATTTTCGGTGTAATCTTCCAGAGGATGGTTGTTTGCTGCCATTTTGCCGTATTTATAAAAATTTTAAATAAGCCTTATGACGCATATATTAAGATATTCTTTGTACTTGTTCCAATTTTTTAAAAACCTTCGTTTACATGTATTTTCCCCCTTCAAAAGGTCAATTATTGCCAAAAAGATGTTTTTTGAGAATAGATCAACCTCACGAGTAATGCAAATTAATATCTACTTTAAATCATTATATTGAAACACGTTTAATCCAAAGGCTGCTCCAAATCTGAAGATTGAAGTTTAGTCATACTAAATGGTTGTTTATTTATAGGCATCATTTCAACAACTTGTATGGGAGGCTCTTCGCCAGATTGTAAAGGATCCTCACCGAGTAACTTTGCCAAATTACTTTGCGCCCAGCGACCAGAACGTCCATTAATGGTTTTATCTTCACAGACGCATAAAAATAGAGTATCGACTACCATCTTTAAAACAATTACAATCAAAAATTGAAAGTCTTCATATAGTTTATTACATAAAATTTAAATTTGATTACCTCAAACAGCGATAACACAATGTGTGCAATGAAAAATGCAAAGATGATAATTAGTATAACCGGTGCCATGTAGAAGTTTAAGCCTGGTCGATCTTTCAGCATAAAAATACCTATCAAGCCACTCAAAGCTGCTACAACAAGTTTTCCTAAGAAAAGAATAAAATCACCGACGCTGTTTATTGTAGCTACTTGAAGAACATTTGTAGCCATTGCGTTCCATGCCTAAAATTTTAAAGTGTTCACTAATGTTTTAAATAATAATAAAGTAGCATGAATTAATAAAACTTACAATGCCAGCGGCAGGACAAAAGTTGATTGACTCAATTGCAACGACTGTATACGCATTATGGTTAAGAAATCGAATAAACTTTTCCAAGAGCCAGAATCCACAAATGCAACACGACAAGCAACATTTTGCACATTCGGATCCTTTGTCTTCACCTTTTTTTAATCTGCAGATAAAAATCATATAAAAATGTGGTATATAAAATGTACAAGAAATAATTTTATTTATTTATTTATTTAAATTCAGTCTACTGATTAAAAAAAATCTTACAGACTATTTCATAATTACAAAGAATATATCCACCAATAATTAGAGATAAATAAGATTTATATAATACTAGTGAAACATTTCAATGTAAGTTAAACATTTCAAAAACATTACTTTTAAAAACATTAAAATTATTACTAAAATCAATATTATTAGCAATTAAGTTACAATTTACTAAGTATCTAGATATCGGCTCAGTCATGCCATAATTAGTTCTATGAAATGGAACCTCAAACAAAGAACTCTCCCTCAGTGGTCGAATCGGAGCATAGAACGAAACTAACTCGAGTAATTCAGGACACTTTATACTGCTATCTAAAATGCGCTTGATAAATAAAACTCTCTGTGCTTGCCTTCTTTGGGACAAGTTTTGCAAGCCTGAAAGTTTGCAGCGCTCATCATAAGATGGCATATTCTCAAATGAAAAAAAAAGATACAGTATAACGTGTATACAGTAAAGAAGTGAAACTTCTTCTTTGTATACACTCTTTCTATTCTAGAATAAGTAGTGTGTAAAGGCTCGATTATGCAATCGTAAAGCTACGCAACGTAACGTGGATTCTGTTTATTTAATATTCATTGGTATGGACCTATGGCCGAAAAGCAATTAATTTGATAACCAATTTGCGTCGTATTTACATATAGATGTGAATACAGAATACAACTTGATATATTTTTAATTCAACATATGTACGTATTAATATTACTCATATCAAATTATACTTTCTATTATTAATAATATTTCGATATAAAATTATATAACTACAATATGTTTAAAATAGTTATCTATTAAAATAACTTATTCCAACTTTTCTTGCGCACAGTGTCAAGTTAGCATCATGGGCGACAGCATATGCTTCATGAATTTGGGTTTTTATATAATTTTATATCGCAGTATTATGAATAAAAATATAATATGTGTAATATGAGCAAAATTCATAGAGGTTATATTAATATATTGAATTAGAGATATACCAACGTTGGTATTCTAAAAAAATATTGGCATGGCAGCCCTAGTATGAGAGTCTACTTTGCGAAAATCATAATGCGCTCAGGGCAAATCTCTTATTCACTTTTGCTTCGCTGAATCTTTCTCTCTTCTACTTGAGTCATGGCAACCCCCCTGTCTACCACACATAGAACGCAATCAGCACACAATCTGCGGCTTTTGCCACCCAGCGGTAATCGAAGCGCTTCAAAAGCACTAAACAAGCGCTTCTGCCATAGCGCTTCACACATCTGAAGCGTTTTTTAAGTAAACCAAATTCATATTAAAATTTACTAGTAAACCCGTATGACGTTAAAACGCCAAAATGCGCTCGCGATATCTTCGTTGTGAGGCTTAATAGCACATCTATTCTGTCGTTAACTAAAATTTACCGTAGCACGTCTCCCGAGCGAGTTATAATTCAACGATACTAAATTTCTGTTGGATAAGCTGCTATCTTCACGACCTGACCTTCCGTGCGTAGAATTGGGCTTATCACCCAATACAGATGTCTTTAGAAGAGGTATAGGATGTTTGAATTAGCTGTGCAAAGTATGCTCTCCTTCAAATGAGCTGGCGGCGATGCCAGTAAAGGCTCCTGGAATAGCGATTTTGCATGAACTTGCTATTTTGTGGCTAGTGTATCAATATAAAATATATTTGTACGTCTTTCGCTTCGCTCAACTGCTTTAATAATACAATAGTATGAAATTGAAAATTTGAGAAAAAATTGATCACATAGTTTTAGGCATTAAATAGAAAGCTGGCTTTCTTCGTAGAAGATTGTTTTGGTTTTCTTATTTAAATACAAAATTTTTAAGAAAAAGTAAGACCTTATTGCACATCTACAGAGCAAGACCTTTCTATTGATACCCTCTTTATAAAAATCGCATTTACGGTATGGATTTGATGGTCATCACAAAAAAAGCGCTTGCGTAATAATAATATAGAATAGATATTGGATATCCTAGGATGAAATTGCTTCTTTACAAACAAATAGTTAAAAAGCTCTTTAAAAAAAACAAAAAAAAAGTAGAAAATTTTAAAAGATGCCGGGATTGAACCCGGACCACTGGCACTGCTATCAAATGTCTTACCGATCTGCTATTACCACGCTTTTTTTAATGCGAACAAAATGTGTATAAAAATCTGAAAAGCACATCCTCAAAGCATATCAAAACTACACATAAAAAGCGTTGTTTCTAGGAACGCTTTTTATTTTGCCGCTGGGCATCTACAGCAAAAGTAGTTTGATTAATTGGTACATAGAGCAAATTTTTGTATGAAGAGTTTAGCTCAATGGATAGAGCGCCGCCTTTGTAGTCTTGAGTTCGCAGGTTCGATCCTCAGCGGTAACAAGTATATTTTTTAAGTCTTTTATACAATGTATATCCATCTCATTCTCTCTACTGTAAAACATATCTTTCTTCTCTATCGTGTAACGAAATGAAGTAAATTGACCTTGAAATTTCACTCCTCAATATTCTCGTTCAAATTTCGAAGCGCCGCCTAAGAAGTTTCACTTCAAAAACTACGGCGTAGAGCGAACCTAGTGAACCTTTTTTGAATTCGTTCAATACGACTGATTTCACATTCATAACAAGGGTCCCACACAATACTCGAGTATTTCAAGTAGAGATCTTACTAAACTAATATAAACTGTTTTTGTCGTGAAGGGATCTAAAAACTCTTTAGAATTTCGTTTTAAAAATCCAAGTTGAGAACAGGCTTTAGATATCATGAGGTCTCTATGGTAGCTAAAAGAAAGCTTGGTATCAAATAGTATTCCTAAATCTTTAACAATATTATCTCTTAGAAAAGCGGTATTGTTTTCATAAGAATAATTATATAAAATTGGAGAATTTTTGTGGGAGTAACTCAAGATATTGCATTTAGAATAATTTAAATTCATTCCATTATTATTACACCATAAGAGAAATGATCGTATGTCATCTTGCAAATTGCAACAATCTGAAATATGCTCAACTTTGATAAAAATTTTCAAGTCGTCCGCATATAACAAGCATTTGCTGAACTGAAAAATTTGAGGGATATCATTAATAAACAAATTAAAAAGCAAAGGGCCTAAGTGACTACCTTGGGGTACGCCTGAATTCACAACAATAGGCTTTGAATAATGGTTATCTACTTTAACAATTAATTGTCGATTTGATAAATAGGAGGAAATCCATCTCAAAAATACGGAATGAAACCCTAACTTTTCAAGTTTTAGCAATAAAATCGAATGAACCAGACTATCGAACGCTTTTACGAAATCGGTATAGAGTACATCAACTTGCAAGCCATTTTCAACAGTATTCCGACAAAAATTCGTAAAAACTGTTAGATTGGTGGAGGTTGGTCTACCCGCGAAAAAACCATGCTGTTGCGTTACAATATAATTTTTAACCTCAGAATAAATTCGCTCAGAATTATTGACAATCTTGTCTAAAATCTTAGGTATAAGAGATAGCGTAACAATAGGTCTATAGTTTTCTATTAAGAATTTTTGCCCCGATTTAAAAATAGGAGAAATGAATACAGTTTTCCATTCGTCTAGGAATATGCCAGTGGAAAGTGACTTATTAAATATAATTGTTGAGGCAATATAAAGTGACGAAGCACATTTCTGAAGAAGCAGAGCAGGAAGCAAATCAAACCCAGCTCCTTTATTGATATCTAAACCTTGTAAGACTTTAAAGACTTCTTCGTATGAAATTCTCATACTGAACACATTTACAATTTCGTCAATGTTTTTGAAGCCATCATGATTATGTGGAAATGCAGCATTATTATTAAAAACAGACCCAAAAAATTCAGCAAACAATTCAGAAGATTCTTGTGAGCTATTCGAGCATTTATCTTTGTACTCCATAGATTTTGGGAGTCCATAAGATTAACGTTTAGAATTATAAATACCCAGACAGACTTAGGATTAGATTTAATTCCAGATTCGATAGAATTTAGATACTTTTTATATAAAAAGTTTGAAAGGAAGTCAAATTCCCTACGACGTAAAACAAAATTAGCTTTATCAATTTGTGCATTTGTTTGCCTAAATTTTTTATGCGCTTTATTTCTTAGATTTTTTAAGTGCAACAATCGCCGATTATACCAGGGTAAGTTAAATTGTCGATAAACTATTTTGGTCGGAACATATAAATAAAAACCTTCTTCAAGAATTTTTTTGAATGTGAAGTACATGGCATGTAAATCGATAGAGTTAAAAACTATTTGCCAACTAATTGAATCAAAATAATTATTTAATGCAGGGTAGTTAGCTTTCTTGAAATTATAACATAAATTGGAAGAAGTATCTGAAGTGTTATTAGATTTATAAAAACAAAATTTGAGCTCAAGTGCTTTGTGATAAATTGACTCGCAAGTAAGCGGCATATGGCACTTATTTATGATATATTTAAGATCACTGCTAATAAAAACTAAATCCAAAATTCTGTTCAAATCGTTTTCAAATTTATTTATTTGAAACATATCTAAAGAGTAAAGAGAGTCGCATAGTAAAAACTCAACATCTCTTTTAACGTTAAAAGGCATTAATATTTTATCCTCACTACCAGAGAACTGCAACCGATACCATTTTTGATACTTGCAATCTACTCACACCAAATGCAGTGCAAGTATGAACGCACTGCCGCCTGCGAACCCGATTGCGCTGGTAGTAGTTGGTTTGATAACCAGCGCAAGTTCGTTCAACCATCTTTCTAAACTTTGAAATTAACAATGGGTCAATTTACAGAAATTTTTTTAAAAGTTTTATAATTGATCCTTAAAATAGAGGAGATAACTATTCCAATGTTACCTTAGTTAATAAAATGCGATTTAAGTTGACTGAACTACGTTGTCTTAAAATAGGCCCTTTTTTGGCATTCGAATGGCTGTGGCTCCACAAAAAAAAATATTTTTGAAACTTTAAACTCCGGAATTGGTTTTTTTTAACAAAAAACCAACCTAAAAACAAATTTTGAGCCAAATCGCAGATGGTCAGTGCGACTGATAGGCCACCTCAAACTGAAATGGGCGATATATAAAAATCATAAACTATGTATGAGAGCCACCATAAGGAGTTGTCGGAGGAAATAGCACCCCAAGGGAAAAATGTTCTTTTTGCCAAATTAATGGGGGTCTGTCATACTTACTAACCCTCTCCGGCCCTTCCTAAAAGCCCCCCTGTTCAGGTGTAGGAATAAATGCAAAAAATCATATAAGGAAGTACCCATAAAAATTTTATGATTTTTATATATTTATTCCCTACCTACAAAAAATAAAACTGGACAAATGATTTTTATTTTTGAGCGTAAAAAATGAATTAAGAAATAACTTTTATTTCTATAAAAAATAAAAATTGAGAAACAATTTTTATTCTTGAGCAAAATAATAAAAATTAAAAATAACTCTTATTCTTGAACAGAAAAATAAAAATCAAAAAATAACTATTATTTCTGATCAAAACAATTAAAATCGTAAGATAATTTTTATTGTTGAGCAAAAAAATTAAAATCTAAAAATAATAATTAAACTTTGAGTTTTTGGATATCGCTTATAATAATTACGATCCCTGCACAAAAGACCTTCAAAGTTCGGGTTTAAAGGGTAGTAATGCTATTTGTAATGCAATTTTTAATGCAATTGCAAGTAATTTTCAGCTATAATTGAGAAAAATCTAAGAATTTTCAAATGCATATCACCAAATGAATTTTTTTATATATAATAATATATAAAATATTTAGAAATATTAAATAAATCAGTTGAAAACTGAGATATGAACATTCGATAGTATCCTATGTGACAGCCTGGATAATGTGAACAGCCCTCATAAAAATTAGTTACGCTCTCCGTGCTGTAATCTAAGAAAGTTGATAAAGTTGCAGTAATACGAATTTTAAGCTAACGAACAATTAAATCAGCGCATATACTGCAAAATTTACTTTAATATTCAGTCAATTTGCAGTGTTTGCGCTGATTTCATTATTCGTAAGCAATCATTCGTAGCACTGCTTAGCCGAAGTTCAAATCAACATGCAATGGTATACGAGTCAATTACTCAAAAGAGCTCATATTTATATTCATTGCGCTCATGCGTTGGCGGTGTATACTCATACTTGTTTTATACAAACACCGATATGTACTGCTGAAATCGAAGCAAACATCGCATAGTGTTTGGCATTGGTTTGATCGGCTACTGCAAAATAATTGCGTTGGAAGTAAATTCGATAGCGCAGAATGCGTTGCATGGTATCAGTGAGATTGAGTCATACAAAAACTTGTATTAATTGAGTGTCAAAGCAATTGCAGTGTAACGCTGCAGACCTCTGCTCACTACTATATCTCCACTCAATGTTACCTAAGTTGAAATCCCCTAAAATACAGGGAGTTTGCTGAGGGCTTAACGATGAAGTAATATTAGATATATTGAAAAGATGGTCATTATATAAATTATAATCGCTATTCGGTGGAACATAACTTATAATAAAAACAATTTCATTAGTGCTGATCGTAGAATCGGTGAACAGCAACACAAATTTGCTCAATTTTGTCCAATTCGCGAGGCAGACGAATTACTCTGCTTGCATATTTAGAAGAAACTGCCATTAATACACCTCCTCCTCTCGACAGGCCTGGGCAAAGTATGCGATCTCTACGGTATACTTCATAATCAGAGTCAAATAATTCTTCAGATCGAAAATGCGACGTTATTGTGAATAGAACTTAAAACTACTTTTTATTGTTCTGGCAACACTGGCCCATCTAGTACTTGTGAATTCTTTACTCTATCAAATATATCTCTTTTCCTTTTGTCACTCTGCAAGTCCGGTTCTTTTATTTCTTGTGCTCCGCTCAACTCTGATTTGCTACAGGTTATGGACCCAGAATTCGCATAAAGTTAAGCACAAGAAACTGTAGGGAAAGTCGCGAACCGATGAAGATAATTTTTCAATAAATAATTTCCACGGATTACCTAAATAATTGCAGATTAATATAGTCATTTCTTTTAGAGGTTACAAAATGGCTGCCTCTAGCCATTCACATTCACTTTCCATAGAAAAACTAAAAGGACGAGAAAATTATGACTCATGGAAATTCGCAGTCAAGAATCTCTTTGAATATGAAGAACTTTGGGACTGTGTCAAGGGCACATCCAACGATGCAAAACTGATTACGAAGGCGAAATCCAAACTGATATTGCTAATAGATCCCATCAACTACGTTCATGTCCAAGACGCCACGACCGCCAAAGAAGTCTGGGACAATTTGAAGAAGGCGTTTGACGACTCAGGTTTGACGAGGAAAGTTGGGTTGTTGAAGACGTTGATCACAACCAAGTTAGACGACAGCGAATCAATGGAAGATTTCGTGAATAAAATAGTCACGACCGCTCATAAATTGCAGGGCACAGGGTTAACCATTAATGATGAGTGGGTGGGTACGTTGCTTCTTGCAGGACTGCCAGAACATTATCAGCCGATGATAATGGGCCTGGAGAATTCCGGAGTCAATATAACATCCGACTCGATCAAGACAAAATTACTCCAAGATGTGACCCGTGTACCAGATAACACAGTAGCTTTGTACAGCAAAAATTCTCTTGTAAAAAATAAAAAGCGTGTACGATGTTTTCAATGTAATCGTTTTGGGCATTTTGCCAGGGATTGTCCCAATCCGAAATCGCAGCAGCAAAAGTCGAAAGGAAACCAAAATGTGTTGTTTACGTCATTGGTAGTAAGCGAAGTCAACACTCAGGCGTGGTTTCTGGACTCTGGTGCGTCAGCCCATATGACATTGCGGCGAGATTGGCTTAAAAATGTTACAACACCCAGTAATAGTGAAGTTGTCATTGCAGATAAAAATCGATTAAAGGTAGAGTGCATGGGTGATGTTGAAATTCAATTGGCCAATGGTGAGGCTGCTACTGTGACAGGCGTTTTGTATGTCCCGAATCTTTGTGTGAACCTTCTCTCCGTTAGTAGACTAGCAAAAGGGGGGAACAGTGTTAAGTTTCATGGAAGTCGAGCTGAAATTTTTAATAAAGAGAAACATTCGATTATCGCAGCGTTCCTTGAGTCAGATGTCTACAGGTTGGATCTGCCAACACCGATGTGCGCAAACTTCTCAGTGCGTGTCAATCAGGATATGAATTTGTGGCATCGCCGGATGGGGCATCTCAGTTTCGATAATTTGAAAAAGCTTAAAGACATGACAAATGGCGTGAACTTTACCGTGGCAGATAAAAACAACTCGTGTGTCGTTTGTTGCAAAGGCAAACAAACTAGAACGCCGTTCAAGAACATTGGAACTCGTGCGACTGAGATTCTACAGGTAGTTCATTCCGATGTTTGCGGTCCAATGAGTGTAAATTCTATTGGAGGTGCGCGTTATTTTCTAGTTTTGGTGGACGACTACAGTAGAAAAATTTTCATATATCTGATGAAAGAAAAAAGCCAGGTAAAAGACAAGTTTGAGGAATTCATGCGTCTGGTTGAAAACCAAACTCAAAGAAAAATAAAGACTCTGCGCACCGACAATGGTACTGAATACTGCAATGCGGCATTGCTCTCGTGTTTACGAAAGCATGGAATTCAGCACCAAACAACCGCACCGTACACACCAGAGCAGAATGGTCTTGCCGAGAGAACAAACAGGACTATCGTGGAAAAGGCCCGCTGTTTGCTGTTCGATGCAAAATTAAAAACTGAGTTTTGGGGCGAAGCTATAACGACGGCAGTGTATTTAATCAACCGTTCTCCAAGAAGAGGATTGACAGACAAGACTCCTCAAGAAACATGGAGTGGGCAGAAACCAAATTTAGGATTCTTTAAAGTTTTTGGTTGCCGTGCAATGGTGCACATACCAAAACAATTAAAAAAAAAATTTGACTCGAAGTCCAGAGAGTGTCTGATGATGGGATATTGCGAAAACTCGAAAGCTTATCGTCTAGTAGACCCCAAGACAAACAAAATATACGTAAGCAGGGATGTAGTTTTCTTTGAAAGCGAACGTGATAAGCCAAAAAATAATAGCTTAAATGCAAATGAAAATGACTATGTTTCTATATATGATGATTCAATGGGGGATGAGTCTGAACCTCTTAATATAAGCACATCCGAAGAGAACCGAAGTATTGAACAAGAAACCGATTATCATCATGAAACAAGTTCCAGATCTAGTCTATCCGAATCATCAGAAGAAAATTTTTACTCTGAAAGTGAGGCAACAGTTCAGCCTGAAGAAGAATATTTACCACCAGAAAATATAGAAGTTGAAGTCTCAGAAGTACGAAGATCATCTCGCCAACCGAAGCCTATACACAGGCCTGATTTTGTGAGTATGCAGCCGTAACTTTGGAAGTAAATGATCCAGTCACAGTAAGTGAAGCTATGGCCAGAGCGGATGCCAACTTATGGCGTGCAGCGATTAATGAAGAGCTCGAGGCTTTGAACCAAAACAAGACTTGGACGTTGGAGACACTGCCATCGAACCGAAAACCAATTGACTGCAAGTGGGTATTTCGGACAAAAAGAGATGCTACAGGAAAAATTGTAAAATACAAAGCCCGTTTAGTAGTGAAGGGCTGTGCGCAAAGAAAAGGCGTCGATTATGGCGAAACATACTCGCCAGTGGTGCGCTACAGTTCCATAAGAGCACTTTTAGCTTTGGCAGTTCGATTTGACATGGACATCGACCAGATGGATGCGGTATCCGCATTTCTCCAAGGGGAACTCAGCGAGGATATCTTCATGATTCCACCCGAAGGTATGAGCGGTGGTGGTGTTACAACGAAGGTTTGCAAGCTACACAAATCGCTTTATGGTCTCAAACAATCGAGCAGGGTTTGGAACATCAAATTGGATTCAGCATTGGCAGCCTTTGGAATGAAGAAATCTTCAGCTGATCCCTGTGTATACTACAAATTGGTGGGGAATAAAAAGTTATTTGTAGCAGTATATGTGGACGATCTGTTGGTGATGTCAAACGATATGACGATGAAAACGCACTTGAAATCAAAGCTGATGGAAAGCTTCCAAATGAAAGATCTGGGAGAAGCGCGCTTCATATTAGGTATGCAACTTCAGCGCGATCGATATAAAGGTACCATCTCTATTGACCAGGAGCAATACATTAAGGAGATTCTTCAGCGGTTTGGAATGATGGATTCTGATCCAGTTTCAACTCCATTTGATGTCAACCAGATTATTTCAAAAGACATGTGCCCAAAAAATGAAGAAGAAATTGCAGAAATGAAAAATGTGCCTTATCAAGAAGCCATCGGGTGCATAATGTTCGCTGCTCAGGTCACACGTCCAGACTTATCGTTTCCCGTTAGCTATTTGAGCCGCTATAATCAAAATCCCGGTAAGTCACATTGGAATGCCATTAAAAGAATTTTTCGTTACTTAAAGGGTACCATCAATGCGAAGCTGGTGTTTACCAAAAATGGTAACAATGATTTAATGGGCTATTGTGATGCTGACTGGGCATCTGATACAGACGAGAGGCGATCAACGACCGGATACGTATTCCAGCTACAGGGTGCTGCAATTTCCTGGAGCACCAAAAGGCAACCTACTGTTGCATTGTCGACCACAGAAGCTGAGTATATGTCAATGTCATCAGCGACTCAAGAAGCTCTGTGGTTGCAACGTTTCCTAGATGAGCTACTCGAAGATACAGCTTCAACAAAAATCTACTGCGACAACAAAAGTGCATTGGACTTGGCTGTACTCAATGCGTACAGAGCACGTACAAAGCACATAGACGTACGTCATCATTTCGTCAGGGAGCAAATTAAAGCAAATAAAATTATCCTTGAATACATTCATACAGACAGGATGTTAGCAGATGTATTAACGAAAGCAGTTAAAAAAATTAAAATTGAATTTTGTTGTAAGGGTATGGGATTAGAAGTCCAGGTTGCCAAGTAAGTTTTTTCATTATAATGGGGGTATTGTGAATATAACTTAAAACTACTTTTTATTGTTCTGGCAACACTGGCCCATCTAGTACTTGTGAATTCTTTACTCTATCAAATATATCTCTTTTCCTTTTGTCACTCTGCAAGTCCGGTTCTTTTATTTCTTGTGCTCCGCTCAACTCTGATTTGCTACAGACGTCAACCAAGTTTCCACAAGAATAATTACGTCGAAGTCATGAGCAGCCGCGGATGAAAACAATTCGTTTGTTTTCGTACGAACTCCTCCAGCATTGTGGAAGTACAGAGAAAAATAGCTTTGAAGAACAAATGACGTTGAGAGTTCGAAGTTTGAAGCATTAGCAGAATTTATTTTGTTTGCAGCGGGTCTCCTTCCTTTTGAAAAAACTTCTTTACAAAAGGTCGCACTCTTACATTAACAGGCCAAAGCGCTGCATTGAACACCTTGTCCAACTCAGATGATGGCACTCCAATTTTAAAGCTTATTCTCTTTAACGATTCTAAATGAGCATCTCTTTTAACCAATTTGAAGCAAGTGAATTGGGAACTTCTCAGTTCAGCATGAGTTTTTACATAGTCAATGATATCTTTTTCAGGAACAGGCGGCATAAATGAAGATATGTGCAGCCAGCATTTGATATCAGCGACTTCTAAGGTTGAACTTTTGTTCTGTCCAACAACAACGTTATGATTTTTTGCATTTCTCCTAGATACTTCAGTCCATTGAGCATTTTCATCAGAGAGCAAATCAACAGACGAGACAGATTCAGCAGCAGCGGCAGACAGCAAGACAGATGAGTGAGTTGAAGCAGCATCAGTAGCAATAGAAAGAGCAGGTACATCAACAACACTCAAAACCGGTTTGGGGGTGGCACGAGAGACCAAATTAGCAGCAGGCGAAGAAGACGGTAAAGCAGCAGTAGGCAATGGTGACGACAAGTCAGACAATGATGATACTATAGCGGCGTTTGGCACAGAAGGCAATGGGGCCGACAGTGCAGCATCAGAAACAGCAACAAATTCAGCTGTGTTTATGTTATTGCAAGCACTAGAGCTAGAGGGCAATGACACTATTTTTGGCAAATTGTTTTCATTTATTTTTCGCGCAAATCTATCATTATCAGCGCCTAAAAAGGCTTTTATGACACTTACGTCATCAACTAGTTTTTTTAAAATATCAGCGAAGTTTACATAGTTCTTAATGCAGCTCGAACAATTAAAAATCACATTTGGATGATTATTGATACCATAAAACAAACTGTGTCACCAATGTTTACACAAGATTTTTGATGAATGTTATTGCAAATATGCAGCTTAGAGCTGCAACTTTAGCTGTTGATTTAGTGCAAATCGCGCAACGAGATCGAAGCTGAGACATACTGAACAAAATCGACCGGTCAACTCAGCGGTAAGAAGAAGACTGATTTTATCCAAACTGCAGATTTTTTTGTTTTTATTTCAATGTATTACTTTAAATCAGGGACAGAAAATAACGATTTTCCAAAATTAACCCTAGAACTGTATCGTGGGGTGAAAAAGCACCCCAGACTGGCTTAAATCTCGCGCCAGACACAAACGCCTTTCGTTTACGGCCCGGGACCGTAACCATAATTCTGTTTCAACATCTGAGAGTAGAGGGAGCATGCTCGCGGCATCCGTACCACGTGCTTGCTCAAGCAGTGAACATAAGAAGTGCGTCTGGGGTGCTTTTTCACCCCACGATACAGTTTGTGTATATTTTTCGTCATCTTAAAGTTTTTTTATTTTCTTGTTGTTTAAACTTTTTGGACAAGTAATGAGTGTATAGTGGCCCCACTTCACATATATTTACATATATACGCTCCCTTCAACTTGATTAGTCGCACTTGTTTTAATAACAAAAAATGCTCTGTTCTCAATATTGGATAAAAAAATAACAACAACAACTACTTGGGAATAAATGCTCATTGAGTGTACTTACCAACAACAACCAAAAATGTGCACTCTCTTTAAAAAAAACGGTACCTGCTAACAAGTATTTAAACAGATATAAAAAATATTACAATTCTTACTCGTTCATTAAAATAATAAAAATAAATAACTGGCCATTTCAGCCCTTGAAAGGACTTTGACCTAGCTTCTTATGATCAATTGTGTTGTGCGTGTTATTAAGTTTGTACACAATTGACCGAGAAATGGACCTACAGGCTTAACGCCGACTCCGAACGGCGATGAACAGAATGTTCTTATTCTCAAGAAGCTTTACATGGCATTTTTATTACTCTCTGAGGTTTGCCATTGTCTGCAGAGAGGTGGCGACCGTACAGAAAAATTATTTTAATTCTACTACGCCACGGACGCCACTCGTTTACTCGTTCATTAGCAGTACGAAATTAAAGTTTTCAGTGATACAAGTTACCTTTGAATGATGAAATTTTTTTAATCAAGTCTTTTTGAGGCGTAGTACTTTATAGTTTCAAATAAATATGTTTTATTCCAATTTGAACGAAGTTCTTATTCATTGTAACGATCTGTGCGGCAAAAATCGTTTTTTCAAATTCTTGCTATTTGCGCACTTTGATTTCTCAAAATAAATAGCATTTTTGGAAAATTGGCCAAAACGTTTATAATACCCCTTAAACATAGTATCTCCCCTTTAGAACCCCGTTGGAATTACTAGATTTAGTCAAAAACTCACTAAGATATCGTAATTTTAACGAAAAATAAAATTTTTCATAGTTTTTCACGTTTTTTGCCATTCTTGGTCAATATTCCCGGACCCTCCAAACTTTTGGCCAAACAATTTAGTTTACGTGATTCTAGGCCAAAAGACGAAAAAAATGAGCCCCCATGGAACCATCAAAGTCACACTGTGTCCGAGATACGGGCCCTTGAAAGTTGGGGTGTTTTTTAACCCCGCGATACAGGAATAGGTAAAAAAAATAGCGATGCAGTTCTAGAGTTAAATAAAAAAAAATCAAAATGTTCCAAATGTTGGAGCACTTTTTGGATTATTTCAATATGCTGTTTCGAAATTTTAAATGATTTTTATTTTTTGAGCTTTACCAATAAAAATTTAATTATTATTTACTGATTTTTATATTATTCATCAGAAATAAAAGTAATTTTTTGATTTTTATTTTTTGTTCAAGAACAAGAATTATTTTTGAGTTTTATTTTGCTCAAGAATAAAAAAAGAATAAACATTTTTTTAAATTTTTAATTTTTGCTCAGAAATAAGTTTTTCTCAATTTTTATTTTTTACGGTATAAGGAGAGCCCCTATAAGGAGTAGTCGGAGGGAATAGGTCCCCAAGGGAAAAATTTTCCTTTTGCAAAAGTAGTGGGAATCGGTCATACATATTAACCCTTTCCGACCCTCCCTTAGAGCTCACCTGTTCAGGTGTAGGGAGTAAAAATGGGCATGTGCCAGCAACAAAGCTGTTTGGTGTTTTGAGCAGGGACCGAAAATAACTGTTATTTTCGAAATTTCGATTCAAAAAGTCAAGCGGAACAAATGTGTCTTTTCGATATTTGAATAAAGTATAGCGATGCTTGTTAACTAAGGAATAATAATCTTAAAAGATTTTTATTTATTTGACTTTTTTAAAAAAAGTAAAAAAATAATAGTTATTTTTGACCGATTTTTGTTTTAGTCAAAAATAAAAGTTAAAATTTGACTTTTATTTTTTCGGTCAAAAATAACAGTTAAAATTTGACTTTTATTTTTTCGGTCAAAAATAACAGTTAAAATTTGACTTTTATTTTTTTGGTCAAAAATATAAGTTCAAATTTGACTTTTATTTTTTCGGTCAAAAATAAAAGATAAAATGTGACATATATTTTTCCGGTCAAAAATATAAGTTAAAATTTTACTTTTATTTTTTCGGTTAAAAGGTGAATAAATATAACAAAAGTATAAATTCTATTCACTCTACTCTTATCTGCCTTTGTTTGGCTTATCACTGCACCTTGCGTTCCCTGTCATTGTTGTGAACTGAAATGATCATCAGAGAACATCACAGAACTGAAATGAGTAACGGACTGAAATCGGATACTCAAATCATACCCGATTTACTTGTTGTTCTATACCCTATCCTTGCTCAATGAAATATGTAAAATACTTATACAGGGTGGGCCAAATATATACTATTATATACTATTTATAACTAATAACTATAAACAAGGACGCCGAAAATTTTTTCCACATCTAGTTTTCGTCTTCAAGTGAAGAAAAGGAACTTTCATCGTTTTGTTGAGAAAGTTGTGTTGCACAGTATAATAATTAAATATTAATAAAAATCATTTTCAAATAAGCGAAAAATCGCGAAAATCCAAAAAGAGCACGACAAATAAATTTAGGCTGCAAAACAACGTGTGCCGGGTAAGCAAGTAATTAATATAGGATGTCACTGTCAAATTGTGTACCTTTATTTTTAATAGAAAAAATAAAATAAAAAATAAAACTTAAAACTAAAAAATAAAAGTCAAATATTAACTTATATTTTTGACCAAAAAAATAAAAGTCAAATTTTAACTTATATTTCTGACCGGATAAATAAAAGTCATATTTTAACTTTTATTTTTGACCGAAAAAATAAAAGTCATATTTTAACTTTTATTTTTGACCAAAAAAATAAAAGTCAAATTTTAACTGTTATTTTTGACCGAAAAAATAAAAGTCATATTTTAACTTTTATTTTTGACCGAAAAAATATAAGTCAAATTTTAACTGTTATTTGTGACCGAAAAAATATAAGTCAAATTTTAACTGTTATTTGTGACCGAAAAAATAAAAGTCAAATTTTAACTGTTATTTTTGATTGGAAAAATAAAAGTCATATTTTAACTTTTATTTTTGACCGAAAAATTATAAGTCAAATTTTAACTGTTATTTATTGACTTTTTTTAAAAAAGTTACGGTCCCTGGTTTTGAGTTTTATGTTTGAGGTAAAAAAATATAAAACTGGACAAATTTTTATTTTTGAGCGTAAAATAAAAATTGAGAAAAACTTTTATTTCTGAAAAAATAATAATTGAGAAACAAATTAAATTCATTAAAAAATCATTAAAACTTAAAAATAATTCTTATTCTTGAACAAAAAAGAAAAAAAAAAATAACTTTTATTTCTGATCAAAACAATAAAACTCTTCAGATAATTTTTATTGTTGAGCCATATCAGCTGTTCTCTTCAGCCATCTTTAAATTGAAATTGCAATATAAAAGCCAAACACAGATATTATTATATTATCGCGTTAACAGAAACATGGCTGAACGGAAGCATTATTGACTTGGAATTGTTTGACAATAGTTTTCAAGTTTTTAGAAGAGACAGACACAGTAACAATATTTCTGCTGTTGGTGGTGGTGTCCTTTTAGCTATAAGGAATTCCTTTATCAGTTCCTTAATTGATATTCCCTGCTCCTCTAATATCGAACTTATATGCGTTAAGGTTATACATTGTAATTCCAATGTATGTATATGTTATTAATGCGTATGTTGCCCCAAAGAGCAGTGCAGAATTCTATGCAAGCCTTGCGGATTGCATAGAATATATAATAAATCTACTTGACGTTAATGACGACATTTTACTATTGGGCGACTTCAATCTGCCTGACTTAAAATGGCATTCTTCCGACGATGATACATATTTTTGTGCATCAAATTCGAAGACCCGCCAAGAACATATATTTGTTGATAATATATGTTCTGACTTACAACAAGTTAGTTGTATTTATAATAGTCTTGAAAGACTTCTTGACCTGGTCTTAACTACAGACAGTAACAATGTGATTGTTAAGAGGGCCTTCCATGCTCTGACTATTGTAGATGAATACCATCCACCATTGAGCATTTGGTATAAATCGGACAGAGAGAGCATAGTAAATTCGAGTTCAATCGATAAGGTTTATGAATTCAATTTTAAAAAAGCTGACTTTTTGAAGTTGAATCATTTACTTCAAAACAAACTAAATGTTATTGTAGAGTACTTAAATGGAAATAACCTTGATAATTCCATACATTTTTTTTATACGGAGCTCTTTACTGTGTTCTCTCAGTCCGTACCATATAGCCTAAAATTTGCGAAAAACTGTGCGTGCCCTTGGTACACTAAAGAATTAAAAACTCTTCGCAACAACAGGAATAGGGCATGGAAGAAATATGTCTGTAGTTTAGACTCAAATGACCTGGAAACCTACAAACGTTTGTTTCTGGAATTTGAAAATAGCTCAGCTGCATTATATAATGAATATTTAGACAATATAAAGCTGAGAATACTGTCTGATCCAAAGAAGTTTTGGGGATTCATAAAAACAAAGAAGAAATCCGATGGATTCCCTTCATCATTCAAAACTGTTGATGGAATTACTGACGATCCCGTCTTTATTTGTGGCTTGTTTGCAAATCTTTTTAAAGAGTCATTTTGTTCGGATTCTTTTGATCCTGATGAGGGGTATTTTGAATATATGAATTCTACACCCAGAGTTTCTTTGGACTCTTTATCCTTTACCTCAGAGGATATTTTAAAATATATTGGTTCGATCGATGAAGATTTTAGCGCTGGACCTGATGGAATTCCTGCCGCAGTGTTAACTCAATGCGGTTAAATTTTGTGTCAACCACTCTCATTGTTATTTAATAAGTCTATAAACGAAAGTTATTTTCCACTGTTTTGGAAAAAATCATTTATTAGTCCTATTTTTAAAAAAGGTTGCAGGAATGATGTTATTAATTACAGGCCCATTGCTAAACTGTCATCGATTCCAAAACTTTTTGAGCGAATCGTGTATGATCGGGTAAAAGTTCACTGTCGTGAAGTCATAACAACTCGTCAGCATGGTTTTGTTAATGGCAGATCTACGGTATCTAATCTGCTCGATTTTACAACGTTTTGCTTAAACACCATTGAATCTGGTTGCCAGGTCGACTGTATCTACACTGATTTTAGCAAGGCATTTGATAAGTTACCACACAATTTAATTCTATTTAAACTTAAGTCCATTGGATTTCCACAATATTTTGTAAACTGGATTAAATCGTATTTGACAGACCGTTCTTATCAAATACGATTCCGAGGGATTTTGTCTGCTGAGTTTATTGCGTTATCAGGTGTTCCTCAAGGAAGTCATCTAGGTCCACTTCTGTTTATTTTAGCCATTAATGATGTGACCCATATCATTGAAAACTCTCATCTGCTTATTTATGCGGATGGTATGAAAATATACAGAAAAATAAATTCTCAAGACAATTCAGCCCTACTCCAGTCCGATCTGAAATCTTTTGAAGTTTGGTGTTCTAAAAATAATTTATTTCTTAATCCAGATAAATGCCAAACTATGACCTTTTCGCGAAAAAGGCATAAATTTTTGATTATAAAATAAAAGATACTGCTTTATGTCGTGTGGATGTTGTTAAAGATCTGGGAATATGTATGGATTCTAAGCTTTCCTTTAACATTCATATTGATAACATTTGTAAAAAAGCATCTTCTATGCTTGGATTTATTAAACGCTGGGCCAAAGAATTCAATAGCATGATTACGACCACAACGTTGTATTATGCAATAGTGCGTCCTCACTTGGAGTACGCAAGTCAAGTTTGGTCTCCAAGTTACAATGTGCATGTTGATCGAATAGAGAGAATCCAAAAATGCTTTGTTCGGTTTGCCCTAAGAGGCTTAAGTGGATTTGACATTTTAGACCTTCCTCCTTATGAGGATCGCTTAAAACTTTTAAAAATGCAATCATTGAGTGAGCGAAGGAAGTCTGCAGATATCGTCTATTTGCACCAACTCATCACCGGTGTATTAGATTCTCCAGAACTTCTTTCTCTTATAAATTTTAACTCTAATCGAAGAAGCAGTAGAAATGCTAACAATTTAATTTACTTACCATTTAGTAGAACAAATTATATGTTAACTGCTCCTTTAAACCGTATGAGTAAATTAGTTAACAATTGTAGCTTTTTTGATGTTAACTTGTCTAAAGGTCAACTCAAGAGTAGATTAAAAACTATTGTGTAATTGCATGGTTCTGTTTTTGCATGGTTAGTCGTGATGTCTTGTGTTGTCCTTGAGCCCAACCATATTTTGGTGGGTAAATTTTTCTCACATAAGCTTATTTTGAGCCACTTGTATTAATATCGTTGAAAATTTCAAAGATATTTGGATTGTGACTTTCAATGTGTTAATGATGAGAAAGTGCGAAAAAGCTGTAGTAGCTAAACTCGATTGTTAACACTGGCGTACCATTTGCTACCTCCGGTAGTTCTTTTTATTTCTTTTAGCAACATTTCGAACTGTTGGTTCGTTCTTGCTGTTTTTAACCTATATTCAAACGATATATTTAAAAATTTAAGAATACATGAGTGAAACAAACAGTTATTACCCTTTCAATACCAACTTATTCGTTCTAACGGCAGCTTAAGAGCAAGTGATGAAAGTGACAATTCAAGTGAACGAATTTCAAGTGCTGCGTTTTATAAAATCCGAACTTTGTACTGTTTTCACTACGCTATTGTGTTACTCAACGCTGAAGATCACGGCGTGAAGTGTTGCGTTTTATAAATTGCGAATTTCAACAACGCAGCGTGAAGTGATGTGCAGGGATTTATAAAATGATGCTATTACTTATTGCTACTTTCGATTGCTCTTACTTAAGCAAAGACAGATGCGATCATAGCTGCCCACCAATTCTACTACAAAAAATACCTTTATCCCACATCAATAATTAAAAAATATCACAGCAATTCCCACGGTATGTTTTGAATTACAAAACACCACAATTTAAAACCCCACAAAAATTCCCAAATTCATTAAAAGATACCACTTAAATTCCCAGTCATTAAAAAATACCACGAAATCGCTACATAATATATTAAAACAAAATTACTCTTTCATCGCAAAATACTACAAAATATTCCACAGTCATTAAAAAATACCACTCCATATTGAAAAATATCATGGGAATTCCCTTTTCCCATAGCAATTAAAAAAAACCACAGATGGTATTGTTCCCACAACTATGGGTGCGATGTGTTCTGAATCATTCCATTTGTTTCATTGGAATTTATTTGCCATTTTTAATTTATCGACAATCGAGTAAAATATATATAAATATATATAATTCGTATGCGAAAAAAATGATTAAACTCTGAAAATGTAAAAGAGCATTTCTAAATTTTTTGAAACAAGTTAACTTTTGAGCCAGCTGTAATCCGCTACGACACGAAATAATAATAAAATTGTTTTTACAACAATTGTAAAACAATGTTTGAATAAAATAATAAAAAAAAATTTGTACGAAAGTAATTTCTAAAAAAAAAATCATTTTGAAAACAACTTTTTTGGTTTAAGAAAATACTACCTTGAGAAATTTTTCTTGCTTTGTGACAATATGCGCTGCGTTAAAAACTATGGTATAGCAGTATTTTCAATTTGAATTTGAAGTTGATATCGTCGTTACATTACGTATTTATTGTATTGTAATAATTTTTAAATATTTTATTGTTATGATTTTGTTGCTGAATTAATTCGATTGCAGCATCGAATTAGACTTTGGTGTGTTAAAGCGCACCACGCCGCCATATTTGGTGGCTAAAAAGCCGACATTTTTTAGATTAAAGAAAACTAAGGCAGTAATGCCGCTTTAAGTTATGATCTTAAATCGGATTTTATTTCAAATATCTCAGGTTTATATACAAAATTTAACAGTATTTTTCATAAAATTATTCTACCACTATTTCCAACACTCCTTTAATTCCAATTCTTAATTTAGTTTCGCGATATTTGAAAACATGACCAATCAAATTTTACTTAGTTCACTCGCATTCTTTATTCCCCTCAATTATTTATATTCATTAACTTTATAATCTCAATATTTCAATACGGTTTTTCAATATTCAATAACTTTATATAATTCGTTGAACAAAGAGACTACAAGACTACACACTTGACTTAAAAGAGTCAACGGCATAAGTTGAATTTAATGTTTGTTGTTGCATAATGTCTTCTTGCAATAAGTGTGTACCTTAATTCTCGCTGTTGCGTTCATGGTTATGCAGTATCTAGCAGAAGAAGCGAAAGGGGGTGACAAGTGCATTAAACAAGAATTTCTCAGTTATTAAGAATATAATTGTTTACTTTAAAATTGTGACTGAACATTTTTATTTTGTGATAAATTATTGATTTTATTGTTTTAGTTGGTGGTCTAGATTTTTGTTTTGCATTATGAAAAAAAAGAAAGAATAGCCCCATTATTTTGCTACCGACTTACAAAAAAACACTAGGCAGGATAACTAAATACATGCAAAACAACAACACAAACTCGGTTATTTATACGAGTTCAGCCAACTCGGTAAACTAATATCCGACTTGATATGCATTGTTGAAAAGTAAGAAAACTGCTCTATTGTGAATGAGCTCTGAAAAAATCCTTAGGAAATTTCATGCAAACTTCAAACTAATTTTTGTATGTTAATTTTCTCATGTTTATTTCAACAAACTAATCATAAGATTTTTGAGAGCTGTTGCCAGTGTTGTTAAGGAACTTAAAGCAAATTTTAACCGAGTTGTAAGCGAGTGACAAAAGAACGCGGCTATTATAACAAGAACAATAATGATGGCCGCGCCGAATCGCTGTTGAGTATTATGTTGAATATTATCAGATTCGCAAATTCACATTTGTAACGACGATATTAAAGAACCCAAAGACTTTAAAATACACCCAATCAGCTGTACCATATGAGTCGTAGTCAAAGTCTTCGCCGACTCGTTTTCATTGACACTTGTTATCGACGTCGTCATCATCTTAATGCTAAATCCGCACTCGCTACGTCGTCTCGTCAAGTGACAAGACGAGACGACTTTTTATCGATAATTAAATAGCATCTTCAACTTTGTCTTCTTCTGCCTGAATGTGAACTGAACTGGATGTGTCAAACTACATGAAAGATCGTTGTTAAAATATTTTGCATTTATTTGAAGTCATGTATTTCATTTTTGATACAAGTTCAAGTGATGAAGAACTCAAAAAATGCACCACAAATCCGGGCTTTTGCACGAGTAACAATTCATGCGGCTCACATACATTTAGTGTTAAGTGTATTTCCTCCTCACGCTCTTGAATCTCAAAGCTGGCCTCTGGCACTCCACACACTTAACCAAACATGCCCACGTAGTTGCCCGTATGGCCCGCGTGGCCCTTCATACAAATTTTTTTTCTATCTTAATTTTGTCTTTGCGATGAACTAAAATCAAAAAAACACCTGCAAAAAAGAACAACACAAACCGCACTCGTTCAGTGTTCAGCACATTTTCCAGCGAACTTTACAAAAACAAATGCATGCAAAGCCAAAATAAAAAAACGCACACTCGATGATGTCGACGCTGAAGCTGATTGTCCCGTTACTTATGTGTCGAGTAATTTTTCATTCAAGCATTGATATTGTAACAAATTAAGTCTTGGAGTGCACTGGCAAATAAAATTGAGTTCATTGTGTTGTGTTAATTGTAAAACATACCAAACATTGAATAATTTTAAAAAAAAAATAAACCACATTTTCTTACAGTGTATTTCATGACATGTGATTTTATTGCATTGTAATTGTTTTTTGTTTTGTTTGATTTTTTTGCCAAACGCAACGATGAGCAAGTTTTTGTGTTTGTTTTTTAAGTATTGGCCCGCGGCTAAAATTTCTTGGGCCCCACTGCACTAAACCATCAGGTTTCAATTTTTTTTCAAATTGCATTTAATTAGCACTGCTTCTTTCAATAGTGAAAGTTGTAGCTGCTTATATCTTCCGCCGGCAGTTGCATTGCATTCTGCCCTGTTTAATACAATTTTCTTCTTTAATTTAAATTTAAAATCTCTCCAGACTTACAATCAAACAAAGTAAAATTAATTGTTTAATTTTAATGTGAAATTTTTTATCGTATTTACACAAAAATACTTAAAATGTCTTCATTTATTATTACAAAAATCTTAAGTCCTGCATATAAAAAAGGTTATTTTAATAAAATAACAATAAAAAAAATTATATAGAAATAATATAATTATATAGAATAGTAGAAATTCTTAATTTTTAAGATTTTTATACAAGAGTCATCCTAAAAGTAATGTGCTTCTGACTCGTTTCATTTATTTCTTCTCGACGTTCGTTATAAGTAACGAGCTGTCAAAAAACGCAAATTACGCAAAAAAAGTTGAAAATATTCCAACGAACGACCAGCGCGAAGAAAAAAAAAGGAAACGAGTCAGAAGATCATTAATTTTAGAGATGGCTCCTGCATGTACATATGACCATAGTTAACACGTTAACTGCCATGAGGCACATACGGTGTGCCTCAATAAAATGTCCACGTAAGCTCTGAGGCACAGCGTATGTGCCTCAGTATTTGATTACACATTATAGTTCATGGTTTAAAATTAGTACCTCGAAATGCAAATCTGTAAACGTAGTTCAATTTCGCATGGCCTGGCATACTTAAACCTATATTTAGCGCATCATTTAGTTATAGTTATATCATAGTTATATCATAGTTATAGAAAAGTATATATATTTGTGGGTTCAACAAATTTAAAGTCTTGTTTTATTATTAAATCAACTTTATTATAACATTTAATTAAGTGAAATAGTGGTAATACACTGACATGCGAGGGCAACACGACCGATCTCAGCGACAGCTCAACTAACTCTGACTCTTACTTAAATTAAAAACTCTCTTGGTGGCAGCTGGACCAGCCAAGAAAAAAGGGTTGCCATCTCATAACAAATTCCTACATATTCTTGATCAGCATCATCACCCGAGTCGATTATGATCAAAACTAAATTGGACAAATATAAAAACAAGGCGCAGCACATGTACCTCACGGCGCATACATTAGGCCGTGAGGTACATATGTTGTGCCTCAATAAAATATTTCAAAATTTCACAGAAAAAAAAAAAACATTTTCTGATATTAAAATTTTTTTATTAATTTCTTAAAAGATCATTTTTATACTCAGGATTTAAGAGTTTTGTAATTATAAATGAAGACATTTACGCAAGTCGAAAATCTTTCAACTTTTCTTGCGTGAATTGTTTTTTTTAACCGACTTCAAAAAGGAGGAGGTTCTCAAGTTCGTTGGTTTTTCCTAAAGTACTTGCCCGATTGCCATAATTTTTTCTCAACAGATGGAAACCATAAACACGGAGGTGCCCGTCTTAAAAAGTGGGCGGTATTCAACGAAGGGGCATGTCACTATTAGAAAAACTATATGTCGAATAATATTGACACTAGAATACTGAAATTTAATACGGAGGTCGGCACAATTATTACAAATTTTAGTTAATAAAGTGGGCGTTATTTCACAAAGGGGTGTGGCAATATTAAAAAAACACTGTATCTCGAATAGTATTGACACTAGGGTTCTGAAATTTAGTGCAGTGATATGAACAAGTATTACAAATTAGGGTCCATAAAGTGGGCGTTATTCGACAAATGGGCGTGGAATTGTTAGAATAACACTGTATCTCAAATAAAATTGACAATAGGGTACTGAAATTTAGTACATGGGTAGGCATATTTATTAAAAAGCACAGTCAATAAAGTAGGCGTTATTTGACAAAGGGGTGTGGCAATATTAGAAACACTATACATCGAATAATATTGACACTAGGGTGCTGAGATTTAGTACATGGGTAATCATAGTTATTACAAATTACGGTCAAGAAAGTGGGCGTTATTCACCAATGGGGTGTGGTAATATTAGAAAACTCTGTATGTCGAATAATATTGACACAAGGGTACTGAAATTAAGTAAATGGGTAGGCATAAATTACGGTCAAAAAAGTGGGCGTTAGTCAACAAAGGGGTGTGTCAATATTATAAAAATACTATATCTCAGTTAATATTGACGCTAGGGTAGACTTGCCATACGTAAGGATTTAGTCCGGATTGTCCGGACTTTTCAACCATGTGCGGACTTTGTCCGGACTTATGATTTTGTCCGGACTTGGACCCAACAAATTGCAAAAATAATTATAATATCTCTTTCGTAGAAAAAAGTTCTCGTGTGAACACAAAGTGATCTTTAAGAAAGTAGCTGAAACACCCTGTGTAAGAAACTAATAAAATAATTTAATGAACTGTAAATCATATCGTTGTTATATTTACGATTGTTGTTGGCAGTTAGTATTAATTTGTTTTGACCCTTCTTGATTTGCGAAATGTTGCGATTTGTTTTTGTTGGTGTTTTAGTACTACTTTGTACTAAGTAGCCCCACATTTGATACATATATATAGTGCAAAATTCATTTTAGTTTTTATTTTATTTTTATTTTCATATAATTATTTATTGTGAAGTTATTGTTACGTTTATATATTCGTTATAAAAACTATATTCATCAAGTTTATTATTTTTTAAAGAACTTGTGTATTTTTAATATTTCGTTAAATATAAATGAATTACATACTTCGAAATTGATTTATATTCCTACTAATTTGAAAGCATCAAAGGTATCAAAGAAGATAAGAAAAAATCAACAGCTTCTTACATAATTAAGTTAAGAATTCTTGCTGCAAGCTTTATCGTAAAAAACATGAATTGTACAAGTGAAGCAAAATTGTGGATGTCGTCTACTCATACCCCCTCCCCCCCCTCCACAAAAAAAAACTCGAAAAGTGTCCGGACTTGTTTTCAAAAAATTATGGCAAGCCTACGCTAGGGTACTCATATTTGGTATGCAGGTAGGTGGGTAGGTAGAATTATTACAAAAGTGGGCGGGATTGTACATAGGGTGTGGCAATTTAAGGAAAGAACTATATATCGGTTTATATTGATACTTGGGAACTAAAATTTGGAACAGGGCTAGGAAGAATCATTATAAAGTACGGTAAATAAAGTGGACGGGATTAGATAAAGGGCGTGGCACTTTAATAAAAATTGTAAAGAGTCAGAAATGGAAAATACTCAAAAAATTTCAGGAATTAATAAAACAAATTTTTTAAGAACAAAGTTTCATGTTTGAAATTTTCCTCAAGAATACTATTACATAAAATTTTTCATATTCTCTAAAAAGTAAGATATAAAAACTTTTTAACAAAAAAAAACAAAAAACCGACTTCAAAATCACTACAAAGTAAAAAATTATTTTAAATAACTTTTCCCTTTAATTTCTTGGATTAAATTTTAAAAGTTACTTATATGTATTATAATATTAGAAATCTTATCGTTTCCATTTTTTTTAATTTGTTTTATTATAATCAATATATTAATTGCTTTATCAACACAAAAGCTTTGAAAATTTGGCCAAGAAATTAATGGAAAATTTTATTTGAAATTATTTTTTACTTTGTAGTGATTTTGAAGTCGGTTTTTTTTTTTTTTTTGTTAAAAAGTTTTTATTGACATTTCGTTACAGATAGCGAACACCAAGAACAAAGAAAAAGAAACGAGTTCATTCTTTGAAATTTTCAGGGATGACCATTATCATGGATATTAATAAATAAAGAATTAAATAAGTTATTACTTGTTATTTTGTTAACATTCCTTATTTTATGCTAATGGTTAATAACACTGTTCTACGCGAAAACTGTACAAGAAGAATGCATTTACAGAACTTTTGTATCACTTCGAATTTTTTGTCAAGGACCTCATAAATGAATCAGTAAAAATGATCGTACCTTGCCTTACTTGGTATGTCATAACATTGCTTCTGCTCAACTGATTTTAAAAACCTTTATATAATGACAAAGGACTTGCAGCTTTGTATTCTAATTTATATAATAGAAATATGTCAATCCATTGCAAAATAATAGACGCTAAAACAATTAACGCACATATTGTTTTAATTTTTACATTTTCAAACGTTAAGAAATCAAAAGAAGTCTATTGACTTTTTGTTTTGTTTTTTTTCAGAAGACATGTGTTTTAATTTTCGAACTAATTAAAAAAAAATGAAATCGGTTATTAAATAATAAAGTTATTAGCAAAACGATGATTTTACATATTTTCAGATTTCTTTTTATTAAATAGATTTTAGAATAGAAATAACAACTTGCTTCTCGGTGAATGCGTTTTTGGAAGCCAAATCATTAATTCACTTAAATGCATGCATCTCCTTGTATTTGGCTTAGTGTACCACATTCTTAACTTGATATAACACGATGAACACGACACTTGAGGTATGTACCACATATTGTCCATAACACACCTATTAAAATTTTTTTCATACAGTGAGATCACTACAGGATTTGTTGATAAATCAATTTTATGATTCAAATCCGTAAACAAATCACATTTTAATAAAGTCTTCATTAAATTTTCTTAAAAGTATTTCACCGCGGCAAACGATTTGCAAAACAACGCCTTTGCAAAAAGTTCCACATCAAAAATTTTCACTGCAAGAGTGTTTTTAGTGAAAAAACTTCCCAAAAATTCAAAATAGCCCATAGCTTCCCAGGGGGTCAAAATAGACCTTGACTCTTTATAAACTTTTCACTTGTTTTTTCTTCCCCTATCATTTAAAATTATAAAATACATTGTTTCGTCTAACTTGTTTGCGACGCCCCACTGTCGCTGTGGTCAGTGCTTATCACTGTACTGGAACCATAGATAGAGAGATATGAATCACTTTGACAGCTGATACAAAAATTGACAAAAATTTTAATTGCTATTCTGGGGCCAGAAATTGCGCTGCAGTTTTGAGGTTAGAAACTCAGTAACTGTAATGTTGTTATCGTCCATAACTAAGTTATTTGTTTACCAATTTTGTTTTTTTACAAGCATTGAAAATCTAATAGCCTGGGCCCTTATAGCCAATAAGTCAAATTAAACATGTCAAAAGAATTTTTTGATTATTTTTATTAGCTAAAAGCTAATTAAAAAAAACTAGAAAAATTATCTTCCACAATACCCCCACAGCCGAACCAAAATATATTCAAAGTTTTAAGCAGTCAATAAAATGTTTATTTGTAAAAACATTTTCGTCATAGTTTTAACAGAAAATATTCCCTTTTGTTTTTGATAAAGTCACTTTGTATGGGAGGTAGGTGTGGTTTCTATTCGATTTGATTGAATTTCATACTAAATAGCTGCATGAATGTATTCGATACAATAAAGTGCATCGAGCATTTGATTGTCTTGTTCTCTATTTACTTTATTCTTTAAAGTACAAGCAAACCATGGTATAATAATTACAAGGTAGCATTGACAGTCGCTTGAGAAACCATCTCCTGTCAAAAAATATACGCAAAAAGAGAGCGCTCACAATCTACCATTGAAAATACAAACAATGTTGAAAACGTTGAAGTGAAAAAACAACAACTACAGCAGCTGTATTTTCACAAGCAATTGTTTTTGATAGCAGATGTTTTCTTGTAGAAGAGAAAATAAGCAGTTGTCAATGCTACCTTGTATTCATGGTATAATAGGTCTGTTTCCCTACGCACACTGTGTAACTTGTGGGACACTATTTTCTGTTTCCGTACTTTCTGTGCTAAAAATGGGAGAAGAATAACATGCATAAAATCGCTCTCTCGAGCACACAAAGTGCACAGAGAGTGCTAGAACTCGAGACTTCGAGTAAAGTAAGTACAAGCATCAAGAAGAATAAGCATCAATAAGAAGAAGCAAATGTCAAATTACATTTCATAATTGTTTATGTTTTGCTATAAATAAATGCACAAATAGTGTGCATAAAAGGAAATTTAAGTACAATAAATAAATAATAATAAATAAAATTTAAGTAATTGTTCAGTTTTGCATTAAAAATAGCTTTTAATAATTTGAGTGAAAGTGTTTTAAATTTTGTGCTGCCGTCTGCAGTCAAAATCAGCTGTTTTGTGCTTGAAACTTACTAGAAGCTGTTTCCGTACTTTTGCAACTATTCTCATATTTCGTTTTTACTCTCTTGCACACATTTTACACAAATCTTACACAGTGTAGAGTAAGGAAACAGACCTATTATATTGGTATAATTTTTTCACATAAATTATTCTTTGAGCTTAACTATTCTATAAAAAGAAGAAAAACAACTTTTGAAAAAAATGAATTTCTTTAAAAAATCACTGCATTTTTGATATTAAACGCTATGTCATGTAAAAGGTAGTCGTGGTAGTTAACAACAAAAACAACTTTTGTGTCATTTTTTGAGTAAAGTCAATATTTTGGACCTTTTTTGAAAGAAATATTAAAAATATATCCGCTAAGATAACGATACCCTTTAAATTGTTTTTATTAAGTGCTTGAATTGAGTTTATCAACGAAAAAGATTTGATTGAAATATATTCAAAAACAACGGAGTTATTTGAATCGCAAGTAAAATATACGAATATCTGATAGTTTTTTTGTTATTTTAAGTAAACGATGTTATTAAAAAAAAGACGTTGTACCAGAAGTTTCTCCAATTTTAAAGATGTGTGAATGTTTTTGATGTCAAAATAGCAGGATTTCCTTAAAATTAATAAGTCGAGCATTTTCGCTTGAAAAAAATAAGCTAGTAGTAAGATTTGCGTTACTTTTAAAGGGGCGGAAGAGGCGTGGTCAAAACTTAGTATGCCATAACCTAAGTTAGGATTTCAAGTAATATGTGAGCCGAATTTGAGTTAAATCCGTTCAGCCGTTAAGATTTGTATTGTAGTCAAACAAACAGAAAATGATTTTTATTAATATAGATTATTTATTTATTGTACGTAAATTTCTTTTTAGGCACACAATTTGTGAATTTATTTATCGCAAAACATAAACAATTATTGAATGTAATTTGACACTTACTTCTTCTTATTGATGCTTATTCTTCTTGATGCTTGTTCTTACTTTACTCGAAGTCTCGAGTTCTAGCACTCTCTGTGCACTTTGTGTGCTCGAGAGAGCGATTTTATGCTTGTTATTCTTCTCCCATTTTAAGCACAGAAAGTACGGAAACAGAAAATAGTGTCCCACAAGTTAGACAGTGTGCGTACGGAAACAGACCTATTATACCATGAGTGCACCAAAAAAGCAACAACAAATACCACCCTGCTCTTCAATATGAGCCTACCTTGTAATTGTATCATGGTTCAAAGGTTTTTCGAACAAAGGAGAACTATATGTATAATAATTTTGAAACTTACTTTGCGTACAAATATGTTAATATTAAGCGTGGAATTTTAAACAGAGTTATCACAAACGATCCCTTCGCTACCGTTCCCAAATGGTACTTCAAAAGCTTTCCAATTGCATAGATTGTTGGTGTTGCTGTTGGTTTTTTAAAGTACCAGAATGCTACTGCAGCTGCAAGTGCAAATTGTTGGCATGCGAAAATAAATTCTGTCGTCCATATAAGACCCACAACATATATCCAAAACATGCTTCGAAGAGTATGAGTTTCAGTATATTCAACACGCAAAATAGCTATAATATAAAAAAGAGATTTATACAATGTTTACGTTTTACATAGTAAAGGAAGTGCTATTTGTATAGCATTTTTGAAAAAAAATTAATGATATACGAAGGTAGCCTCAGAAGTATCCGACCTGACATGTCTATAGTAGTAAATACTAAATAACTGCGCAAGATAACAAAAATACTTGCAAGTCATTTACAAATACTATACTGCAATTAGAGATTGGATACAAACTGTACGAAACAACTAAACCTACAGTAACGTAGGCAAACATTTTTACTATTTTCTTATATTTGGGTCTTTTCTACAAACAGAAATAAGTACCAAAGCGAGCAGAAAACAAAGATAGCGAGAGAACTATTGCGTTATGTTATACGATCACAACAACATGTATTTCGATTTTTTGAGTTTGTTTTCACGATCGCCACCACAACAAACAAATAAAAATTGAATCGATTCAATTGAAGTAAAAATAATTGATTCAAATCGCAGCAACCGGCGTATAAAATGGTAAAGATATAACACTTTTTTACGCTTTTTCTTGCAATTTTAAAATAGAGAAAGAAATTGTTTTGTTTTTCTTTCAGATCTTTACTTGCTTCGATTTTTGATGCTGCCAGCAACCTGTAAAATATCGCCCGCAATTCGAAAGCATAACAGAGAGGAAGTGTTTTCTATTCGAAAAACAAAAAATTTAATTTTTTTTGCGATCCTTGACTGCAATACTGCACGAACAAATAATATAACATTTAAGCATGAGAATTATAGATCAAAACGGAAGTAAATATTTGTTGTGTTATTTATATGAAGAGTTTTGTCCTAGAAGTTTTGACCTTTCAGTATTAGATTTTGTAAAAGCATTTATTGAAATTATTTTACAAATATATTCAGAAGTTCTTCGATATATGTTTAAATTATATATTCTCAATAAAATAGAAATGTTTTAATTAAAAACGGATACTTTAATTCTCTCTCTGGAGATCTTTAAATGATACCCAAATCATTACTCAACAATCAAATATATACTAAAAAAAAAAAAATTAAATTCATGTCATGTTCTAAGCACACGCTTGCAAAATAACATAAAAAACGAATTGGTCATTTCACACAAATTACCGAAAACTGGATCTACTAGTTTATGCCGACTCCGAACGGCTAAAGTGCATATTCTCAAGAAGTTTTGTCATTACTACTCTCTGAGTAGGGTATGCAAAACCGGTTCGAATTATTCGGCGTTTCGTTTTTTTTTTTTATTATTCGAACCGGTTTTTTTAAAAATCGCAATTTTCGAATAATTCGAAAACCGGTTTTTTTGGCTCGAATTATTCGACTGCTCGAATAGTTAAGAAATATATAAATCCACAATTGAAAATTGTAAAATTTTACGTTTTTACATTTCACTAACGTTTCTAACATTTCTTATCTCTGGCTTCTATTTATTTCATTTTGCTTTATTTGAGCTCGTTTAAGCAAATGCTTTCATTCCTTTCATTGGTCATTTCTTTTTGCTTTCTTTTGTTAAAACAGCATTTACAAGCGGCTGGTGTATTTAATGTATGTTAAACATGTTTTTTAGTTTATAATGCATTCTTTTTTAAAAAATATATTGAATTATGGACAGCCTGACATGTACTCAAAAGTCTGGAAGTATTTAAAAAAAGATAGGAAATTCAACAAGGCTTATTGTACGAAATGCCCAAAAAAATCTAAAAGCATTAAGTACAAATATAGAAATAATCATTAAAAGATATAAAACATGTGTTTAAAAGATTGAAAGAAAAACTCGAAACATAATTCTACCCAGTGAATCAAAACTACCATTTTCGAATTTATTTATGAACTATTTCGGGTAGAAACGTTAAATTTCGGCACTCATAAATGAAACTTTTTTGTATCATTCTTCGGACTAAAATGTCTCTCAAAAATTAACCTTTTTATTCGGAAACGAGTTAAAAAATAATCATAAATTTTACTTTTTTGTTCAGAAATTACTTAAAATGAACCATAGAAAACTAAATAAGTTTTTTATGAATTTCGACAAAGAACTTCAGTTTTTATTTTTGGGAAAAATTTTCACGAATTTAATCTTCTATGTTATAGCAAGCACTTTTGAGCAACAAAATAAAAAATCAAAGATTAAAAAAAAATTCTACCCACTTTCGTAAAACTCTCACCTTACGCAAAACCTTCGCTTATAGTTCAGTGGGTAGTACTGCATAAATACCTTTATTTAATTTATTAAAAAATAATTGCTATTTTTGTTAAATAAAAACTACATAGATATATGTAGGTAAAAAAGTAAAACATTTATTTAATTTGAAAAAAAAACCGGTTTTCCCGGTTTTTTTCTGGTCGAATAATTCGAAAACCGGTTTTGTAAAAATTGCACTATTCGAAACCGGTTTTTTATAATGTCGAATATTTGCATACCCTATCTCTGAGGTTTGGCATTATTTACTCTATGCAGTTTGCTATTGTTTGCAGAGAGGTGACAGTCGATCAGAAAATTTTATTTCAATTGCAAAAATTTTGTGTCATCTTGTGTTTGAACCTGGGCTCGAATTAACATCGAGTGATTCACGTACTTCTCAACACACTCTTAAACCAAATATTTGTGTTCAAAAAATTTAATAACACGTACAGCACAATAAGATCATAATTGGTCAAAGTCCTTCCAAGGGCTGAAATGGCCAATTCCTTTTTTTTATAAGGTTTAGCAAACAATAATAAAAAACAATGAACTTTGAAATATGAATTTCAATTGAAATAATTTTGTGTCATCATGGATTTGAATCTCGGACATCACGGCTTGTATAATTGGCATCGAACTTTACGCGCTCGGCACGAGCGCCACAGGAAATTAACATCCAATCCGATTTTGTCTGGGAAAAAATATTTAAGGAACCCAACCGATAGCCTACCTTTTAATTGCAGTTTATACTTACTTTTGTAATCTAAGTCACTACGATTCATTTTCATTCCGTTGGTAGAAAATTGATGATTCCCCATTGCATTAAGATCAGGGCTCTGACCTGGCGTACTTGCTGTTGCTAAGCATATAACAACTAATACCCAAAAAGCGAGAAACAGAACCAGCACTATAAAAGCAATAACTGGAGCAATCAGCAGACCTGGAAGGTTCATCATGCATTCACCAGCTTCTTCAAAAAGAGCTGACAGTCCAGAAAGTTTATTTTTGAGGAAGTAAATAATAACAATTAATATAATCTGGAAACATAAGAGTTAGTTAAGGAAAAATAATGTCAGAGTTTTTCTTACCATTGTTATTGTGGCCAATATTGCTAAAGTAAATACCGCCTGCTCATTGCGAACAAACTCTTCCAACATAGAATATTGTGCATTAAGGCCGCTCTTATACCTTATATTGTAGTAAGCGTACCAAAGAGCTGATGTTAAACCTATGCTTGCCAGAATTACAAGAATACAAATAAGCCAAGAGACGATTCTTGTCAACCAGTGCATCAGAGTTATCAGTGCGATTGAAATTACTAAAGGAAACAAGCTCATTTTTTATAAATATTATTAAATTAATCGAATTTACAAAGAGCAATCCCGCAAATTATTGCAATAATATGCCACGTTGAATATATATCACCAAGGAACTGTTGTGCCACATCCCAAGAGTTTAATATCTTATAAATTTCCTTTACTGGAGCATTTTGACCTTTTGGAACGCACCGATGTAGGACAGGAGAACTAAAATACTCTGTTTTTGTTTCGATAATCTGTTATGTATAATCAAATAATAATTACCTTTCATATATGGGAAAACTAGGACAAGGTCCTAGAGAGTTGAAAAATGTATCCGTGTTTTCATTTGGGTTTAAAATCAAACTAATGTTAAAGTCATATCTACATAGATGAGTTTGAGTATCGATATAGTATTGATAGAGTTCGTTACGGTTTAATATTGTCTTTTTTGGACATTCTTTAACACATATTTTAATAGCTTTTCGTAGTT
The DNA here is from genome assembly GCA_943735915.1 of Pherbina coryleti. Classification (NCBI taxonomy): domain Eukaryota; kingdom Metazoa; phylum Arthropoda; class Insecta; order Diptera; family Sciomyzidae; genus Pherbina; species Pherbina coryleti. Next base: position 61,684,663 of record OX030952.1, read on the forward strand.
CCTTGACATCAAAATAAAAAACTTCTGGCTTATCGATCATGTTTTGTCCAGAATGTGGAAAATTTGAGTAACGCTCATTTTTTCTCACACCACAAGTGTTTCCAAATGAGTCAAATCCATTTATAACTCTTAAAGGATTTCCATATACAAAAGAGAAAATAGCGATAACAATCTGAAAACAAGATAATAATTTGTACTAAAAATGTTAACATATAGTTCAAGTTAATGGGCAATTTGTTTTTTATAACATGTTGTTTATTTTTCCGTTTTTTTCATATTTCAGCCTATTTCAAGATTATTTTCATTAAAAATCAGCATATTTATTTCAAGATATAATATATGTATTTTCATGATATTATTTATATTTTAAACTGTTGAAAAAAATGTATAATAATTTATTTTCTAGCCCCAAAGTCAGCTCATTGAAAAAAATGAGAGGTGATGGGCAGCACAACTCTTAAAAACAATATGATAAAAAATGTAAATGTTGAGTTTTAGATCAAACACCCAATGATAAATTTGTACATTTTTAGAAGACATACAGTTACATTCTTCAATTGTTCATATAAATCAAATATTTTCTGTAAGTGTATATCATTTAGTTGAAACGGAAATAATAATACAAACATGGAATTTGTTGAGCAAAAACATCTCGGAAGATATTGTGTGGATATAGTGTGTGGATCGTCCTTGGTAGTCGATTGGCGGCCTCAGTAGTCGAGTAGGGGGCGTGCTCGACTGCCACCCCAGAGATTCCGGGTTCGAATCCCGGCCAGAACATGGTCCTATGCTTTAACATTTCGCATTTGCAAGTTTCTTTCTTTTTCTAATCAAATGAAATTGAAATCTCATCAATATTTACGACTTGAAGTCGTAGTTGGTGGTAGAGAACTTTGTAGACGAGATTGCCGTATAACTTGAGGTAAAGGCATTTGCCTCAGATTCAAGGCAAGGTTTCTACGCTTTTCGACACGCTTAGAATATCCTGCACATGTTTCACTTTATTACCCCTTCCCTCTTACTAATCTATCACCCCATTTCAAACCAAGGAAGATTTGACTGAATAGGTATTACACCTGAAATCCTTAGTTCAAAGTTAAAAAAATAAGAAATCAGAAAGAAGATAATGAATAAAACCAGTATTTCCAATTCTCAATTATTGTTTACCAAGATTTAAGGGGGGTTATATACCCAGAACTTTTTTAATTTTTTTTTCCTACATTTTCTTAAAGCTTCAAGTCTAAGAATATGGTTAAAATTTCAAGTCGATATCTCAAAAAATAACAAAGTTATAGATTAGTGAGGGAACCGCCTCCGAGAGTGCGCTGGTCCTTATTTACAAATGCGTTTTGAAACCATGTTTTCAAAGTCGATAACTAAGATTTCTCGAAACTCAGGGAACCGATCGTTTTGATTTTTTTGCAGGCTTATTTGATTCATAATAATCTCGTACTTGTCATATTATTTTTTTTCGTAGCTTCGTTCATTAGTTATAGGCAAAATAATGACGGATTTTTGGTCGAAAATCGTTACTTTACGTTCGGAAGTTCGCCATTTTGTAAAAAATCGATATTTTCAAAATCGGCTTTGACAAGTACGAGTTTAAAGTATCTAGTTTAATAATAGTTTTCATGTTTTTTGTTTCAGATAAATTTAGGAGGAGCAATCTTAGTCACCGCTTTTCACCTTTTCTTCACGGCGCTATATAAAAAATGCTGTATCTCATTGATATTAAATTTTTTTTAATGAAAAAAAAAAAAACTAAACATACTCTTGAATGTGTATATTTTTAGGTATAAAAACCCTCATTTAAAAATATACCTTAGGTTTCCTTAAAAAAATTCACAAAAATTACCTTTTCCCCTTAATAACACTCACAACACAATTTGATGAAAAGAAGTTCGGTTGAAGAAGCTCAAACTCTTTGCAAGGCTCAAAATGGCAAAGTCTTTTATTTTATTTCGACTGGACGAAGAACAACTTAGGGCCATATTCTCAAACTTTGGAAAACACATTGTGTGTATACATCGCGGTTCCGTTTCATTATTTTTAACCGACTTCAAAAAGGAGGAGGTTCTCAAGTTCGTTGGTTTGTCCGCTTTTTTTTTTTTTTTAATGTATGTACATCGATAACTCCTACAGCTCTTGCCCGATTTTCGTAATTTTTTGTCAACAGATAGATACCATGAACGCGGAGGTCCTTTTTTAAAAAAGTGGGCGAAATTCGACAAAGGGGCGTGTCAATATAAGAAAAACACTGTATTTCAGTTAATATTGACACTAGGGTACTGAAATTTACACTAAAAATACTGGGGTAGGCACAATTATTACAAATTACGGTCAATAAAGTGGGAGTTATTTGACAAAGGGGTGTGGTCATATTAAAAAAACACTGTATCTCAAATAGTATTGACACTAGGGTGCTGAAATTTAGTACAGGGGTAGACACAATTTTTAAAAATTACTGTAAAGAAAGTGGGCGTTATTCGACAAAGGGGTGTGGCAATATTAGAAACACACTATATATCGAATAATATTGACACTAGGGTGCTGAAATGTAGTGCATGGGTAGGCATAGTTATTACAAATTACAGTCAATAAAGTGGGCGTTATTTGACAAAGGGGTGTGGCAATATTGAAAAAACACTGTATCTCGAACAGTATTGACACTAGGGTACTGAAATTTAGTACAGGGGTAGACACAATTTTTAAAAATTACTGTAAAGAAAGTAGGCGTTATTCGACAAATGGGTGTGGCAATATTAGAAACATACCATATATCGAATAATATTGACACTAGGGTGCAAATTACGGCCAAAAAAGTGGGCGTTATTCAACAAAGGGGCGTTTCAAAATTATAAAAATACTATATCTTAGTTAATATTGACACTAGCGTACTAATATTTGGTATGCAGGTAGGTGGGTAGGTAGAATCATTAAAAAAGTGAGCGGGATTGTACACAGGGTGTGGCACTTTAAGGAAAGTACTATATTACGGTTAATATTGATACTTGGAAACTGAAATTTGGCACAGGGCTAGGTAGAATCATTATAAGGTACGGTAAATAAAGTGGGCGGGTTTAGATAAAGGGCGTGGCACTAAAAATTTCAAAGAAGCAGAAATGAAGAATACCCAACAAACTTTCAGGATTTAACAAAATAAATTTTTTAAGAACAAAGTTTCATGTTTGAAATTTTCCTCAAGAATACTATTACATAAAATATTTCATCTTCTCTAAAAAGGAAGAAATAAAAACTTTTTAACAAAAAAAAAAACCGACCTCAAAATCACTACAAAGTAACAAATAATTTTAAATAACTTTTCCCATTCATTTCTTGGTCATATTTTAAAAGCTATTTATATGTATTATAATATTGGAAATCTTATCATCTTCATTTTTTCTATTTTGTTTTAGTATCATCAATATATTAATTGCTTTATGAACATAAAAGGTTTGCGCTCGTCTTTGACACACAATCATGATCTTTTACCACACATTAAATTTATCACTAAACTGGTTTGGGTGAGCTTGTAAAGCTCATATTGAATATGACATGAGTGTGTAACAGCTGCACAAATAATGCATGGAACACATTGGCTACATTCAGCGTACTCAAAAATTACCAACTGAAAGAAAAAAAATCGCTATGAAGCTTTTATATTCATAAAGTTAATAATATTTTTATGATAAAACAAAAAAATTAAAATAAAAAGATTTCGACATAGTAAGATAAGCGCCGACTTTAAAGCTTGTATGTACATAAAGCAATTAATATATTGATTATAATAAAACAAAATAGAAAAAATGAAGATGATAAGATTTCCAATATTATAATACATATAAATAGCTTTTAAAATATGACCAAGAAATGAATGGGAAAAGTTATTTAAAATTATTTTTTACTTTGTAGTGATTTTGAGATCGGTTTTTTTTTTTGTTAAAAAGTTTTTTGAAAATGAGCTTGAACTTCAAAGTGTACGCATCAACGAATTTTATCCATTTTTTTTTTGTGAATATTTAATTTTTGTTGTAATATTGATGTGAATTACATGCCGTTGTTTGGGATTATTTTTTAAATTTTGTTGGCAGTTATGAAATAATTTTTTTAATCAAACATAAAACATTTTTATCTGTAGTAATGTTTAGGTCTGTTCCCGTACTTTTGTAGCAAAAACCTGCTAGTTACAAAATTTGAGAGAGTAAGCACAAAAATAGAAAGAAAAGTTGCGAAAAATACTGGAACGCTTTTTAGTAAAAACTTCCAACTTTTGAACAAAAGTCAATAACATATGTTGAAGAAATGTTTTTAATTTATCCTGAAACTATAATCTATGGGAAAGAAAGGTAAATATTGTTGTGTGTGGCATCTTTCTTAATGTGGCATCTTTTTTTTATTTAAATATTTGTCTTCTGATTTGCATTTCTGATTTTAGCGCAAATTTTAACATTTTTGTCAATGCACAACAACTTCCAAGTTTAAAAAAACAAAAAAAAAATAAATAACTGGTCATTTCAGCCCTTGAAAGACCTAGCTTCTTATGATCAATTGTGTTGTGTGTGTTATTAAGTTTATACACAATTGACCGAAAACCGGACCTACAGGTTTAACGCCGACTCCGAACGGCGATGAACGGGATGTTCTTGTTCTTAAGAAGCTTTACATGGCATTTTGATTACTCTCTGAGGTTTGCCATTGTTTGCAGAGAGGTGGCGGCCGTACAGAAAAATTATTTCAATTCAAATGATTTTCTGTCGCTGCTGGGGTTCGAACCCGGGTCTCCAGGTTCGTTGACATAGAGGCCACGCACTTTAACCAACTACGACACGGACGCCACTACACGAAATTTGTGTAGCAGAAACTTGCAACTTATCTCAAGGAGATTTTTTTGGAAAGGAAAGGAAGGAAACTCACCAAGTTTTTGATGTACGGGAACGGAAATATGTAAAAAGTAGCGAAAGTTTTCACAAACTTGCAAGTACGGGAATAGACCTTTTATCTTTGTTTAGGAGCAAATTTTTTCTAAAATCAAATTTTAATCAGACATGTACGTTAACGTTAATACTATCAGTAACCAATTTTTTTTAGGGCGGTTGATAGTGATCAAGCGACGGTTGATAGCGGTTTTAGGTCACACTTTGAGCCTTTGGTGTGCCTAAAGTACTGATCGTACAATGTTGATGTAAGCACTTGTTGGTCTGCTTGATACTCACTGGGAGAAAAATGCATGTTTGAACTCTCTAACTTATATAAATTTTACACAATTGCATTAAATATAAAGCCAGCATTTGATGTTTCTGTTTGCTTTGCGCATGGTTCTTATTTAATGTTGAATGAAAGCATTGGTTCTTGTATAAAATAGAATATATGTATGTACTGAGTGTTGATTAAAGCAAGAGGGCACTGCCAGTTAAACTAGCATTTGATGTTTCTGCTTGCTTTGCGCATGTTTTTGACGTAGAATACGTCGTTCTCGGAGGTAAGTAGGGTGGTTGATAGTGATCAGGTGTCGGTATTTACATTACTTTTTGAGCCTTTGGTGGGCCTAAAGTACTAATCGTACAATGTTGATCTTAGCACTTGTTGGTCTGCTTGATCCTCAATGCGACAAAAATTCATGTTAGAACTGTCTAATTTATATCAATTTTACACAATTACATGAAATATAAAGCCAACATTTGATGTTTTTGTGTGCTTAAACTTGCTACCTATTTATCGACGGCTTCCGGTTTTTCGACGGCGAAGACAGCGCCATCTAGCGTGAAGACATACATCTTATAATTAAAAAAAAGCATACTTTTGGGGGCATGTTGTTTTTAACAGACTCGCGTAGCCCAGTAATACTGAGTAATTTTTAATTACAGATTAAGGGGCATGCTTTTTTAACAGAATCTGTTATTGAAATGTCAAACGCAGCCAATTAAATATCCGGGCGTATTATCGACAGTGTAATTTTGACACATGGGTTGTTGAACTTGATAGCATTGAACAAATTTTGTTTGCTTGTTTAAGTTTTCTACCTATTTATGGACAGTTTCCGGTTTTATCGACAAAAGCATAAAATTTGTATGGGAGCGCCCCTAATGAGTGGTCGGAGGGAATAGGTGTCAAAGGCAAAAATGTTCCTTTTGCAAAAGTAATGGGGGTTGGTGATACATATTAACCCTCTCCGGCACTCTCTTAAAGGTCATATCCTCAGGTGTATGGAATAAATATTTTTAAAAAAGATGTCATCAAAAGCGAATTGAATAATTCTACGTCTTGTGTTACGACATAGTCGAAACTACTGTATCTTTTTTGTTTAAAGCTTAGTATGCTGTAGAAGCGAAAATTCCGTGGCATATAATTCCACACTGTGTAGAGTCAAAATTTTTGTATGGAGAAAAAAGCAACAACAGTACAACCTTCCCCAATGCAACTAGATAGATTTTTCCTATACAAAAAAATGTAGTTTGCAAGCAAAGAAGTACTGAAAGGAAATAAGGTAAAAGTTTATGCAAGTTTACGCAAATGTAAGTTGCGATAATTGTGCAATTTTTTCTCGTAATCGTACTGTGCTCTTAAGCGAGATCGTACTGTACTCTTATTGAAATGTCAAAATTACGCAGCCAATTAAATATCCGGGCATATAATCGACAGCGAAATTTTGACATTTCAACTCTCTACATGGGTTATTCAACTTGCTAGCATTGAACAAATTTTTCGACTCTACAGCGTCCTAGGTAGCGAAAAAAATTCCGCTGTTGCTTTATTTATCCATTCTTGCTAAATATTTTTTAAAAAAGATAATTATATAATTCTACGTCTTGTGCTACGACATAGTCGAAACTGCTGTATATATTTTATATTTTATAGGTCAAAAATAACAGTTATTTTATACCTTTACTTTTTTCAGTCAAAAATATCAGACAATTTACATTTTTTCAAAGGCTCTTTGACCAACTAAAAAACTATTGGTACAATTATTTTTATCTCTTCAGCACGCACATTTCGAACTATATGTGATATATGTCGAAAAATGGAGGAATTCCTCCTGTATTGCCTATTTCATTCGCATTTTGCTTATATTAATTTTCTAATTTGATCTTTACACTTACGCTTTGATTATTTCGTAAGTATGAACTGGCAAGCTACATTAGCATGTGTAAAATGCTATATCTTCAAAAGTTTTGTGATTAAATAAGGTGCATATTGTTCAGCGCATAATTTTGCAATTAAAGGGGTGTTTGCACCCGTTTTTTTTCAAAAATTCAAAAATGATTCTTCGAATGATGTTCGCCTTACGTTAAAGTGTTAACTTTAGTGAAAATATTTTTAAATTTAAGGAATATTTTAGAGTAGTTTGTGTTAATGATAAATTCTGAATTTAAGAATAACACATGGTTCAATAAGTCCCGAGACTAACTACTAGGTGGCACCTCTAACGAAATATCGATAGAATATTTCGACAATTCCAACCTTCAAACAATACGTGTAAAAATTTTATGACAATATAACGTTTAGTTTAGAAGTTGCAGTGATTTAAGTAACGCTACTGTTGATGTTTTCAAAATAATGGATTCAAAGCGATTCCGTGTGTTGATTTATCACTGTTTTTTATCTGAGCAATATAGCTGAGCAATGGCTTCAAAAGTGTTATTCGGACTCTGCTCCGCCAAAAGCAACCATTTGCCGATGGTATGCTGAGTTTAAACTTGGTCGTACAGACAGGACGCCCAAATGAGGCAGTTGTTCCACAAAACAAAAAAATTACACAAAATGGTATTGGCCGACCGTAAAGTGAAGGTGCGCGAGCTGGCTGAGGCTCTGAAGATATCGAAAGGCAGTGTGGGAACAATATTACAGGAACATTTGTCGATGAGAAAGCTGCTTTCCAAATGGGTGCCGCGTTTTCTCACACCGGACCAAAAACAACAAAGTGTCGATGATTCGGAGAGCTGTTTGGCACTGTTTACAAAGAATAAACATGAATTGTTGCGTCGGTACGTGACAATAGATGAAACATGGATCCACCATTACACACCGGAATCAAAACGGTCGTCAGCTGAGTGGAGAGCAACCGATGAAAGCAGGCCAAAGCGACCAAAAACACAACAGTCGGTTAGAAAGGTTATGGCAACTGTATTTTGGGATGCGCATGAAATTTTGTTCATCGACTATCTCGAAAAGGGAAAAACAATCAACAGCGATTATTAAGTAGCGTTGTTGGAGCGTTTGAAGGATGAAATCGCGAAAAATCGGCCCCATTTGAAGAAAAAAATTCTTTTTCACCAAGACAATGCACCGTATCACAAATCGATGAAAACGATGGCGAAAATCCACGAATTGGGCTTCGAATTGTTTCCTCATCCACCGTATTCGCCAGATTTGGCCCCCAGCCACTACTAGCTCTTTGCTAACCTCAAAAAAATACTTGCCGGCAAGAGATTTGGCTCCAATGAAGAGGTAATGGCTGAAACTGAAGCGTATTTTGAGGCGAAGCACAAATCGTTCTACAAAACCGATATTGAAAAGTTAGAAAAGCGGTGGATTGAATGTTTTGCTCTTGAAGGAACCTATGTTGATGAATAAAGAAGAATATTTCTAAAAAAAAGTTTTTTTATTACTTAGTCTCGGGACTCATTGGACCATGTGTTAAGCTATTGATTGGTAAATCAAATGCCCAACATTTTAGCAATTTCCTTTGCAGCTAACAACTCAAAGCGATATTGGAGAGGAAGTTCCGCAGTAAGTGACATTTTCTAGGGATGTTGTTTATGCATGATTTTATTCGCGATTCAGCTTGTTTAGAGAGATTTGTAAAGGACGAAATTGTATATTCTGAACGCTGAGGATTGAAATGTAACTGCATGTTTTGTTAACTTTAGCGATGATATTATTCACATGTTCTAAGGCAGAATTATAAGTTCAGATTGTACGGCCAAGATATTTAATATTAACTTGAGGTATAAATGTATTCTTAATTGCAATATTTAATGTAGTGTTTCTTGTGTTAAAGTAAATGACATTTGATTTTTTTAGGTTAATTGACAAATCTATGATGTTGCATATAAATAAGAACTCTTCGATTTTTGTTGTTAAAAATTTTTTAAAATTATGATTGGAAGAGGTGATAATAAAAGTCATCTAAAAACTGAAAACTAATGTGTTATTGTCGTTTATTGGCGTTATTTCAGCCCCCCTTTGGCGAATCCTAGATCCGCCACTGTCGACAAGGACATGGAACACTGCAGTGTTGATGTTAAACAATAGGGGCCTTCATCCACTTCCCTGTGCCAAACCTTTGTTTGTTGTTGTTGTGTCATTTTCTGTAGTCAAATATCTTTTCCTCATGAATGGGTAAGTCCACCAGAATTCAGAGGAAATATTTAGCGACTAGTATCGTAATTAAACTCGTATCGTATCGTAATTAAACCCGTATCGTTTAATTTATTAATGTTCGTGTTGACATATGCTTTGACAATGTCTATACATGCACCTAGAACTTTAAGCCCTTTAGATTTAGAGAAATATACGTTATTATTCAGATCACTTTTACAATGAGCAGCTGATCTGTTTTTTCTAAATGCGTTAGATATTACGGAAAGATTTTTTGATCACGGACCAAAACCAACCAGATCCATTTCAGAGTTTTAAAAGTTGTCTCTTTGCTGTTATCTGGGAGGGCCTGTAACATACGGCAAGTTATTTTGTCTACTCCAGGTGCTGAATCAGGTTTTTTAACTTGAATCAGGTGCTGAAATTTTTTTTTAATGTGTAGATTAAGCTCTTTTCGGTTTTAATGTTTTCAAAGGTTCTATTGGCATATTTCTTTCGCGTCGCTTTATATTTTCTAAATAGACGAATTTTTTCATCAACTAATATGGTATTTTTAGTCCATACGTCTTTAAGCGAAAGTTGTATGTTACTAAAATTGTCTTCAATAATTTATTAATTGCGAAATATCCCTCAAAAGCATGTTTTTGTTGATAATTTTTTCCTCGTAAAAAGGCGGAGATCCTTACCGAGGTCGATTAAGATAGAGGCATTTACGTTTGCTTTGTTCATAAATGTCACATCCAACACAAAGGACAGTGATTGCAGTGGCGAAATTATGCGTACCATCATTTAAACCCACATACCCATTGTTATTTATGACTTTTTCCAAAAATATACATTTAATGTTTTTTTTCGGGTTTCTCCAAGTCATAACTTTGTGTTTAGGTCTCTGCCAATGTGATAACGATCTACTGAATTCTTGATGGATTGAAGGCAAGAGCGAGTATCCAAAGATCATAATAAAAAGTCTAATGTTACAAATTTATTTATGGCTATGTTTATTAAAGAGAGTTTTCCAACTCGGAGACTTTTAGCCATATTTTGTAAAACGAACGCAGTCACTTGCGTTAAGATTTTCAGTCTGGCAATGCCTTTTGCATATGAAGTAAAACAAAGTCTCTCTCTCACTCAAAAATTTTCTACTAAAATATATTACCAGATAAGAAAACCCGAAGTGACGTGATTGCGTGCGTTTTACAAAATATGGCCATTTGTTGATTTGGCAGCATTGGAGTAGTCATGGATGGTACTGGTTTTGTTAAATCGTTCCATTGTTTCATGGTTTTCTTAAAATTTTTTTCTTGATTCAATTTGTTTTGGGCTGTTTTGATGACTTTCGCAAAGCTGTATTTGGATTGCATTGCAATAGCAGCTTCTTTGCTATTTGAGAAAACTGAAGCTCTGTTTGAGCTTTTGGTAGTGCCAAGATACCTCATCTTCGTTGTCCTGAAGGAGTGAGAAACGGTTTGAAAAAAAGTTGGAAAAGCAACCTCTGGCTTCTTTATGACGTAGGTTCTCGATAGTCATTATTTTTTGTAGAAGGTATGTCTTTTCCCTAGCCGGGCAGGCTTTGTTGTTTGGGGAGTGCTCCTGCTTGCAATTTAGGCAAGAAATTTTAGCGCAATCACTTTCCGATGCATGAAAATTAAAACACAAAGCACACGTCCTTTCCGACTGCAATGTTGTGCAAGGTATTGTACCTGAAGCATCTATTACATTGTTGAATGTTATGAAAAAGTTGACTTTACCTTTGAGTAATAGTATATTTGCTTAGGAATTCCCAAAACATTGAAGAGTATCTTGACTCTACTGGTGAGGAATTCTTCATCGCCGTGGTGTCTCTCAACACGAATTAGCTTTATTAGTATAAGTACTGGGGATACGCTGTGTTCGTGCAGTTCTTACATTTTGATGTCCGTAGCTACATTCAAACGCGAATCCTGCTCAAAATTGTTGACTGCGGTTACCGTCTTGAAAATGACTTTTCATCGACCAAAACCAATTTTTGTTATTTTTGAGATATTCTGTAATTCGAGACTTCTAAGGGTTGTTGCTAGGGAAATATAATTTATAGGCTTTCTCATGTCATAGCTTGTAGAAATCGTACCGACGTACATATACTATAAAAGGCCCCTGAGCCCGAAAAACGTGTCAGTAGGTAGAGGTGGTGGATGAGAAGCTGTTGGAATGTTTTTGAGTTCGGCCTGATGCGACGAAGTAGAATGCTGAGGGTTGAGAATTTCCATTGCATTTGTTGTTTGATCTTTTTTGTTGATGCGTCACGGCTTTTGCTACGGTCTATGGTCAATTAAGATGTAGACGGTAGCTTTGCTAAGGGGTCAAAAATACCCTTAGACTTGGAACACAGTAAAAACAATATTAAATTCAATTTTTGTAATTGAGTGGTATTTAATGAATTAAAAACATAAGGGTTGAATTGAAGCAAACGAAACTTTCTGAAACGTCCGAGAATTAACTCGGGAAATATCGCTCGGGAGATTTTTTCGATTTAGGTCGGCGAAAGCAAACGAAAGAATGTGTTTTTTTTTTAGCTTCAAATCATAGCTGTTAAATAATGATTACTAATCGTAATCATTAGTAATTATATTATTTTTTTTAAAAAAGTAAAATAATTGATTAAGTACGATTCTTTTCTGTTTGTAATCGTAATCATGTGATAATTATTTGAAACAAATAATCAAAAAATAATAACGATTACTTGAGATTATGCAAAATACTCAAAAAGAATCAAAAGTAATCAAAATAATAACTCGATTACTTTTAAAGATTATTTTTGATTATTTTAAGAATTTCAGTCTAAGGTACAAACAATTTTGTTAAATTTTATTTAAAAAACAAAGTGATGTGTTTCAATATATAACAAAGATTGTCAAAAAAACAAGAAAGAGAAAAATAACGATTTATAGTACAGCATAAACGAAACAAAAATAAAACTTTTTTTACTCTAAATTACTATTTGACTTTATAAGAACTAAAATTTCAAAAGAAACATCATACAATGATTGCCGTCTTGCAGTGTCGGCAAAAAAAAAAATAGTCTCTCAACTGGCGCTGAGGGCATTAAAGGCGTATTGAATGAAAGAAATGGTTCCTTCAACATGCCATACTTTTGCCAAATCATTTCAGCACTTAAGTTGTCATGCAAGTAGTAGAACAGTTGGTGTGTTGGGATCGCTAATCGGGTTTAACGGTGTCCTGTGGTGAACCAGTTGTGTCAATTTCATCATCAATTTCACAAAGAACTACTTCCTTAAGACTGAAATTCTGATAATAATCAAAAAAGAATCAAAAATAATCTTTAAAAGTAATCGAATTATTTGTTTGATTACTTTTGATTCTTTTTGATTGTTTTGCGTAATCTTAAGTAATCGTTATTATTTTTTATTATTTGTAATCGTAATCAATTACTAATCATAAAATTCTAACTTAAGGATTATATAATCATTACAATTCTTTTTAAAAAATAATCTAATTGATTACTAATCGTAATCGCAATTTAACAGCTATGCTTCAAAACATTTTGAAAAAAAATAACAATTGTTTAACAAATTTTAACAAAAGAATTCAGTTTTAAAGGTCAATTGAAGATGAGTGAAAATGGACTTTTTCACTTTTGAAAATGTGTAGTTGGAGCTAAAAAAGCTAATGGTGAAAAAATTTCGAGCCGCTCTCAAGTGGTTTAGAAGTTACAGGGTTCGTAAGTTAAGAAAATGGACCTCAAAAACTTGTGATTTTTTTTTGTAATTTTCCTACAAAACGTAGCATTGGCTACGTTCAGCAATCACAACTGTTGAGTGAATGCCTGCTGAACGCATAAGTATCAGTTTCTGATCAGCTCAACATGTTGTGAAAATTTTCCGTCTTTGGTAACTCCGCCTGTTTTCACGAGCAGCCTGTCCAAAGCCAGGATAAAGGAGGATGGTCGCAGGCAACGGGTTCGCCCTATCCTGTGTAAATGAGAAGGGACTACCCAGATCCTGGAGTTGGTCGCCCAATCTGGGTAGTAGGTGGACCGTTTGACAAGATCAACGGTAGCGTATGCCTACAAGGGAATATCAATAATCCTAAAGAATTTGTTAGCACGGGGATAGTCGTCACTCTCGACATACGTATTGTTGCAAGTCCCCACTGATACATTTTGCATTCGTCTCCTGGATAGTCTTATAAGCTTTGACTTATAATGCTGGTATAAAAACGTTGTAATCAAGAGGTGTCAGATTGGGTACTCCGAGTGTGAAAAGTTAAACTTAGTAGCCTCGGAGTGCCGGTTTGAAAGGATGTGATATTGGGTGCTGCGAGTGACTGGGTGTTCATTTGGCGGCCTGTAGTACTAGTTTAACAAGGTGTCCCAAGGTGTGATTGATAAGGTGTATCAAGGAGTGTCATATTGAGTACTCCGAGTGTGAAAAGTTTATCTTAGTAGCCTCGGAGTACAAGATAGATGAGGTGTCCCAAGGTGTGATTGATAAGGTGTATCAAGGAGTGTTGATGAGGTGTCAAGAAGTGTCATGAGTTTTCCGAGTGTGAAAAGTAATATCTTAGTAGCCTCGGAGTTCAAGAGTGACGGGTGTATGAGTTAACTAGTGCTGCAGGTGGCTGGGTGTTCATACCGGTAGTCTCGAGTACCAGTATTGAAATGGAGTATATAGTGGCGATCTTGTGTCGCACACAGTCAATGGCGATGTGGTCTACGCTGTAACACGTCCAAGTAGTGGTGGCTTTTTCCTTCACAGTCAAGTGTGATGAGTGCAAGTGTGTCGGTGTTGTGATAAATGCGTGTCGGGGAAAATCCTTTAGCCCAGGAGACTATCGTGGGCTGGCCCTTCGGGGAGTATCGTGCTGGCTGTGGTAGTTCAATGTCGCGAACAGGTCTGTGATCGGCGTGGAGTTGCGCTAAACAACCGGGTGGCAATGCCTTACATTGCAAGAGATGTTAGATGGGTCTCGATTTCCACCAATAAATGTGGATGGTGACCCAACTAATCATCCATAATTGGTACTGTTGCGTTCCAGCATTGGTGGCTATCCATACAGTATATTTATTAAATTAAATATACCCTTAAGTATGGTGTGCGACCGGTGTTGAAACTACTATGACGGGGCGATGGTCGCGTCTGGAGTCATGGAAGTGACGCCTAGGAGAGATATGACGGACGTCGTATATATTATATATTAGCATGGCACTGACGTCCTGAAAAATTTATTTCCTAGGCATCAATTCCTTGAACCACGACCCCACTGCCATGGGGCAACGTAGAATTAAGACATACGGCAGGTGTCTACGTTACATAAAATGTAAAATACTTGAATTCCTTCTGTCCGTCTTTGGTATATTATTTTTCTGATACATTTACTCAACATGTTGAGCGTTTACAGTTACAAAATTTGACAGTTAGAAATCTAGCGGCCTTTATAAGTGTGTAATAAGAAACTAATGAAAATAGCGTAAAATACAAGATAGTAAAACCAAAAATTATAATTTATTTAAAACGTTTGAAACGCGTTCAGCATACACACAAGTAGCGGAAACAGATACTTGATCAAATACACAACATGTTTACATGTTGTGATTGCTGAACGTAGCCATTGAGTATCAAAAGAGAGATTATGCTGTTACTTACTCAACAAGCTAAATCCACAAGAAAAATCCATCTCTTTACATATTATGCACACTTACAGATCGATCTTGCGCGTTACCGGTAACAGCAAAATTGTTACCTAAAAGGGGGTTTCGGACTATACTACATGTAGGATGGACATGTAGGACGCCAAAATAACGGGAATGTTTGTTCGAGCTTTCGAACTATCCTACATGTCGGATGGACTTATTATTTTTCAGCGTTTAATAAGAGAGCATCGTACAATGGCAACACAATTTGTTGCTGCTCTAATAAATTATGATGGTTTGGAAGAAGAAGAAGAGATAACTCCTTCCAAAACACAGTATGCGAAACGGCTGCCTTATGAATATTTTCAATTATGCGCTTTGTTTACCTTTTTCTATATATGTTCACTCCACGACGTTTTTTTTAGAATGAGAAAATGTATGAAGTCGGATGAACGAGCGTTCGCACTTACTACATGTAGGACGGACCAACAGAAAAAATCAAAACCTTTTGATTTTCATGCTACATGTCGGACGGACCGCAGCATTTGCTTTCACACATACTACATGTCCATCCGACCTGTCAAGTTGATCCTACATGTAGCATAGTCCGAAAGGCCCTAAACTCGTTACCGGTCTTAGAAATTGGTATTATGTGCGCTCGGTAACGCTGTCTAGCGTCGTAAACTCACCTTATTGAAATGAAGCTCTCTCTTTTGTGTGGTGAAATATGAACAATGGAAAATGAGAAGCAAGTACATAGAATTAATTGCATTTTGTTAAATTTTTATATATTTTTTTTCTTGGCAGAAAATATGCACACACTGCGCCGACGCAGCAGCGGTGTTTTCTATATTTTATTACAATATTGCTGTTACCGGTAACGCACAGAATCGATCTGTAACAGATCAATTCTGTCACGGTAACGTTAATCTTGTTACCGTAGAAATTAACCTTTTACAGATCAATTCTGTCGTGGTAACATTAATTTTGTTACCGTAGAAATTCACCTTTTAGTAACTTGAACACTCTGTTGGTATTCTGCGACCAAGCGTTACCGGTGAATATTGTTACCATCTCTTTATGTGGTAACAAGCAAAACAGAAGACATTTTTTAGCTTGCATTAAGAAAAGTGCTCGTATTTTGAGTCATTGATTTACTTTTAAAATACTCAAATCGAAATTGAAGCAAATACAAATAAAAAACGATGTCAAATCCACTGTTGCTGCTTCTTTAGAACTTCAATGAATAAAAATTTATAACAATTCACTGTGTAATATTAATTTACATAAAATTAATATATAAATTAAATAAAGATAATACCGCAGCTGCGCCGGCGTAGTGCGTGCAAGAAAAACAAATATTATATAAAAAGTTAACATAATGCACACAAGAGAGCTTCATTTCAATAAGGTGAGTTTACGAATGTTGAAAGCGTTACCGAGTATTCAAAATACCAATTTCTAAGACCGGTAACAATTTTGCTGTTACCGGTAACGCACAGAATCGATCTGTAAAAGGTGAATTTCTACGGTACAAGATCAACGTTACCGCGACAGAATTGATCTGTTAACGGTACACACTATAACGAAATAACAAAAACGTAAATTGAAAGATAAAATTTAATAACTTCATTCTTTAACCTCGTCAGTGAGACGTTTGTGCTTCTTAATTTAAAACTATGCTTGTGGTTCGTTAATACTTGATGACATCATACTCTACGAATATACAGACAGTAAAAGCAACGCCTTTCCTTTCCAATTCTTTTATCTGTTTATATTACTTTCACTTCGTTTCACTACAGCGGGAAAAGGCTGTTGTGCTCAAACATTATTGATTACTTACTAAAAACAACCAAAAAATTATATAAATAGCCAGCCAGACGGGATCGGTACAGGTTCTATATTTTGGACGATTATTTTGTATTTCATTTTCATTGTCTTTGCTCTCGGCGCATCCCATATTGAAGAAAACGTTCAAGTTACTGTTTCCTATATTATTTATTTAATAAATTATAAAAACTACTCTACGAGATTTGTTTATGATTCATATGAACCTTTAAAGTTCTTAGCCAGTTAACTTAAAACTATGCGCCGCAAAATGCAGTATACATTTATTATGGTAAGCACACATTGGACGCGATAAATTGTAGATATATAATAACAATAAAAGTCCTGGTTTACACACGTCAATAGTTGACGGTCAACTTTTTCATATTCCCTTTTAAACTTGACGCTTCAGCTTACACACGTCAAGAGTTGACGGTCAATTTTATGTGTATCATACTCTGCCGTTTCATTTCATCTTAAAGCCCTAACTAAAATAGACGAGTCGCTACGTAACGAGTGAAGACAAAAATGTTCGCTTAAATGCAATTCAATGTTGTTACCCAAAATAAGCAAACGTAAACTCAACTAACTGAACGAAACGGCGTAAAGAGACGGCAATCGTCTCGTTAGGCCTTAAGCCCTAACCAAAATAGACGTTGCTCCGTAACGAGTAGAGACGAAAATGTTCGCTTAAATGTGATTCAATGTTGTTGCCCAAAATAAGCAAACGTAAGCTCATCGAAACTGAACGAAACGGTTTGACAGACGTTCTGTTCCGTAACAATCGAACTTTTAGCGTCTCAACTCGTCAACAACAGCTGTTCAAAGTGTGCGGTATTTTTTGTCATTACAATTTTTTCATTAAAATTTCCTTAAAAATTAGAAAAATTATAACATTTTATGGCGTCCGTGGCGTAGTTGGTTAAAGTGCGTGGCCGCTATGTCAACGAACCTGAAGACCCAGGTTCGAACACCAGCAGCGACAGAAAATTATTTGAATTAAAATTATTTTTCTGTACGGCCGCCATCTCTCTGCAAACAATGGCAAACCTCAGAGAGTAATCAAAATACCATGTAAAGCTTCTTGAGAACAAGAACATTCTGTTCATCGCCGTTCGGAGTCGGCGTTAAACATGTAGGTCCGGTTCTCGGTCAATTGTGTACAAACTTAATAACACGCACAACACAATTGATCATAAGAAGCTAGGTCTAAGTCCTTTCAAGGGCTGGAATGGCCAGTTATATATTTATCTTTTTGTAAATTTAATATTGTAGGCTTTGGCCTGAGTGATTTTGTAATATTAAATTTACAAAATCACTCAAAAAGGCCGACAACAACAATAACTTATTTATCTTTTTTTTATAACATTTTATGAAACTGTGCCTTAGTTTCTGAAATAAAAATGGATTACAATTTTTTCTATGATTTAATTGGTGCTCTACGAGAAGAACCAGCCATATATATATATATATATAATATATAATATATATATATATATAAAAACCACCCGAACTACAACAACAAAGCTGAAAGACAGATGCTTGGCAAAGGATACTCGCAAGAGTTCACAAAACAAGTAACAAAAGTTATTAAAACATGATTTTTTATTAAACTTTAATAGTACAGTATATGAATGTGAAAAGAGATGGAGGCTTTGCGAGAGAAATTCGGGCGCATCTGCATAATGCATTGCAGCATCTGGCAGTGGCACCTACGAGGAAACAAACTGGCCTTACTTCGAACATATGAGTTTCTTGCGAGATCATTGCAGGAGGAGGATGTAAGTAAATTAAAGGAATTAACTTTTAGCTAAAATGGTTTTTCTTCGCTTTTTTTTGTGGTTGTGTGTTTGGAGGTAAAAATCGAACAGTGAAAGAAATAAAGGCCGCTCTGAAGTCGTTTAAAAGTTATTGGGGTCAAAAATTGGAAAATTTGGCAAAAAAACTTTTGATTTTTATATTTTCCTACAAAAGTTATGGGTGTCAAAACAGAGGTTATGCTCTTATCTATTCAATGAGCTATTAACCATAAAATTGCTTGCATTTCTTACGAATATTTAACCGTTTTTGTCGTTAGAAAATTTTACGCTTGATGATGTTTTTGTTATGAAATTTTCTTCCTTGATGAACCGTCAAGTATGCATAATATGTAAAGTGTTATAACTTCAAAAGTAATGCATGAAATTTACTGGTTAATAGCTTTCTTTTAATACTCTTTTACCTTAGTTCTGTTTACAAATAAAAAAAAAGCAAGTTTTTCGAGTCCATTTTTTCCAACTTTGGACCCCTATATCTTCTAAACCATAAGAGTGCGGCCATTCATTTTTTCAGATTTGGACTAAGAAGCCTCTAGGACATATATTCCATGAAAAAATTAATTTCAGTTAAAAGTAAAGTATTCCAAATTTAATATTTAATAATTTAATATCTAATGTAAATAAAATTATTAGGACACGCAGTAATGCAGAAAATGTGCCAGAGGTCTGCCTGAATGAATCAGTGGCACCGAATGATAGCATTGAGCCATTGCAGAAAAAAGAAGATGGATCATAAAGAAGTTGTCGTTGGCCTTAAAAGTGCGCTGAGTGCACTCACAAATAAAATTGAAGCGCAGGGCAGTTCTGAGGACGAACTCTTCACTCGTACTATTTCCACAATGCTTAGGCCGTTTCCAGAGGAGCACAAGGACTTGGTAAAAGCAAGAATATTTTCCTTTATTATTGGAGAACGCCAGAAGCTGTATTAAAGCTAAGTTGGTCTACTTGCCCTATACGTGCTATATTAGAGAGTTAAGAGATTAGATTAGATTTAAGAAATTAATATTTTTTGTTGATCTTTAAATTTAATATCACTAATTTACTTTAAGACTGCCATAAGTAATGAACCGCGATTTTTGGGCTAATTTTATTGTGTAAAAATTTAAAGATATTGCCTTTTATAATCTCCGCGTGAGAAGAAAATATGCGTCAATTGAAGGTATAAGGAAATTGAAAACTTTTAAAGCCGTTTTTTTTCAAAATCACGTTTTAAAGTTCGACTAGTCTACAAGTAAATGAGTGATATAAAATTTTAAAAACAACAAAAAGAGTATTAATTAATTAAATTCTTTAAATATTATGCAAATTTAATTTTTATCATTTAATGCTTTTTGCCTTATAGAGCAATCTCTAATATAGTACGTATAGGCCATGTGTTATTTTTTTAAAAGCTTTAAAACGTATAATTCTATGAATGATCATTATAAAACAAGAAACCAAATGAATTTTAGAACTTAAGTTAACTCTATTATATGTTATTTCGTTGCTTTTTAAACTCTGAAATGTCTTATCTAAGAATGATCTCATAAAACAACAAGGCAAATTAATTAAAAAACTTATGTTAACTCTATTCTGTGTTATGTTTTTATTTTATTTTAATAAAATAAAATTTGTTGACATTTTTGAAAAAGGCAGAACAGTTACGGTCCCTGATTAAAAGATTAATTAATTGTTAATGTAAGTGCACAGTGCATCGCAGTAGATATACTCCTTTGAAGCACATGTCCGTTTCTGATTGCTCTTATAGAGTTTAAATTGTTGGGTGCTTCGTTTCGCCACAATCCATTTTGAACATCATTGTTTTCGTCATCCCAATCTACGAAGTGTTGTGGCATGTACGATTGGCTCTCATTATGCAACATAAGAAAATTATGTAGGGCCACACAAGCCAGAACAACCTTTCCGGCGTTCTCAGGAAGCATGTACAGTAGGGCGTACCGAAAAATTTAGATCGTATTCTAAGAGGTCTCAAAAGTTGCATGGGGTTGTCAAGATCACCCAAAAAAAATTTTGAGAAAAAAAAGGATATCTTCCTCTCCCGCAAGGACAAAGTTGTTTTTTAAGGAAAACAGTAAAAACTAACGACCTTAAAATGCTTTGACTTTGATAAAAAAACTACGTGTGTCTTAAAGCAAAAGTAAGTATAGGCTTAAACTAACAATATATTGGTAAACACGATGCCACTCACGATTCTTATCCACAGTGTCCTGTGTGAAGGATATTCGAAGCTAAAGTTTTAATCGAGATAGCACAGAACTTTTTTTGGGAATTTGATTGTTACCCAATAGTCTAAATTTTGGTGATATTGATTATACTGTTAACGTATTTCTTGTAGTTGCCGAATTAATAACTAGCATAATTTTTGCATATGCATTTTCCTATTTTTGAGAAATGTATACTTAAATGCAATTTTTTAACTTTTAAAAAAAAATGAAATAAGATTTTGTATCTCGGGTACCAGAAATGGTACCGAAGAAACTTTACTCAATTTGGATTCTTCAAATATTTTTGAACAACACCCTGTCTAAAAGTTTTAATTTGAAATACGAGCTTAAGGCCATGATTTTATTTTCTATTTTGATACTTAAAAAAAAAATACTTCATAACATGAAATTTAACAATTTCATCAAAAACTATCAAAGTAGAAAATAAAATTATGGCCTTAAGCTGGTATTTTAAAATAATACTTTTAGAAAGGGTGTTGTTTAGAAATATTTGAAGAATCCAAATTGAGCTAAGTTTCTTCGGTACCATTTCTGGTACCCGAGATATAAGATCTTATATCCATTTTTTGAAAAAGTTAAAAAATTGCATTCAAGTATACATTTCTCAAAAATAGGAAAATGCATATGCAAAAATTATGCTAGTTATTAATTCGGCAACTATAAGAAATACGTTAACAGTATATTCAATACCACCAAAGTCTAAACTTTTGGGTAACAATCAATTTCTTATGAAATTATGAAATTTTCAGCAAAAGAGTTGCCACCTAATTATAATTTTGAAATTTTGACAACAGATTCGGATTCAGCGACCCATTTTTCCTAGTGTTCGCCACAGCACCGAATTCTTAAAAATAAAAAAAATTAGGTTGCAACCCTATCAGCCATCTTAAATTTTAAAAGTCCGACATCAGATTCAAAATCAGCGACCCCCCTCAAACTGTTGGATAATGTTTAAAACTCTTAAAGCAACACATTATTAGGTGGCAACCCTACAGGGTTAAAAATTTCACAATTTTGCAATTCTGACAACGGATTCGGATTCAGCGACCCATTTTTACCTAGTGTTCGCCCCAGCACCGAATTTTTTAAACTACAAAAAATTTAGGTGGCAACCCTATCTGCCATTTTAACTTTTAAAAATCTGACATCAGATTCGAAATCAGCGACCCCTCAAACTGTTGGATAATGTTTAAAACTCTTAAAGCAACACATTATTAGATGGAAACCCTACAGGGTTAAAAATTTCACAATTTTGAAATTCTGACAATGGATTCGGATTCAGCGACCCATTTTTACCTAGTGTTCGCCCCAGCACCGAATTTTTTAAACTACCAAAAATTTAGGTGGCAGCCTTATCTGCCATTTTAAATTTTAAAATTCTGACATCAGATTCGAAATCAGCGACCCGCTAAAATGTTAGATATTGTTTAAAACTTAAAAAAATTAGTAGGTGGCAACCCTATTGTTAAAATATCATACTTTTGAACATCTGTAGCGGAATTCCCAAACGTGTTAACGACGTTTATAGTTATCGTTAACTGGCCTTTACTACAATTATCGTTAACTGGTATTTCCAACATCTATGTTAGCTATTTTTGTCCTTAATTTTGACAGTTCTTTAACGTTATTTGTAGCTAGCTTAACCACGCATATTTTAGCGCTAACTTAGGCCCCTATTAGGTACGACAACTCAACTTAAGTTGACATGACTTAAGACACCTCAACTCAACTTTTTTGCCATATTACATATAACATACATTTTGAGTTGAGCTGTGGTGTAAAATGGCTTTTTCTATTGGAGCATGATTACACCGAAATTTTGACACTTTCATTCAAAGAACTAAGAGATAAGGAAGCGGTGAAGTTGAACAGAAATGAAGTATTTTACATATACAATGAAGTTAATGCAAATACATAAACATTCAAACAGGGCCGCATTAGGTTATATCGTAAATAAAGGCGAAAACTTTTTGGTGTTCAGACGTATTTTTATTATTTAATTTTTATTGTATTTGAAATCATAGGTATTTTACAAAAAATGCCAAAAATACGGGAAAAATTTTTTCCCGGCAGGACACTTAAAAAAAATCTTGCAAAATACGGCACGTCCCGTGAAATACGGCACATATGGTACGACTAGTCGTTCAGCTCATTAGCATATTTTCGGGTGCAAAAAATGTGTACCGGGTAACCTAGTATTTAATATAGGATATCACTGTCATATATAAATTTTTGACCGAAAAAATAAGTCATATATTAACTTCTATTTTTAACCGAAAAATAAACATTTTAACTGGTATTTTTGACCGAATAAATAAAAGTAAATAATAAAAAAAACAAAAAAATCGGTAAAAATAACCATTATTTATTGACTTTTTTGAAGAAATTTAGAACAGTTACGGTCCCTGATTAAAACTTATCTTCAACCAAAAAAAAAAATTAGGGCCCTAATGTTTGCCACCCTAAGGAATAAATGCGCTCATGAAGCTGAACTTTTGTTTTGACAGAAGCTCTTGCACATGACTCATGCACACAAATGGCGGGAAACCAACAAGCTATAAAGCAAGATTACCTGTGAAACTAAACCACCTTATTATGTGTTTTTTGTGAACTTTCACAACTTTTCACGGCACAACGCATGCTTATTTAATTTTTTATTTTATTTATGTTCGTTTTAAAACAATTTATAGCGATGAAAATCGCTAATTATTTAATATTTTAATGTTTTTTCACCACTCATTTTCTTTGTTTTGATGTGCAAGAGCTTATGTCAAAAAATCGTGCTCTATCTTGCTTGAAAAATTCTTCAACACACGCATAGAGTGTGTGAGTAGAACACCACTTCCTTATATTTTATTTCTATGCTTTCATTGAAATGAAGCTTTGATTTAAATTTTTGTTTATATGTATTTAATTCACATATGGCTGTAATGCCAGCAGTCCGAGTTCAAACCTCGCATGCGACAAAGAATACAATTTTCTTGCCATGATTTTTGTGTATTTTTTTTTTTTTTAACACAGCTCCTTGGACTAACACATAAAAGAGCTTTTTTAACTATTTGTTTAAGCACTTTTTAAACGATTTTTTTTAGCTGCATTTAAGAAGCGCTTCCATCCTAGGATATCCAATGTAAATTTTCATATGAATTTGGTTTACTTAAAATGCGCTCCAGGTGTGTGAAACGTTATGGCACCCAGCGGTAATCGAAGCGCTTCATTAGCACTAAACAAGCGCTTCTGCCATGTTTTACCGCTCTGCTATTTCCTTGCTTGATTACTTGTGAACAAAATGTAAACAAAAATATGAGCTCTACAACTCTGAACTCTGAAAAAAGCATCCTCAAAATAAACGCATAAAATTCGCTATTTCTAGTAGCGCTTTTTATTTTCCCGCTGGGTAATAATATAATATATACAAGATATAGATAATAATTATCCATTTTCACTCAATTAACAAAAAAACAATAAACATATAAAAAGTTCGTATGAAAAAGACGTTATACAACTAGCTCAAAGCAGATGTAAGTTTTTGACAGTCTTTACACTCGACACGGAGTTGCATTGTTAAACCTAATACCACAAAAAATACATACACATCTCTGAAATACATACTTGTCAGACGTCAGACACGTATGTACTTCAAATGTGTAGTAGACAATATAAATTTACAAAATACACACTCAACTTAAGTTGAGTTGTCGTACCTAATAGGGGCCTTAAATAACAACGTTAAGCGATTTTTTACATGCGATTGTGATTTTATAAAATATAAATAATGTGCATAAAATGGCCACAACACGACGAGGCATATGTTTACCATCATGATTAAATAAAATAAGATTAAATCAAAATAAAAATAAGTCTATAAACTTTATTTTCAATAGTTTCTACGTTTTTATTTAAAGTTTAAAAAAATAAAGAAAAGTTTTTAAACTAAATAAAAACATTTCAGAGCATTAATAATAAAAAATAATAATAAAAGTAAAAATAATAAAAAAATTATACTTACAACAATTATAAGTTCGTTGAAGGCAATCGCTCAAACAAAATCGACAGCCTCTTAAGTGCAAAAGCAATTCGGTCGCAGGCAATTGCTTGCATTAGCGCTGCCTCTGCTAATTGCTGCTATGCAGCTGTCTGCTGCTTGGCTGATTCAGCATGTATCCATGGTATAATAATACAAAATAGCATTGACAGCTGCTTGGGAAACCAGCATCTGTAAAAAAAAAGTCAAGAAAGAGAGTGTTCAAACATTTGCTTACAAAATATTGCCTATTTTTTTTAATCAATAGTGAATTATTAATACAACAACGAAGATAACTTGTGAACTTTGTGTTATTAAGTCCAAACATAAAAAAAATGTTGAAAACGTTCAAATGCAGCAACCTCAGCAGCAGCAGATGCATATGGACGAAATTAAATAAGTTTTCAATTAAAATTAAAACACCACGGCTGGAAAACGTTAAACACATATCACACATAATTCTTTCACAACTTTCATTATTATAATTGTTTATTTAACGTACATATTTTGTGGAATTAATTTATTTTTACATTCGTTTAATTTTTGTTGCACGAACAACTGTTTTTGACAGATGCTGGTTTCCTTGTTGCTGAGAAATCAATACTTGTCAATGCTACCTGTATAATTGTATCATGGCATGTATCTATCGAAAAGGTTTATCTAATCTGTCAGAAAAGCACAGTGCTGCCATATTTTTGATTTCTGTTAACGACGTATGTAGCTTATATTTTGAATGTTACATTTTAACAATTTTGTCGCCAAATACTGTTTTGAGAATACAACATTCGTTATTGCAAACTACAAACGTCGTTAGTTAACCATAACGATTTCGTATCGTTAACTTTCTGGGAATTCCACTACTGACATCAGATTCGGATTCAGCGACCAATTTTTACCTAGTGTTCATCCCAGCACCGAATTTTTTAAACTACAAAAAATTTAGGTGGCAACCCTATCCACCATCTTTAATTTTGAAATTCTGAAATCAGATTCGAAATCAGCTACCCCCAAAAACGGCACAACACGAAATCTACAGAACCCTAAATGGTCTAAATACGCTTAAGTTTTTCCTACACTTCATTGAATTATTTGGATCGGAGCCACACCCATTTGTCAAATGTCCATCCCAGTACCCTACTTCCCATATTCTACTTTCTAGTAGAAGGATATCACCAAGTAAGAACTCCATACATATTGAGTTTCATTGTTATACGGCATTTACTTCCAAAGCTATTCAAAGACACATCATAACTCCAAGCGTCCTGCTGTTGCTTACATAACTTTCTAGTCAGTGCACACTTCTTCTTCGAATCGTGCCTAACATTGCTTTGGTTTTAGTTTGTTCTTGTTCTGCTCAAGCGACGAGTGCTTTTTGTAGTGTCAGGCTTGATTTCATTGATGAGAGCAAAACATAGCAAAAGTTTGCACTACAAAAAAGTGCTTTGAAACGCATTTCAAGCGCACTCGTGCAGAGGTTTAGACCGTACCACCTCCTATGCAAAAAAAAAAGTTCACCATATACCAGCGAATATGACGCATTTTTGCAAGACAATTACGAGAAAATTTCTTTTTTTTTTTACCGAACGTAGGGGTCGCGCATTGACATATAACTTCATATCTCTGGTGTTTACAGTCGGATTTTAAAGTTTGGTATATCAAAGTTTTTGTCTCAAGGAGACCAATATTACCTCTATAGAAATCATTGACCTCAGGTGTACCGTTCTAGTACTTACCCTCCAGATCTCAGTTTCTACCATCCTAATGCGCCACCCTAATATTAAAAAAATAAAGCTCTTAAAATATCATTAATCTTTTGCTCAGGAAGTATATCGATATTTCCAGCGAAAGTATTTTTAAAAAATTTTTGAAAAGTTTTTGCCGAACGTAGGGCTCCCTTTTTTCATTTTCATCATATCTTCGGTAGTAAAAGTCTGATCATATTGAATGACATATCGATGTTTTTGTCTGAAAGAGATCAATTATTTTTTCTACAAAATAAAAAACAAAAATATTCCTACAAGTCCTTGGAAAGCCTTAAATTGATTTTGAGGAATTTTAAAGCTCGTAAAAGAATAAAAAATTGCAAGTTGTAACGAGTGAAACAGGGAAGTAGGCAACATGGCGCGTATCAACGATCTGGCAACAAACTGCAAATGAAGTCAACTGGCAACGCCAATATATTTGAATGCTATTCTAATTGTATTTTCTAACGAATAAAGTTGATTGTTTGATAAAGTTTAGAAGTGATTGTTTGTGTTTCCTTTTTTGTGGAGTTGAAGTTGTTTTAAAGATCAGAAGTGGGATAAGATCCA
This sequence comes from Pherbina coryleti, assembly GCA_943735915.1. Taxonomy (NCBI): domain Eukaryota; kingdom Metazoa; phylum Arthropoda; class Insecta; order Diptera; family Sciomyzidae; genus Pherbina; species Pherbina coryleti. The sequence continues at coordinate 61,711,815 of OX030952.1, forward strand.
CTTTTGCCTGTGTAACAAAGTCAATTGTTTGTATTTATAAGTACAAGTGGATGTATTTGGTAATTGCGACGGTCGTTGGAAACGCGAAAGCTCAGGGCATAACAGTGGTAGTTTCTTTGTGAAGCGTTGCAATTGGCGTTGGAATGCGGTTTTTGTTTAAAAAATTGTGTTAAAAAAAAAAGAATTGCAGGCTGTGGCAGTAAAATTTGCTGCAAGGAAAGATTGGCCTTGAGTTGCTGGTGCTCCAAGTATGTGTTATTTGGAATGCACACGGAATACTATGATTTGCTGAAAGCAAGAGTGAGATCGCTATGTGTGTGCTGCAAGTAGCGATTATCAATTTAAAAGAAAGAAAGTTATTTTGAAAGTATTGTTGTGTACATGAGAGTGAGAGCATAAATAAATGCGTTTTCGGTGAAAGGAAAAGTATTTGAAAGGCTGTCATATTATTTTCTCATCTTCGATTTGTGCTCATTGCATGCAGGTTTATTGTTGTGTACGTCAGAGTGAGAGCATAAATAAATGCGTTTTCGGTGAACGGAAAAGTATTGGAAATCTTGGCATCTCATTCTGTCCTCGATCATGGTGTAATTAACTAGGTGATAGTGTATTTTTCACCTCTCTCACAATAATGAACTCTGGATCTGTCAAAAACAGCTGATTGCGTATTTTAAGCAAAATCATAGCAAAACAAAGTTTGTGAAATTTGTGCTTATTGTGATGTTTAGTTTGATTTGAACAAAGTTTGTGGAATTTGTGCTTATTGTTAAGTTTAATTTGATTATAAACGTGTAGAAAAAATGGACAACAATAAAAAATTGCTGAGACGCTGTGCGTTATGCAAAAAAAGATTTAATTATAAAACGTTTAAGTTTTTTAAAATACCAATGTGCCAATTAAAGCGCCAACGTTGGGTCGATGCTTGTGGAGTTAGTTTAAAAAACTGTGATCTTATATGCCAAAATCACTTCGCATGGAAAGATTTTGTTAATGGCCCAGGTTCTTTAGGAATAATTCGACTGCAACCAGGTGCAGTGCCAATGCTTCACGCACCTACGCCAGAACCAGTTAACGTGGAACCGCCTATGAATATGGAACTGACTGCTAATATGGAACCGCAAATTAATATGGAACCGCGTGCTATCTCAAAGCGATTGAACGAAGCTGGCACATCTCGTCCGTGCAAATTGAGCGATTCAAAATAAAACACGCCTGCGTGAACTGCGCTGGCTCGCGTTCCACCTAAAGCAAAGCTATAAGCCAATAAAAAACCAACATATGACGAACTTTACCTTTAATTGATTAAACTGCTTCTCCGGCAGCTCAAGATAAAGAGCTGGATTCTCGAAGCTTGTCTCCTCGATTTCGCACTACCTCGCACGGATTGTCTACAGCTTGCTTAGATTTCTTCGTCAAATTTAATTGACTCAGGTTGTTGCTGCTATTGCTGATAAATTATAAATTATCGCAAACTTCTGGCTAGCAACTTTTTTGGTGTCGACCAGATGTTATTTGTAGCTCATCCTTACTTAGAGGCAATTGCAGTTTGTTTCCATATTTTTTTCATTGATTTTCACTGTGTTTTCTATAAATGTATGCTAAATAATTAACACCAATATAAGAAACAATAAAAATCTTCACTTTTTTTGATAAAATTCGGATTAAACTATTTATAATTACACTTTATTATTCAATAGCAAGAATTTGCACAATCAAGCAAAAAAAAACATATAATGATTTGACACTTACCAACAGGTCCTCTCTTTATGTCACAATTTTTTGACAGATTCAGCAAAATTGAGTGTGTGGTGAAAAATTCACTATCACCTAGTTAATTACACCATGTCCTCGATCTTCATTAGTTTTTGGAAATGTGGTGAATAAGTTTTGAAGCTCAAATATAAAAATTTTGAATAGAAATGTGAGGAAAGTCAAAAGTGCAAGCGTGTATAAATTAATTGTTAGTACACACTACAGTTATTAGCCTGTTCTGCTCTGTTCCATGTTCTGTTTTGTTTAATATTTGAGCTGCTTAAGGTAAATTCATGAACAGACAAAATTAAAAGAAGATATGAGTTTTGTTTGCCAATAAACTGAAGTTACTGAGCATATAGAGTAGGTCCAAAGATGTAAAAAAAAAATGTAAATCTAATCCCGTTATGCTTTGAGTTTCGTGGCATCACATTTATTAAATCATAGTTGTCGTAAAATGTATAAATATAGCCAAACCACATCGAAAATATGAAATGAGTTATTCTATAATTGCTTAGCACATATTTGTAAATTTACTAATGATAATTTTCTAATAACTAATATAGGGAATATGTAGAATGGAGTATATGAACGTTAAACAGTTACAATTGGAGCTTAGAAATAGGAACGTTTCTACGAAGGGATCTAAAAAGGAACTTTTGAAGAGGCTTTCAATGTATGACAAATTAAAAAAGAACAGAATGCGATCTCGTCCGTTGCACATTCAAGCGAATCAGTTTCAAATCAGCAAGGCGAAATACAGGATAGAAGTTTTGAGAGTATAATCAATAGTACAAATGTTTTGACAATGGATGACGATACTTTGAGGGAAAGAGAGTGGGACATAATAAGACGAGAAAAGGATCTGATCCAAAAAGAAAAAGCACTTTTTGCAAAGGAAAGAGAACTGGTTGAAAAACTAAAACATCTTGAACAAAGAAACGATACAGACGGCACTGCACCGCGACGATTGAAAATTAATTGCAGTATTAAAGAAATAGCCGATACGTTGCCAATATTTTCGCCAGGAGATATAACCTCCCCATCTGCAGATTGCTGGGTAAGTCGAGTAGAAACTCTATCAAAAATTTATGAATGGGATGAAAGAGCATTATTGATAGCAGTCGCGTCAAAAATGCAGGGGCCAGCTCGTTATTGGTGGGACTCGCGTAGCGAAGTATCTGTTTCCTGGGATAAATTTGCAAATGGCTTAAGAATGAATTTCCCACATCAATGTAGCGAGGTCGAAATTCATCAGCAGCTAATTAAAAAGACTAGAAAGCCTCTTGAGTCTGTAGAAAGTTATTGCTTTGAAATGAACATGTTGGGTAAAAGGATAAATCTTTCAGATAAGGCAATTATGCAATATATTCTTACTGGGTTAAATGATCCACAGATGAGTTCTAGCTTGGCGGCTGGGAATTTTAAAGACATTGCTGAGCTTATTATGAAGATTAAGTGGTTTGACAACATTCGAGTAAACTCACGTTCTACGCATAATAGTGGCCTTTCTAAATTTACGTCTTTTAATCGACAACTTGCAAACACTGCTTCGACTACACAACAACAACACTCATCACTACAAAGAAATGCAACTAAAGTAACATGTTATAACTGCAACCAAAGTAAGCATTATGCACGACAATGTATGCAACCAAGAAAAAGACAATGGGTGGGTAATCGTGAGAGTAATATGCGACAGCAAGCTAGAGAAGATAAACCTGCAGACAAGAAGTTTCGCGTTAGTATGATACTTGACGAAACAAAAGTTGACTGCTATTATAAGAACATAACTATTGATGGGAGAAAGTATGTAGCACTTCTTGATTCTGGTAGTGAACGCACCTTAGTCACTGAGACTACCGCCAGGGATTTAAAAATATTTATTGATAAATATGAACCGACACTACATGGTTTCGGGGGCGGTAAGTGCAAGGCTACTGGTAAGATATCATGTCCAATACAAATAGACGACGCAATTTTTCCCGTGGAGGCGGTAGTAGTGTCTGACGAATGTCTGGCCGAATCTGTCATAATTGGAAAGGATGTACTCAACAGCCGAGCGTGTGGCATCAGTAAGCAAGGAGATTGCCTCACAGTGCAAAGAATCGATAGTGTGCAAGAAACTTTTCCCAACACTTTAACTCGTAAATCAGATCGGGTATTAGAGAAAATAACTGAGTCCGATTTGCAAGTCGGTATTGACGTGAATCTTGGAAAATTGATGGCTTTGTTTAATAAATACCGTGAATGCATTGCGGTAAGTCAAAAGTCAAGAGGAACTAGGTCTCACTACGCTAGTAGAGATGGAGATCGAACTTACAAACACAGAACCAATTGTTTATCACCTATATCGAGTTCCATATTCTCAAAGACAAGTTATTTCATCTATGGTAGCAGAACTAATCAAGAATGGCATTGTATCAGAATCTCAATCCAATTTCGCTTCACCTGTTATTATGGTCAAAAAGAAAAATGGTGATGACAGAATGTGCGTGGATTATAGGAAATTGAACTCGGTTACTAAAAAAATAAAGTTCCCCATACCATTGATAGAAGAGCAGTTGAATAATCTAGTTGGCTACAAATATTTTATAGTCCTTGATTTGGCATCAGGATATTACCAAATACCTATAAAAAAGGAACATAGACACTACACAGCGTTTATAACTGCGGATGGGCTATTCGAATTCAATGTCATGCCGTTCGGCTTAGTTAATGCGCCATCCGTCTTTCAAAAATTAATGAATACCATTGTGCAAAAAATGAGACCTCAAATTATCGTTTGCTATATGGATGATGTAGTAATACCTGCGAAAAGTGTCGATGACGGAATGAGGAAATTAGAAATGTTTTTAGCCATACTTAAAGAGGCAAACCTGACGTTGAATTTGAAGAAGTGCACCTTATTCCAAACGGATATAGAATTCCTTGGTCATGTCGTGAAGGACGGCACTATTCAGCCTGGAAAGTCTAAAACAATCGCAGTAGAAAACTTCGAAGAACCAAGAAATGAACACGAAGTTCGGCAATTCATAGGATTAGAAAGCTACTTTAGAAAGTTTATCAAAAACTACTCGATCATAGCATTACCACTCACTAACTTGACCAAAAAGAATTGCGAATTTGTTTGGAGTGAGAAGGAACAAAGTGCCTTTGAAAACCTAAAAAAGTGTTTAACGAATAGGCCAGTTCTAGCATTATATAATCCAAAGGCTGAACATGAACTACACTGCGACGCCAGTTCTCGCGGTATTGCAGGAGTTCTCTTGCAACGCGATGGTAAACAATTACAACCGGTGTCTTATTTTAGTCGTAAACATCAAAAGAAGAGTGTGTTTATCACAGTTATGAACTCGAGGCACTCGCGGTCGTAGAATCAACTTACCGATTTCGCCAATATCTTTTGGGCAAGCACTTCGTCGTGGTGACTGACTGCCAAGCACTGAAAGCAGCAATGAATAAAAGGGAGTTAGTGCCAAGAATCGCTAGATGTTGGTTAAAAATGCAAGAATTTGACTACTCTGTTAAACATCGTCCAGGTAAGGACATGGCTCATGTCGATTCGCTATCTCGGAATCCTTGTGAAGGTTATGATCAAGCAGAGGTAGTTGACATGATGGTACTAAAGGTCAATATAGATGAGTCTGATTGGATTTACTCCATACAGCTACAGGATGATGAAATTAAAAATATCGCCAGCATTCTCCAAAGGCAGCCAACAGATAATGATGAAAAACAAGTACAAATTGATTATACACTACAAGATGGACGAGTTTATCGTGTAGTCGAAGGTGAGCTCAGACTATATGTTCCAAAAGGTGTACGCAACCAAGTTCTGCGCGGTAGTCATGATATCGTTGGACATTTTTCTGAGAATAAAACCTTGAAGCATCTTAAAGCAAGGTATTGGTTCCCAAGGATGACACAATTCGTCAGAAAGTACATCAAGGCATGTGTAGAGTGCGCTTACAATAAAAAAGAGAACCAACCGCGGGGAGAACTTTTTATGATTGAGAAGAAGAGCGTCTCATTCGATACGGTTCATATAGACCATCTCGGCCCATTTGTAAAGTCAACTAAGGGTAATATGTTTTTGATAGTGCTGGTTGATGCATTTACAAAATTCGTTATCTTGAAAGCACTTAAAAATACTCAGACTAAACCTGTTTTAAATTTCCTAACAGACACATTTTTAACGTTTGGCACTCCAAGGCGCATAGTGTCAGATAGAGGTACTGCCTTTAATTCAAAAGCGTTCGAGCAATACACGAAAGATTTCGCCATACAACATGTGCTAAATGCAACAAAAACACCTCGTGCTAATGGCCAGGTAGAGCGGTATAATCGTACTATTTTACATGCCCTTCTAACTACAGTGGAAGAAGAAAATCGATGGGACCAACATGTTAAGACCATTCAATGGGGAATCAACAACACATACAATGCATCAACTGGAAAGACTGCGCATCAGGTACTAATGGGCTATACACCTAGAGATCCATATAAGGACGTCCTATCGGTTGGAGTTGACCTTAATCAACATAATAAATCCATCGAAGAAATTCGCGGAGCAGCTGCGGCCAATATAATTAAAGCTCAAGACAAGCAAAAACTACAAAGTGTTTTGAAAAATCGACAGGCGAAGCAATATGCCGTTGGCGATCTGGTAATGTCGCTTAACGATGGTGTAAACGCTACTGGTGCCTCACGAAAATTGGAAGCCAGATACCGTGGACCATATGTTGTCACTGCAGTTTTACCGCATAATAGGTATCAGGTTGCAGATATGCCATTCGCACCCCGAAATCAAAAACCATATTCCGGTGTCTGGGCTTCTGATCGAATGAAACGCTGGATTGAACTAGACATCGACTTCGGCGAGGGCGACGAAGAGGTCAGGATGGCTGAATCTGTAACGAGTGAAACAGGGAAGTAGTCAACATGGCGCGTATCAATGATCTGGCAACAAACTGCAAATGAAGTCAACTGGCAACGCCAATATATTTGAATGCTATTCTAATTGTATTTTCTAACGAATAAAGTTGATTTTTTGATAAAGTTCAAAAGTGATTGTTTGTGTTTCCTTTTTTGTGGAGTTGAAGTTGTTTTAAAAAGTGACTTAAATAATACCAAATTACCAACGGATAATGATGTTATAACTTTTTTATTGTATCTGCGGCATAACAGTGATAAAAGTCGAAAGTTGGATGTTTTTAAACAAGAAGCTGTTAGAAATGTAATCGTTTTGTGGCAACGCGCCGGCATACCAATTATAACCTAGCGGCGGTTCGGAAACGTGTTGATGTACTTGTGAATAACTATTATGCAATTTCTAAAAATCGATTGAGTTATAACGTAAATGCTTGAAATAAATTGTTTAAAATTCCGCGTTGTAAGTGTGGCATTGAAAGCAACAATCCGTGTAGTTGCAACACCTCAAATAAAATTCCAGACGCAGCAAAATTTTCTTTATTGATCCGTGCGGTCCAATATCAATGGCATTAGATGATGTCTATGAAACTGTGTCGATGAGAACTGCCACTGTAGAAGTAAGGTCAGTTGCTGCAACATCGAGTACAGAGAGTACAGCGGTGTACTCTGCCAGCGTTGGGTACGAGCCAGATAGCGAGGACGAAGAGGAATTTGAACAAAACGTAAGCGAATCACAGACGATACAAAAAAAATTTTGCAGAATCATCTAGATTTTAATCCATCAAATTTTCACGTGATTCAAGTTGGCTATATTTCTGACGGCTCTCGAGTTTTGATAAAATGTGGCCCATGCGTTTTTCATCGGTGACCGCCAAAGCAGATTCATGTGCTACATGAACAAAACGCTCGGTGTTTTGAGAATGGCATGGATAAGCTGTGATATTATAAGGTTTACTAAAGAAAAAAATCAAATTAAGTAGTTTTCATTGTGTGAACCTGGTAATTTGATTATTTCGTTTGAATATTGCAATGCTTCTAGCTGGTCTTGCGTGAAAAACTGCAAGCATGGCGGCTCCGTCAATTCAAATTTAGTCCAATTTATTACATTGGCGTATGAGTCGCTCTCGAAGTTAATGAAGTTATCTTCTTGAGGAATATACATTTCGCGAATGCATCCTGTTCATTCCGTGCGGGCTGCTAAAATCTTCTCATAGCCATCTGAACGCAATTGAGGATTTGGGTCTGTAACCATCGTTTACAAAATATTCTCCGGGTGCAAAAAGTACGCATTGTTTTTTATAAAAGGACGAACTGCAACTGACGTATCCATGAGATATATTTGAAAACGTTGCGACTTCCATGAATTGCCAGTGGTTGATTTTTCACTTATGTTCATTTTTTGGTCGCCTCGAATATTCCAACCTTCAATGTTTTCCGGCATTTCACCCACTGGTATTCGTTCAAAATTTTGATTGACTCATAACATAACATCATACTCCATCATAACATAAAATCCGACTGTAAACACCAGATATATGAAGTTATGGGTCAATGCGCGACCACTACGGTCGGTTAAAAAACAAAAACAATTTTTTTTCGTAATTGTCTTGCAAAAATGCGTCATATTCGCTGGTATACGGCAAACTTTTTTTTTCGAGTTACGGTCTAATGTACATCGTTGTTAATAATACCATGCAGCGAGCGACAAGAATATCAAAAGCATTTGCAATCACCAGCTGAGCTCTTGAAATTCTTTTATTAAAATAATCTTTGGAAGCTGGTAAATTAACTCCAGGATAGCCTTTCAAAGTATTTGGGCAGAGTAGAAACGCAGCGTCTGCGACAAAAAAGTGAGGTAAAACTGCTTCTGAGTTAGGAAGCTTTTTGGCGGTGGTATGGCCATGCTTTTAGAAAGAAGCCGTTTTCCAAATAAGCTTGCATTGAAGACACCTAATTGAAAATTTTATACTGTTAAACTCAAAACACAAGCATTGCAATTTTATTTTACCGCCATCGCTTTGCGATCCACCGCACCAACATCTACATAAGTAAAAGTGTACTTTGCATCACATGCCGCCATAAGTACAATGCTACAATACTTTTTATAATTGTAGAATTCGGCTACGGAATTAGGGGGCTTGCGCATGGCAATATGCTTACCAACAATAGCGCCAATGCTGTTCGGCATGTTCCACATAGACCAAAAATCATCGCAGATTTTGTTTTGCTCAGGCACATTTGGCTCTGACACGAATATTGGAGCTAATAAGTTCCAAAGAGCATTACAAGTGTCATAGATGATAGTTCTGACCGTCTCTTTGCCCAAATTCCAACTTCAGGCTATTCTATGCATACTGCAACCTTTCAAAAGATGGCTGTGATGAAATTAAAAATTTATGTTCATTTATATTATATTGAAAACAAATTTGAGCTTTATACTACGTTTACATTAGAGCAAATGAGCCATTTCAAATGAGTCATTCAAATGTGTTAACACTGATTTTTTTGCAAACGTATCGCATTTAGTTTGACAGCTTGTTCTTTGTTTTCGAATTCACTTCACAATATGTTTGACATTTTCCTTTCTTTTTAGTGCGTTCGGTGTATTTTTGTCCATTCTGCATTGAATGCGTTCGAAAAAGTTTGTAATTAGTTTTAAGAACGTATCCAATCTCATTCATTTATTTCAAATGAGATGATTTGCAAATGAGAATTCGTATGAGAAATGAGATGATTTCGGTTCTCATTTGGCTGAATGAGCTGAAATGAGTCATTTGGCTCAATGTAAACGTAGTATTAGGCCAAGTATGTTGACAACAAGACAACATGAAGACAAAGAAGAATTATTTTTATGAATATTACTTACTACTTACTACAGTTGAGCCAGACGTTGTTCCGGCGCTTTCGGTTCTCTAAGGGCCAGTTTTTCAGTGCGGGTTTAAACTCTAGTCAAATTAAACCGAGCTTAACTCACCAAAAAGGGACGTTAAAATTCGGTTTAACTAGATATTGTTGCATTCGTTTAAGTTGAATTGACTTAAATTATCATATAATGTGTTTTTATTTTGCTTAAACCGAGTTTAAACGTCCAATTTTGGTGAGTTAACCTCGGTTTAATTTGACTAGAGTTTAAACCAGCACTGAAAAACTGGCCCTAATTGATAACCTCGTCAAATAAGGTGTGCACGAATTTAATAAATATTCAAACACACCAACGATCATTCTTGTGTGTACAAAGAATTGTCCATCATCCAAAATCTTTATTTTAAAAAAAGTGACTTTGAAATATCCATTAATGTTTCTTGTTTTGTTAATGGCTCTATTTTTCTTTTTTTTTGTCATTGTTTTTAATAAAGTCAACATATTGTAAATAATTAATATATATATCAATTATTTCATTAAGCGTTTTAATATTTTCCACAATTTCACTCATAACTTTAAACGATTGCTTCAAATGCAGAAATTCGAAAATAAAAAGGCGCTCGATTTTGACAACTGATCAGCTACTTTAGACTAGTTAAGGAACTCGTCTCATTTTGGGCTAAATGTCAAAACAAACGTAACGAGGGCAGACATTCGTCAAGTTTCGTCTATTTTAGTTAGGGCTTTATAGAAATGCAATGAAACGACGCCAATGATGCGCCGAACGAATAGAAAAAGTAGCGGGACGACGAACGAACACAAAACGAATTGCCCAAGAATTGAAGGTACGGTCAATTTTTTTTTCTTTCTCTTTTGTTACGATTCCCGCACCATCGAACACCAGACTTGATCGTCAAGTATTGACGTGTGTAAACAGGGACAAATTATCGTTAACATATACAATCTATAGGGATATTCACGGTTCAGTGCACTTGCCTGTGCACTCAGTGATGTTAACATAATTTGTTGAAATTAAGTTACTGCGTATGGGCTGCGTAACCGCGTATCTCGTTAGTTTTTAAGCAATGTTGATTTTTTTATATGAATTTTACGAAACGATATGCATAAAACTTTACGCACCAAATCTGATGCGTATTGCGTATAATAAGACTGCGTAAACAGCAACCCTGTCAAAAACACTTGTCACTTTGGAATTTTTCAAGCTACTCAGTACAGTTAACGCAATATTTTACGGCACGCTCGTGTCAGTTCAATAACGTAGAACAAGCAATACACAAACCCTGAATCTCCTTATGTGTGTTGGGCACGAAATATTACTGTTTTTGATGAAAAATTACTGTGAATCAGAACAAAAATTACAGTGAAATTACTGTATAACTAAACGAATAAAAAATCTACTAAAACGCAAATTTTTATATAAAAGTTTTATTGTATCGGCTGTAATCATGTAATCTGTGGCGTCCGTGGCGTAGTTGGTTAAAGTGCCTGGCCGCTATGTCAACGAACCTGGAGACCCGTGTTCGAACCCCAGCAGCGACAGAAAATTATTTGAATTAAAATGATTTTTCTGTACGGCCGCCACCTCTCTGCAGACAATGGCAAACCTCAGAGAGTAATCAAAATGCCATGTAAAGCTTCTTGAGAACAAGAACATTCTGTTCATCGCCGTTCGGAGTCGGTGTTAAGCCTGTAGGTCCGGTTCTCGGTCAATTGTGTACAAACTTAGTAACGCGCCCAACACAATTGATCATAAGAAGCTAGGCCAAAGTCCTTTCAAGGGCTGAAGTGACCAGTTATTTATTTATTTTTTAATCATAAAAAATAATGAACCTCTTATAAAGCCTTCATAAGAAAGTAAAGTGAAGTAAATTTATTGAGACTTTCTTTTGTTTCTTTTACAATAAACTTATGGACATTTCATATATATAATGAAAAGTTTAATAACATGCTTAGGAATGATAAGGACAAATACATATGGTATAATGGTAAAGTGCCGTTGGAACTCAAAGATTTATTTTAAAAGCACATTTTCATGAGAAGAAACTCTGCAGGTAAATTTTTTTTTTTTGCAGTGATAACACATAGCGACATATAGGATTTATCCCCGCTTTTTTGTAAATAAATTTATTAGAGTAGCGCTTAGTAAGAGATTCAAAATTCCTGTCTACGCATCGTCTCAAGACTCTACGCTCAAGTATCTCCAATTCTTTGGCGACTATCGGTGAGATTGAAAACCATGTGGGGAAAGCATAAAGCAGCACAGAACGAATGCTGACGTTAAAAATTATGAGCTCAGAATTTTGACTCAAGTAATTATTGTTCAACAGCTTTGAGAACATGCCGATTAACTAATTGGCTTTGTTTATATTCGATCTTGCATGCTTATTGAACTTGAGCATTTTATTAAAAACAATACCAAGATATTTGATGCTTTCTTTAAAAACTATTTCAGAATCGTTAAGGACAAGCTTCAGTCTTTTGCTTTCAGGCACAACCGTTCTGCCACACTTTCCTGATGTGTTCCTAATACATATGTCCTCAGACTTGGAGAAATTGATCTTAATGCCCCAGTTAACATATGTTAATAATCATTAATAGTTTTAAGGTGTCTCTGAACAATGTTTAAAGCCAGAATTGGAGACTCATGGTGAGCATAAATAAGACAATAAGATGCCCCTTGAACTAGGCACCTCGTGCGGGAAGTCACAAAGAAAGATGTTAAAAAAAGTCAGACGCCAAAACAGCTCCCTAGGGAACTCCGCTATTGACCGTACCAAGCTCAGAAATTTCGCTACCGATTTGGATAAAAAATTTTCGGTTGTGTAAAAAACTAAAAAAATATCTTTAGGAGAAAGGGATCAAAGCCAAGGATAATGAGTTTATGAAGGATACCAACATGAAAAGCTCTGTCATGAAGGATACCAACATGAAAAGCCTTTTCGATTTCTAATAAGATTGCTACAGTAAAAGTTTGTTTTCTTAAATTTAGAATGACGTCGTCATAAAACTTCAGTAGAGCATGAACTGTAGAATGCTCTTTTTTGAAGCCGAAATGATAAGGCGAAATATAATATCTCCTAAATTCATTTCCATTTTTGTTTTTAAAATCAGCTCAAACATTTTCCCAAGATTTTATAACATAGAGATTGGGCGAAAGTCATTTACATCAACACTCTCTTGTTTTTTCTTAATCGGAATTATGTTAGCGATTTTCCAGATACTTGGAAAATAGCCATTATTTAAGCAATTATTAAAAATGATAGTTAAAAAATCGATTGCCAAAGGACGAAGTCTTAATTTGAAATTTTAGGAGGAGGAAAAAAAAAGTTTAAATTTTGTCTAAGCACGACGACTTTTTGTTGTTTAACTTTTTGATGATTGCTTTTACAGTATCGGGATTTACAAAATGGAAACTGTCCTCATTGTATAAGGCATTGAAATCTTCTTCGAGTAACTTCTCTCCAGAAATTGACTTTGGGTCGCTCGCTTTGACTGTAATGGATGTTGTGAATGGGATACGTCGGCTGAAATCATCTCAAAAACTAGATGTTGATGGTTTCTGTTCTTTCTTCTTAGATAAATGTGCAATTAGTTTAGCATCTCCTCTTATGCTCATTTTTAATAGCTCATTACTTTCTGGCAATTTCCTGGATTTCTGGAAAGTGTCTTTGGTAACTCCTGTCCATAAATCTGGGTCAAAAAATAATGTTGTCAATAGGTCTGTTTCCGTACTTACACTGTGTAACTTGTGGGACACTATTTTCTGTTTCCGTACTTTCTGTGCTTAAAATGGGTGAAGAACAAGCATAAAATCGCTCTCTCGAGCACGCAAAGTGCACAGAGAGTGCTAGAACTCAAGACTTCGAGTAAAGTAAGAACAAGCATAAAGAAGAAGAAGCAAAAACTTCAATATATTGGATTTCATTCGGGCTTTCTTAGTTGGGTAATTTCATACTTATCTAATAGGCAGTGTGTCGTAGTCTTTGGTAATGTTAAATCCTACCCGTATATGGCTACGTCTGGTATCCCGCAGGGCAGCATTTTGGGACCCTTATTATGTATCGTTTTTATTAATGACATTACTATTATTTTTAAAAGCTGTAAATGCCTTTTGTATGCCGATGACGTTAAGGTTTTCCTCAGAGTAAATAACTTGGCTGATATTGAATCACTTCAATATGAAATATTTAAACTCAACAGCTGGTGTCGTAAAAATCGGCTCTTCTTGAATCTGGACAAATGCTTGTCTTAAATATGTCAAATATGTCTTATTCTAGGTCGCAAAATCCCACTCAATCATCTAATTGTATTGATGGTACTAATTTATTACATTTGGAGCAGTTTAAAGACCTTGATGTTGTCTGTGATGTCTAACTCACTTTTGTTCCGCATTTGGATTACATTGTACCAAAGGCGTACGCAATGCTAGCTTTTATACGGCGAAATGGTTCGTGTTTTTGTGACCCTTATACGTTTAAAGTCTTATTTACAAGTCTAGTCCGAGAGTTGAGTATGCGTCTGTAGTTTGGAACCCATTTTATGAGTCCCATAAGCTTAGACTTGAACGTATACAAAAACATTTACCCGGCTTGCTCTGCGGTCCCTTCACTTTGAAGATTCTATTCCCTCATATAGTGTCCGTTGCCAATTTATTGGTCTTAAGTCGTTAGAGATTAGTAGAAATGTTTTATCTCTTCTTTTTGTACATAATATCATAACCGGTATTGTTGATAGTCCTGAACTGTTAAATAAATAAAGAAATAACTAGCCATTTCAGCCCTTGAAAGGACTTTGAACCTAGCTTCTTATGATCAATTGTGTTGTGAGTTTTATTAAGTTTGTACACAATTGACCGAGAACCGGACCTACACCGGAACGGCAATGAATGGAATGTTCTTATTCTCAAGAAGCTTTACATGGCATTTTGATTACTCTCTGAGGTTTGTCATTGTTTGCAGAAAGGTGGCGGCCGTACAGAAAAATTATTTTAATTCAAATAATTTTCTGTCGCTACTGGGGTTCGAACCCGGGTCTCTAGGTTCGTTGACATAGAGGCCACGCACTTTAACCAGCTACGCCACGGACGCCACAACCACGGTCCTGAACTATTATCTATGATTAATTTTTATATTCCCACCAGAGTCCTTTTTGTCCATTTTTGTCCATTCTATTTGGACAAAAATGGAATGGCGTCCGTGGCGTAGTTGGTTAAAGTGCGTGGCCGCTATGTCAACGAATTTGGAGACCCAGGTTCGAACCCCAGCAGCGACAGAAAATTATTTGAATTAAAATAATTTTTCTGTACGGCCGCCACCTCTCTGCAGACAATGGCAAACCTCAGTGAGTAATCAAAACGCCATGTAAAGCTTCTTGAGAACGAGAACATTCCGTTCATTGCCGTTCGGAGTCGGCGTTAAGCCTGTAGGTCCGGTTCTCGGTCAATTGTGTACAAATTTAATAACACGCACAACACAATTGATCATAAGAAGCTAGGGCAAAGTCCTTTCAAGGGCTGAAATGGCCAGTTATATATATATATATTTGGACATGTGTCGCACTAATTATGCATCTAATGCGCCTATTTCCAGAACTCTTAATTTATTTAGTGTTGTAAATTCTAATCTTAATCTGGATTTCTCCATTTCTAAAAATCAGATGAAAAATGTATTAAATACTTTTTCAGATCAGTCCTGCAAGGAACATTATCCGCATAGACTTTAACATAATGCTGGCGGAACGCCTCCAGCATGTCACTTTCCTCAGTTAAGATCGTGTCATTACTGGAAATTCTTGAGCAGACAGAGTTTTTCTTGTGACTGACGATGTTGAAAATTTTCTTGTAAGCAGAAGGCCCTGGCCTTATCAGCTCCAATTTTCTTATAAACTTTCTAGCTTGCTCCCATTTGACCTGCTCCTTAATAATTATCGTCAGCAATTGAATCTGTTTCGAAAGTAGGTTATATTCAGAATTAGATCTATTCGATTATCTGTGCAATAATTTTTTTAAGTCCTTTTGCCAAGCATGTTTTATTTTAAACAATTTTTTAATGTTTTCTGAGACAAAGATCTTATTCTCCTTGAGTGAGATTTTTTCCGAATGATGGGTAGAAACAGATTCAATAGCGGAGCAGAAATTATCAATACATGTATTATTACTAAAATTTGTCCAGTTTGTTTTTTTTTTTTGAAAGAAGTGAAAAAACGCTGGTTTTTTATAAGAAAATCAAAGGCAGACAAAACAATTTGAAGTTTGATTGGGAAATGGTCAGAAAAAGTTGGAAGACTTGCGACAGAGCAATTTTGGTTGAATAAGTCACAGAAATTTTAGCTGATCAAAAAGTGATCCAGGAAAGAGGGGCCGGAAGGAAAAGAAGAACTTTTGTCCGGCACACGCACAAAATCAAGAGAAAAATCCTGAAACCAATTGAAAAATCTTACCATTGCTATTTTCGAAAAGAGTTAAAGTCGCCACCTATAATGGTGCCATCGAAATTTTTGAAAAATTGAAGGATTTTGCATAAACCTGAGTAAATAAGAGGGGAAGAAAAATTACAAGGAATGTAAACTGAACCGAAATGGAAATTTTTCTGAGAATTATTAATGATCAATTTGATCTGTATGAAAATATGTGGAAAATAAATTCCCTGCAGATTGATTATAGAGTAAGAATACGATGTTTTCAGTACTAGTTCTACCCCTAATGGAGAGTTATCGTAAAGGAAATAATAGTCCTCTAAAAAGATATTCGGATTCTTCAGATGGCATTCCTGGATAAACCCAATATCAATGCTTTGAGTGTAAGAGTGTTCAGTAGGTCCAACCTACGACTGCAATCGAACAGAGAACGAACATTAAAAGTTAGAAGATTTAAACAATTACGGCCCATAAGTCAAATTAACACGAGATAACAAGTCCCTGAATTCCGATTTAGCCTGAGGAATAGGCATGCTTTTATAAGAAGATAAACATTTTTTAAGTAGTTGTTCGAATGAAGTTGGCTCAGTTTCCATAAAAAGTTTTGAAAGTTTCAGGAATTCTTCGACTACTGTAGGACGATTAGGATTCGAGGCCTGCGGGTGCGCTAAATGATGGAGTTGAGATTGAAAAAGGCTAGCAAAAGATTTCTTCCGGTTAAACTTGGAGCTTGAAAAAGCTTGACTTGCGTTGCGAGTGGCAGTCAAAATCCTCTCCGCGGCGACTATTAAGCTTTTTTTTTGAGTTTACTCCTTTAGAATCGATTTAATATATATCCCATGGCATAAAATTTTATTAAATGCGGATAAATGGAGATAAATGCGGATCCGTATCGAATCCGTTACGAGCCCGTCAGCGCGAAATTCGCTCGTTTATGTTTGGATGGACCCGATTCGAACCGGTAACAAATACGATTATAAAATAAAAAAAAACCTTTTAATAAAACGCAACCCGTTTCGGAAAGAATATACGAAGTATGTCCGTCTCAAATTCGAAACACATACGCATGGCACACTGGGAATGATCTTTCGACGCAAGGAAACAACAACAATGTTATGAACATTTTTGAGTTTACTCCTTTAGAATCGATTTCGTGTATGGTAGGGACGGGCATATCTGGCGCACATTCTGCGGCAGTGGGCGCCAGTGTGCGCCAAGGCGCGCAGACTCTGCTGCTGGATGAATTCGGGTGTGAATTGGAAAGGGGAACGGTAAACTGTGAGAGAACTAAGAGCGTAGATTTATAGAAAGTGTTAGAGCGAGAGAATAGTTTTAAGAAAAGCAAGTGTTGCATATTAAGATGATTATTTCTTAAAAATGGATTATTTTTATTTGACGTAGCTACAAAAATCGATGTTATTTGTTTACCAATCAGGTCAGGGTCTTTAGGTGCATTTATAAAATTGGTTTTTCAAAAGAATTTTTATTTTTATTTTTGGCTTAAAAAAAATAAAAGCCTAAAAAATACTTTTTTGTTAAAAACTTTAAAAGTAAAACGATAACAAAAACTTTCTGGCTTTAAGGGCCTACTAAAGTTTTTTAAGCGAAAAAAAAACTGTATTGAAAGTTGTATTTTTAAGCAACTGTTAATTTTAGGTAATTTTTTTTTACATTATAATTATATATGTTTTGAAGAAAATTTTTTGAATTTTTGAACAGCAAATATTTAACCAGATAGCAGGAATACGTAATTTAGTAAAGTACCTTAAATATGCGGTGGACACGATTATTCAGAGCATGTTTATTTAAAAGCAAAAACTACAAATGATTAAGGTTCTTTTGAAGCTTTTTGATCTTTTGATCGACCCTTAGCATAGTTTTCGAGTAATGCTGTCCACCGGTTTTAAAAAGCCTTTTCGAGAAAAACGCATTTAAAGTTTTAGAAGTAGTTTATTTAGGTATACATTAATTTTTTTTTCAACTTACATAGTATCATATATTCCAGGACCATATAAGATACCCTCATCATCAGTTGTTGAGTCTAAAATTGTAATTTGCCTCTGTCTTCTCAGGATTCTTCCCTCGCGCCTGGCTTCCTGTGCATTTTTGTTTGCGAGAATACTTCGCGTGGAATCAACGTTTTTTATAAATGTATGACAGCTTTTGCCCCAATGATGCCAGTTTCCCCATTGCGTCCACAGAATGTTATGCCAGGGGGAGAAGTTCTCATTATTGCTGTTATTTTATTTTTATTTTTATAATAATATATGGTTTTTCCTTTATCTGAAGACCAGGGAGCCTTTTCTCTCTTCTCTCCCCATGTGAATACCTCTGCTTATGCATACTTATGTAAAGAGTGAATCAAAAAAATAATAGACACTTCAAAGAGTGCATTGAAAAAATAAAGACATATTACAGAGAAGAGTTTTTGTAGCAGCTCGTATGAGTAAGGCAAGTACATATATTTTTTATTGTCTTCTCTTCGGACGATTGTGCTTATAACTGCAACAATTTTTATTCAATTGACTTAAAACTTTCTGAGAAAATTGAAGATGTTATACAATCAAAAAATGTAAAAAAAAATTTGAATTTTGGTTGCCGAAAAACTTTAGTAGGCCCTTAAGTAAAAACTGCACACTCAAACCCGGCCTCTGCATTATATGCCGAATATTAACGAGTAGTTATAAAATGCCCTTTATTTGAAATCACTGAGCAAGCAACATTGGTTTTGGTCGGTACTGAGAGCAATTAAAATTTTTGAAATGCAGACCAGCGTTGCCACTTAAAACATTTTATTTTACCAAATTTTTATTGAAATTGTTACTGCCCCAAATTTGTTTGACACCTATGTAAGTACCAACAAAGTTTACCATAAAAAAACAAACAACATGCATTGTCACTTTCAGTTTTCACTTTATAAATTTACAAAAAAAAAAACAAAAAAAATATATAAAAGTTTGTTTACAAAATGTAACATCCAAGAATTTGTTTTTATTTCAATTATTTCATTATAACTTAAATTATTTTAAGACATATATCAGCTTTAGTTCTTATGAAAATAATAGATACATCTATTTTTATGTCAGAGTTGCCAAAATTGTAGCAAGTGAGCAAATAATTTGTTGCTTACAATTAGTTTTGTTTGAGTTAATTCTTAATTGTTTGGAATTCTGAAATGTTTCAAGCCTTCCTTAACTTCATAATTATAATTGCAATAAACCAACCAAACTTCCAAGTAATATTAATACAATATATAAAATCAAAAATATATCAAGTTTGTATTCTGAAAAAAATAGTGGCAAGGCTTGTATGAGAGTCTGCTTTGTGAAAACCATAATGCGCTCAGTGGTACTCTCTTATTCGCTCAATTTTTCTCTCTTTCACCCGAGTCATGGCAATCCCCTCATCTAGCACACTTAGCACGCAGTCAGCATGCTCTGTCGCATATTGTGCGCCTGTGTCGCACAGTTGACGCACATTATGCGCCTGTACGCAATGTGCGCCATTTGCCCAACTCTAATGTATAGCATATATATAGCGGCGACAAAAAAACAAAACAACACGTGTTTATGAGAATGAGAAAATACCAACAAAATACACACGGCAACAATAACCATTTCGACGCAAGCAAATATGAAAAACAAAAACAACTACAACAAATTGAAACCATCGAAAAAAATACCAACAAAATACATACAGCAGTTTTAAACATGACATGTTTCGGCGAAAGCAAACAACAACAATGCTGTCCATATTTTTTCTTGTTATTGATGTCGCTGCTGCATGTGATGATGCACAGTAGAACCCACAATATATATGAAAAATGCAAAGGTGTTTTTTTTCGCTCCACCAGCATTTTCTAATAGAATGAGGTTAAAAAATAAGATCTGCATCAGAAGACGGGTATCGTTAGTGGAAAATAACCACCCGGTTTTCATTTCAAGCACCAAAAACGGGCTTAAAATTGCTTGAAAAAAGCTCACACAATTTTTGCTCTGTAAATATCTTAAAAAAGTTAACGGTTTTAATTTTTTTTTCCTTTCGACATACAATTAAACAGGTAAGACTGTCCGTCCAACTTTTTTTATGTAGGTGTGATATTTAATGGTGTTTATGAAGATCAAACTCAATTTTTTACTTAATTTTTATGTTCTATTTTTCTTAAAAAAATTCCCAGAAATCATAAAAAAAATCTTCGAACTAATAGAACTATATCATCATGAAGGGAATTTATTGACGTTTAAGAAATTTATTACTTTTCATTATTTTTTTGCGTTCCACCCATGAACTGACGTCTTAACCCACTTGCTGCGACGCACAGTGTTGCGAGCCCATACAAAAGTTGGACAAAAATAGAAGGAGTCGTCCGATTTGGATGAAGTTTGGAGTGGTGAATTATTTAAGGTCTGATATCAAATATGAAAAAAATTTTAAAAAAATTAATTCCATCATGTCTAAATTAAGGTTATAAATTTCAATTTTTGAGATTTTTAATTTTTTTTAAAAATTATTACCATATTTAAAATTCTTAAATTTACAATTTTTTTAATTTTGGTTTAATATATGATTTATGATTTATAAAAAAAAAATTATTTCTTTGAAATATGTTATATAGTTTAAAAGATATAAATATTTTTGTAAGAGTATTTTTGTACTAAACTATGCTGGAAAAACTTATATATTTTAATACATTGACGTTTTCTTCTTTTTGAAATTCGAAAGCTTTGAGATTTAGCCAATTCGAATTTTTTTTTTAAAAATATTCTTTTTTGTAACCACACTCAATCCACTTTCTTTGAAGTTTTTTACAAAAAACGCGTACTTTTTGTTTTACTTGATTTTCATCAAATACTCTTTCATCAATTTTTTTCTTTAACAAAAGCTACGATGAAAGATATTTTATCTCGTGGTCCAGCACTAATCCAACTATTAAATAAATCGGAATTATTAAAAATATATGACATTTTTACTACAAATCTCGCGTTAAACTTTTATGTAAAATGTTTAATTAAAAACGGCAAATGCATTGTGGGTGGCAATAGTAATCATAGGTGTACTCTACTTAAAAAAAAAGATACAGTAGTTTCGACTATGTCGTAACGCAAGACGTAGAATTATTCAATTCGCTTTTGATGACATCTTTTTTAAAAATATTTATTCCATACACCTGAGGATATGACCTTTAAGAGAGTGCCGGAGAGGGTTAATATGTATTACCAACCCCCATTACTTTTGCAAAAGGAACTTAGGGGCGCTCCCATACAAATTTTATGCTTTTGTCGATAAAACCGGAAACTGTCCATAAATAGGTAGAAAACTTAAACAAGCAAACAAAATTTGTTCAATGCTACCAAGTTCAACAACCCCTGTGTCAAAATTTCACTGTCGATAATATGCCCGGATATTTAATTGGCTGCGGAATTTTGACATTTCAATAACAGATTCTGTTAAAAAAGCATGCCCCTCAAAATTACTCAGTATTACTGGGCTACGCGAGTCTGTTAAAAACAACATGCCCCCAAAAGTACGCTTTTTTTTAATTATAAGATTTATGTCTTCACGCTAGATGGCGCTGTCTTCGCCGTCGAAAAAACCGGAAGCCGTCGATAATAGGCAAGTTTAAGCAAACAAAAACATCAAATGTTGGCTTTATATTTCATGTAATTGTGTAAAATTGATATAAATTAGACAGTTCTAACATGAATTTTTGTCGCATTGAGGATCAAGCAGACCAACAAGTGCTAAGATCAACATTGTACGATTAGTACTTTAGGCCCACCAAAGGCTCAAAAAGTAAGGTAAATACCGACACCTGATCACTATCAACCACCCTACTTACCTCCGAGAACGACGTATTCTACGTCAAAAAAATTTACGTAATTTCCAGTAATTGCCTAAAAAACTATTACGTTAATATATGTTTGCAAAAGAAATATATATATTTCCGAAAAATACAATTAATTAAATATGAATCTTTTATTTTTTAGTTAATTTGTGCCCAATAATTATTGCAAGATCTTTAAAGCCCTTCTTTAACTTGTAGGGTACAAATTTTTAAAATTGTTCGCTTATTTCTAAAATGAATTAAGTTTTTTTTTCCGGTATGATATATTTCCTGTATATATTAAAATACATATTATTCAAAAAATGTCCTATAATATAAAAAAACATCTAAAAAAACAGACTTAGATCATTTTTTAATAAAATAGATAAGAAACATGTTTGTTTACATTTGTATTGCTGTTAAAACAATAACAATTTTTCGAAAAATTATGAAAAATTGCATTTTGGACCATTTTTAAAAATACGATTACTCAAAGAATCGGACGTATTCGGAAAAGTTTTTTATAGATTCTAAAAGATAATAAACCATACTTACAATGTTTGTTGGTTTCAAAGGTGATCTCAGCGGAACTTGGAAGAAGCTGACTAATAAATTTAACAACATTTTTTATTTTTCCATAGTTTTATCAATTTTTGAAATTTTTGAAAAAATTCAATTTAACTTTTTTCTTCCCAATAACAAAAACCTTATTTTTAACTATAAATTAACTTTAAATGAAAATTAAAAATATTAAAATATCTTGAAAAATGAGTTAACAAAAAAAAATTTTCCTAAGTGCTCGGAAACGAAAATTGTACCATAAAAAAACTATGAAATTGTATTGACTTTAAACAGGTGTAGCGTCTCCAAAAATTATTTAATGGAACTAAAAATTTAAATTCTTCTTAATTGGAGTATTTCCTTTACAACGATGCCCATTTTGTATGATTTGATGAAAAAAAATTTTTGATTTTTGTCCACTAGACGCAACACTGTGCGACGGTTCAATATGGAACCACTTTTAGCCTTTTGCGCTTTAAGAGATTAAAATACAACACTGTAACATTCTGATATTAATTCCATTTTTTTCTAACGGTAAATGAATGACACAAAACATGTGTGGGTTTTGTTTTGGTCATTCGAGTTACATATGCCGTTCTAAAAGCACGCAAAAAAAGTTCTACACAAAAGTGAAAAAAATGAGTTCTCGCAAGACGCAAGTACAAATGAAATATAAGTATGTCGTAATTTATTTTCAGCGAAACCTCAATATATTATGAAAATAGAATAAATAAGCTACAAAGTGGACAATATTTCGATATGAAAAAAAGTGTTGTTGTTTTTTAAAACGTGTGTTGAATTGAAGCGGTTCCGTATGGTACCGCCGCAGTGATTTCTTACAAAATGACCACTACAATATTTATTCTATTTTACGTCAATTATGTATATGAAACTCGTTTTTTATATAGTTTTTTCTTACGAATGCATTCTACGAATGCAAGGTTTTTATGACTTTTTTCAATTATCGTGTTTTATTTTAATTATGAAACTGCATGAAATACAAGACTATTTACAGTCTTTGCTTGAAGATGATTCAGGAGAGGAAGAAATTGCTGCAGTATATTTGCAGCCACCGGATCCCGCCTATGATTCAGCTGAAGATGATGCAGATGAAAATGAAGTTGGGTCGATTATTGATTTACATCACAATCTGTTGTGTCAGGTGGCAGAAATTGAGTTTGTTGGCGGATCAAATTGTGATGGTGTTTTATTCGAAGAGGGAACAGAGCAATCAATCGAAGAAGAAGTACGTGATGCCGAAAATTCGAATAACTCACGGGTTCGACCGATGCCTTCGGTTTCATGGCGATATGTTGGTCCGGAAATGGAAATTCCGTCGTCTGTGCCGCATTTTAAGGACAAATTTAAATGGTCTAAGTCCGCATTTCACGCTACAAAGCCGATTTTTCCAGCACCTAATTACTTGGATTGTGCCAAAGAAGCTCATGTTTTATTCGAACAATTCTTTGACGATGAGATTTTGCAAATGATTTGCGATGAAAGTAACGAATATCGAGTGCTTATTTCGCAAAAAAATCCAAACATTACAAAAGACGAACTGAGAATTTTTATTGGCATAATGATTGTTACAGGCTACAATCATGTTCCATGTAAACAATCCTATTGGAGTCGAGATAGTGATCTTTATAATGAAATTATCTCCATGGCTACGTCTCGATATCGATTTCATCAAATTGAACGATGCATTCACTTTGCTTCTAAAAATGGATTTGATTCAAACGATAAAATGTGGAAATTGCGACCACTCACAGATAAACTGAAGCAAAACTTTATGAAAAACTTTCACCCGGAAGAAAATCTGTCGTACGATGAATCTATGATCTAATATTTTGGTCGACATAGTTGCAAGCAATTCATCAAAGGAAAACCGCTGCGTTTCTGTTACAAAGTGTGGTGTTTAAATACTCCTGAAGGGTATTTGATAAATTTCGAAATTTACCAAGGTAGAAATCCTCGTATCAATCCAGGATTGGAGAAAAACTACGAAAAATGTGTCGCGCCTTTATTGCAAATGATTCAGGAGTTTCCCGGTCACATGAACCAATTGAGCTATTCGTTTTACTTTGATAACCTATTTACTGGTATACCAGTGCTTCAATACTTGAAGAAAATTGGTCACTATGCTACAGGAACTATTAGAGAAATGCAAATTCCTCACAATTGCCCGCTACCGAGCAATCAAG
This sequence comes from Pherbina coryleti, assembly GCA_943735915.1. Lineage (NCBI taxonomy): Eukaryota > Metazoa > Arthropoda > Insecta > Diptera > Sciomyzidae > Pherbina > Pherbina coryleti. The sequence continues at coordinate 61,736,388 of OX030952.1, forward strand.
AATTAAATAAAGGTCAACGAGGAAAATTGAAAGCATTGTCCTAAAAGATCACAACATCTCTATCACTAAGTGGTGCGATAATAAATGTGTTTGTGTTGCCTCGACATTATATGGTAAAGATCCTATTGGTAAGGCTACGAGATTCAACCGAGAGGTGAGACAACGTGTGCAGCTAGATCGACCAAATTCGGTTGAAAAATATAATACACATATGGGCGCTACAAATCGAATGGACCAAAACATTGCAAATTACAGATGTGGTAATTTATTATTTCTCTGCAATCTCAAATTCAATCAGAGCATGATTAAATCTTTTTTATTTCTCCAAGCGTACGGAAAAATAAATGGTGGTGGTCTATAATCACATGGTTGTTGGATGCATCACTGCAAAATGCTTGGTTACTGCAAAGAAAAGCAGGTAATAATATCACGCAACTGCAGTTTCGACGAAACATTGCTATGCATTATTGCAATTCTGTTTCGATTCGTTTGTCAAACACAATTGTCCCGCGTCAAAACATTCCAGTGTCTGATCGCTTTGATGGAGAAGAGCACTATCCATGCGAAAGCACCAAAAGGCGATGCCAAGGATTAAATTGCACTCGTAGATCGCGTGTGAAGTGTGAAAAATGTGATGTGGCTATATGCATTTATCCATGTTTCAAAACATATCACATTTTCAGTCAAGAAAAGAGATTGATTGATTTCTGGAGAATCGTACATTCATACAATTATTTTTTTTTTCGTTTTTTTCTTAATTTCATACATGTTCCATCTTAAATAACTGTGAATTAAATATGTTACTTTCATAATCTCCTGAAGTAAATAGAATTTCCTTACAAAATACAGGTAAAATTGATTTTAATAATTTTATAAGATGTCACTGCGGCGGTACCATATGGTACCAACTAACAACAGGTAAACGGTAAATCGTACAACATTTTTATTGTCATTTTCGGATTTAGGAGGTCAAAATTACTACTATATGTGGAAATTTTCAAAAAAAATTCGATAAAAAATACCTTCGCAGCGATTGGGTTAAAGGCAAAGAAATGATTTTTATTTTTGCTTCATTCAATGGAAATCTTTCAAATTTCAACAAAGTACTTATTTTACTCACCTAAATCATTGATCCCTAAATCATGGACACCTAAGTAATGATCCATTTATTTGTTGTTGTAAATAATGATCCATTATTTGCCGTTGAGTTTTGTTTTAATTCAATTTAATTCATACACCTCGTTGATAAAAAAGTTAAATATTTTGTTTTTTTATTTTGGATTTTAGTTGGGTGGGTTCGTTGGGCCTCAATTCTTTGCCAAAATACCAAACAAAATGAAATTGATAATACACCTCGTATAAATTACGTGTAAATTCTAAAACTCTAAGGATACAACAATTGTGTGACCCCCAATGAAGTCAAATCCGTACCTAACTAGCTCACCTGATAAATCCACCTTCGTTAAAGACATGTGCTTAGAAAATCTAATTTAAGTCTGCTGAATTGAGCTGGAATGGATAATTATTTTTGACAATTATGTAAGTATACCAAAAATTAAGGAATTTGAAAAAAACTTTAAAGTAAAAATAAAATACTATTTTAAACGAAAAGGAATAAAATTATTTATTTATTTGAAGAAGTTAAATATTCTAAAAATTTTGTTTTCGAAAAGTTTTTGGTTGCGATATCTCTAAAACGTTTTTCCATTGCATGCAAAATTAACTGCTTTTGCTCCTCTTGGTGTGTTAATACGGCATTAAACCTTGAAATTAAAGTAACACCACGTTCTGCTGTATCATTTACTACCAGTAATTTCTTAACTAATGATTTTGCCGCCATGTAGTCATGATTTTCTTCCCATGTTGATGGATCTGATTCCAAGAACCTTGGGCTTATACTTGTAATTTTTTCATTTAAAATTGTGTGGAAAAAGTTGTAAGTGCAGTTGCAATCGTGAGCGCATCGTCGTATGATGTAATTTTTCTTCGTCTGCTTTTTTCTATTAAACCATCGCAGCGCCTTAATCTTTTTTCCCGTCAATTATACCCCCCAGAAGGGTTTTCAAAAATCACTTTTTATTTTAAACTAAATTTCCTTTTTGTTTCAATACTTTTTGTGTGTGTAAGACTCATTTGGTTACTTTTTCCACGTGGTCTTTTTCATCGCCTATTGCTAGGTGATGGAAAGATAAAAAAAAACAAAATGGTGGGTGGTGTTGCACCACATCCTTCTAGAGATAGAAGGCATGGAGGTGGGGGCGCGTAGTCGTAGCCATAGCAAAGAACGTAATTTGTCGAGAGGCAGAATGTCGAATTGCAGATAATAATATGCAGAGCAACGTTCCAATGTCTGAAAGTTACACACATGTATATGGTGCAGATCATAAAGGGCCTTTCATGGCTTATGTTGACACGATGTTTCCAGCAGATAATGTGTGCAAGTCAATAAATTCTATTTCTCTTGCTAAACTTTCGTTACAGCTGCAAATCAAAGATATTTTGGAAGTTTATAAAGTTGGCTATGGTCGCTGCAAAGTTGTTTTTAAAATGGCGCTGCGGCAAATTATTTCGTAAAAGACAAACGTCTGATGCAGGAAGGGTATGTACCCAAGATTTTTGCACATTTTGTTTCGAAAATGGGAATTGTTTTTGATGTCTCTACTGACATTTCGATGGAAGAGTTCAAGGATACTGTTGACTCTCCGGTACTGATTCTGAAAGCAATCAGAGTGGAACGAAAGGGAAATTTGGATGGACCCAAAATTCCTACATCACGTGTCAAAATAATTTTTCAGGGGCTTGAGATTCCCAAAGAAATTGGTTTTTCATACACCAAATTGAAAGTCAAACATTTCGTGTCTTTTGCTCAATGTTATCGTTGCTACCGTTTCAACCACTTTGCTCAGCATTGTATAAGAGAATTAAACAAAATCAATTCCTTATGTTTGCATTTTAATGAGTTTTATTTTAATTTTAACACTTTTAAGTATTTAAGTTTATTTTTATTATTGTAGGAATAATTATTAGAAAGTGTATATTATATTAATTAATCTTATTCTTTTAAATTTTAGTTTAATTATAACGAAAGAAATGAATTATCAATTTATATAAAATTTGGAAAATTCTCCATCGCACGTTTAAACAAGCACACTTCGTTCGTTCGTCTGCCGTGTCGTTCTTCTTATTTTTCTTGTTTATCGTTGTCAACTCGCTTTTTTTGATTCTGGGTTGCCAGAGTGTTTTCTTCCCTTACAATTGCAAACAGAGGAAGGATCCGTGCGCCAAGTGTTTCAGACCTCATGGTAAAGAGACTGAATGCTGTGAAAGTTCGTGTACCAACTGTGGTCAATAAAAAAAATTTAAGCAACGAATTAAGAAACGATTACAAAAAAAAAACAAAAAACGCGTTAAATAAAAGAAAGTAAAAACTATAAAACGTGCAAAGATACTGGTAAATTTAGAAAAAAGTGCAAAAGAATGAAGAAATAAAAAACAAATAATACGTGCAAAAGAAAAACAAAAGTTAAGCCAAAAATTAAGTGCTAAAGTTAAGAAAAGTTACTGAAATTATATGAACAAAAAAGTGCGAGGAAAAATAAAAAAAGATGAAAAAAGTTACAAACAAAGCACAGAGCTGTGACAAATTTGTGGCTGTTATTGATCCTTGAAATTTGTATACTTTATGTATTAACATTTTAATGAAATAAAAAAAAAAAAACAAAAACGAAAATGCCTCAAATCTCGTCATTGAAAGTAGATCAGCTTAAACAGTTGCTTAGGGAAAAAAATTTAACATCCAGCAGGTCAAAAGCAGAGCTGGTGCAACGGTTAGCGAAGCATTAAACAGTGATGAAGTGGAAATTGAAGTTGAAGAAACTTTACATGCGCAAGTACAAACAAATAGACCTAATGACAACCAAACTGATTTTTTGGGTTTCAGTTCGGCTACGATGAGAAACCAATACGATCGCGAGTCGAAATCAATATTCGGTAAAAGAAATAGCGGAAACAATCCCAGAATATGATCCTACGAGCGAAGTATCTCTTTCTGCAGAACAATTCGTTGCGCGTGTAGAAAGTGTTAAAAATGCGTATTCATTCGATGAAAAGTGTCTACTCCTTGCTGTGTATAGTCGTATTAAAGGTGCGGCGAATTACGGCTCTGGCACCGACTTGGGCTGAGTTTTCACAAAAGTTAATAAATGAATTCGGTCGCGCTTATGATGAAGTCGACGTTCATTTCAAAATGGTTGGAGCAACACGTAGACAAGAAGAACGCATAAGTTATTACATTTTTAGAATGAGTGCCTTGGGTCGTCGATATAGTTTGACAGATAGTACTGTAATAAAATATACGCGAGAGGGATTGAGACATAGGGAATTGCAAGCTGCAATTGCACCAATGCGGTTTCATTTGGTTAAACAAATACGCGAAACGTGCGAAGAATATTTAGGAAACATTCCTACTGGTTCAGTAAATCGTAACATAAAATTGGACAAACACCAAAAAGGTAATAAAAATTGATACCGGCGTTTTTAATAAAGTGCAAAATTTAAAAACATAACTTGCTATAATTTCAACGAAAAAGAACATTTTTCAAATGAGTGCACAAAACCACAGCGACGAAAGAGGTGTGAAAGTTGTCAAAAAGTGCATCTAAAAGACACACCGGAAAACTGTGGTAAATCTAAAACCAATGTTAATTAATCTTATTCTTTTAAATTATAGTTTAATTATAACGAAAGAAATGAATTATCAATTTATATAAAATTTGGAAAATTCTCCATCGCACGTTTGAACTAGCACACTTCGTTCGTTCGTCTGCCGCGTCGTTCTTCTTATTTTTCTTGTATATCGTTGCCAACTCGCTTTTTTTGATTCTGGGTTGCCAGAGTGTTTTCTTCCCTTACATTCGGCCGTTCCTGAAAAATCGAAGTGACCTCGCTTCGTTGTATTTTGTTATAATCTTCGTCGACCTCGTCGGCTTCTTCGTCACTTTCGTCATCGTCTGCGTAGACTGGAAGGATACACCAAGGCTTTTGCTTATCAGATATATATACTGACGAGTAGTGTATCTGCTGGCGTCCGTGGCGTAGTTGGTTACAGTGCGTGGCCGCTATGTCAACGAACTTTGGAGACCCAGGTTCGAACCCCAGCAGCGACAGAAAACTATTTGAATTAAAATAATTTTTCTGTACGGCCGCCACCTCTCTGCAGACAATGGCAAACCTCAGAGAGTAATCAAATTGCCATGTAAAGCTTCTTGAGAATAAGAACATTCCGTTCATCGCCGTTCGGAGTCGGCGTTAAGCCTATAGGTCCATTTCTCGGTCAATTGTGTACAAACTTAATAACACGCACAACACAATTGATCATAAGAAGCTAGGTCGAAGTAATTTCAAGGGCTGAAATGACCAGTTATTTATTTATTTATTTTTTTTTAGTGTCTGCTTCCGATGTGAACCCGGTATATTTTCAATTATGTAGCGATCTTTTTCCAATACAGCTTTAATTTGAAATGGTCCTTTATAATGAGGTTCGAGTTTACGCGACCCTCCCGTGCTAACTGGATCGTTTTCGGCTAAAACTAAATCACCGATGTTGTATAAAGTTGGCTGCGCATGTTTCTCATCAAACCGTATATTTGCTTTATTTCGTTGTTTGTTCACCTTCATTGCCGCTGATTCTCGAGCTTGTTGTAAATCAAAATAGTCGTCGCCATCACTTGTATGAAGAGCCAGAATTATCTTGTTTTTGAGGATATCCCTCGGTTGGTATCCATACAGCAGTTCATGTGGTGTACATCCGGTTGTCTTGTTCTTCATCGAATTCATTGTCCATTGGATACTTCGCAGCTCATCATCCGTGTTTATCTGCTTGCTACGAAGGTAACAACATGGACAGAAAAGTTCTATTTGTACGCTCAGCATGCCCATTTGCCCTTGGTGTGCGTACGGCGTTCAGAATGTGTTTTATATTATTTTCCGTGCAGTATTTACGGAAGTCTTTTGACGTGAAAGCCGTCCCACGGTCGGTCACTATTCGCTCAGGTTCTCCTACGTAGCTGCTCACCTCGTCCAGAATGGTAAGAACATATTTCGTTGCTGTACTTCTAACAGCTCTAACTATTGTAAATTTTGTAAATGGGTCGACTATAACTAGAATATGCTCATTTCGACGTGAACTTTCGGAAACGGACCTAAATGGTCTAAGTGGACCGTTTTGAACGGAACCGGCTCAATGGCATCGTAGTGGTACTCCGCTTCTTTCTTCCCACCAGGACATTTGTTATATGCGCATTCCACACACGCTTTAAGATAACTCTTCACATAGTTTCTCATTCGTGAAAACCAGAAATTTTTACGTATTCTGTCCAAAGTCTTCTCCAATCCTAGATGTCCACATTTGTCATGACAGTCCTGTACAACACGCCAACGCAGAGCTTTCGGTACGACCCAGGATTTCACTCCTCAATTCTTCCGAAATAGTCGCCCATTCTCGATTTCGTATTCCAGTTTTGTTGTCCATTTCAATTTTATTCACGATCTGCTGCAAATTTTTATCTTGAAGCTGCATTTACACGTGGTGATGCCTTACCCATCTCATGAGATTCTTCATTTGGCGCTCTTCTCAGGGCATCCACGTGAGCCATCCGCTGTCCTGACCTATGTTCGATAATGATGTCGAAATCTTGGATCTTCAACTACCAGCGCGCAATTCTCGGTATTAGCTCTTTCTTCTTCATTGCCGTTCTGATAGCATTACAGTCCGTAATCACTTTGATTTGCTTTCCATAAACGAAGTATTTGAGTCTCTCTAATGTTTCAACTACAGCCAGAGTTTCCAACTCGTAGCTATGAAATTTTTGTTCATCCGCGCTCGTTGATCTGCTGTAGAATACAACAGGTTTGAGTTCTCCACCCTCTCTTTGAAGCAATACACCCGCTAGGCCAATGGCGCTGGCATCAGTATGAACTTCATGGTCAGCGTCAACTCTATAAACCGTCATTACAGGTTTTGAAACTAGTGCCAGCTTAAGCTGGTCAAAGAGTTCTTGTTGCTCATGCGTCCACAGAAATTGCGTATTTTTACGCAGAAGTTTTTGAAGGGGTTCAGATAGCAGGGCTAAGCCTGGGAGAAATTTACGCACGTCAGTAACGGCCTTCGGGATAGGGAAATTTTGTACCGCCATTGTTTTAATATAGCCTGGACTAAAACCTTCAGGAGTCAGACGATGCTCTAGTGTAAGGTGTATAGGGAAGCTTAGGTAAGATTTTTGTTTATAGCGGCAGAGTTTGCCTTCGCTATAGCTATATTCTTGCCGACTTGAACAAAGTTCAAGGCAAGAAGAGAATATTAATATTAAAACAATTGACTTGAATTAGTAGTTAAATTCTGATTTATTCTTTGCCAAGATCGGCTTTTTATATCTTTACAAAAACTGTTATACTTAAAATCTAGATCTATAGTTAATCTATATTTACATATTAAAATACTTATGTTTAATTTTGCGTTTCATTCTCGCACTTAAATTAGTATCTCCAAATTTCATATTTTGGGTTGACGAATAAAATTTAGGCACAGTCATAAAAATTGAGTGAGTATTGAAAACGCACTCAATTCCGATGCGGAGTGTCTACAACATCCGCATGCATTGAGTGCAGCGCACATCGATAGTGCAGTGAAAGCATATTTGTCACTCAATGCATTGCCGCTTGTTTACGAAAAGAATTGATGAAACGTAGGGTCGGCAGTGTGTACATGTATGGGCACACTACACCCTCACCCTCAAGAGAAAAATTAGGGGTTACAATGTTTTTTCTATTTGCATATCGTATATTTACATTGTTTATAAAAATTTTAAGTATATATTAAAAATAATATATTAGGAAATAAATTTATTATTTATTGTTGTATATATTTTATATTTTAAGTGTATTTTAATTTCTTATATTATTTCTGTATAATTTTAGTTGGTTGTTTTGTACCTTTTGATGTACTCCATTATAATCTATTATAGTATTAACACCTATTCTATCTAATATTCTAAATGGGCCCTTATAAGGTAATTGATTTTTCTTCCTATCTTTTACTTTAAGTAAAACTAAGTCTCCTATATCTGCTTTAAGTGTATTCGTATAATCTAAATTCTTATCAGTACGTTTTTCTTTGGCTCGTATAAGCATTGCTTTGGCTTTATTTAGAGCAAAATTTAATCTGGCACGCATCTCGCTCAGATAGTTGTCAAAATCATAAAACTTTGTTTGTGACTCATAAATGTCATTTGGTAAGCGTGGTAGTTTTCCGTAAACTAATTCATGTGGTGTGTACCCTGTGTCTATGTGTGGGGTCGTATTGTATGTGAAAGTAAAATATGGGATCCACTTGTCCCATTCGTGGTCACTAGTTGATGTCAATAAAAACTCGTTCAGTACCCTGTGGTTTCTTTCAAGAGAGCCTATCGTTTGGTGATGGTATGGTGTTGAAAAGGTTTGTTTAATTTTTAAAAGTGTGCATATGTTACGCATTAATTCGTTTTTAAATTCAGTCCCATTATCTGATTTCAACACTTGAAAGTGGCCGTATTTCAGAATTACTTGCTCAACTAATGCTCTTACAACAGTGTCTGCATCTTTTGTTGACATTGGGTGTGCAATTACAAATTTTGTTAGTTCGCATTGTACTGTCAATATGTAGCGGTACTCGTTTGAAATTCTTAATGGTCCTACAGTGTCAATTGACAATATCTGAAAACTATTGCTAGGGGTGTCTGTCAGCGTGAGTGGCTCTATTGTGTGAAGTGTTTGTTTACTTTTTGCACATATGTCACAACGTGACACAAATTTCTTTACCATCTTGATCATGTTTTACCAAACATATCGTTGTTTGAGTTTTATAAGTGTTTTCCTAATACCTAAGTGGCCGTTATTATGGTAGTCGTTGATTAATTGAAATTTCTTTAGGTCGTCTTGTATCCTTTTTGGTGGTTCGTAAATGAGTATTCTTAGTTGAGGACTTTGAGGACTTTTTCTTTTATTAACGCTTTCTAGTATTTTTATATATTCTTCTTTAAGCTTTTTATTTGTAAATAATTGGAATATTTTATCGTTGTTGGCTAGCGCTAGCTCTTCAATATTCTCATTTTTCATTTTAGATATCAGTTTCTTCATAATCGAATCTAGATTCGTTGAATTATCGCTGTATCCTACGTGCACTATATTATTTTCAATATATGTATATTTTATTTTCATTATTCTTCGCCTCATAAAATTTTAAATTCTTCATATTCCTGACGTCAGTAATGGGTGTACAGTCCCATATCGGAAGTTGATCAGACTTCTGGGTGTTGTCACCATCTACAAAAATTTCTTCATTACTATCCTCATTTTTTTTTAATGGCTTCTTTATTTGCCATGCCTCTTGTAATAACTAACGTTCTTTTTACTTTTTCATCGATTTCTTGTGGTATCATTTCTTTTAGAGTCTCAGAGTCGAGTTGAATTCTTGAGAGTGCGTCTGCGTTAGTGTTCATACTACCTTTTTTGCATATTATGTCATAGTCATAGTCACATAGATCTAGTCGAATCCTAGTCATTTTTGAGGAAGGGTTTTTGTGAGAAAATAAGGAGATCAGTGGCCTGTGGTCAGTTACCACTGTAAACTTTCTTCCGTAATGGTATGGTTTGAAAAAGTTTATTCCCCAATGAATAGCTAATAATTCTTTTTCAATGACTGGTTTATTCATGTCGTGCTTTTGCAAAGATTTGCTGGCATAAGATATTGGTAAATCTTTACCTATTTCGCCTTGCGATAATACCGCGCCTAAAGCATAATTTGAGGCATCAGTCGTTAAAATGAAAGGTTTGTTAAAATCTGGGTATTGTAGTAAAGGTGGAGTTATTAATTTGTTCTTCAGTGTATCGAAAGCTATTTGATGTTCTTCTGACCATGTAATTGTAATTTTGTGGCTTTCTTTAAGAGTGTATTTAGGATTTTTGCAATGTCTGCGAAATTTGGAAGGAATCTTCTATAATAGTTGCAGAATGCGACGAATCGCCTAACTTCATCTGCATTCTTTGGAACTGGATCATTTTTTACAGTAATGGTATTCATGCAAAGCGGCAAAGTTATATTTAGGGCAATTAGTTATTTTTATCAGGTAGATTGTGTGAACGTCCCCTAAAACCGATTGTGCATTTTCAGAGATATGTCAGCTGTTAACTTGTGAATAGTTAATAGCCATTTCGTTTTAGTTATGTACATGATTCAATAATATAATTATAATATTGAATAACAATAATTATAATTGAATCATGGTTATGTATTTATAACTAGAAACCATTCTTTCCTTTGTTTTATAATTGTTGCTACGCATTTATTTGGCGGAAAAGACTAAACTTTGAAAAATATAAACAGCTGATTGCTGTTATAAGTTTGCCACCTCGTTTGCTCACCTAAATCGAAGAGCAAATATATCTGGTTTGTGCAAAAGCTTCTCATTACAAATTTTGACAGTTCATTTATAAGGGTGATAAAGTTATCTTGTTTATACCATTTATAAGGGGTTTGCCCATTTGCATGAATACCATTAGTGTCGTATTTGGCTGGGTCAGTCTTGACTCCTTCACTCGTGATAAGATGTCCTAAATATACTACTTCTGGTCGCAAAAAACAACATTTGGCTGCATTCAATTTCAAATTGTGTCTTTGAAGTCTTTCTAAAACTTTTACTAAATTTTGGTTGTGGTGATTTATGCTACATCCATAGATAATTATGTCATCCACGTATAGAAGAGCATTTGATTCTAAGTCTGCTAGTGCAATAGTGAGCATGCGTTGGAAACTGTTTGAAGAGATTTTCAGTCCGAAAGGAAGCCGTTTGAATTGAAAATGTCCGTTTGTTGTAGAGAAGGCTGTCAAAGGTCGTGATTTGTTTTCTAATTCAATTTGATGGAATGAACTGGTTATATCAAGGGTTGAGAACCATTTTGCTCTACCTAACTTGTCTAGAACATCTTCTAGTCTCGTTAAAGGGAATTTGTCATTGACGATTTTGTCATTTAACTTTCTAAAGTCGACCACAAGTCTCCATTTCTTTTTGTCCTCTGTATTCTTTTTTGGTACCAAAAGGAGTGGAGCATTGTATGGACTGAGTGATGTTTCGATAATATCCCTTAGCATTTTCTGAACTTGTTCATTTATCACGTCTGTTTGGGCGTGCGGTAGTCTGTAATTTTTGATGTATACTGGTATGTTGTCTGTCGTTGTTATGTTTTGTTTATAAAAGTTATTGGTTGTTAAAGGTTCGTTATCTAAGTGAAATACATTTTGAAATTTTTTAAAAATGTCTTTTAATTCGTCTTTAATTTGTGTGTCATTACATTGTATATTTAGTATTTCCAAAATTTTACTGAAACGATTTTGTGGGTGTATAGGTCTTTTGCTGTCGTAATTTAAAATATCGTATTTATTTAAAGAATCGGTTTCCAACTGAATGCCATTCAAAATCACTTCTTCATTTGTTGTATTTAAAATTTTTATGTGTGTCATGCCGTTTTTTGGAGCTATTGAGTTACTAAGAAAAATACCTTCTTGTACTTCTTTATTTAAAATTACTTTGTCTTCCGTTAGTTGCAGTTTAATTGGTTGAATAATTTCTGTTCTTGGTGGCACTTTTATTATTAATGTGTTAATGCGGTTTTGAGTGCATAGGCAATGTAATGTGTGAATCGTCAATTAAAATCGAAATGGTGAATGCTTCGTAGTCAATTTTGCAAAGGAATTTGTTCAAAAAGTCTCTACCTAATATACCATCGGTTTCAATTGGGAATTCGAATTTTACTAGTTGAAATTCATGTTTACAGTGTTTCTCTCCAAAATTAAGGTTTAGATTAATGCTACCTAGTGAAAAAGTTTCTTCGGTTGTAATGCCTGTTAACTTGCATTTTTGGTCTGGGTTATAAAAATCATCATTTACCTTTTTACTGATTTTGGATAAAGAAATATCAGCACCTGTCTCGATCAGAAAAGTCATAAAATTATTCTTGTATTTTATTTTTATAAAGTTAGAATTTGTATCCGAGATTTTAAAAATCTTTAATTTTGGCTGATTGGAAAGACTATGTCTTTCGAGCCCTGCTCGTTTCCCTCATTGGTTACTATTCGTATGTTTCGGTTTGTGTGGTTATTTGTGTATCTGTTGTTTTGGTTCTAATTTCGGTTGCTGTTTCTGCCTTGGCTAGCGTAATTATTATTGTTTCTGTTTTGGTTGAAGTTGTTGTTGTGGTTCAGATTTCTGTTATTGTAAGTGTTTTGATTTTGGTTCCTATTGAAATTATTGTTGTATGTTCTTGGTTCATTGTACCTATAGTTTGTGTTTACATTTTGTCTTGAGATATAGCGGGTATTATTATTGTTTTGATGCTGGTTAAATGACCGTTTAAAGTGCATGATTGCATTTGGTGAAGTCAACGACTCATTTTCGAGTTCGAGTGCTAATTCTGTTGCTTCCAATAAATCTTTTGATCGCGCAGCGAAAATAGTTGATTTCAAGTTTTCATTTAGACCTGTCTTAAATGCGTCGAGTGCAATTTTGTTATTGCATTTTATTATGACGTTTTTCTCGAGTTCTGTGGCTTGAGTTCCTAAACTTTCGATTCCTAGTCTATTTAGCCCTTCTATTATGTTAAGTAATTGTTCTTTGTATGTATGTATTCTCAAGTTCCGTTGTTGTAAATTGTTAAGTTTTGTCTGTAATTGTGCTATGGTTGTGATGTCTTTGTATCTGGTTTGTAATTGTTGTTTTAGAATCTCAAAGTTTGATGGTTTCGAACATCTACCTAATGCGGTGCGAACATTAGCCGTTAATTAAGCGTGGTCTATGTATTGTAAGAAATCGATCTTACCTTCATCATTTAACGTTTTGTTAATCAATTCGGCTGTAATAAGAAAACTTTGTAAGTCTCTGAAATTGCCTGAAAAAGTGGGTAATGCCTATGAGGCGGTTTCTAGACTAAAGGCTGCCATTATTTTTATTGATTCTCATTGTTCTTGTTCTTCTTCTTCCATTATTATTTCACCCTCAGTTGTTTTAAGCTGTTCTGAGATTAATTTTATTGAGTTTGAATGAATGCTGCTGAACTCTAATTTCAAAGCTACTAACTCTTTGCTGTCTTTGTATTGATTTGCCGAAAAGTCAAATTGTTCTTTTAAATCATCTAGCTGCTGTTGCTTTGCAAGTAGTGTGGCTCTTGTGTAGCCTCTAGTATAACTTTTTCTTATGTTTTTGAATATTCTATCTACCTCTTGAATAATATTTTCCATCTGTTAAAAATTTTTTTTTTTTATAAATAAGTTTTTTTTTTTGACGTAGAATACGTCGTTCTCGGAGGTAAGTAGGGTGGTTGATAGTGATCAGGTGTCGGTATTTACATTACTTTTTGAGCCTTTGGTGGGCCTAAAGTACTAATCGTACAATGTTGATCTTAGCACTTGTTGGTCTGCTTGATCCTCAATGCGACAAAAATTCATGTTAGAACTGTCTAACTTATATCAATTTTACACAATTACATGAAATATAAAGCCAACATTTGATGTTTTTGTTTGCTTAAACTTGCTACCTATTTATCGACGGCTTCCGGTTTTTCGACGGCGAAGACAGCGCCATCTAGCGTGAAGACATAAATCTTATAATTAAAAAAAAGCATACTTTTGGGGGCATGTTGTTTTTAACAGACTGGCGTAGCCCAGTAATACTGAGTAATTTTGAGGGGCATGCTTTTTTAACAGAATCTGTTATTGAAATGTCAAACGCAGCCAATTAAATATCCGGGCATATTATCGACAGTGAAATTTTGACACATGGGTTGTTGAACTTTATAGCATTGAACAAATTTTGTTTGCTTGTTTAAGTTTTCTACCTATTTATGGACAGTTTCCGGTTTTATCGACAAAAGCATAAAATTTGTATGGGAGCGCCCCTAAGGAGTGGTCGGAGGGAATAGGTGTCAAAGGCAAAAATGTTCCTTTTGCAAAAGTAATGGGGGTTGGTGATACATATTAACCCTCTCCGGCACTCTCTTAAAGGTCATATCCTCAGGTGTATGGAATAAATATTTTTAAAAAAGATGTCATCAAAAGCGAATTGAATAATTCTACGTCTTGTGTTACGACATAGTCGAAACTACTGTATCTTTTTTTTTTGTTTTTCTTAAACCATTTTTATGTAGAGTATATAATATATTAATTTTTTTGTTAATAATCCAAATTACAACAGTATTTACAAAATAGTTGTTTTTCGCGTTCTATGAACTGAAATCTACTTAACCTAATTTTACATTTAGAGCATCTAAAACATTCTTGGTGCCAATTATTGTTATTGTATTGAAAATATATTATTTTCCCTATATCTATTATTTTTTTTACTACACCCTGCGCAATGCTTATTAAATAGTATACCATAACAACCTTGGTATTTACAGAGTATTGCTCGATTCATTATTTGAGTTTTGAATAAGTTTTATTTCATTTATTAGGTCTTTTTTTTTTTGTAATTAAAATTTTTTTTTTTCAAATTAAATTTATTTTTTGTTTTTTTTTGTTGAGTTGCTTGCGGATAGTGTCAATCTCTAACCATATCGCATTAGCAAAGTCCCAGCTTGGCTGCTTTTCTTCTCTTGTGATGCTTAGAAGGTGTACCAAACGCTTGCGTAGCTTGAATTTCGTGCCACCGCGTTTCTTCTGAATCCCGATGTCTACTTTGGGAATCGCTGTCAGCTTTTCTTCCTCTCGTCGCATCAGACGTTTTCTGTAATCCTCAATCGTTATTGGTTTTGGACCGATGGGTAGTGGAGTGTAGACAGGAATCGGTGTTTCTTCTGCTGATGTCGTCGTTTTCTGTGGTACGTATTCGTCCATTAATTCAACGATAATTGTGTCTCACAGTAATTTTAGTCTCCAAGTCGGAGTGGCAGGATCGCCATGTAAGGTGTATAGGGAAGTTTAGGTAAGATTTTTGTTTATAACGGCAGAGTTTGCCTTCGCTATAGCTATATTCTTGCCGACTTGAACAAAGTTCAAGGCAAGAAGAGAATATTAATATTAAAACAAGGCAGAGAACTGCCGACTTGAATTAGTAGTTAAATTCTGATTTATTCTTTGCCAAGACCGGCTTTTTATTTCTTTACAAAAACTGTTATACTTAAAATCTAGATCTATAGTTAATCTATATTTACATATTAAAATACTTATGTTTAATTTTGCGTTTCATTCTCGCACTTAAATTAGTATCTCCAAATTTCATATTTTGGGTTGACGAATGAAATTTAGGCACAGTCATAAAAATTGAGTGAGTATTGAAAACGCACTCAATTCCGATGCGTAGTGTCTACAACATTCGCATGCATTGAGTGCAGCGCACATCGATAGTGCAGTGAAAGCATATTTGTCACTCAATGCATTGCCGCTTGTTTACGAAAAGAATTGATGAAACGTAGGGTCTGTATGGGCACACTACACTAGGAACTCAATTTCCTTTTTCAAATATTCACTTATCAATATTTAATGTGACGTTCGACTCTCTTAGTGCTTTAAAAACTCTTTTTAATTTCTCAAACATTTCCGGAACCATCTGGCTACCCACCAAAATGTCATCCATATAATGAATCATATCCCCAGCCAGTGTCTTTTCTTCAATTTTCGCCATCAACTTTTGAAAAACCACGGGCGCGTTTTTAAGTTCGAACGGTATTCTTTTAAGCTCATAGAGTCCGCCAGTCGTTATGAAAGCCGTGTATTTTCTGCTCTCTGGTTCGATTAGAATTTGATAATATCCACTGTTTAAATTTAAGGTAGTGTTGCCAGATAAGTTGAGCTTCTTTCCCCTAAATCTGAAAAAATTTGCTGAATTTTCCCCTAAAAATAAAAAAAACCCCTACAATTTTTTTGAGTTAATTTATTGAATACTTTGTTAAATTGATGTAAATAAATACAATATCAAAATAAATTTTTGAACTAAAAAAAAAAATCACATTAGTTTTTTTGTACATAGTAATTCATTGAGGAACTTAACTCAACTGGAGTTAAGTTGCGTAATTCAAGGGGCACGGACGTGCCGGTCGACCTTCCCCTTGCTCGTTTTTATTAATTGTGTTTTGGTCGTATATGTCCAATCGTGCCGTCGGTGTTTTGTGTTTTTTGCATTAAAGTGAAAGTGTTAAAGTTAAATGTTAAATTAAATGCTTTTAATAAAACTAAAAAGGAAAAGAATAAAAAAAAAAAAAAAAAAAAATAAAATAAATAAAATAAGCATAAATAAATAAACAAAAACAATATATATATATATGCAAAGCAAGAAATGAACAAAGGAAAAACAGCAACTACAGATTCACAGCTGAACAACAACAACAACAAAAACCAGCAGGAACCTGTTTTTACAGCAGCCGCCAGCAGCAATAACAACATCGCTTGAGTTTTTTTTTAGCTAACCACGCGAGGGGCTTTTCTATGCTCCTCGCAGCGTAAGTAATTGTTGTTTTTTCGTGTCCGTCTGTTTCTCCATCCTCTCCGATTAGTTGCAACTGTGAGTGAGGTTGCACTGTAAGCAGAATTGTGCTGAGGCAAAGGCATAACACTTGCCTCTGTACTTTTCGTTTATGCTCTCGGTGTTATTCTCTTTGCAGTTGTAGCTAATTACCCACATACCTTTTCTAGTTTTAAAATTTACACTGTAAGAAAATGTCGGGTCATTTTCGTATAGATTTTTGCAATGTGCGTGGACTGAGGAGGAATTTTTTCTCGGTTTATGCATATTGTACTCTTAATACGCCTCAAATAATGGCACTGAGTGAGACCCAGGTGAGCGAGGATGCAGATCCACTGGATTTTCATATACCTGGGTATCACTTACTGCCATTCTTTTCTTTGCATAGGGGGATCGCCCTTTTTATAAGAACAGATGTAGCATATCAGTGCGAGCGGAGTCTGAGCGTTACCGATCCGGAGTTTTGTTCCATGTGGGCGAAGTTCAGGGTTCGATCGCACTTGATGCACTTTTTCTACGTGTATAGAAGTCCGAATTTAGGGAGGGAGTCCACTTTTAACAAATTGGACTCTCTCTCTGATTCAATAACGCACATTTTGGGGTTGTTCCCTGACAGCGAGATCGTTGTTGCCGGCGATTTCAATGTCCACAACCCGGCTTGGTTATGCCATTCGGGGGCAACAACACCTCAGGGACAATATGTTGAGCTCTTTGCTGAATCGAACCAACTGATTCAACTAGTGAAGGAACCAACTTTCATCCCTAGAGTTGGTCTGCCAAGCCACAAAGTCCCAGACCTTTTTTTGACTTCACATCATGAGAAATATGAAGTGAGTGTCCATGCACCTCTTGGTAACTCGGACCACTGTACCATATCCGCTGCTTTTCCATATTCTAGCCTATGCACTTCTACGCCTAAAGCCCCGAAGAGGATCGCTTAGTTTTATGGAAGAGCAAATTGGATTGCGTTAAATAATTTTTACCGCAATTTTAGTTGGAAATTATGTTTCGCTGATAGAAATGTAAATGCCGCGGCTCTTATGGTACAAAAAATAATTTTATTGGGCATGAGGTCTTTCATCCCCAGTAAAATGAGAAGTATTAAACCAAAAGACCACTCCTGGTTTAATGAGACTTGCAGGATTGCAGTCAGGTCCAAAGAGGAAGCCTTTCAGAATTGGCATTCCAACAAGAATGCTGATACCAGAAGACTTCGCATTGAGGCTAGGAATCGCTGTAATGGAGCTTTAAAACGCGAAAAGTTTCTTCACGAAACTCGCATTCGAGAACAGGTTCTTCTCTGCCCCAAAGGGAGCAAAAACTTTTGGTCATTCGTTAAAAGAGTTAAAAATCAGACGTCCTCGTCGATTCCTGCTCTTTTAAAGGGTGACCAAATCTTCACTGACTCGGCTGATAAAGCGAACCTATTGGCTGGAATGTTTGCACAAAATTCCACAATTCCGGCTAGCAATCAGCCACTGCCGTCTATAGAGAATAGATCGTCTTCGATGCAGGAGATTTATTTTCGAACGAGAGCAGTTAAAAGAGTCCTTGCAAACCTCAATGTAAACAAATCCTCTGGCCCCGATGGTATACCACCAATTGTGCTTAAAATGTGTGCTTCTACACTGGCTCAACCTTTGCGTAACCTTTTCAACATCTCATACAGGACAGGAGTATTTCCATCTTGTTGGAAGGTTGCGAATGTTCAGCCGGTACCTAAGAAGGGCGATGCCACGAACCCTGAGAACTACCGACCCATAGCGATATGCTCTACGCTCTCCAAAGTCATGGAGAGTGTAATAAACTTCCACCTTATGAACTATCTGGAGCGCAACGAATTGCTGAGCGACCGTCAATATGGCTTCCGAAGGGCTCGCTCTACTGGTGACCTAAAGGCGTTCCTAACAGAGAAATGGAACCAATGTGTTCACTTCTTTGGTGAAAGCAGGGTTGTTGCTCTGGATATTTCTAAGGCGTTTGACCGAGTGTGGCATAAAGCGCTCGTGTCAAAACTAATTGCATATGGTGTAGGTAGTAACTTTGCTCGATGGATCACATGTTTTCTTAAGGACAGGTCGATTCGTGTCGTGGTCGACGGTATTTCATCCAGTGAACATGCCACCGTAGCTGGAGTGCCACAGGGTTCAGTCCTATCGCCAACTTTGTTTCTGGTTTTTATAAACGACCTTCTGTGGTTGACTCATAACCCAATTCATTCGTTTGCGGATGACAGCAGCATTTGTCATTCATATTCTTTCAAAAAACGCCCGAGCTCTTTGGAGATTGAGAGAAAGAGGCAACATATGAATGACACACTGCTTAATGACTTGCAAAAAATCTCCGAGTGGGGGCTTGCTAATAGAGTCGAGTTTAATACTAGCAAGACTCAGTGCTGTCTGTTAACTCACAAACGAGTGAATTGCCCCTTAGCACCCCTTAATATGAACGGTATGGATCTCGCGGAGTCAGATGCTCTTGACGTTCTGGGCATATCAATCAGATCTGATCTTCGCTGGAACGATCACATTTTCGATGTGTCGAAAGAAGCGGCCAAGTGCTTAGGTTTTTTTAAAACGGTGTAAGAAATACTTCACTCCTACTGATCTACGCGTGATCTATACCTCATATATAAGGCCGAAAATGGAGTACAATTCGCACATTTGGGCAGGAGCTTCAAGATCTAATTTGGAGCTTCTGGACCGAATTCAACGACGTGCGATATATCTGATAGGAGATGAAAACATTTCATCTTCTCTCAATTCTCTTGGGCATCGACGCAATGTTGGTTGTCTTAGCCTTTTGTATAGGTACTACCATGGGAAGTGTTCAAGGAAGATACATGACCTGATGCCACCAGCTCGTGTGTTTCCCAGGTCCACTCGGGCAGCGCACCAAGCCCATCCATATACCATTACCTTGATGTGCAATAGAACCTCGCATTACCGAGATAATTCGTTCTTCGGTCGTACAATAAAATTGTGGAACAATCTCCCTGCGAGCGTGTTCCCCGGCAGTTTTGAACTATGTAAATTTAAAACTAATCTTCACCGACACTACTCCATCTTTCCACCCTCCAACTAACTATCACCCTTCTTCCGAATCAACACAATGCTTTCGCATTTATAGGGGGCATCCCCTGAGCGTTGGTTTAGTAAAAAAAAAAAAAACGAAAAAAAGTAAATTTTTTAAAAAACATAAGGCATATATACTGTATTTTATGAAAGTATTTTTTTGAACTATTTAGATTTTTTCTACTAAATTTTAGTAAAATAAAAACTGCTTAATAAATTTAGAGACATACTTCCACGTTTTTTCTAATTTTTGTTTTTTAAAATTTTTCCTTTTTTTTTTTTGTTGGTTACAAATTCAATGTAACCTTTCAATTCAGTCATTAAAAAATAAAAAAAAAAACATATTTAAATAAATGCTTTCTCGTCGTCAGAATTTAAAACAGCCTCTCATATCACACATATTCTGGTGCTATTTCGCTCATTCAACAAACAATCAGCTGCGAAGCATTATTTTTTCAATGGTACGCAATTGTTTTGACTCACTTTGACAAAATAAACCTTGTAAGAGCTAAAACAAAATGAAAAAGAGAACACAAAAGGGTGCATCAAATGCAAAAAAAATACAGTTCATAGTTGATGTTGCCACTTCTTTTAGAAACCACTAAAAATTCTCAAAAAACACTAACAGAAAAATAAAATCCCCTAAAGTTTTCCCCTAAGCATTTTTGACCCCTAAATTTTCTACTAAACCGAAAAAAACCCTAAATCTAGGGGAAAATCCCTTAATCTGGGAACACTGATCTAAGGATGTAAAGTATTTGAACCTCTTGGCTTCTTGCAATTGTTCGTCTATATTGGGTGTTGGATAAATCTCCTTCTTCATATGTTGGTTTATGCGTCGATAGTCTACGCACAAACGTTCTCCACCACCCTTTTTCTTTACTATTAGAATAGGACTAGCGTACATAGAATTCGATGTTTGAATGATATCGTTTCGTTCGAGTTCATCTATAATTTCAGCTACGAGCGCACGTTTGGGCTCTGGAACTCGATAAGGTCGTTGTACTATCGGCTTATCTGGGGCCTTACTCTGTAACGCGATTCGAAAAGCAATGCGATTCGAAAATTAAATGCGTTTCGAAAGTAAAATCGCACTGTGTAACTCTTTCGCGTCAATGACGATGATATTAACTTTCCGTTTCGTCAAATATTCGATTAAAGTGAGCATTACTGATTATTAAACGTCAAAAATGCGAAATCAGTGTGAAGAAACAGAAGAAATAAACAAAAATTAAAAGTCAACATTAGGATTGAGAGGAAAGGATCGAGAGGAGAATCTTAAGGGATCGATCAAATGTTATGGGGCTCAGTGATAAAAGGTAATTGATATAGTTAATTTGTTGTTCTTTGCATTAATTTTGTTTTTTTCAGCTTCATCAAAAATTGTCGCTTTTTTGTATGTACTCAACAGCATCCATATTGAGGTCCGCAGAGATCGACAGCAGTTCCGGAAATGATAAAATTAGCGGCCACCTTGAAGTTTCTTGGCCAGGGTGGATATCAACATGCAATTGGCAAGGATAGCCATCTAGGCTTAGCACAGCAAACCGTCTCTACATGTGTGTTTGAAGTTTGCTGTGCAATTGAAAAAGTTCTCTGCGCAAGGCATATAACCTTTGAAATGTCATAGGCCGAAAAAAGAGACTCTAAAAGGAACTTATTTTTACAGTCCCAGATTCCAGGAGCAATTGGAGTGGTGGATGGCACCCATATCCAAATTATAAGACCCACTGAGAACGAGCATTTGTTTTCCAACAGGAAGTTAAAGCACAGTATGAATGCTATGGTGGTAAATATAAAGGAAACTATTAAATTCCTTGAAGAATCTACTTTTTATACTTGTTTAGATATGCGATCAAAAAATGCTCATAAGAGCTGTAAATGGCAGATTTGGAGGTGCATGCCACGATTCCCATGTATGGAATTTATCCAAAGAAAGGCAGTATTTGGAAAGAAAATTTGAAGAAGGTGACAGAGGAACGTAGATTCTCGGTATGTTTTGATGTTTCATTTGTCATTTGTTCAATTTTGTCTCACAGGTGATTCTGGATATCCGCTAGAAGGGATATCTCTCCTAAAACATTATTCAACGAAAAGTTCTCCAAAGCAAGATCGATCATTGAAAGAGTATTTGGGGTACTCAAAGGAAGATTTAGATGTCTGTTAGCTGCAAGAGAGCTACACTACTCTCCAAAAAAGCAGTTCAAATTTTAAACGTTTGTTGTGCCCTCCATTACATATATTTGTTGCATAACGTTGAACTGACTTGCGACATACCAGCCGGAACAGACGATTTATTTGCTTCTCTCAGTGCTAATGCAGCGGTAGATGCAAATCTAAGAAATATTGCTACAAATATCAGAGAACAAATAAAAAATAAACTAATTTCAGAGAACTTCCAATAATGATAATAATAAAAAAAAAATATACTATTATTTAAATACATGTCTAATAATTTACTTATATCAAAATTCTAGAAGACAGAGTTTTAGGGGTTTGTTCTTTTATTTTATAATTAAATTAATTATATATATAATTAAATTAATTATATAATATTTTCATAAACGCACTTCACTTTTTTCACCCAAACCAAGAACCAATGAAAGCTTAGTATTTTTGTAAATTCATTTTATTTATATTTATACTTTTTTTTTATTGTGAGCGTAAACCATCGCGTATATCTTTTAGAACCTTAATGCAATTCTCATGGTATTTAATCTGATTTTCGACTTGGTTCCGCAGAAGGTTTTCTTTGCCCTTAGTAGTGGACACAGATCGGTGCGGCTGCGGTGAGCATGTGCCAAGGTTAGCGTTCTCAGATGTTGTGCTGTTCATCCTGGCTCTGCCCGAACTAGTTTCCTGCTCAATATCTTGAGGGTGTATGGAGGAGCTGGAAGCTTGTTTTGCACCGAACTCCATGACACCGTTCGTCCATGGAGATTAACTGCGTCACTTGCTCCTCCAATGAGGTAAGCGGAAGAAATTTTGATGGAACGCCACCAGTACCTGCTATGGAAAGCTAGTTTCGACGCAGCTTCGAACGTAGGTGATTTTTATAGTCTGCCCAAACCTATGCGTTTTTGTTGTTAGCTTACTCGGAATGTATTTGAAACGGACTAAATGCTTACCTTCTTCCATCCAACAATGTCTCGAGAAGGTGGCCAGGCAGCATTTAAATCACCTGTCAGTCTCTGCCAAAGATTGTTGGCACACGTTTTGGCTGTGGAAGTCTTCAAATGTCCCTTTGTCAAGTCGGGATGCTCTGACAAAAAATCAATTAAAATTTGAAACTGCCAGGGCTTCGTGAAAGCGTTCTTTGACATAGAGTCCCTGTTAATTAAGTAAAAAAATGTTTTAATATTACATAATCATATTAATGTGGCGACCGTGGCGTAGTTGGTTAAAGTGCGTGGCCACTATGTCAACGAACTTTGGAGACCCAGGTTCGTACCCCAGCAGCGACACCTACGGCCGCCACCTCTCTGCAGACAATGGAAAACCTCAGAGAGTAATCAAAATGCCATGTAAAGCTTCTTGAGAACGAGAACATTCCGTTCATCGCCGTTCGGAGTCGGCGTTAAGCATGTAGGTCCGGTTCTAGGTCAATTGTGTACAAACTTAGTAACGCGCCCAACACAATTGATCATAAGAAGCTAGGTCAAAGTCCTTTCAAGGGCTGAAATGGCCAGTTATTTATTTATTTTTTTATTTTAATCATATTAATAACAATACAAACTTACATTGGTATCAATTTTGTTCTTTTGCGCAAGCCAACAACCTATCGAATAAAATTTCCGAAAATCGAACGAGTCTGACATTCGCGTTGCCAAGTGCCGAAAATGCTATATACGAAGAGGGATAAAATGAAATGCGAATGTCAGATTTTTTAATGCGAAAGTCTGATTACAGAGTGTCATTTTTCCGAAATCGAACAATTTCACGTTCGAATCGCGTTACAGAGTAAGGCCCCTGAATCTACAACAATTTACATTTTAACAAGATCGGTCTTACCTATTTCACTCAAATTGCTAGCGAATACATCCTGAAACTCCTGCAGTACTTCAGATAATTCAGTCAGAATTATTTCGTTCTAAATACCGCATTTAACATTTTCTAATTTTATCGGTAGTGTTTAAGTAGCAGATATATTTCTTACAACTTTTTTTTTATTTTGGTGCACGACTCGAATTCAAATTAACCGTTATGCACATTTGCTTCTCTATCTTTGAACAAGTCCTGCCCGAGGAGGATATCGGAAGACAAAAGATCATCGTCAACAATGCACAACTCTATCTGACACCACAACATATCGATTTGAAGTTCAACAGTAATTTTTTCCTTTGCAAAACGCGCACCACCGCGCAAGCCATTAATTTTTAATGAACATTTTTCACGATTGCATTGAAAAGTATTTGCTACGGCTCGACGAATCATATAGCACTCACTACCAGTATCGATAAACGCCACAACACTTTGTCCATTTATGTAAACCAATTTTTCGAATGGATTGTTTTGAAAATCACAATTTATTTTATAAACATTGGCTTAAGATTTACAACATTTTTCCGGTGTGTCTTTTGGATGCACTTTTTGACAACTTTCGCACCTCTTTCGTCGCTGTGGTTTTGTGCACTCATTTGAAAAATGTCCTTTTTCGTTGCAGTTATAGCAAGTAATGTTTTTAAATTTTGCACTTTATTAAAACCTTCGGTATCACTTTTGATGTAGAATACGTCATTCTCGGAGGTAAGTAGGGTGGTTGATAGTGATCAGGTGTCGGTATTTATATAACTTTTTGAGCCTTAGGTGGGCCTAAAGTACAATGACCGTACAATGTTGATGTTAGCACTTGTTGGTATGCTTGATCCTCAATGTGACAAAAATTCATGTTAGAACTCTCTAACTTATATAAATTCTACACAATTACATGAAATATAAAGCGAACATTTGATGTTTTTGTTTGCTTCAACTTGCTACCTATTTATCGACAGTTTCCGGTTTTATCGACAAAACCATAAAATTTGTATGGGAGCCCCCCTAAGGAGTGGTCGGAGGGAATAGGTGTCAAGCGCAAAAATGTTCCATTTGCAAAAGTAATGGGGGTCGGTGATACATATTAACCCTTTCCGGCACAAACACAATAAAATTTGTATGGGAGCCCCCCTAAGGAATAGTCGGAGGGAATAGGTGTTAAAGGCAAAAATGTTCCTTTTGCAAAAGTAATGGGGGTCGGTGATACATATTAACCTTTTCCGGCACTATTTTAAAGGTCATATGCTCAGGTGGATGGAATAAATAAACAAAAACCCATAAAATTTGTATGGGAGCCCTCCTAAGGAGTGGTCGGAGGAAATAGGTGTTAAAGGCAAAAATGTTTCTTTTGCAAAAGTAATGGGGGTCGGTGATACATATTAACCCTTTCCGGCACAAACACAATAAAATTTGTATGGGAGCCCCCCTAAGGAATAGTCGGATGGAATAGGTGTTAAAGGCAAAAATGTTCCTTTTGCAAAAGTAATGGGGGTCGGTGATACATATTAACCCTTTCCGGCACTCTTTTAAAGGTCATATGCTCAGGTGTATGGAATAAATAAACAAAAACCATAACATTTGTATGGGAGCCCCCTAAGGAGTGGTCGGAGGGAATAGGTGTCAAAGGAAAAAATGCTCCTTTTGCAAAAGTAATGGGGGTCAGTCATACATATTAACCCTTTCCGGCACAAAAACCATAAAATTTGTATGGGAGCCCCCCTAAGGAGTGGTCGGAGGCAAAAGGTGTCAAAGGCGAAAATGTTGCTTTTACAAAAGTAATGGGGGTCGGTCATATTTATTAACCCTCTCCGGCACTCTCTTGAAGGTCATATGCTCAGGTGTATGGAATAAATATACAAAAACCATAAAATTTGTATGGGAGCCCCCCTAAGGAGTGGTCGGAGAGAATAGGTGTCAAAGGCAAAAATGTTCCTTTTGCAAAAATAATGGAGGTCGGTAATACATATTAACCCTCTCCAGCACTCTCTTAAAGGTCATATGCTCAGGTGTATGGCATAAATATACAAAAACCATAAAATTTGTATAGGAGCCCCCCTAAGGAGTGGTCGGAGGGATAAGGTAACAAACGCAAACATGTTCCTTTTCCAAAAATAATGGGGGTCGGTGATACACATTAACCCTTTCCGGCACTCTTTTAAAGGTCATATGCTCAGGTTTATGGAATAAATAAACAAAAACCATAAAATTTGCATGGGAGCCCCCCTAAGGAGTGGTCGGAGGGAATAGGTGTCAAACGCAAAACTGTTCCTTTTGCAAAAGTAATGGGGGTCGGTCATACATATTAACCCTCTCCGGCACTCTTTTAAAGGTCATATGCTCAGGTGTATGTAATAAATAAACAAAAACCATAATATTTGTAAGGGAGCCCCCCTAAGGAGTGGTCGGAGGGAATAGGTGTCAAAGGCAAAAATGTTCCTTTTGGCAATGGAAATGAAGCCAAATATTGAGTATTTCATGCTCATGTTGTGCAAATCTGCGCAAGCATTAACAATTCTGCTAGCAAATCCTGGCTCATACATGAGAACTCTCTGTCTTGAAAGACACCGCCACCTACTTTTCAGAACGCCAAAAAACCTTTCCACACAATTTCTTGCTTTGCATAGAGCCTGGTTGTATCGATGCCTGGGAGTACCTTCTGGCTGATTTGGAAGAGGTGTCATGAGCCATGGTTCCAACGGGTAGCTAGAGTCACCTGTAAGCAAAAGGTTTTTATAAATTTTACAGAATTTTTAGTTGTAAATACAAACGCACCAATTAAAAATGCGCGACGGGTCCCACGATCATATGCTCGTTGCATAACTTGCCTAGCAGCGCATGCGTTCCAAATGTAGGCATCATGACGAGCTCCGGGATACCTCGCGTTTACATTTAAAATCTTCAGATTCGGATCGCAAATCTTATGGAAAAATATTGGAATAAGTTCAGTTTGTAGTTTTTATTAAATTTTACAATTTACCATTTGTATATTTATCGAATGGTATCCATGGTGGTTTACATATGCTTCCTCGTGCTGTGGTGTCCCAACGATGGCTACGTGGGAGCAGTCAATTGCCCCAATGGCACCATCAAAAGACTGGGGCGCTGTCCTAAATAGATCGACCGCTGCCTGACACTCAATGTGAGTTATGGGGAAACGCACATTTGATCGAAATATTTGATCATTTATGGCATCTGTTACCCTATGGATGGACCGGCTCACAGAAGACTGACTCATGGTGATGCCTGACTGCTCCCCTACAGGTCGTTGATAGCATCCAGTAGCATAGAATCTGAGCGCAGCAAATAGCTAGTTAAAGATGTTTAGGATTAATACATTTGAAACATTCACTTTTTGCTTCTCTCCTGATTTTCTGCCGATAAAGCGGAGTTTGTCCGTTGTTCTAAAGAATTTCGTATCGACTCCAATAAGCTGCACGTTATTTCGGGCGTCAACCGATACAATTGGACGAATTTGGATTGCTCCAAATCGAAAGGGCTGTCCGTCCAACCGATACAATTGGACGAATTTGGATTGCTCCAAATCGAAAGGGCTGTCCACTTGCCGAAGAGCTGCTCTTTCTGCTGCGTCTTGTCGCATTTCCATTCCACTATATAAAGCAGTTGCATCCATGCCCAAAAACTGGAAAGCCATTTCTAATGTTGTTTCTATTAATTAAAAAAATTTATTTTGGAAAATAACTCTAAAATTGGAAAAATTAAGATTCACTTGTTTACTTACTTGCTCAACGATAAGTTTTGTTTCGTTTCCGACGTCTTTAAACTTGTAGCTAGGCCAGATACAAATATTGTCTTATAACTGTCAAAATAAATGACATAAATAGCTTAGGTTATATTTGGGAATGCGAGTTAAAGACAATCGTAGCCGAGAGGACTTAACGATAACGAAAATTGTAGTTAACGCGTTTGGGAATCCCGCTACTGGTGTCACCACAGGCAATTAATTATTGCTGATCAGCTGTCTTTTGTCATATGGCTATTTGGCCAGAAATATGTGGTTAAAATTTCAAGTCGATATCTCAAAAAATAACAAAGTTATCGCATAGTGAATGAACCGCCTTCCAGAGCGCGCAGGGCTAACTCTTATTTTCAAACTCGTTTTTCTCGAAGCCATGTTTTCAAAGTCGGTGACCAAGATTTCTCAGAACTCAGTGAACCGATCGTTTTGATTTTTTTGCAGGCTTATAGTACATTCGCACTGGCCCGAAATTGTTTAAATTTGTGAGATGATTTCGGTTGAAATTGTGAGTGTTCATACTGAATTGAAGTAATTTCGTTTGACGTTTATTTGTTGACTTTTTCGTTTATTTGTTTACGTTTTTATTCAAGAGAAAAAAACATTGCATCGTTTATTGAAATCTCTATAATATATCAACAGAATACGGGACTAATGATATAGCTGAATGAAATATGCAGCACAAAATACACTAAAGACAACGCCGGTCATTGAAAGAAAGAATAAAGAACCTGCAAATAAATATCAACTCAAGAAGACAGCAGTGGATGCTTATGGTCTTTGCAGCCAGACTATCATCACAATGTTGTCATCCATTATTATGGACACCAAGCATTTCATCCACTTTCCCATCCACACATTTAAAAGAAGCTCCAGGAATCCACAAATTCCTTTTTTTTCTATAAATTATCAAAAATTCAAATGATGTGTACAAAATTTTTATTTAGATCCAACTTAAGAAACTGTAGATTAAAATAACATAAAAACTACTAGAAAAGCGTATCCTCTGACCGGATATATTCGCCAATATCTGATTGATGAAAGCACACCGTCATAGGATCCGCCGCTTTGCATTCCGTCGTTGACCGGCCCAGAACGCCAAAGCCAAGAGGCAAGTCATTCATTGAGTAGACTACAACACCCTGGTACTGACCAGCATTTTCTGTGATACGTCCCAGACCAGATGTAGGAATATGATTACCATAAAGATATTGCTGCTCGAAAAATGGCTTGACCCACACCTTGTATTGGGCATAGGGTGCCAAGTAATAGAGTGCGGTGATGTGAAACTTTAGTTTATTTGTTTTGGAAAATTTGCCAAAACATGTACCCAAACAGATTAGCTTATCAGGTCCCAAACATTCTGATAGTTTTAAAATGCGCTCTGAAACGTAATAGACACGATCACGGTGCTCGCGGAAGCAGTAGGTTCCGTCTGGGCGATCTATCAACTGCTTCACATTGGTGCCAATGTATTTAGAAAGCTTTTCAAAGAGAATTTTTGCGCGTTCATCACTTAAACGTTTCATTATATTTTCCAACACATTCAAAAATACGATAAAATTATTAATATTTTGACGGATTATTTTGATTGACAATATATTTATTGGCAGTGCTGCCAAATTTGGTATCAAAATACCTGGGTTGCCTTACAATTTAACTCAATTTCGTGGTCAATTTCGATGAAATTGAGATTGGTTCCTAATTTCATTTGAAAGTTTTTCTATGGCTAAATTAAGCAATTTCTACTTAATTTCAGCCGAAATTGAGAATATGCTCGAAATTGCTCAATTTCGGCCCAGTGCGAACGTACTATTATTTTATTCATTATAGTCTCGTACTTGTCATAGGATTTTTTTTTCGTAGCTTCGTTCATTAGTTATAGGCAAAATAATGACGAATTTTTGGTCGAAAATCGTTAATTTACGTTCGGAAGGTCGCCATTTTGTGTAAAATCGATATTTTCAAAATCGACTATGACAAGTACGAGTTTTAGGTATCTAGTTTAAATATATATTTCATTTTTTGTTTCAGATGAATTTGGGAGGAGCAATCTTGGTCACCGCATTTCACCTTTTTTTCACAGCGCTATATAAAAAAATGCTGTATCTCGTTAATATTAAATTTTTTTTTTAATAAAAAAAAACACTAAACATACCCTCGAATGTGTATATTTTTAGGTATAAAAACCCTTATTTAAAAATATCCCTTAGGTTTCCTTAAAAAAATTCACAAACATGACATTTTTTTCAGCCCCTTAAAACAAAGTTTTGTGTGTTATCAAGATATTTATCGTGACATATATTGCTCTTCATGAGCAATGAGAGGTCCGTCCTGGCAATATGTCGCAAATAAATCCCACACTTATTTCATTGGAGAAAAAAATGTAATATCACTCAAAATTTGTGAAATAGTCCCAAAAGAAACTCTAAAAAACCATTGAGAGTGTGAGAATATGAACATTTGTGACAGCGGTCAAAATATGTTCATTCTTGCACGGTGTCGATACAGCATTCACCGGACAAAACAGTATTTCTGGGTAGTAAAATTAAAGATTTGGGCTTTTAAGTAGATAAAAAGTACATTTTTTTAAGAAAAGTGCTACCATTGTACTACAACAGTATGAAGAAAATAGTTGTAGAAAATCCTTGTTGCAATAAAGTGTAAGAGAAAAAGTAATGGAACTGAATGAAATGTCAAAATCTGTCCGCCGTTCTTTTTCTACCGTGTAACATACCAGTGTGCAAAATGTGGAAGACAGTAAAAAAAATTCATTGCACGCAGGGCAAACGCATGGTATAATAATACAAGGGAGCATTGACAGTTGCTTGGGATATCATATACTGTCAAAAAATATACTCAAAAAGAGAGCGCTCACAATCCGCCATTGAAAACACAAGCAATGTTGAAAACGTTGAAGTGAAAAAAAAACAACAACCACAGCAGCTGCATATGTATTTCCACAAAAAGCTGTTTTTGACGGTTTATGTTTTCCTGTTGAAGAGAAAATAAGCAGTTGTCAATGCTACCATGTATTATTATACCATGGGCAAACGGTCACCGTGTAATATGGGCCCAAAGATTTAAGCGCTGGTGAAAATCTTACCTTTGTCAGCTAAACTTACCACTCTAATAAGAAAATCACCAGCAAACATATAGGAAAAAACAAATTTAGAATTTTTGTCCAAACATTCATTCATATACAAACTACATACAATAGAGATTTAAATACAAAGATATAGTTGTTGAATAAAATTTAATTATGTTTTTCTGTTAACAATAGCACTTGCCATAGAACATTTGTTTTTATTTTAAATTCAATTTTTTTCTATCTTTTTCTATCACACCTAGAATAGAGTGACAATAGGTGTGTTTTTTTGGCATCGCTATATACGCTTGTCCAAAAAAACGCTTATCGGTGCTTAATATTTCGCTTAACTTTTTTGTTAAAAACTTGGCAGCATTGCGTGTTACTGTCAAATATTGATTATTATTATTAATTAGCACAAATTGACAAATTTTATTTTTATCAAACTGTAACACATTTTCTGCTCAAAATAGAAAACTCTGAGGAAACTCAAGTAATTATACTAACAAATTTTGCTATAACGCTGCGCTTGTATTAGAACACATCAAAGGCAAATTCTATGTAAGCACTTAATTACTTATGAGGCGCTTAAAAAGAGTTGGAAACACCAAGTGTCGTCAGGTTGCTCAACACTTGATCCTTCTAACGAAGATGTGGGCGTCCTCTTCTATGACATGGATAATACTGACCTCACCATGTTGAGCCAGTCAGACACGTTGCCACATGAAGATCACCGCCATGACTCTCCCGCGTTGCCTTGTGAGGATCGTCTTCTCCATATCTTCAGCTTCTTCAAGCTATAGTTCCGAAGAATCTGAGTGTGAGACTTAGATGCAAATGCTAAAATTTTATAGAAACCATTGATCCATTTGGCGACAATGACTTCAGATGTCATATGCGGCTGCAGCGACCAACTATGAATACCTCATAGGTATTAATACAATTTTTCTTTTTCACGGCTCCACTTCTTGCGTTTACTGTTAGAATATATAAAAATTGAATTCTTTTGTACTAGCAACATAGCCGTATAAGTTTAATGATATCTTACCACTCATTGTTGGCCATTCTGTGTAAATAGAATATAATTTATTATTTGTTTCTTTGTTTACTTTTGATTGTGATTATTTTTTTATTTTATGTACATAAACATGGTTGTTTTTCAAAAAGTGATGCCAATAAATTACGTAGACTCTCATTTTCTTGATCTGGCAATAGTGTTTCTATCGGCGACTATGAGCTAAGCGGCTATAATCCTATCTTAGCTAAGCAATTTTTTGTATGAAAAATGTTGTTAAGCGTATATAGCGAAGCCAAAAAAACGCACCTAATACTTACATATCTGTATTTGCAAAATTTGGACTGTATTTTTTATGGACTTTTATAAACAATATTCTTGTTCAGCTAAACACAATTTTTTTAGCCTTTTAGACAAAAGAAACTAGACTTTTTGGGGAGTAGTATCGAAATTAATAGCTATCGTACACACATATGACCAGTGGTGGATTAACCCTAGGCAGTGAGTGGGCTCGAGCCCACAGCGGAAAATTTTTAGGGGCGCCAAATTTTGGCAAAAACAATAGAACAATTTGTTTTTTTTATTATATTAGGGTAAACTTAAGCAAAGTCGAGACTTCGTTGACGTCTAAAAAATTTGTTAATAAAAGAATAGTCATTGAAACATTAAAAGGTTGACTTCAAATCAATTTTTATTGAAAACAAACCATAAAAGTATAAATAAATTCATTTTTAGAACGTTAAAATAAACAAAACATAAAAAACTATGATTTTGACCAGTAATTGACAGCCTTCCTATAATTGCCATTTGATGACCAATTATGGATACTTTTCGAGTACAAGAAATACAAGTTTAAAATAAAATAAAAACTTTAAATAAAACCAAAAAAAAAAAAATTTTAGTTAGAGTCAGAATCTAATTCTAGTAGTTCCTTCAAGATTCCAGCCTCATTTTTTTAAATATTTGGTCGACTGATACTGGTTCCTTTGCTCATACTTTGATAGTTAACATGCTCAGATGATTTTCGCTCACTGGCATGTGCTGTAAAATCGATAAAATTTGTAGATTCATCAAAATTAGTTTTTAGATTAGTACTGGAAGTGCCGTTGGGATATTTTGTTAAATTATCTAAAGAAATATTCATTATGTCATTATTAGTCAGTATTTAATTTGAAATTATCTGAATTTTTTCGTGATTTTTGAGTTTTTTCATTTTATTCGATTTTATAGAATTTGTTTTGTTTTCCTTATTTATCTGCCTCTTCCTCTTTCTCTCATTTTTTCAGTTTCGATCATTTCTTTTTCTTCGTATGGAACATTCTGATTATAATTCTTCTTACCTTTCTTCTCAGGGGTCTCTTTGGCCACATCAAACATTTTGAAATAGGTGTATTAAATTCATCACAATCACAATCGTTATCAAAATTATCAAAGAAAAATTAAATTTTTTTAAACAACGCTTAATATGCATTTAAAGAGGCTAAAAACACTTTTCTTTCTTCTACATAGTCCCATTATTGGAGGGGTGTCAACTATTGGACAGTTTACCCTATAAATAAGTCATTTAAAAATTTATTTTGCTTATGTTAGGTGCGTTTTTTTGGCATCGCTATATACGCTTAACAACATTTTTCATACAAAAAATTGCTTAGCTAAGACAGGATAATTATAGCCGCTTAGCTCATAGTCGCCGATAGAAACACTATTGCCAGATCAAGAAAGTGGTATTTTACATAATTTATTGGCAGCACTTTTTGGAAAACAACCATGTTTACGTCAGACCGGTGATAGAAAAAAGTCTATATCAGAAAAACACATAAAGCATCAAAAATATGTTCAGCGCCAGCACCCGAAACCTTTTGTGCAGCAGCGTTTTGCATCGTTGCAAAAGCACCCTCGTCGTGGCTGAACACAACAATGAGGTTTTGAATCCTGTAACGCCTTTGGTGCTGGCTGCCCAAAATCAACACAAATTCACGCACATCTTAGTAGGTGCGACGGCACTTGGCAAGAATGTGCTGCCACGTGTGGCCGCCTAACTCGATGTTTCGCCTATTTCAGAGATTATCGATGTCAAGTCGGAGGATACGTTTGTGCGCACCATCTACGCTGGAAATGCGATACTGACGCTCAAGTCCAAGGATCCAGTGAAGGTTATCACCGTACGTGGCACGAGTTTTGAAGCTGTCTCTGCGGACGGCGGTAGGGGTGCCATCGAACAGGCGCCCACTGGTGATTTCAAGTCAAGTCTAGACGAGTACGTTTCGTCCGAGCTCACAAAGTCTGATCACCCTGAGCTAGCTAGTGCCAAGGTGATTATATCGGGTGGTCGTGGCCTCAAATCGGGCGACAACTTCAAGATGCTGTACGATTTGGCAGACAAGTTTTTTCGCTGCTGTCGGTGCTTCACGTGCTGTTGTCGATGCTGGTTTCGTCCCCAACGACATGCAAATCGGACAGACGGGCTAAATTATAGCTTCGGACCTATACTTTGCTGTCGGAATCTCTGGAGCTATTCAACATCTGGCTGGTATCAAAGACTCCAAAACTATTGTGTGGAGCGACTAAAGGATGCCGAAGTGCCAATCTTTTTAGTCGCTGAAATTGGTCTGGTTGCTGACCTTTTTAATGCTGTTCCCGAGATTACAAAGAAACTGTAAATACGTTTGGTATCGAAAAGTATTAAACAGTAGAAATTTGTGCATTTATTTTTTAAACAAAAAAAAAAAAAAATAAAATGAAGGGTGATCCGTTTCGAAGCTCCCTACCGTTTTAAAGAAAAAAACACAGAAAATTCAATTTTAATGAGGAATATGTATTATCATTTGAAAGAACATTTTTTGGCATTTATTTTTTCAAGACAATGTTTATCAAATGTTGGCCGCGGCTACGTCTCAGATGGAAGCGGGATTGTCCGCATAAACTTTAGACTATTGAAAAAGTCTCTCTACTTGGATCACCCATTAGTATGTCACCCAATATTTGACAGTAACACGCAATGCTGCCAAATTTTTAAGAAAAAAGTTAAGCGAAATATTAAGCGCCGATGAGCGTTTTTTTGGACAAGCGTATATAGCGATGCCAAAAAAACACACCTGTTATTATAGAAATAATAATGTAAATGTTGTCCAGTGGATTACTCTTTAGTGTGCTCAAAAGATGGCGGAAAAGCAATTATTTTCAAACAGTAGACTTTGCTTTCTCTGTCAAAAAGTGAAAAACGAACTAATATCTTTTCTACAAAATTTCCATCGTGTCGTTTGAAGTGAATTGCTTTAGTTAAATTAAGTTTACCCCCCTTTCTCATGCCCAATGTTGCTTATAGGCTTCTAAGTCCCGCTAATTTAATTTTTATTAAAAAAAAATAAATAACTGGTCATTTCAGCCCTTGAAAGGACTTTGACCTAGCTTCTTATGATCAATTGTGTTGTGCGTGTTATTAAGTTTTTACACAATTGACCGAGAAACGGACCTACAGGCTTCACGCCGACTCCGAACGGCGATGAACGAAATGTTCTTATTCTCAAGAAGCTTTACATGGCATTTTGATTACTCTCTGAGGTTTGCCATTGTCTGCAGAGACAATGCATAATAATTCAAATAATTTTCTGTCGCTACAGGGATTCGAACCCGGGTCTCCAGGTTCGTTGACATAGAAGAGACACACTTTATCCAACTACGCCACGGACGCCAATTTTTATTTTAACCTGCTGTTTTTTGCATTATGTAGCCTTATGAGTTGTGCAAACTAACAGCTATTTGTGAAATTGTCAAAACCAAGATCAAGATCGTATCGTGAAAAAAAGTGTTTAAAAACATTAAAATTATTTTTTTATTGTAAAACCAAGTTAACGAAATAAATAAAGTGCTTAGTTTGTCCAACCACTACCTAATGTTGCCTATAGACAACATCTTGTAGCAAACGAACCAGAAGAACAAGGACTTTGAAATAATTGTCAGTTCATATTTGAGTCAATACTAACACATTTTTGTCCTCAAAAACTTACAGTCAATTTTAATTCGGGCATAAAAGGGTTAAGTAACAATAATGGGTGGACAGCGGCTTATGGCCAACTCACACGGGATTGCTTGATTGGCAATCAATTAACTTTTCTTACTCTCTTTCACATGCAGATTGTTGGTAGCTCACACGACATGCCAATCATAATTTTGCATTTCTTGAAAATTTTATTTCGTAACCTAGTAACACGATACAGATTGCTGATTGCCGACATGTACAGCAATCTCAAAATGAACAAATTTAGATTGCTTCAATCTGTTTTTATCCGCTCCGGCTCTCAGAGCTTTTGATAGTTTCACATTGAAAGCAACAACAAAACGATTAGATTGTTTGATTGCCAATCACCGTGTGAGTTGGGGATTAGTGGCTGCCAATCATGGTTGAATAAATAAGGTTGTCGCATGGGTGAGAGCGAGTTCATTTTCATCATAAAAAGCTTCTTAAGATCAACCATGACAAATGAAAAATGGAACTCCTATGCAGACTTGTTCATTGAAGGACGTTTAGTAAACGCAATAGATTTCGATAACATCATTTGGGCCTTGCTTCTGAGAAATCCCGACGTTAAGAATATAAATTCATCATAATTAGATAAACTGTTTTCAACATTTGCACTTATTATTTTTTTTATATCCTAAAAAATAATCTTAAGCAACAAATCAAATTCTAAATATAAGTACATCAACTGATATCTTTGGAAGCAAAATTTCAAAATCTTTTCTTATTAATGATTTATATTTTTTAAAACGAAATGATATTTTATTGAAATGTTTTATATTTGAAAATATTCTGATTTGATTTTACCCGATAAAACCTTCAAAAATATTGTACAAAATAAGCATTTTTTTTGGTGGGGTTATATCATTTCTATTGTTATTTTTGTTTTTTTTTTTTTTGTTTTTAGGGGTGGTATTTTAGTCTAGCCCACAGTTGCAAATTTTGTTAATCCGGCCCTGCATATGACAGAAGAGCTTCTGCGACGGTACAATTTTATAATTTTTCTAAAAGTCCATCACAAGTTTCACTCTCAAAGTTACGCACCGATTTGTATGCTCTGTTATACTAAGGGTTTTCATGCAATGCCGAATATTTTCCGATTACGTATATCAGAATATTTTTGCTGCTTTTGCATGAGGTACCTTTTTGTAGTTTTCAATTAGTGACGTAAGTCAATCAGCTGTTCTTAATGTTTAATTGAAAAAATTGCAGCTTTGGTTTAATATTGCCCATAAGTTCTGAACTTATAAATATCAAAATCCCGAACCTTATTGAAAAAATAAATTTTTTGCTTTTTACGACTTGTTGCTTTTCAATTTTTTTATGCAATTTATAGTTTAAAGTAAGATAAGCAAGATGCTTTGCAGTTCGTAATAAATATTTGTAAAATATTTGAAAGGTGGCAACACTTTGTTGTCCAAAGTATTCGGCGCTATTTTCGCATTAAAAGAAAACTGGAAACTGCCGAATATCAGTTTCCTAATCCCCAACTCACACGGTGATTGCCAATCAAGCAATCTAGTTGTTTTGTTGTTGCTTTCAATGTGAAACTGTCAAAAACTCAGAGCCAGAGCGGATGAACATAATTTAACAAATTTTGACAGCTGAAATTCTGCGTTTACACTTTTTCGATTTTAGACTTGTTTTAGACATTGTATAAAAACCCTTTCTATGTTCACACATAGGCCGCTGATAGTTTTTCTATAGCAAAAAACGTAATATCATGTAGCTTTTCAAATTAAAAACCATTTTGTCTGAAAAGCCACTTTTAAGCTAAAAAAGCTTAAGTTTTTATATGACACACAGTAGACATATGTTTGTTATTATTGCCTTATGTTTCATTGTTCCCAAAAATAAGATGCTCCTATTGGATACAAGTATACACATAAAAAAACAGACAAATGAAATGTCAAATATCAGTGACAATCTAGATTTTTCTAATAGATTTTGACTTTACTTCAACGAACAGACTTCAAATCAGGATTATTATTAACTAGAGTTTTTAGCTTTAGATTTATTCCCTGAAAAGCAAACAAAAAGCGGCTTTTCGGTCTTAGTGTGAACATAGTGCCATAAGGCGTTCATGTTGGAGCAAAAAACAGTTTTTTGTAGAAAGCAACTAAACGCAACATAAAAAGCAGCTTTTCGCCATACAAATGTCAATAGAAAAAACCAACTTTTATTCCGCTTTCTGTATAGGTATCCGTTTCTGGTGTTGTAAGCTCAACATGTGTTGTAAAAAATATCTGTCTTTAGTGAACTTGTTGTGAAAATTGTCTGACTTTGGTATCTTTTTATTTTTCTGATCAATTTACTCAACGTGTTGAGCTCAACAGTTGTAACTGCTGAACGCAGCCAATCTTATGCATGTATCCAAGATCAATCTTCAAAACAAAAATGTCAAAAGCTAATACTGAATTATAGCAAGAATGAACATATTTCGAAAAAGCTTAAACGAGCTTACACATCGGCGAATCTGTTCGTCGAACAATATGGCGGCTCGAATGTGTGTGAAAAAGCTAGCGTTCAAATAGAACGAACCTGTTCGTCACACAAGCCATTGATTTTTGTTGTTGTTTGTCATCATTTTCGGCACCATCCCTTGTTCGACAGAGAAAATCAAAAATTTTTGTAAACACGGCCAACCGTGTGACAAACTGTCGAACATCGCTTCTTAACTAGCGAACTTGTGTGAACATGGCCGCCGTATGACGAACAGATTCGCCGATGTGTAAGCCCTTTTAAGCAGCTTTTGGTTATGTGCATGGTATAATAACACAAGGTAGCATTGACAACTGCTTATTTTCTCTTCTACAAGAAAACATCTCCTGTCAAAAACAGCTTTTTGTGTATATGCATCTGCAGCTGCTGTGGTTGTTGTTTTTTTTTCACTTCAACGTTTTCAACATTGCTTGTGTTTTCAATGGCGGATTGTGAGCGCTCTCTTTTTGAGTATATTTTTTGACAGTATATGATCTCCCAAGCAACTGTCAATGCTACCTTGTATTATTATACCATGGGTTATGTGCATGAACGCCTTATTAGAAACAAATTTCTCTGGTGTGACAGAGGCCAAACCATTAAGCAAATAAAAATTAACTATTTACACCCTGTTTGACTAGTATTAAATTTTTGGCTATTGAAATTTAGTGGAAACCACGAAGGTAGCAAAACGCTCACAATTTTCATTTTCAGCTGATTTTAGTGACTTTTTGTCAAAACAACAAATCTTTAAACATTATTTTGTCTCAAGACTTTATCTGACCTAAGTTTTCATAACGGCACATAAAACAAACTTACAGAATGTCCTTGCGCCCAGATGATCACAGGAGAAAATGGGACAAGGCTGAATACCAAAAACTAGCTCAGGAACGAATTAGGAGTCAAGCTAAGCCAGATGAAAAGGATGAAGGTATCAGCTATATTGAATTACGAATATATGTGAAAAATGAGTTCATGTATTTATCACGATAGAACCTGTTCAGCGTGAAAACTTAAAACGACGAGATTATAAAGTGGACTTGGACAGCAAATTGGGAAAAAGTGTGGTCATAAACAAAAATACACCAACGTCACAGTCCGGAGGATACTATTGCAATGTGTGTGACTGTGTCGTTAAAGATTCTATAAACTTCTTGGACCATATAAATGGCAAGAAACATCAAAGAAATCTCGGAATGTCGATGAAGGTAGAACGTAGCACTGTCGACCAAGTAAAAGAACGATTTCAGGCAAATAAAAAAAAAATGGAAGAAAAACAAAAAGATTATGAATTAGAAAGACGTCTGCGTGAAGCCAAAGAAGAGGAGGAACGATACAAGGAGCACCGTAAAGAAAAGAAAAAAGAACGCAAACGGAAAGCAGAAGACTATGATGACACGCTCGGCGGAGTATTATTAGATGACATGGCTGCAATTATGGGTTTTTCCGGATTTGGAGGATCTAAAAAAAATGCATAAAGACAGATTTTAGACATACGCAACTTCTTAGCACTAATTTATTGTATCAAAATAAAACAAACCAACAAAAAATATAACATATTTTTAAGTTCCATACGCACTGTGTTGCCCATGGATGGCATTGGATCGTCAACATATGGCAGTGATTTTGAAACTCGGCATTTGAACTATGCAAAAAATATTAAAAGTTAATGTTACTAAAATTACATTGAAACCTACCAGAAGAACACTTTTCATTACATCCGCTGAAAATTTGCGAAGCATGAGTGCTGGAGTTAACCCACATAGCAATGCGGCCTTCACATAGTTGCAATTGATGATTTCATTAAAATACCTGAAAAATGGGATATTTGTTTTATTAAATGTTCTAGCTTATTCACGAGCGCATTGACATTTTTTTCTTTTAAGTGGGATATATTGTTATCGGAAAACTGCAAGCGATACCATTTTTGCTACTTGCTATCTACTCACACCAAATGCAGTGCAAGTATGAACGCACATCGCAAGCATTGTAATGCAACTGGGTCGGTCTTACATATTTACCCTCTTCGGCCCTTCCGTAAAGCCGCCCTGTTCAGGTGTAGGGAATAAATACCTAAAAACCATAAAATATGTATGGGAGAAAAGGAAAAATGTTCCAAGGGAAAAATGTTCCTTTTGCAAAAGTAATGGGAGTCGGTCATACATATTTTTTGTATTTATTCCTACACCTGTACAGGGGGGTTTTAATGGAGGGCCGGAGAGGATGAATATGTGTGACCAACCCCCCATTAAATTTGCAAAAGGAAAATTTTTCTTGGGGACTTATTCTCTCCGACCACTCCTTATGGGGGCTCCAATACAAATTTTATGATTTTTATATATTTATTCCCTTCCTACAAAAAATAGAACTGGTGTTTTTTTGTGGTTTTTAAATGATATTTATTTTTGAGCGTACAAAATAAAAATTGAGAAATAACTTTTATTTCTTGGTTAAAAAATAAAAATTGAGAAATAATTTTTATTCTTGAGCAAAATAATAAAAATAAAAAAATAACTTATTCTTGAACAGAAAAATAAAAAATAACTATTATTTCTGAACAAAACAATAAAAATCGTAAGATAATTTTTATTGTTGAGTAATAAAATAAAAATCTAAAAATGATAATAATATTTGAGTTTTTAAATACCGCGTATAATAATTATGATCCCTGCAAAAAAGACCTTCAAACTTCGGGTTTAAAGGGTAGCAATGCACCTTAAAAATTGTCTGCTATGTATAGGGTGTTTTTTTTAGAGGTATAGAACTTTGAATTGAAATAAAACACAAGAAAATCGTTTTAATGTCCATCAATTTGGCTTTATTGGAAGGATAATTTTATGCCATTAATGTTTAAATATGATTTCGGGCTCGAATAAAGCCAATTCTACAGGTCCAATTTTCAACCACTTTTTCGAGCATATGGGGCCGTATGTCGGCAATAACGCCACGAATGTTGGCCTCCAAGTTCCCTAACGTTTCTGGTTTGTTAGCGTAGACGAGCGACTTCACATATCCCCAAAGAAAATAATCCAATGGTGTCAAATCACACGATCTTGGTGGCCAATTGACAGGTCCATTCCGCGAAATTATGCGCTCATCGAATGTTTCCTTCAATAAATCGATTGTGACGTGCGCTGTGTGGCATGTAGCGCCGTCTTGTTGGAACCACAACTCATCCACATTCATGCCATCCAATTCGGGAACAAAATAGTCGGTTATCATGGCTCTATACCGGTCTCCATTAACGGTAACTGACTCTCCAGCATTATTTCGGAAGAAGTATGGCCCAATGACTCCACCAGCCCATACAGCACACAAAACAGTCAGTTTTTGTGGATGTAATGGCGTCTCAAGGATCTCATGTGGATTCTCTTCACTCCAAATGCGGCAATTTTGCTTGTTGACGTAGCCATTCAATAAAAATTAGCCTCATCACTGAACAAAATTTGCTTGCGGTAATTCAGGTTAGCAAAAGTTAGGTCGATTCTGAGAGTGAGGGGTCAAAATAGAGGCTTAATTAGAAGACCCGTATCGCGGCGTTTGTTTATGTTAGTTCGAATTTTTTTTTAATCTACCTTCAAACTTTGCAGTCAAATGCCGATTTTCAGCATATTCTTTATATGGTTTTTTGGCTATAACTCGTCGACTAATTGATATTTTTTCAATCTGTAAAAGCCAAATTATTGCTGGAGACCTGTGCAACAATTAAAATTTTTTAAAAAATTTATTTAGAAAATTTTTGTGGTGCTCATGAAGCAAATTGTTGGAAAAATTATTTTTTTTTCATGCTTTTTGAAAATATTTTCCACAAAATTAAGTTTTTTTTGCTTTCTGTTTGATCTATAACATGCTTCTCAGTTTCTTCAATAAATTTCATTTGAAAAGAATCGTCATCATTATTAGAAAGGTCGATAATTTCGTCAACAGATATTCTGGAATTTCATCTTTGTCTTCCCCTTCTTCCTCTTTTTCCTCGTCTTCCTCTTGTTCAAAGGTGTGTTTATACCACCAACAAATTTTAGCGAGTCTGGAGATTTCTTTTCTCTATACCTGAAACGAAAATAGTTTTCAATCGTTAATATGTTTAAATTGTGCACTCTGACGAAGATATTAGAAAAATCCAGGAATTCAAATTATGCACACCTATAGTTACCTTATTTCAAATGGAAGCGCAGTTTGGTAATAACGTTCGCCTTGCTCATCAGATTCAGTTGGCAACTGTTGAGCGAGTTGATCAAGATGCTGATGCAAGAGATGAATTTTGTACGACATATTAACCCTAATTTCATCGTAAGCTGCCAACATGTTTGCAACAGATTGCCTGTAGTTGTCTTTGCGTTCTTTACCCAAAAGTCCTTTAATGACTGCTTTCAATGCGAGCCATGCATTTAATTCTCGGTCTGTCAGAACTTGGTCAAAATCTTGACGACTCACTAGTTTTCGTATGTCGGGACCATTAACAATCCCTTCCTGAATTTTGGCGTTACTTAGTCTTGGGAAAATGTCTTTTAAGCGGTTGAATACTGCTGGTCTTTTTGCGATACATTTCAAAAAATTTTTAGCAATGCTAAGTTTAATGTGGAGCAACGGCAACAAAATTTTCATTTCAGGAACAAGACTTTCGTGTAGCCTATTGTCTTTAGGCCATTTCTGTCCAATGCGACTATTCCAGTTATGCTGTTTGTACTGGTTTCTTCCTTTAATACCTTCTCCGTATCATGAATGCCAATCGCATAAAAAACACGGATATTTTGGACGGACAGATACTGTTAAGCCTGTAATCAATGAAACTATTTTGAGCTCGCAGCAAATGCGCCACTGGTGTTCCTTATATTTGACTACTTGAAGAATGTGTTTCAAATTATCGAAATTTTCACTAGTGCCAGTGCTATACGCAATCGGAACAGAAGGCATTCTATTTGTCTTGTGCAAAAGCACAACTTTAAAGCTGATTAGTGAACTATCGATGAATAAACGCCAATCATCTTTTTTATAGGTTAACCCTATCGTCTCCATTAACTTTTCAATATCGTTGCAATAAGCGAAATTTTTTGCATCACTCACATTGAAGAACTTTTCTAACTCTTTTTGGCGTTTTCGATATGCTGTTACTTTTGTACCTTTCGACAGCAAATTATTTCCTTTCAAAAATGAAGCCATTAGTTCTGATTTTTTCTGAGTCAAACACAAATTTGCAACAATTCCATCCAATTGGTTTTGTGTGACTAGGATTGGGTTCTTTGATGTTTCATAAGATGTACCAGAGAACAACTTGATTGCATTCAAATGGCGTTTCGAATGTATCCTCAATATACGAGCACCGAACGTGCCTTCTGCATTAAAATTAATGCGCGAATACAAGCACCAATCGCTGCGGATACGAATACCATAGAGTACGAGCGGTCGCGATTACGAATTCCTAAGAATCAAGAATACCCAACGAAGCGAGACATGAGTAAAATTCACCAAAAGCAAGGAAAATTCATGATTTTATGTCCATTCGCACCAAGGAAAAAAATGTTAACCGCAGTCTGCGGTTAAAAATCTTGTGTGAAAAAAAACCATTTGAAATCTCTGGGAGGTACCAGCACCAGGGTCGTATTCTGAGAAGAAATTCATGGATGTAGCAGCGGCGGTTGTAGTACTGATTTCTGTTTGAAGATCAATACTTTGGTAAGTTGGTACTGGAATGAATTCTGAGTGCGGTAATGGTAATTGGGCACTTGGCACTGCTACATAAGTTTTATTCTTTGCTTTCCTTCTATTCAAAGTTTTATGGTAGTTGATACATCCATAGCTATTTTCTTCTTGATGCGGGCTGTTGTCTAACCAGATCATT
The DNA here is from genome assembly GCA_943735915.1 of Pherbina coryleti. Classification (NCBI taxonomy): domain Eukaryota; kingdom Metazoa; phylum Arthropoda; class Insecta; order Diptera; family Sciomyzidae; genus Pherbina; species Pherbina coryleti. Next base: position 61,780,230 of record OX030952.1, read on the forward strand.
GGTATACCAAAAGGCATAGCCTTCTTCTTTTCACTTTTCCATTGCATAAGAGTTAAAATAGCAAAAAAATAGCAATTAAAGCAAACTTTTTTGGGGGCATAGTTTACGTCAGTGATAAACTCTTGCGAGAAATATTTTTTATAGGCTTAAAAAAAAAAAAAAAAATCACTCGCATTGCCACATTTTTCATTGCTTGCTATGAAATGTCCACAAACATTACAAAAATGGTCCATTTTACATTTTCGTTCCGACATTTTTAATACAATATATATTATACAATGTTTTCTTTGTTATTTTTATGAGACCGATGCACTTAACTTAAATCACTCACAAAATGAAATATGTTTCAAAAAAATTAATAGCGAATTTTATCACGACCGAGCGAAAATTAAAAGACATCAGCTTGGGCTGAGTTTCGAGTCTTAACTGAATCTTTATTTTTGGAATTAGTTCGCTTGTACAAAAAAAAAAAATCGCTACCTCTGCGGTGGTTGAAAACAAACAAGTTATTTAACTAATTCCTAATCCTAGGAACTTCCCTTTTTAATTACTTCTACCTAAATCGCTATTTATTTAATGGTTTTGGGATTTTTAACGCAAATTATCCACTAAGACTATTTTCTTTTCAAATGAAATTTATTGAAGAAACTGAGAAGCATATTATAGATCAAACAGAAAGCAAAAAAGACTTAGTTTTGTGGAAAATATTTTCAAAAAGCATGAAAAAAAAATAATTTTTCAACATTTTGCCACCACAAAAATTTTGTAAATTAATTTTTTAAAAAATTTTAATTGTTGCACAGGTATCCAGCAATAATTTGGCTTTTACAGATTGAAAAAATATCAATTAGTCGACGAGTTATAGCCAAAAAACCATATAGAGAATATGCTGAAAATCGGCATTTGACTGCAAAGTTTGAAGGTCGATTAAAAAAAAATTAGAACTAACATAAACAAACGCCGCGATACGGGTCTTCTAATTAAGCCTCTATTTTGACCCCTCACTCTCAGAAGCAAATTGTTGGAAAAATTATTTTTTTTTCATGCTTTTTGAAAATATTTTCCACAAAATTAAGTTTTTTTTGCTTTCTGTTTGATCTATAACATGCTTCTCAGTTTCTTCAATAAATTTCATTTGAAAAGAATCGTCATCATTATTAGAAAGGTCGATAATTTCGTCAACAGATATTCTGGAATTTCATCTTTGTCTTCCCCTTCTTCCTCTTTTTCCTCGTCTTCCTCTTGTTCAAAGGTGTGTTTATACCACCAACAAATTTTAGCGAGTCTGGAGATTTCTTTTCTCTATACCTGAAACGAAAATAGTTTTCAATCGTTAATATGTTTAAATTGTGCACTCTGACGAAGATATTAGAAAAATCCAGGAATTCAAATTATGCACACCTATAGTTACCTTATTTCAAATGGAAGCGCAGTTTGGTAATAACGTTCGCCTTGCTCATCAGATTCAGTTGGCAACTGTTGAGCGAGTTGATCAAGATGCTGATGCAAGAGATGAATTTTGTACGACATATTAACCCTAATTTCATCGTAAGCTGCCAACATGTTTGCAACAGATTGCCTGTAGTTGTCTTTGCGTTCTTTACCCAAAAGTCCTTTAATGACTGCTTTCAATGCGAGCCATGCATTTAATTCTCGGTCTGTCAGAACTTGGTCAAAATCTTGACGACTCACTAGTTTTCGTATGTCGGGACCATTAACAATCCCTTCCTGAATTTTGGCGTTACTTAGTCTTGGGAAAATGTCTTTTAAGCGGTTGAATACTGCTGGTCTTTTTGCGATACATTTCAAAAAATTTTTAGCAATGCTAAGTTTAATGTGGAGCAACGGCAACAAAATTTTCATTTCAGGAACAAGACTTTCGTGTAGCCTATTGTCTTTAGGCCATTTCTGTCCAATGCGACTATTCCAGTTATGCTGTTTGTACTGGTTTCTTCCTTTAATACCTTCTCCGTATCATGAATGCCAATCGCATAAAAAACACGGATATTTTGGACGGACAGATACTGTTAAGCCTGTAATCAATGAAACTATTTTGAGCTCGCAGCAAATGCGCCACTGGTGTTCCTTATATTTGACTACTTGAAGAATGTGTTTCAAATTATCGAAATTTTCACTAGTGCCAGTGCTATACGCAATCGGAACAGAAGGCATTCTATTTGTCTTGTGCAAAAGCACAACTTTAAAGCTGATTAGTGAACTATCGATGAATAAACGCCAATCATCTTTTTTATAGGTTAACCCTATCGTCTCCATTAACTTTTCAATATCGTTGCAATAAGCGAAATTTTTTGCATCACTCACATTGAAGAACTTTTCTAACTCTTTTTGGCGTTTTCGATATGCTGTTACTTTTGTACCTTTCGACAGCAAATTATTTCCTTTCAAAAATGAAGCCATTAGTTCTGATTTTTTCTGAGTCAAACACAAATTTGCAACAATTCCATCCAATTGGTTTTGTGTGACTAGGATTGGGTTCTTTGATGTTTCATAAGATGTACCAGAGAACAACTTGATTGCATTCAAATGGCGTTTCGAATGTATCCTCAATATACGAGCACCGAACGTGCCTTCTGCATTAAAATTAATGCGCGAATACAAGCACCAATCGCTGCGGATACGAATACCATAGAGTACGAGCGGTCGCGATTACGAATTCCTAAGAATCAAGAATACCCAACGAAGCGAGACATGAGTAAAATTCACCAAAAGCAAGGAAAATTCATGATTTTATGTCCATTCGCACCAAGGAAAAAATGTTAACCGCAGTCTGCGGTTAAAAATCTTGTGTGAAAAAAAACCATTTGAAATCTCTGGGAGGTACCAGCACCAGGGTCGTATTCTGAGAAGAAATTCATGGATGTAGCAGCGGCGGTTGTAGTACTGATTTCTGTTTGAAGATCAATACTTTGGTAAGTTGGTACTGGAATGAATTCTGAGTGCGGTAATGGTAATTGGGCACTTGGCACTGCTACATAAGTTTTATTCTTTGCTTTCCTTCTATTCAAAGTTTTATGGTAGTTGATACATCCATAGCTATTTTCTTCTTGATGCGGGCTGTTGTCTAACCAGATCATTGGTATACCAAAAGGCATAGCCTTCTTCTTTTCACTTTTCCATTGCATAAGAGTTAAAATAGCAAAAAAATAGCAATTAAAGCAAACTTTTTTGGGGGCATAGTTTACGTCAGTGATAAACTCTTGCGAGAAATATTTTTTATAGGCTTAAAAAAAAAAAAAAAATCACTCGCAATGCCACATTTTTCATTGCTTGCTATGAAATGTCCACAAACATTACAAAAATGGTCCATTTTACATTTTCGTTCCGACATTTTTAATACAATATATATTATACAATGTTTTCTTTGTTATTTTTATGAGACCGATGCACTTAACTTAAATCACTCACAAAATGAAATATGTTTCAAAAAAATTAATAGCGAATTTTATCACGACCGAGCGAAAATTAAAAGACATCAGCTTGGGCTGAGTTTCGAGTCTTAACTGAATCTTTATTTTTGGAATTAGTTCGCTTGTACAAAAAAAAAAAATCGCTACCTCTGCGGTGGTTGAAAACAAACAAGTTATTTAACTAATTCCTAATTCTAGGAACTTCCCTTTTTAATTACTTCTACCTAAATCGCTATTTATTTAATGGTTTTGGGATTTTTAACGCAAATTATCCACTAAGACTATTTTCTTTTCAAATGAAATTTATTGAAGAAACTGAGAAGCATATTATAGATCAAACAGAAAGCAAAAAAGACTTAGTTTTGTGGAAAATATTTTCAAAAAGCATGAAAAAAAAATAATTTTTCAACATTTTGCCACCACAAAAATTTTGTAAATTAATTTTTTAAAAAATTTTAATTGTTGCACAGGTATCCAGCAATAATTTGGCTTTTACAGATTGAAAAAATATCAATTAGTCGACGAGTTATAGCCAAAAAACCATATAGAGAATATGCTGAAAATCGGCATTTGACTGCAAAGTTTGAAGGTCGATTAAAAAAAAATTAGAACTAACATAAACAAACGCCGCGATACGGGTCTTCTAATTAAGCCTCTATTTTGACCCCTCACTCTCAGAAGCAAATTGTTGGAAAAATTATTTTTTTTCATGCTTTTTGAAAATATTTTCCACAAAATTAAGTTTTTTTTGCTTTCTGTTTGATCTATAACATGCTTCTCAGTTTCTTCAATAAATTTCATTTGAAAAGAATCGTCATCATTATTAGAAAGGTCGATAATTTCGTCAACAGATATTCTGGAATTTCATCTTTGTCTTCCCCTTCTTCCTCTTTTTCCTCGTCTTCCTCTTGTTCAAAGGTGTGTTTATACCACCAACAAATTTTAGCGAGTCTGGAGATTTCTTTTCTCTATACCTGAAACGAAAATAGTTTTCAATCGTTAATATGTTTAAATTGTGCACTCTGACGAAGATATTAGAAAAATCCAGGAATTCAAATTATGCACACCTATAGTTACCTTATTTCAAATGGAAGCGCAGTTTGGTAATAACGTTCGCCTTGCTCATCAGATTCAGTTGGCAACTGTTGAGCGAGTTGATCAAGATGCTGATGCAAGAGATGAATTTTGTACGACATATTAACCCTAATTTCATCGTAAGCTGCCAACATGTTTGCAACAGATTGCCTGTAGTTGTCTTTGCGTTCTTTACCCAAAAGTCCTTTAATGACTGCTTTCAATGCGAGCCATGCATTTAATTCTCGGTCTGTCAGAACTTGGTCAAAATCTTGACGACTCACTAGTTTTCGTATGTCGGGACCATTAACAATCCCTTCCTGAATTTTGGCGTTACTTAGTCTTGGGAAAATGTCTTTTAAGCGGTTGAATACTGCTGGTCTTTTTGCGATACATTTCAAAAAATTTTTAGCAATGCTAAGTTTAATGTGGAGCAACGGCAACAAAATTTTCATTTCAGGAACAAGACTTTCGTGTAGCCTATTGTCTTTAGGCCATTTCTGTCCAATGCGACTATTCCAGTTATGCTGTTTGTACTGGTTTCTTCCTTTAATACCTTCTCCGTATCATGAATGCCAATCGCATAAAAAACACGGATATTTTGGACGGACAGATACTGTTAAGCCTGTAATCAATGAAACTATTTTGAGCTCGCAGCAAATGCGCCACTGGTGTTCCTTATATTTGACTACTTGAAGAATGTGTTTCAAATTATCGAAATTTTCACTAGTGCCAGTGCTATACGCAATCGGAACAGAAGGCATTCTATTTGTCTTGTGCAAAAGCACAACTTTAAAGCTGATTAGTGAACTATCGATGAATAAACGCCAATCATCTTTTTTATAGGTTAACCCTATCGTCTCCATTAACTTTTCAATATCGTTGCAATAAGCGAAATTTTTTGCATCACTCACATTGAAGAACTTTTCTAACTCTTTTTGGCGTTTTCGATATGCTGTTACTTTTGTACCTTTCGACAGCAAATTATTTCCTTTCAAAAATGAAGCCATTAGTTCTGATTTTTTCTGAGTCAAACACAAATTTGCAACAATTCCATCCAATTGGTTTTGTGTGACTAGGATTGGGTTCTTTGATGTTTCATAAGATGTACCAGAGAACAACTTGATTGCATTCAAATGGCGTTTCGAATGTATCCTCAATATACGAGCACCGAACGTGCCTTCTGCATTAAAATTAATGCGCGAATACAAGCACCAATCGCTGCGGATACGAATACCATAGAGTACGAGCGGTCGCGATTACGAATTCCTAAGAATCAAGAATACCCAACGAAGCGAGACATGAGTAAAATTCACCAAAAGCAAGGAAAATTCATGATTTTATGTCCATTCGCACCAAGGAAAAAATGTTAACCGCAGTCTGCGGTTAAAAATCTTGTGTGAAAAAAAACCATTTGAAATCTCTGGGAGGTACCAGCACCAGGGTCGTATTCTGAGAAGAAATTCATGGATGTAGCAGCGGCGGTTGTAGTACTGATTTCTGTTTGAAGATCAATACTTTGGTAAGTTGGTACTGGAATGAATTCTGAGTGCGGTAATGGTAATTGGGCACTTGGCACTGCTACATAAGTTTTATTCTTTGCTTTCCTTCTATTCAAAGTTTTATGGTAGTTGATACATCCATAGCTATTTTCTTCTTGATGCGGGCTGTTGTCTAACCAGATCATTGGTATACCAAAAGGCATAGCCTTCTTCTTTTCACTTTTCCATTGCATAAGAGTTAAAATAGCAAAAAAATAGCAATTAAAGCAAACTTTTTTGGGGGCATAGTTTACGTCAGTGATAAACTCTTGCGAGAAATATTTTTTATAGGCTTAAAAAAAAAAAAAAAATCACTCGCATTGCCACATTTTTCATTGCTTGCTATGAAATGTCCACAAACATTACAAAAATGGTCCATTTTACATTTTCGTTCCGACATTTTTAATACAATATATATTATACAATGTTTTCTTTGTTATTTTTATGAGACCGATGCACTTAACTTAAATCACTCACAAAATGAAATATGTTTCAAAAAAATTAATAGCGAATTTTATCACGACCGAGCGAAAATTAAAAGACATCAGCTTGGGCTGAGTTTCGAGTCTTAACTGAATCTTTATTTTTGGAATTAGTTCGCTTGTACAAAAAAAAAAAATCGCTACCTCTGCGGTGGTTGAAAACAAACAAGTTATTTAACTAATTCCTAATTCTAGGAACTTCCCTTTTTAATTACTTCTACCTAAATCGCTATTTATTTAATGGTTTTGGGATTTTTAACGCAAATTATCCACTAAGACTATTTTCTTTTCAAATGAAATTTATTGAAGAAACTGAGAAGCATATTATAGATCACCAGAAAGCAAAAAAGACTTAGTTTTGTGGAAAATATTTTCAAAAAGCATGAAAAAAAAATAATTTTTCAACATTTTGCCACCACAAAAATTTTGTAAATTAATTTTTTAAAAAATTTTAATTGTTGCACAGGTATCCAGCAATAATTTGGCTTTTACAGATTGAAAAAATATCAATTAGTCGACGAGTTATAGCCAAAAAACCATATAGAGAATATGCTGAAAATCGGCATTTGACTGCAAAGTTTGAAGGTCGATTAAAAAAAAATTAGAACTAACATAAACAAACGCCGCGATACGGGTCTTCTAATTAAGCCTCTATTTTGACCCCTCACTCTCAGAATCGACCTAACTTTTGCTAACCTGAATTTGTTCCACAGTGTAATAATACAACTGCTTGTTTTCTCTTCTACAAGAAAACATCTCCTGTCAAAAACAGCTTTTTGTGAAAATGCATCTGAAGCTGCTGTAGTTGTTTTTTTTTCACTTCAAAGTTGTCAACATTGTTTGTGTTTTCAATGGCCGATTATGGTCGCTCTTTTTCTGAGTGTATTTTTTGACAGGAGATGTTTTCCCTAGCAACTGTCAATGCTACCTTGTATTATTGTACTGTAATCTTGTTTCTATCATTCTTGGGTTTTTGTATGACTAATCCCCAACTCACACGGTGATTGCCAATGTGAAACTGTCAAAATCTCTGAGAGCCAGAGCGGATGAACACAGATTGCAGCAATCTAAATTTGTTCATTTTGAGATTGCTGTACATGTCGGCAATCAGCAATCTGAATAGTGTTGCTAGGTTACGAAAACAAATTTCAAAGAAATGTAAAATTATGATTGGCGTGGCGTGTGAGCTACCAACAATCAGAATGTGAAAGAGAGTAAGAAAAGTTCATCGATTGCCAACCAAGCAATCCCGTGTGAGTTACGAATTACACCCCTATTCCGGCGCTGAAGTGACAGTGACCAAGTGTGGGGAATGACTATTGTCATGTTCTTCTATTCTAGCAGATAAGTGACAGATCAAAAAATTCAATTTGTCATTACTAGCTGTCATCACCTACGTAGCAGATGACAAGCGAATTTTTGAAACGCCTTTTCTTTAGTATTCGGTGTTTTGTAATAGCATGTTCAAACCGACTTCATTTAACGTGTTATTCGAAAAAAGTTTTTTTTTTAACATCATCGTTCATACTGCTTTAACTAGTTTCAAAATGTCAGTTTATTTGTTTATATTTTAAAAGAAATAAAAAATTGTTTATTAAGAAATATAAAAAAATAAAAAAAATAACAAAAAATTCAGATAAATTCAAAAATTTATCAAAGAATTAAGAAAAATTTGTGAAAGAATTAAGAAAAATTTGCGAAAGAATTTATTTGTTTACATTAAAAACTTCAAATTAAAAAAGCTCTTCAGATTTGGCTGCGTTTTAAAAGCAAAAAAGCTTTTCTGATGTTAGCAAGAACACAAACCAGTGATTTAACGAGTTTCGAAACGTGTTAAAACATTTAACACGTTAAATTTCCAACAACAATTGTGCACATTTAACTTCATTAGAACTTAATTTGAGAACTCGTTTTTCGATTTAACTTCATTAAATTGATTTAAGATAATTAAATGCTCGGTTTGAACATGCTATAAAAGCTTAAAAGCTTCAAAAATAAAAATAAATTAACAATGAGAAATAATTTATAATAATATATTCATCCATTCTTGCCGAAAGAAATAATAAAATAAAAAGGCGAAGTCTGAAGCATTTGAGAGATACACCCAATCCCTTTTCTATGCAGGAATCGGTGTTTACGGAAACATTCCGGATGCTAAGAAGACTTTGTTGAAAATTAATAAACAATCGTGGCCTTTCCGCTGAATTTTCACCAGCCTGCGCAGTTCGGGATGCTCCTTGTAGAATTGAACATAAAACTGCAGTTGCTCTGCAGTTGTACGTTCGAATATTTTGGTCCTGAATTATAAGAAAATGTCTAAAATATGCAAAAATTAAAGAAATAATTAACTTACATTTTTTCGTTGAAATATTCTGTTTTTCTGTTTGGAGGACGATCCTCACAAGGCAACGCGTGAGGGTCAAGGGGGCGATCTTCACATGGCAACGTGTCTGACTGCCTCAACCTGGTGAGGCCAGCATTATCCATGTCGAACTCGTCTCAAGTCGACTCAAACCTCTGCGTGGTGTCCTCTAGAAACGGCAAACTGGCAACCGTTAGTTTGACGGCTAATGTGAGCGGCGGGCTCCCCCTGCCTTTAAAGGGTTGTGCGTTGGGTTTGAAGCCCACCACGTAAAAACAAAATTTCAATGAAACGCATAAGAAATAAGAGAAAAATGATCCCCAAATCTGATGACGACTACCGCAAACGAAAAACTGACAATGATTTACGGATATGCACCTGGAACGTCCGAACCCTTAATTGGGATGGTGCCTCTATCCAACTGATAGATATCTTAGAAAGATACAAAGCTGATATCACTGCAATCCAAAAAATGCGATGGAAGGGACAGGGCTGCTCACGGCAAGCATCCTGTGATATCTAATACAGCTGCCATGCAGAGAAGCACGAATTTGGATGCGGATTCGTGGTTGGCAAGAGACTACGACATCATGTTCTGCGATTCACACCTGTGAACGAACGACTTGCCATAAGCCGTGTCAAGGCAAGATTCTTCAATATAAGCCTGATTTGTGCGCACGCTCCGACAGAAGACAAGGACGATGAGACCAAAGACAGCTTCTACGAGCGCCTTGAAGAGGCCTATGAGCGCAGCCCCCGCCACGACATAAAAATCGTGCTTGGTGACTTCAACGCCAAGGTGGGAAAAGAAAATATATTTGGTCCAACAGTCGGAAAGTTCAGCCTCCACGACAATACCTCCGATAACGGAATGAGGCTGATTGACTTTGCCGCAGCGCAAAACATGGTCGTTAGTAGCACTAGATTCAAGCATCTCGATATTCATAAAGCAACTTGGCTGTCTCCTGATCAAAAGACGCGTAACCAAATTGATCACGTTTTGATTGACGGAAGGCACTCTTCCAGTGTTTTAGATGTACGCACGATCCGTGGTGCCAATATAGACTCGGATCATTATCTTGTCGCAGCCAAGATCCGTACACGCCTGTGCGCAACCAAGAATGCGCACAATCCAGCACAGAGAAAGCTAGACGTCGAAAAGCTGCAATCAAAGCAAACAGCCGAAGACTTCGCTACTCGACTCTCACTCCTGCTTCAAGAAAGCACTCCTCCGATCGACGATATATGCGCGCAGTGGAATCACATTTCCCACTCTATGCGTACGGCTGCCGAAGAGGTGATAGGCTATCACCGCCCTCGCCGAAACCAGTGGCACGACCAAGAGTGTCGCGACGCCACTGCAGAAAAAGACGCCGCCTACAAAGCCACCCTGCAGTCGGTTGTAACGCGTGCTGCTAAAGAGCGATACAAAGAGAAGAGGAGGGAAGAGAGACGCATTTTCAGGCGAAAGAAAAGGGAAGCAGAAATGCGTGAGTGCGAGAAAATTGAGATGCATGGTGACAGGAATGAGGTCCGAAAATTTTTCGAAAAAATAAGACGCCTGGCCGATGGTTTCAAGACCGGGGCCTCTTCCTGCAAGGATGAAAATGGGAATCTAGTGACAGATATCCAGAGTACACTGATGATGTGGAGGGAACACTTCTCTAGGCTTCTGAATGGTGACGACGACAACAATCCCGCCCATAGAGATGATATCCCGGAAATCCCAATTGTGGACGACAGCGTTGAAGTTCCGCTGCCCGACCATAGTGAAGTCTTGAAAGCTATAGCTTAAAAACAACAAAGCCGCAGGAGCCGATGGCTTACCGGCTGAGCTCTTCAAGAATGGAGGCGAAGCTCTATTTAAATGCATTCATGAGCTTCTATGCAGAATATGGTCGGAAGAATGCATTCCAAACGATTGGAACCTCAGTGTGCTCTGCCCAATCCACAAGAAAGGCGATCCCACAATTTGCGCCAACTACCGTGGGATAAGCCTTCTGAATATCGCATATAAGGTCCTGTCGAGCGTACTATGTGAAAGACTAAAGCCCATCGTAAACCAGCTGATTGGACCTTATCAGTGTGGCTTCAGACCTGGTAAATCCACCATAGACCAGATATTTACGCTACGACAAATCTTGGAGAAGACCCTAGAAAAACAGATCGACACACACCATCTTTTTGTCGATTATAAAGCCGCCTTCGACAGTCCTATAAGGAATTATCTATACTCCACCATGTCTGAATTTGGTATTCCTGCAAAGCTCATCCGTCTTTGCAGAATGACACTGAGCAACACCAGCAGCACAGTTAAGATCGGGAAGGATCTCACTCCTCCATTCGATACCAAACGAGGCTTCAGGCAAGGTGATTCCTTATCGTGCGACTTTTTCAACCTGATGATGGAGAAGATCATCCGAGCTGCTGATTTGAGACGCAGTGGCACGATATTCTACAAAAGTATTATGCTGCTGGCGTATGCTGATGATATCGATATCATTGGCCATAATACGCGCGAAGTCAGTGCAGCATTCTCCAGATTAGCGAAAGAGTCGAGTCGAATGGGTCTTGCAGTGAACGCAGATAAGACGAAATACCTAGGGTCAACAAATAAACAGTCCCAGCGTCTTGGAAACCACGTCACTGTTGACAACATCTCCTTGGAGGTTGTTAAGGACTTCGTCTACCTGGGATCCAGCATTAACTCTTTCAACGATGTTAGTATTGAGATAAAACGAAGGATAACTCTTGCCAACAGGTGTTACTTTGGGCTGAGTAGGCAATTGAGAAGCAGAGCCCTCTCTCGACGAACAAAACTCACGCTCTATAAGTCACTAATCATGCCCGTCCTATTATATGCAGCACAAACCTGGACGTTGAGCAGTTCTGATGAAAAGACTCTGGGAGCCTTCGAGAGAAAGATCCTTCGTAAAATCTTCGGCCCAATCTGCGTCAATGGCGAGTACCGAATTCGATGGAACCACGAGCTGTATGAGCTGTACGCTGACATCGACATAGTTAAGCGCATTAAAATCGAGCGGCTCCGCTGGCTAGGTCATGTTGAGCGAATGGAAAACGACGCTCCAGCGAAAAAAATATTCGATTCGGTGCCCGGTGGTGGTCAACGCAGAAGAGGACGCCCACATCTTCGTTGGAATGATCAGGTGTTGGATAACCTGACCACGCTTGGTGTTTCCAACTGGCGCCAGCAAGCGCAGAACAGAAATGGCTGGCGCAATTTCTTATACGAGGCCAAAACCGACTTACGGTTGTAAGCGCCAGATAAGTAAGTAAGTATTCTGTTTTTCTACAATTTAAATTTTTCACAATAAATATTTTGGCACATATTAATAAAGTAAAACAGCTTTTCACCATCGTGTGGGGAATTTCATAAGCTTTCTCCGTGTCACCTTTGATGTAGAATAAAATCATGGTATAATAATACAAGGTAGCATTGACAACTGCTTATTTTCTCTTCTACAAGAAAACATCTCCTGTCAAAAAAAGCTTTTTGTGTAAATCAATCTGTAGTTGCTGTGGTTGTTGTTTTTTTCACTTCAACGTTTTCAACATTGTTTGTGTTTTCAATGGCGGATTGTGAGCGCTCTTTTTTTGAGTATATTTTTTGACTGGAAATGTTTTCCCAAGCAACTGACAATGCTACCTTGTATTATTATACCATGGAATAAAATAACAGGAATGCATAACAAGTGCATAACACGGTCGGTGACAAAATTTCAATGACAGTCTACCCAGCTAGACAGCTCTAACGTAGTTACGCACACAAGGAAACAAAATTTGGTGTTCACTAACACATTCTTACATTTTGTTGTCATGTTAAACAAGGAAAGTTGTATGTGTTTATATAGCTTGCTCCTTTACGCAACAAACAAGCTGAGGGTATGAAAAAAGTAGCGAACAAAAACTTTAAGCGGTACAAGTGTAAGTCACGCAATAAAATAATATCCTAAATGATTCAATTAAAATATGATGTCCATAGCGCGTTGGGTAGAATGCGCAGCTTATGTGGCAGAGACCGCGGTTCAAATACCGATCGACACAGGAAGGTTTTCATTGAATTTAATTTAATAAGTTAAAATATGTATACATACAAAACACCAAAGAGAAATATGATTATTAATTATGGCCAAATTCCTTTCTAAATGAACGCAAATTTCCTTGCTAGAGTAAAAAATAATAGCCAATATTTGAGAGATATATTTTTTATTTTCTTTAAATGTTTGACTAAATTTATCTTTTGTAAGTAGTACCCATTAATAAAAATAACAAAAAAACACTTCTCAACAAAATTATAAGAAAAAAAAATTTTGTTTTACTTGGTGAAGGGTTTGAACTCGCGCATGTTTGCGTTAAAGGTCAGCGCTCTAACCACTACACTATGGTGGAAAGGCTTTGCAGAACGCGTAGTTAAGTAAACAGCTGAGTTTGTTATTAAATTCTTTACGGAATTTATTGTTAGTGTGAGCAGAGCAGCTGTAGCTTTTTTTAACAGATAAAACATGTGTGGCAGACAGAGATGCCAGACCACACGAATAGACAAAAAGGCGTTATATTTTGCACGACGCTAGAACAAATATAACGTTATTTGTATGGAGTATTTTATATGAATATAACGTCAAAGGCGTTATGTGTATGCCATCCCAGCTAGACACCTAACTGTTAGATATGCCATATATATGGCATACACATAACGCCTTTGACGTTTATTCATATAAATGGGAATTTAGTCGAAAAATGATTTTTTCAGCAATCTGTGCACCTAAACATCCTTGCGTGCATGTAGATCCACCGCCTGGCCCTGCATCTTTCACGTTCGCCGAGAACAAATCCTTGCGTTCCACTTTCATTTTTATATAATTTTCTCACAATTTTTATAAAATGGCATTTTTTAAATTATTATTTTTGTTTTATTTAAACTGTTATATTTTTGAGCAAGTTTTTAGTTCTTGCGTTTTATTTAAAATTTATTTTTAATGTTGTTTGTTTTATAAATTTGGTTTTAGTTTTTTAATTTCACTCTTATTTTTAATTATATTTATTTTTAATTTTATTTTATTTTATTAAATTTTAAATCTTTCGAAGTTTAACTTTAATTTTTTTACAAGTAATTTTGTATTTGAAATATTTAAAATAAGTTTTTTATTTAATTACAAAATATTTTTAATAAAATTAAGACCGAAAATATATAAAACTTTATGGATCTTAAGGCCATCATTTAAAAATTAAGTTATAGTGTAATTAAAAATATTTTTTTTCTTGTTCGTTATAGTGTAATTGATTTATAGTTTATTTACAAAAACAAACAAGGTATATTTAATTTATTTAAATATTTTTATTGCATATTTTAGCGGCAACAAGGCAAATACAGCAGCAACAAGACAACCTAGTTGCTCTAGCTGGCGATTGTCCTGCGTGGCAACAAGGCCAATAAATTATGAAATAAATTATATTTATTATATAGGTTCAGAAGGGATGGATTTAGATAGATAGATATAATATTAAGTTAAGTTAAAAAAAAATAATAAATGTTGATGTCATTTTAATGGTGATCAAATTTTCTAAAATTTAGTCTTTGGGTGCATTTCAATTCAAATTGAATTAAAAAATTTACAGTGATTTTACTATAGCTTCATCGAGATAGACAAAATCGCAAAAATATAAATTTTCTGACGATCGCCAAATATTAAGCTAAAAATCCTAGGGAAACAAAAACCTGCAGACAAAGGAAGAAGGAAGAGCAATAACAAAAACCATGCAAAAAAATATGTAAACAAACAAGCTAGTCCGCCCGCATAGAAAATAATAAAATCAACATGGCTTACCGACAACTTTGTTGATAAGATTTTGACGTTTTAGAGTCTATCAACAAATGCTAGCAACACAAATTTGCCCTCAGCGCTGCTTTTTCGCTGCCCGTGCCAATGTTTTTCGTCGTGCCGATAATTACATCCTACGATTTGTTCAATGTTGAAAGTGGCTTTCAGATGCAAAGTCTATACAATCTATAGTCTCTGTTCGAAGATTGATAACAAGTTGCCATAAAAGTTCGATATACTGAATACCAATTTTAGCAGATCTTTTATGATCGGCATCTGTTACGATTGATAACAGAAAATTCGTAACAGAATAACAGATTTCGCCAAATAGGCCCAAATAGAACTAAAAAAAGATAACATCACCATCAAATTCATCACAAAATACGTCGTCGATATTTTTGCAATTGTAAAACCAGCTCACCTTGAATTCATTCTCAACACACTTAATAATTACCACAAAAAACTACAATTCACCACAGAAATTGAACAGAACAATAGCCTAGCATACTTAGACGTAAAAGTTCATAAAACCAAAAATAAACTTATACTAGATTGGTATACCAAAACCACATCATCAGGCAGAATGATAAACTTTCATTCAACACAACCGCTTCTACAAAAAATCAACGCAGCAAAAAATCTCATACAAAAAATCATCAACATCAGCGACACTAAATAGAGGGAAAAAAAATTTATCAAAAATTAAAACTACCCTAAAGGCTTAGTTAACACCCTAATAAATGAAACAATCAACAATACCAAACAGAAACACCCACAAGCAGATAGTCAGTTTGGCAACGCCAAACAGTTCTACAGCATCAAGGTATATTAAGGAAGGTAGGGTTAGTAGTTGAAATCAAAGATAACAAGATGGGAAACTTCTGTGGGGAATCTGATATTGCAAAAAGTAAACACACATACGAGAGACCCAATTTCACCATAAATAGTGAGGTGAATATGTCAGTTTATGTTCCTTAACCCTTCCAACACGTTTGCGCATATAATAAACATCTGTTTTCAAAAAAACCTTCTTCACGCCTTCTATGGTTTAATACCAACAAAATGTTGGAACCTAGATTGATATGTGATAAAGAAGTAAACAAAAAAGCGCAACAACAGAATCTTTGCAGAATTAATGCAGTCAACTTTTTGAAATTTTGCGACTAGCAAAAGAGTAGAAAAACATTGCTTTGACAAAGTATAGCGCTTCTATAATTCCTCTTTGGTTTTATTGATCTTGCGCCTATTAGCTTGTCAAAGTTAGTGGACTGCTAGAACCACTGAGACTACTGATGAGTCGGAGTAGCGTCCGACGAAACCATGGTCTAGTCAGCTTGGTTTAAGTTCTGCAAAGAACTTTGTTGTTGTAGCAACCTGTTGCTTCATGAATTATTTGGCATTAAGCTCACAATATAATTCTTAAAAAATATGTTTTTTAAGAATTATAAAAGAAATAAACTTATTAAAATATGCCACAATTTTATAACTCATGTAAACTGGTGCGAGCACGACCTACGAAAACATGATGTAATATTATATGTCTGCGCATATAATAAACATCTGTTTTCAAAAAAACCTTCTTCACGCCTTCTATGGTTTAATACCAACAAAATGTTGGAACCTAGATTGATACGTGATAAAGAAGTAAACAAAAAAGCGCAACAACAGAATCTTTGCAGAATTAATGCAGTCAACTTTTTGAAATTTTGCGACTAGCAAAAGAGTAGAAAAACATTGCTTTGACAAAGTATAGCGCTTCTATAATTCCTCTTTGGTTTTATTGATCTTGCGCCTATTAGCTTGTCAAAGTTAGTGGACTGCTAGAACCACTGAGACTACTGATGAGTCGGAGTAGCGTCCGACGAAACCATGGTCTAGTCAGCTTGGTTTAAGTTCTGCAAAGAACTTTGTTGTTGTAGCAACCTGTTGCTTCATGAATTATTTGGCATTAAGCTCACAATATAATTCTTAAAAAATATGTTTTTTAAGAATTATAAAAGAAATAAACGTTTGCTATTGATTGCCTTTATAACGAAAACAAAAATATCTAAAGTTCTCTAAATAGTCTTATATATGCTAAAAATATTTATTTTTGTGCTTTAGCTTTATGTCCAATAAGATTTTATACATAAAAAACCACATTATTTCCTTACGAAAAACAAAAAATTTGTGCATGTAACGTAAAGGTTAATAATATCAGCTGGGTGAATTTATGAATGAAATGTTTTTTCCATTCGTGTGTTAGAAGTAGTGTTGCCAATTTACCTTTTTTAGGATAGCTTTTAATTTTTCCTTTTTATTAGGTTTTTTATTATTATATCTGTTTTAGGATATATTTAGCAATGCGTAAATTTCTCTTATAAATCTACAACGATGATCATAGGAAATCAATTTGGTCTACAGAAGTCAAAATATATAAGTTTGTAAACTTATAGCATCATTTTATAAATCCCTGCACATCATTTCACGCTGCGTTGTTGAAATTCGCAATTTATAAAACGTAACGCTTCACGCCGTGATCTTCAGCGTTGAGTAACGCAATAACGTAGTGAAAACAGTACAAAGTTCGCATTTTATAAAACGCTGCACTTGAAATTCGTTCACTTGAACTGTCACTTTCATCACTTGCTCTTGAGCTGCCGTTAGAACGAATAAGTTGGCATTGAAAGGGTAATAACTGTTTGTTTCACTCATATATTCTTAAATGTTTACATAAATCGTTTGAATATAGGATAAAGACAGCAACAACGAACCAACAGTTCGAAATGTTGCTAAAAGAAATAAAAAAACTACCGCAGGTAGCAAATGGTACGCCAGTGCTTGGCGTGTATATTGCAATTTCAATTTAATGATGGCTGAAGAGAACAGCTGATATGGTTGCCAACAACTCAGAATTTGGTGAATCTTAAATATTTCAAAGATTTGCAATAATGATGCTAGTTTTATTGCACATGTGACAACCCTAAACTGTTGTTGACTGACAGTTCACTGTGGTAACGTAACATAGCTAACGCAATAACGTAGTGATTAATAAAATGCAAATTTTAAATCAAAGTGATGCGCCACGTTAGCGTTGCGTTTCATCACGGTGATTTATAAAATGATGCCATTAATTGATTCACAATTTCAATATTCAAATATTGCTCATAATTTCTTATTGCTATATGAGTCCAAATTAAGCGTTCGGAATATTTCCATAAATGTAACAGGTATTCTCGTAAAATTCAGAAAGAATAAGTAATTATAGAAATTGGAGTTAAGAGTTTGCGGATTGAGCAACCGTAGGAACATAAATGGAAAAAATAATATTTATGGCAAAAAATGGGGTAGTATGTGGCCAATGGAAAAATAAACGTCAATAAAATTGAATTGCATTTCCACACCACCTTTTAGGTATGCAATTTGGTGCGTTACCGATTTTTTTGGGTGTTCGGTTCCCCTGCAGGCCTATGTAACCAAAAAAATTATGTAATGAAATCTTTAAAGAATTCATACAATAATAATAACCTCTTGAGGCTTAAAACATATTTTATTGGCTTTGAACTCCAATGAATCAAATCAAATGTATATATAAGATTATATAAGTGACAATGACTTATAAGTGTCAATAAGTCAGTAAGTAAGTAAAACACATATAAATTTATTTTGGACGATCATGTCATAATAAGTGGCTTATTTGCCAATATTTTTTAAGAATAATTTTGTAAAGATTTTTTTCATCCAGATATGGAGTATTTTGAATATATGAATTCTACATTTAGAGTATCTTTGGACTCTTTATCCTTTACCTCAGAGGATATTTTAAAATATATTAGTTCGATCGATGAAAACTTTAGTGCTGGACCTTATGGAATTTCTGCCACAGTGTTAACTCAATGCGGTTCAATTTTGTGTCAACCACTTTCTTTGTTATTTAATAAATCTATAAACGAAAGTTATTTCCCACTGTTTTGGAAAAAATAATTTATTAGTCCTATTTATAAAAAAGGTTGCAGAAATGATGTAATTTACTACAGACCCATTGCTAAACCGTCATCGATTCCAAAACTTTTTGAGCGAATCGTGTATGATCGGGTAAAAATTTACTGCAGTGAAGTCATTACAACTCGTCGGCATGGTTTTGTTAATAGCAGATCTACGGTATCTAATCTAATCGATTTTACAACCTTTTGCTTAAACACCATTGAATCTGGTTACCAGGTCGACTGTATCTACACTGATTTCAGCAAAGCATATGATAAGTAACCACGTAATTTAATTTTATTTAAACTTAAGTCCATTGGATTTCGACAATATTTTGTAAGCTGGATTAAATCGTACTTAACTGAGCGATCGCATGAAATACGATTCCGAGGGGTTTTGTCTTGTAAGTTTGTTGCGTTATCAGGTGTTCCTCAAGGAAGTCACCTAGGTCCACTCCTGATTATTTTAACTATTAATGATGTGACCCATATCATTATATGCAAATATACAGAAAAATAAATTCTCAAGACAATTCAGCCCTACTCCAGTCCGATCTGAAATCTTTTGAAGTTTGGTGTTCTAAAAATAATATGTTTCTTAATCGAGATAAATGGCAAACTATGACCTTTTCGCGAAAAAGGAATAAATTAGTTTTTGATTATAAGATAAAAGATACTGCTTTATGTCGTGTGGATGTTGTTGAAGATCTGGGAATATGTATGGATTCTAAGCTATGCTTTAACATTCATATTGATAACATTTGTAAAAAATCTTCTTCTATGCTTGGATTTATTAAATGCTGGGCCAAAGACATGACAACAGCATGATTACGACTACAACGTTGTATTATGCGATAGTGCATCCTCACTTGGAATACGCAAGGCAAGTTTGGTCTCCCAGTTACAATGTGCATGTTGATCAAATAGAGAGAATCCAAAAATGCTTTGTTCGGTTTGCCCTAAGGGGCTTAAGCGGATCTGACATTTTAAACCTTCCTCCTTATGAGGATCGCTTAAAACTACTAAAAATGCAATCATTGAGTGACCGAAGAAAGTCTGCAGATATCGTCTATTTACATCAACTCATAACCAGTGTATTTGATTCTCCAGAACTTCTTTCTCTTATAAATTTTAACTCTCATTGTAGAAGCAGTAGAAATGCTAACAATTTAATATACTTACGATATAGTAGAACAAATTATATGTTAACTGCTTCTTTAAACCGTATGAGTAAATTAGTTAACAATTGTAGCTTTTTTCATGTTTAGTTGTCTAAAGGTCAATTCAAAAGTAGATTAAAAACTATAGTGTAATTGCATGGTTATGTCCTTGCATGGTTAGTCGTGACGTCTTGTGTTGTTCTTGAGCCCAACCATATTTTGGTGGGTACATTTTTCCCACATTTACTTATTTTGAGTCACTAGAATCAATATCGTTGAAAATTTCAAGGATTTTTGAGGTGCGGCTTCAAATGGGTTAATGCTGAGAATGTGCGAAGAAGCTGTAGAAGCTAAACTCTATTCTTATTGCATGTTGAGAAGCTATTCCATATTTCAAGACTGAACAACCTAAATAACTATTTCATATTAGCGGGAGATCTTAATGTGAAACATCTGGCTTGGTTGGACTCAAATTCTAACAGAAGAGGCAGTTTTATTGATGACAATCAAATAAGATACAAAGTTAAATTATACAGCCCGGTCTCACCAAGTTATCCGTCTGGAAACTCATATCTCGACTTATGCCTTACTGATGCACGTATAGAAATAAGAACAGTATACGATAATAAAATTCCTATCTTACCTTATGACAGCGACCACAACGCCATATATATTAAAGCGCCGTTAACTGAAGAATCACTGTTTACTCTTACTTAAAACTCAGAGGATCCTAAATTCAATTTTAGGAAAACTAACTGGTGCAGATTCTCTTAACGTTTTAAGGGAATATCGGAAAGCATTCTACCCTTCTGAAATTCCTAACAGAAATTCCTAATATATAGATAAACTGAATTCAATAATAAGAGGTAGCATTAATACAATAGTACCTAAATATAAAAACAAAAATACCATGGAGCGTTTTACTAACTGCCATATTCATAGGCTACAAAGCTACAAAAGTTTTCTTATTACTCAAATCAACCGAGTACGGCTGCAGTTCACTAATTTAACACTCAATGACCATCTTATAAAATTAAAGACAATACTAAGAAACGTGAAAAACTTACTGGAACAATTTTGGAACAGTATTAATAACTACTGGAAACAGAAGGCTGAACAAATTATTAAATCCAATTCTAACGACATGTATCCGAAAATAAAACGACTCTACAAACAAAGTTGTGCAATAACTATACCAGAACGTAAAATACAAACTTCATTAGATTATCTCTTAACCCAAGAGGGAGTTAATACTGCTTCCATACCAATAATAAACAACCATTATATCATTGGCGACGACATAATAAAGCTTGATGTCATAGGATCGCACTTTGAAAAAACACCAAATAGAAACAATGCCGAGTAATGCTGAAGAAATTGTAAACAATGAAATGACAAGATTTCTTAACATGGACAACTTCCCAGAAGAACTTATAATTCTTTCTAACGACTTAAAATCCGACAGCCTGACTCAAACCAAACAATCAGGCATGTTCTGAAATCCACCTCGGAATTGGATTTCATTTCCGATTTCGATTTAAAAAGTTGTTCTACATTCCTAGCGGAAAGCAATCAATAGGGGTTTTCACGATAGGGGTTCAATGCACGGCTGTGCATTTGAGCATGAGCACAATATTCATGCTTTTTTGCACTTTACATTAACAATATATACATATATGCCCATGCTCCTATTTTCCACAAATGCACAGTAGAGGTGGGTAATAGAAATATTTTTGGTGTGCTGACTCACTAGCACATGTGCACCGTTATGTGTCAGCACACTGTGCTAGCACAATTGTGTCACTGTCGAAAAAAGCACTTCGCAGTCGAAAAGCAAAAGCAGTCGAATATTCGTCCCATAAGAAATACATGCAAATCAGCTGCGACCACAGCAACAGCATTTGTCTCATTTACTCTCTCATGTTTACGTTAAAAGACGAAGTGTTGCTCCACACGCATGATACAATTATACAGGTAGCATTGACTAGTATTGATTTTCTCAGCAACTAGGAAACTAGCATCTGTCAAAAACAGTTGTTCGTGCAACAAAAATTAAACGAATGTAAAAATAAATAAATTCCACAAAATATGTACGTTAAATAAACAATTATAATAATAAAAGTTGTGAAAAAATTATGTGTGATTTGTGTTTAACGTTTTCCAGCCGTGGTGTTTTAATTTTAATTGAAAACTTCTTTAATTTCGTCCATATGCATCTGCAGCTGCTGAGGTAGCTGCATTTGAACGTTTTCAACATTTTTTTTATGTTTGCACTTAATAACACAAAGTTCACAAGTTATCTTCGTTGTAGTAATAATAATTCACTATTGATTAAATAAAATATGCAATATTTTGTAAGCAAATGTTTGGTTATTTGCAAGCGCTGAAACATAAACAATGGCGAAAAAATAAGCAATAATTGAACGCTCTCTTTCTTGACTTTTTTTTTACAGATGCTGGTTTCCCAAGCAACTGTCAATACTACCTTGTATTATTATACCGTGCTCCACACGCGTGTGTACTGGCACACATGCTCACTACTGAGTGTCACACAATACATAATAGACACTTTAAGCGCAAAAGTGCTGCTCTTCATCGTGTGCTGTTGTCACTACGTGAATCAATGTAGTGTGCTAGCACACATGACACACTACAGAGAGTCAGCACAGTGCCATAGCACATCAAACACATCTGGTGAATAAACAGTTTTTGTGCATGTGCTTATTAAACATTTTATTTTTGACGCGTTAAAACGGAAGAAGCAAAATTAAAAACATTTAAGCTCACTAAACCTAATAAGAAATGGACCATTGACCGGCATTGATGCGTCGTGGGATAATGGAAATGGAAAGTGCTCCAACTCAAAACAAAGAAATTTCTACTAAATTTCCAAAATTTGCTTTTTCACGTTTTTTCTTGTCATAACTACCTTTAACCCACAGAATAATGCTCTGTTTATGTTTGAAAAAGCTGATTATTCTTCTGTTTCAAAGAATTTTTTGAATTTGCAAAGATGTTACTACTGTGCCCTTCTGAGGTACGCTCACAGTTTGTTTCAAATGCATAACATAATTCGCAACTGCACAGCCAAATGCACTGAATAGTGAAAACCCCTAATGTAATCGGATTCGAACATGTTGCTTTCTGAACGTATCAACTAAATGACAGTAAATCTGACACTTGCTCATAAGAAGAATAAAAAGTTAAATTGAAGTAAAATGAATATTTTTTAAATATGAGTATTATAGTGATTGCTGCATTATTTCCTGAAAAGGTAATCAAAAATAGATACAAAAAAAATTTTGTAATCGTAAAATATTTGAATAAAATGTATCATATATTTTTATCATCTATAAAAATACTCACATTTTTAAAGATTAACCATCTTCATCAATCCGTCAACAAAAATTTGATCGGATTGGATTTCAGTTTAATTCCGATAAATCGGATTACAGAACACCTACAATCCGCCAAAAAAAAACAAATATCGGATTCGAAGATCTGAATCGGATTGCAGAACACCTTTCATTCAAATGTCATCGAAAGTAAATCCGATTCCGACGTGAATCGGATTTCAGAACATGCCCGAATACATTACTTTACGACAATGACTAACTTACATATTCAGAAAACTTAATAATAATTAAAAATGACCAGATAATTCTTGACTGGTACTCAAAATCGACATCATCAGGTAGAATAATTAATTATCATTCGACACAACCCATGCAACAACAAATTAATACTGTGAAAAACCTAATAAATGAAGTCTTCACAATATCAGACACACGATTCATAGAGAAAAACATTGCAAAGATAAAAACAATACCTCAAAACAACGACTATCCAAGACACTTCACAAATTCCCCTATCAACCATAGGATTTAAAAAAATAAACAACACACACAAATAACAGTTCAAAAACAACAATCTGGCAGCCCTAGGAAAGAAACACAAAATTACCTCAGCATCACATACATACCAAAACTGACAAATAACACACACATACGGAGACAAATGAGAGCGGACAATACAACATTTGCATATAGATCATGTTATAATAATACAAGGTATTATTGACAGTTGCTTGGGCAACGACCATCTGTCAAAAAAAATGTCTGGAAAGAGAGTGTTCAATTATGAGCCTGAACATAATCAAAAATCGTTGCGACCAACGACCCTCTCTGGTCGTCGAACGCAGAGAATGTGTCCAGAATGATGCGATTGCGATTAACGATTCAAAGTTTCTTTTATTTATAGCCATATTTTGTAAAACGCACGCAATCACGTCACTTCGTGTTTTCTTATCTGGCAATATATTTTAGTAGAAAATTTTTGAGTGAGAATAAGACATTGTTTTACTTCATACGAAAAAGGCATTGCCAGACTGAAAATCTTAACGCAAGTGACTGCGTTCGTTTTACAAAATATGGCTATTAGTATTTTTTTATTTATTTTTTCTATTTCATTCCAATGTATTGGTCTCTTCAATTGTGTGAATACAACACACACAAACAAGAAATGTCAGAAGATAAAACAAAACTAAGCAAATTTCATGAAACACAGCCAATTCTTAGCAAAAATATGGCAACACTAGTGGCACTCGGAGAGAGAATCGTCGGTCGCAAAAGAAGAAATAGAATAGATTCTAATTGTGCGATTTATCGTTGCGGAAAAAGAGCTGCGTTTTTTTCTACATTTTGCATGTATTTTACAACAACAAAGATCGAAGGCCGCAACGATTTTTGATTCTGTTCAGGCTCTATTGTTGATGTTTTACGC
The DNA here is from genome assembly GCA_943735915.1 of Pherbina coryleti. Taxonomy (NCBI): domain Eukaryota; kingdom Metazoa; phylum Arthropoda; class Insecta; order Diptera; family Sciomyzidae; genus Pherbina; species Pherbina coryleti. The sequence continues at coordinate 61,804,861 of OX030952.1, forward strand.
CATTGTTTGCGTTAACCAAACATTTGCTTGTAAAATATTTTCTATTTTATGTAATAATAAATAGTGAGCATTGTAATAATTGTGATTTATTAGGTGTGTTTTTTTGGCATCGCTATATACGCTTGTCCAAAAAAACGCTCATCGGCGCTTAATATTTCGCTTAACTTTTTTCTTAAAAACTTGGCAGCATTGCGTGTTACTGTCAAATATTGGGTGATATAATAATGGGTGATCCAAGTAGAGAGACTTTTTTCAATAGTATAAAGTTTATGCGGACAATCCCGCTTCCATCTGAGACGTAGCCGTGGCCAACATTTGATAAACATTGTCTTGAAAAAATAAATGCTAAAAAATGTTCTTTCAAATGATAATACATATTCCTTATTAAAATTGAATTTTCCGTGTTTTTTTCTTAAAAAGGTAGGGAGCTTCGAACGGATCACCCTTTATTTTATTTTTTTTTTTTTTTTTGTTTAAAACAATAAATGCACACATTTCTACTGTTAAATACTTTTCGATACCAAACGTATTTACAGTTTCTTTGTAATCTCGGGAACAGCATTAAAATGGTCAGCAACCAGACCAATTTCAGCGAAGATTGGCACTTCGGCATCCTTTAGTCGCTCCACACAATAGTTTTGGAGTCTTTCATACCAGCCAGATGTTGAATAGCGCCAGAGATTCCGACAGCAAAGTATAGGTCCGAAGCTACAATTTAGCCCGTCTGTCCGATTTGCATGTCGTTGGGCCGAAACCAGCATCGACAGCAGCACGTGAAGCACCGACAGCAGCGAAAAAACTTGTCTGCCAAATCGTACAGCATTTTGAAGTTGTCGCCCGATTTGAGGCCACGACCACCCGATATAATCACCTTGGCACTAGCTAGCTCAGGGCGATCAGACTTTGTGAGCTCGGCCGAAACGTACTCGCTTAGACTTGACTTCAAAATTCGTGCCACGAGAACTTTTGCAACACCAGACACCAGACTTAGAAACAGCTTCGGAAACGTGTCCGCATTTGGTGCCTGCTACCAGCAGTTACGTCGCCTCCGATTTTCTTTGCTGCCGAGATTGTATTCAGCGTTACAGGATTCAAAACCTCATTGTTGTGTTCAGCCACGACGAGGATGCTTTTGCAACGATGCAAAACACTGCTGCGCAAAAGGTTTCGGGTGCTGGCGCTAAACATATTTTTATGCTTAATTTTTTGATGCTTTATTTGTTTTTCAGATTTTAGATAGACTTTTTTTCTATTACCGGTCTGACGTAAACATGGTTGTTTTCCAAAAAGTGCTGCCAATAAATTATGTAAAATACCACTTTCTTGATCTGGCAATAGTGTTTCTATCGGCGACTATGAGCTAAGCGGCTATAATTATCCTGTCTTAGCTAAGCAATTTTTTGTATGAAAAATGTTGTTAAGCGTATATAGCGATGCCAAAAAAACGCACCTATTATTAATTTAGCGAAAATAATTTGTCAACTTAATGTGATTTAGTGCAAACATAAAAAAAAATGTGGAAAACATTCAAATGCAGCAACCTCAGCAGCTGCACATGCATATGGACGAAATGCAGACGAAATGAAATAAGTTTTCAATTAAAATTGTGCATAATTGAATAAAATTTAACGCTTCCGACTGGAAAACGTTTAGCACAAATCACACATAGTTTTTTCAAAACTTTCATTATTTTATATTAAACGCACAAATTTTATTTAGGTTATGTTTTTCACTTTCGTTTCACATTATTCCACGAACAACTGTTTTTGACAGATGGTCGTTTCCTCGTTGCTGAGAAAATTAGTAGTTGTCAATACTACCTGTATAATTGTATCATGCATATAGATCAGCGCAGGGCGCTCCATAGCTCACTGAGCTCTCTGTGAGAGGTACTTTTCACATGTACATAAAGCTCACAACAGAGAGAATATAATTCAGTCGTTCGCTGACGGTCAAAGACAACAAGATGGGAAACTTCTGTGGGGAATCTGAAATTGCAAAAAGTAAACACACATACGAGAGACCCAATTTCACCATAAATAGTGAGGTGAATATGTCAGTTTCGGGTTATGTTCCTTAACCCTTCCAACACGTTTGTTATTGATTGGCTTTATAACGAAAACAAAAATATCTAAAGTTCTCTAAATAGTCTTATATATGCTAAAAATATTTATTTTTGTGCTTTAGCTTCATGTTCAATAAGATTTTATACATAAAAAACCAGATTATTTCCTTACGAAAAGCAAAAACTTTGTGCATGTAACGTAAAGGTTAATAATATCAGCTGGGTGAATTTATGAATGAAATGTTTTTTTCCATTCGAGTGTTAGAAGTAGTGTTGCCAATTTACCTTTTTTAGGATAGCTTTTAATTTTTCCTTTTTATTAGGTTTTTTATTATTATATCTGTTTTAGGATATATTTAGCAATGCATAAATTTCTCTTATAAATCTACAACGATGATCATAGGAAATCAATTGGGTCTACGGCAGTCAAAATATATAAGTTTGCAAACTTAATTGATTCATAATTTCAATATTCAAATATTGCTCATAATTTCTTATTGCTATATGAGTCCAAATTAAGTGTTCGGAATATTTCCATAAATGTAACAGGTATTCCCGTGAAATTCACAAAGGATAAGTAATGATAGAAATTGGAGTTAAAAGTTTGCGGATTGAGCCGTAGGAACATAAATGGAAAAAATAATATTTATGGCAAATAATGGGGTAATATGTGACAAATAGAAAAATAAACGTCAATAAAATTTAATCGCATTTCCACACCACCTTTTAGGTATGCAATTTGGTGCGTTACCGATTTTTTTGGGTGTTCGGTTCCCCTGCAGGCCTATGTCACCCAAAAACTATGTAATGAAATACTTTAAAGAATTCATACAATAATAATAACCTCTTGAGGCTTAACATATTTTATTGGCTTTGAACTTCAATGAATCCAATCAAATGTATATATAAGATTATATAAGTGACAATGACTTATAAGTGTCAATAAGTCAGTAAGTAAGTAAGTAAGTAAAACACATATAAATTTATTTTTAAAATTTGGCTCAGATACATTCCGAGTGAAAAATTTAAGTATAAAATATGATCTAATTCTAATGAAAAGACCAAGAAGTATATCACTATTGCAGTTGATGCAGCAAGAGTATGGTGCAATTCCCTTATTTTCTTGGAACAAATATTCGCTGAAGCCTACTCTGTGGCAAACACCGTCAAATAGTTAAACGAACTTTTTATCTAACATCATCATTACTTTCAACTTAATATATTACGCAAATACATAATCAAAGCAATTTTACAAATTTTATAGATAAAACAAATGCTAGTTTGCCAAAGCAATATTAATTCCAACCAAGCAAATTTTCAAAGAAAACAATGATAGTTGACAACTCTGATGGGATGAAATGCAACACAACTTTTACAGAACGACCATGGTGAAAATAAAAAGCCATTTACAAATACAACAAGTGCCAAAATTTGCAAACTTTGTTTGGCGATTAAGAATAAAATAAGAAAATGCATGTAATTATTTGAGTGTTAAACAGATTCCTGTAACTCAACTTAAAGATTTAAATATTCAAACACTCAATCAATACATTATTTTTCTTGTTTGTAAACGAAGTTTCAGCAGAGAATAGCAGAAGAAGAACAAGAGTTCCTTTTTTAAATTTCACCTCGAATAGCGGGGGTTTGTGTAAAATAGCGGGGGTTTGTGTAAAATAAAAATTTTTCAAAAATGTTGACAAATACAACAATTGAAGAAATCGGCAAACTTTAGACGCATGTATGGACTAAAATAAAGGGACTTAGTAATCAGTTTTGGTTGCAAACAGTATATTGCAACTCAACTTAAATATTTAAATCATAATAAATAGATTATTTGCATTATTTTCAGGGCTTGCGAAGTGATTTCTTTTAGAGTTTGCGGCCGATGAAGAACAAGAGTAAAATTCAGGGTTGATTTTTCGTCGCACTAATACATGCAAACCTTTTTTGAGGTTATGTTTTTTAAGTTTCCCATCTTGTTATCTTTGCTGACGGTGATGCTGTTAGGACTTAGGTCGTTTTGTGCTGCAAATTATATGTACACTCATGAAAAATCAACTTATTGTAGATTTATAATACTTATGCATATATTTTTTTAGTTTGTAGAATTTTATATTCGTATATAATAAGGTTTCATATAATTAATACATTTTAGCTATTAAAACTTTTTGCATTGTTCATTCACATTCCTTATTAATTTTTTAATACTCAATTTTTTGATTACTTGTTTACTTATTTTATTTAATTCCTTATTATTTACTTACATATTTTTCGTTATTAATTTTAATTATTCATATATATTAAGATTTTATATAAAAATAATTATTCGTATATATTAAGGTTTCATATAACTAGTTCATATTATCTATTAAGATTCTTTACATTATTTATTCATATTACTTGTATTAACTAATTAATTAATAGAAGAAATAATGAACAACTACAAATAAAAACATAAAATAAAAAAGAAAAACTTACAAATCTAGATAATTGGGACAACTATTTCGCTCAGTTTGCGTAATTCGAGAGAGTACCAATACTAACAAGACATAATAATATGTGACTGTGTTAGAATGCCCAGCCCTGATATAGATCGAACGCCACTTTGGACCGAACAAAGACAAAAACTAAAACAAAAAACGAAGATAAAAAAAAACGTTGTCTACGAAGTACAGTGCAAAGGCACCGAGCAAGAGAACTGTAACAAAACATACATATATAGGGACAACAAAAAGAGCGCTTAAAATTAGAATGACAGAACATAAGCTGGACATTAGAAACAAAACAACAACAGCACTAGCTCAACACATAATACTTACAGGCCACACAGCTGACTTTGAGACTGTTAAAATATTGGACATTGAAAGCAAAACAAAAAAAAGACTAACTTTAGAAAGTTTACGAATGCAACAGAAAGGGGAAAGGGCAATAAATTTTAAAGAAGACACGGACAACATTGACAATAATTATGCAGGAGCACTGGACGAACAAAGTTATTTTAAAATGTGAAAAATAATATTAAGTAGGTAAAATTGTAACATTTAGTATAATAAGAAATAATATTTGTATTTTTTAGTTAAATTTAATAAACACCCCTGAAGAAGTCGACAAATAACTGACGAAACGTCGGGTAAAAATTGAATTTTTATTTTTATATATTTAAAAATTGCAATTACAAAGCCCTCCTTAAACAACAACTTAATAATAAGCCGTCGACTGAATTAGACACAATACTAAGCTTAGTTTTGAAACACCTACCATTAGAAATCATACAAAAATGTTGCATTATATTTAACAATCTTCTAAACAATAACTATTTCCCGGAACAGTGGAAAACTGCAAGAGTATTTCCTATATTAAAAAAGAATAAGGATCAGTCTGATCCAACAAACTATAGGCACCTTAGTCTACTTTCCAATATTTGAAAGGTATTTGAGATCCTTATAAGTAAACCAATTTTGTTCGTATGCGACCAAAAAAACATAATACCTCAAAACCAGTTTGGGTTCAAGAGGCAACACTCGACAGTTCATGCGATAAATAAACTAACCTCAGATGTGTTTTGGCATTTGAATGGTAAAATGAACACAGCAGCTGTTTGGTGGATATAGAAAAAGCCTTCGATACGGTGTGGATCGATGCACTCATTCATAAAATAATAACATATGGGTTTCCAAGCCACCTCGTAAAAATGATTAACTCGCTAACAAACGGTAAAAATTTGTAGAGACAGATGGAAACCACATGACGAACAGAATCTCATACACAAAACGGTCTACCACAAGGTACAGGGACGGCGCCAATCCTCTTATTTATAAGAGGATATATATATATAATATCTCAATATATCAATATATCTATAATATTTATTGCTAAAATATTGGAAGAAAATGAATCATCCCTAGCATTTGCAGACGATATTATTCTTTATGTGCAGAATTGAAGAAATTAAAATTAAATTGCAAAACAAATTCAATGATCATCAGAAATTCTGCGAAACATTGAAATATGGAAACTCAATATTAGCTACTCAAAATATGAAGTAATCTTGTTTCGTACCCCGCTCAGACGTGGAAACCACGATCTTCGTAAAAATTGGAAAAATCTGAAAATAACTAATGCAAACGGTTTTCAAATGCCAAAAAAATTAAATGTACGTTACTTGGGTGTTTATTTAGATAAAGTTTTGTACTTTAATGAACATTCAACATAGTACTAGAAAAAGCAACAGCAGCCTTTATGTCACTAAAAAAGCTCTTCTTCTCACGACTTTTAAGAAGTGATGTGAAAATAAATTAAGAAGTTTCAGCCAAGACGTCATCAGGATATTCACTAAATGATCTGATGTACAAAGAACCAACCGTTCAAAGCGAACTTTTTTCAATTCTTCTTCGGTTCCTGCTACCACGTTTTGTATTCACTACTGACATCGAAAAAACGTATTGTCAAATTTAAGTAGATCTAGATGCTCAAAAAAAAATTTTTTTTTAGATGACCACAAATACCAATTAATTATGTGGAGAAAGAGTCCAGCCTTTCCAAAAACTAAAAAAATAAAAAAAAAGAAAGTGTGTGCCTATGACCACACGATAGAAGTGATAACCGGGTATGGGCAGAGAGCGCTCCTAGAGCGTTGAGAGTAAGAATTGAGAGCAAAGGCTTATGTAGCAAAACAAAACGCAACAACAAATCAAAGACAAAAGACAAACACAGAAACAACAGAGAAGCTTTAAATGTAGTGGTGCCCATACCCGGTGATAACGTCTCATTTTCCAATTCTAAAAGATATATCTATGTCAGTGATGCACAGCGTTGGCAGACCTACCAATACAAGCGCAACATTTTTGTTTTAGTATGTGTGTGCGAGCAGAATACTGAAAAAAATACTTTTACACTCATTGAGTAAAATGGAAAGTGTTTAGGAAATAGGAAAAAGTGTTTTTTGATAGATAGATTGAGGCTCGAATTAAGGGTTTAAATAAAAAAATAAATAAATTCCCAAAAAGGTCGAAACATGTTTAATTCATTCATATATTGCGTCTTTTAGCATTTAACAAAACAATTTGCGCATAATACGCTCACTCCGTGAAGTGCAAACGCAAACTGATTCTCTGCTAGCGTCGTATCAGTTCGGTACCTTCGCACACACGACTTGTATGTGAAAGCCGAGCGGCTCCGTAAGCATCTCGTGTGCATCACTGATCTATGTACATAAATAATAAATTTTATGTTATATAAAATATTACAGTACAGACTCGATAATCTCAACCCTTGATACACGCAAGTCCTCGATTTTTGCAACAGTACGAGACATTTATAAGTGCAACTTATGTAAAAAAAATACCTCAATAACTGCAACCGACTACGCTTTAAATTTTAATATGTTTGATTTTTTCTTTCTTGATTTATTCGAGAAAAGTTCTTAGCACGATTATAGGTGCACAGGTCGACATTCACGAAAAAAAATAAGATGCAGTTCTATAAGATGCATGAGCCACTCAGCCCATGCCACAATCGATCTTTTGCGCACCAAATTCCCAAATCGTGTTTTCAGCCGTCTTGGCAATGTCGATTGGCCGCCTCGGAGCTGCGATTTTTCGCCTTTGGACTTGTTTTTTATGGGTAACCGTGAAGGACCGATGTTATGCCAACAATCCGGAAACGATTCAAGCAGTAAAAAAATTAAATTTTTTCCATGTATTACAGCATGTATTATAGCATGGAAAAAATTTAATTTTGTTCATTTTATAAAAAAACTCATAAAAACTTTTATTTGGCCCACCCTGTATGTATGAACACACTGTAAAAATCACAAACCTACACACGCATGATATAAATGTTGAAACACAACAACAAAAAAATGCAAACGTAAGATTGTGTGTAGCAACGACTACGATGCGAGTGCGCACATGTACGAACATACAAAAAGAGCGGCAGAATCTAATTGTATGCTAACGATTGAATTAAGAAAATCACTGATCAGAAATTGCCAAACGCGCCTAAAGAAGTTATCACTTCAATAAATAACTGGCCATTTCAGCCCTTGAAAGGACTTTGACCTAGCTTCTTATGATCAATTATGGTGTGCGTGGTATTAAGTTTGTACACAATTGACCGAGAACCGGACCTACAGGTTTAACGCCGACTGCGAACGTCGATGAACGGAATGTTCTTGTTCTCAAGAAGCTTTACATGGCATTTTGATTACTCTCTGAGGTTTGCCATTGTTTGCAGAGAGGTGGCGGCCGTACAGAAAAGTTATTTAATTTAAATAATTTTCGAATTTATATTAATTCAAATAATTTTCTGTCGCTGGTTCGTTGACATAGAGGCCACCAATCAACAACTCTTATTTATATATTAAAGAAGCATGGTTTCAATTTGCGAAAATGGTGTGCAAATCATTCGCAGCTTCTTAAGAATACACCACAATGTGATCAAGAAGTGAATCTGGACTTTACTAATCTCAACAACGATTCAATTAAAACTCTGCGATTGCTGTGGCTCCCAAAAACAAAAACTGATAATGTTTGCGTTAAAGTAAAACTAGGCCCAGTTAAACTAGTTACAAAGCGAACCGTCAGCTCTGATCTGGCTAAGTTATTCGACCCACTTCGATACTAGCACCGGTAATTGTGAAGGCGAAGATGTTAATTCAACAAGTATGGCAGCTTAACTTATCATGGGACAAACCGTTACCTGCAGAACTGAAGGAAAAATCGCTAATATTCCGAAATAATTCGACAAACTTAAATAACCTCCAAGTCTCTAGACACATATTTCGAGGAGAAGTACCAACCTCAACTCAGCTTCATGTATTCGCTGATACTTCTGAAAAGGCATTTGGTGCTGCAGCATGTATTCAAGCAACTCTTAAGGATGGAAGAGTAATAGTACGATTATTGTGTGCAAAAAGTCGGATAGCTCCAATCAAAACGCAAACACTACCTCTGCTGGAACAATGCGCTGCTGTATTAGCCTCACAGCTCTCAACTCACCTTAGAAATGATGTGAAAATCAAGGATCAACCATTATTTCTCTTGGTTATTCAAAGCTCTTGCAGCATGTGACCTATGGTTTCAAGGACCATTTTTCTTGCATGGGAGATAGAACTTGTGGCTTCTACGCTTCTTAGGTCAACTGCAAATTCCGAACTACCTGGGAAAAAGAAAACAAAAATTTGCAGAATTGCCCAGTAAAGACGTCGCCATTGCTACAACATATATTTACAAAGAATTGCCGCAACCACTAATTAATGGAGAATTAGTGTATACAATAAAACATAGAAACTCTTTCCGAACATTACAAGGAATTCTAGGGTATATGTTGCGATTTATAACCCACAAAAAAGGCAAAAGGAATTTGAGGCAACAACAAAAATATCGCTTAACCCCAAAGAAATGGATGAGGCACTTACTGTTACAGTAAAAAGCATGCAGATTTCTGCCTTTAGTTGCGAGTTAAAACAATTGAGAAATCATCAAGAACTCGACAAATCAAGTTCAATTAGCAGTTTGACACCGTTCATTGATGATAAAGGGATCATTCGAGTGGGTGGACGGCAAGAAGTATCAACATTCCTACGACTCTAAGCATCCTATGCTAATTCCCTACAACGACCCGTTAGCAAAACTTATTCATTATGGTACACAAAGACAAGCACTGTGGCTCCCAGGCATGTTTCTGGCCAATCAAAGGAAAGTTAACAGCCAGAGCAACTGTACAACAATGCATACGATGTAGCAAGGCCATTCCGAAATTATTTCAACAGATCATGGGTAACCTACCACACACTCGTGTGACTCCAGTAAGATCATTCATTAACTGTGGCGTTAACTACTGCGGGCCATTATGGATTCATTATAAAATCAGAGGAAAAAGAGCAACAAAAGCTTACATTGCTGTATTTTGCTATTTCGTTATGAAGGCAGCGATTGAATTGGTAAGCGATTTAACAACGAATGAGTTCATTGGTGCATTGAAACGTTTCATCAGCAGTAGGGGTCATTGTAAGACACTCTATTGCGACAACGCTACAAATTTTGTTGGAACTCGAAACGAACTCCATGAGCTTAATGAAGAAATCCACTCCCAGAAAGCCAATCAATCAATAATAAAGCTATGCAGCGATAAGGAAACCGATTTCATATTCCTTCTACCTCGGGGCTCCTTTGGTAGAGTCTGGGAGGCTCGTTAACCTATGAAGAGCTAGAAACAGTGGTGGTTTAGATTGAAGCTATACTCAACTCAAGACCACTTACTCCAATGTCATCCGATCCGAAGAACCTTACTGCATTAACACCCGGACACTTTCTGATCGGCGAACCATTGACAACATCTGTAGATTCATATGCCACGCCAAACAACACATCGCCACTAATAAGTTGGAAGTTACTATCCCACCTGAAACACGAGTTTTGGAGGAGTTGGTCTCGAGAATACCTTCAGGAACTGCAATATAAGAGCAAATGTAAGCAAAAAATGGGCAACGTCAATTCGGGGATATTGGTTATAAAGGGTCCGCCATCTAACGTTTTTTTTCAACTAGTGCTTATTTCGTGAATGGTAACACTTAGCACATGTCTGATTTGACAGATAATTAGTTTTATCCTTCCGCTGAACGAATATGGTTGTGTATACGCTTGAACAACGCTGGGAAATATTGCGACATTACTTTGAAAATCATGGTAATGTTGCAGAATGCGTGCGAAAATTGCGTACGGATTTTGGAAGAACAGAAGCACTGTCAGCTCCGTATGTTCGTTATCTTGTGAAAAAAGTGAAAGAAACTGGCATCCTCATCGATAAACCAAAGCATGAAAAGCCAAAAACAGTGCGTACACCCGAGAATATTGCTGCTGTGGCAGAAAGTGTACGTGAAGCGGCATCAACATCAATTCACCGTCGTTTTCAACAATTGAACATTTCGGAGACATCATTGAGACGAATTTTGCATAAAGAGCTTGGTTTGACGCCATACAAAGTCCAATTGTTTCAGGAGTTGAAGCCAACTGACCATCCAATGCGTTTTCGCTTCGCTGAGTGGGCCTGCGATCGACTTACAGAAGATGCCGATTTTGCCAAAGAAATCATCTTTTCAGATGAAGCTCATTTTGATCTTGGCGGGTATGTAAACAAGCAAAATTGTCGCATTTGGGGCACAGAAAACCCGCACGCATACATTGAAAAGCCGATGCACCCAAAACGAGTCACTTTTTGGTGCGGATTTTGGTCCAGAGGCATAATTGGGCCATTTTTCTTCGAAAATGAGCAAGGAGTGGCCGTTACAGTCAATGGCCATCGTTATCGGGCCATGTTTAACGAATTTTTTTTCAAAAAAATTGAAGAGGAGGATATTGGCAACATTTGGTTTCAACAGGACGGCGCTACGCGCAACAAAGCCGAAGCTACACTGGATGTTTTGCGCCCTGTTTTTGAAGATCGCATTATCAGCCGCAGAGCTGATGTCGTTTGGCCACCTCGGAGCTGCGATTTGACACCGTTGGACTATTATTTGTGGGGTGCCTTCAAAGATAAGTGTTACGACAAGCCAGAGACAATTGACGCTTTAAAGGACAATATTCGTGAATTGGTGAAATACAGCTGCACACAATCGATAATGTGCTTAAAAATTGAGCCGATCGTGTAGGCTGCTGTATGGCCAGCCGAGGCAGCCATTCGTTTTCAAAAAAATTGAAGAGGAGGATATTGGCAACATTTGGTTTCAACAGGACGGCACTACGTGCCACACAGCCGAAGCTACACTCGATGTTTTGCGCCCTCTTTTTGAATGAAATAGTTTTCCATTATTAACCGGAAGGATTGTACGTTCAAATAAAAAAAGAAATTTGAGAAAATATTCAGTAGTTTTTTTTATAGCATTTTCAAAAAAAAAAAGTTATTTGGCGAACCCTTTAGTACAAGAGGACAACGGTTAAAGTGCGTGGCCGCTATGTCAACGAATCTGGAGACCCGGGTTCGAACCCCAGCAGCGACAGAAAATAATTTGAATTAAAATAATTTTTCTGTACGACCGCCATCTCTCTGCAGACAATGGCAAACCTCAGAGAGTAATCAAAATGCCATGTAAAGCTTCTTGAGAACAAGAACATTCTGTTCATCGCCGTTCGGAGTCGGCGTTAAACATGTAGGTCCGATTCTCGGTCAATTCCTTGCAAACATCGGCAACCGAAAGTACACATACATTCAAAACAAATTTGCAAATTTACTTACACACTGAAACTACCCTTTCTATTTACTTTGACAAAGATTTGGTGAAACAGTGAAAAAGATATGTCTGCTTCAACAATTGTGTGTGAAAGACTGAAAAAGGTACATGTGAAAAGGAATTTGCAAAAAATTACAAGCGCCCATGGCGGAAGTGATGATAGTTGTCAATTTCTTTTATTTGTTTGAGTTGCTAGATTATGATGTGTTGAAGTTTTTACGGGTTATTGTGCGAATTAAGTATAAATAAATATTAAATGCAATTAATTGTGCCGTGTAGTGTTCACAAAAAGTTATTGCAGTTGTCTTCGCCTATTTGCCAAGTTTTGCCATTTTATCAAAAACATGTGCTGGAAGGTGGCACCGACATGAACCTTTGGCCAATATGCAAATTTACTTGCATTCACAACATCTAACATCGGTGGCCATATCCATATCGGAACATATCGGTGGCCATAATATGAAAGTTGCGCGCATCTGTTTGCTACGCGATAAGCCGTACGATTTATTTGTTTGAGTTGCTAGATTATGATGTGTTAAAGTTTTTACGGGTTATTGTGCGAATTAAGTATATATAAATATTAAATGCAATTAATTGTGCCTTGTAGTGTTCACAAAAAGTTATTGCAGTTGTCTTCGCCTATTTGCCAAGTTTTGCCATTTTATCAAAAACGTGTGCTGCAAGGTGCCACCGACATGAACCTTTGGCCAATATGCAAATTTACTTGCATTCACAACATCTAACATCGGTGACCATATCCATATCGGAACATATCGGTGGCCATAATATGAAAGTTGCGCTCATCTGTTTGCTACGCGATAAGCCGTACGATCCATTTATCACGATGAGTTGATGGCGCGCTGCGCCGCCTCCACCCTCTGTATTATAAAAACAATAAATTAAAAAAAAAAATACTAATTAGTGTATTTATTTACTGGTTTTGGTTAGAATACTAATTAAAAAGCGGTTAGAATATTAGTTAGAAACGGTTAGCATACAAGTTAAAAAAGCGATTAGAATATTGGTTAGAACGTGGTTAGGATATGAATAAAAAAACTTGTTAGCAAAATGGTTATAAAACGGTTAGTATATAAGGTATAAAACCCTATAAATACGTGGTTGTTAACCACTTTAAAATGAAAAGAGCGATGTCTGCGTACATGCGTTAGAAAGAGTCAACCATCTGTACCTGACACACAGATAAATAGGTTAGATTTTTTTCCGACAGCCTATCCTTTGTAACTAAAAAACTAACTGAGACTCAACCGGTTAGGAAACTATTTAATTAACTCGGAGTGTGTTTGCAGGGTTGTGTACAAACTTAATAACACGCACAACACAATTGATAATAAGAAGCTAGGTCAAAGTCCTTTCAAGGGCTGAAATGGCCAGTTATTTATTTATTTTTTTTTACAGGAGGACAACGTACCACCACTTCAATGGCCGCTGGGCAGGATAGTAAAGAAATACACGGGTCCCGACAACTTTGTTAGAGTGGCTGACATTCCGGAACTTTAAAACGTCCGATTCATACTTTGACCACTACCAAGAAAGAATCTTGAACAAGGATGCAATCTCATTGCATTAGATCAAAACGATGAAGCTCTAAGACAAATGAAAAGAAGACTAAAAACTCAGATTCCACCGACTCTTCTCACCAACCAAAACGAATACGAATTAATACAAGTTATTTGTACCATACGCTTCCATTACACCAATAGAGGTTCAGCCATTTGTGTGCAATCTGGGTGTATATTTCCGAAAAATTAGGCCCGATTGCAATAATCACCAGTGAATGGAACCTTATTACCTACATTAATATGCATACATACTGAAAGAACTTGGAATTGATAAATGGTTACCAACAAATATTACAAAAATCCTGCACAATCTTGCAAACTTCCAGATACTGTTCAGTAATAGTCATGTTAATTAAGCGTTTAATAGAAATAACGCCGAAGAATCAACTCCTGAAAATACACAATGGACACCGAGTGAAAAGAGGTGCATTCAACATCATAAAATTGATGTCAATCGAAGGACAAGTCACCACAAACTACGTTAATTTTAAATAAAAACTTCCGCTAGTTTCAACTACAGATTTCGAATTACTACAACGCACTCCTGTGCCGTGGCATCTAAACAGTGAATTTTTCAAAATCCAGTCACCTTTCTCATTCTTGATTGTAAATCTACATAGTGATCAATACTAGCCATTGAAGGAAGCTGATTCAAGGATATGCACGTAAACCGAAAGAGAGCACTATATATGTCAACAGAATCACCCACTTTATAAGTAAGGATCCAACATAGCAATATGTGAATTAAACTTGCTTAATGACATTGCAACAAACACGTTCTGCTCCATCGAACATGCGGAAGCCGATTTGCTTCAACTGCACAATCCAAACACTTGGATATATTCTGTCAATGGCGAAGTCATGGTAAATGCAGTCTGTGAAGCAGTTCTATCGCAATTCACCATTCAAGACTTATATCTATCAATGAAAACTGCGTCATTAAACAGCCACTGATAACCATTCAAGGCCACAAAACATTGAAGTCAACCAATCACAAATCATACATCCCAACCATGAAGACATCTGATTTGTTACTCTCATCAACAAAACCTCCAGCAGCTAACATTTCCCTTCATTAAAATTCTCATCAAGAACAACTATCCGCTATCCAAAGCGAAATATCTAAGCTACAGCGTAATCTTCCTAAAAAAATTTGACCACATGACATTCATAACTACACAATAAGTTATTTATGTCTCTTTCTGTTCGGTTGCATTATTTTATTCTTTACTTGGAAACGCATCAGAAGGTCACGTAGCTTCAATTGTTTACCTTAGGTTTAAATTCCAGCTGTTTAACGCATTGTTCAAGGGGGCGGAGAATGTTCAGTTCCGAACAACAAAAAATTATTATTATTTTTGATTAATATTGTTAATATTGTTATTTTTAAGTAAAAAAAACCATCTCAAATTTTGAGTAAAAAGCCATCTAGTAACATCCAAAAAAGCGGGCTTTTCAAAACAAAAAAACCGACACATGAGTCCCATCAGTCCAACACCTCTGAAGCAGTCGTCATTTATTATTCCTCTGGAATAATGAACAGGTTCAAGTGCCTGGTTAACCAACAAATAAAATAAAACAAATTGAATTATCCTCTGGTTGAACAGTTTTTTTGGTTGAATAATTATTTTACTAGTACTCGAGCAGGTTCAAGTGCCTGATCAAGTAATCCGTAGTTAATTAAAACTAAGGAGTTGCAGTTGCGTCCATAATTTTGTAGCCTTGCTTACTCTGAACCCCCTACTCTGAATAGCTAGGTATTGTCACCCTTGTCATACAGGCTGCGGTGTAGCAATGAACAAACGGCTATTCAACTCCTAATCCAAGGTGTCAAGCGTACCGTGCCTATTAGATGGTTTGCAGCCAGGAGTTAATTCCGGCTGTATTAGAACGGAGCCTCACTGACACCTGGCCACCTCAGTGAGTAACCTTGGCCTTACCACGTCAAGCGGGGATCTGGCGTGGTGGACCACCCTTTCCCTAGCTTCTCGTGGGTCCAAAATAGACAACCAACACAAAACAACTTTAACACCTGACGGAGATCCTTCATCGATCTCTGTCTGTCAGCCTATGGCTGAAAAATCTGAGCTAATTGAGCGGTCTGACTACTCGATTGTGCTCTCTGACAGTGACAGAGAATCCGTCACTTCAGCAGGCTCAGAACTCTCGGATGTAACCTGCATAGATAGAGCAATTGCCTATGAAGGAGAGTCAGTGAGCGAACTGAACCTTGGCAGCTTGAACATCTCTAGAAAGAGACTGCGCACATCGCAGAAAAAATGATCAAGCGCCTTATGGCTGACAAGATGCCATACAAAGAAGCACTAGAGAAGGTCCTGGCGGTGCCTTCGCCTGGTGCATCTGTCCCCTCTGGAAAGAGAAGAAGGCCAAGTGACGACTCACCAGTTGTCACAGTGAAAAAGAAATCGAGGCCAGAAATACCTTCTTTCGCTGAGGTGGCAGGTGTAATCCAGGTGGCTGTAGTTCCGCTGGCCTTTCCCAACAGTCATCTAACCCAGGATGAACAAAAAGTAGTGGAGAAAACCATCATAAAGGAGCTGCATTAGCTCCCCACCGGTGGTCCACAGATAAGGTTTCTGGGCTGCTCTTTCAAACCGGGCTGGATGACTGTCAAGTGTGCGGACGTTGCAACGCGAGACTGGTTCAGGAAGGCAGTTGCAGTCATGGCCCCTTGGAAAGATGCTAAGCTGCGCATGCTGGAAGGAGATGACCTTCCTAAGTCGTGCGTCGCCACTGCATACTTTCCTGGAGCAGACTGTGGTGCTGAGGAAATACTACGCGTACTGAGCGTACAAAATAATACGCTACCAACCTCAGACTGGAAAGTTTTGAGGAAGGTCGTGAACCCTCAAGGCACTGCCCTTACTATCTCGATGGATGAGAGATCGGTAAAACTGCTCGAGAAACTGGACAATCTGCCATATTACGATATGAACAGAGTACAGTTTCGCATAAAGCGAAACCCGCACTCTCGTCCATTCCCCCAGGCTAAGGTGAGTGGGCACTTGGGGAGGAAAGAGGCTGATCATCGACCTTCCGCTACAACGAGTCAAGAGACTAAAACGACAGTCTCGACTCCGGGGCCTAAGGTGGATGACCAGCGCCCATCCTGCTCCGGGTCCACATCAACACCTGTAGCCTCTGTGTGCCAGGAGAGAAGATTGACTGGACAGCTCCCCTCTGACAAAACAACACCACCTCCAC
Source organism: Pherbina coryleti (assembly GCA_943735915.1). Lineage (NCBI taxonomy): Eukaryota > Metazoa > Arthropoda > Insecta > Diptera > Sciomyzidae > Pherbina > Pherbina coryleti. The sequence goes on from OX030952.1 coordinate 61,821,959, forward strand.
TGTCATACACCAGTGCAGAGGCAAAATCATCTGCCCCTGCACTGCCAGCTGGCAAAAAAACGGACCCCAAAAGGACGGACAAGTACTGCATAAGACCGCCCACAAGACCAACGGACGAAAACCGAGGACCACAACGAAGGGGACGTGGCGGAAAAAAGGGGGAATTCCTTTAGCAAGAATCCCCAAAAAAGGCACTAATGGTGAAGGCTGTACAAATCAACCTTCACCACGCCAAAGCAGCTTCCGCAGTTCTGGTCCAGACAATGCTTCAAGACGGAGAAGACATCGCATTTGTGCAAAAGCCCTGGACCAGCACAAACGGCGATATCCTGGGTCTAAATAATGCAGGTAGGATAATATATTCCAACTCATCTTCTAGACCCAGAACCTGTATTGTTCATAATAATAATATCTCTCTTTTTCCTTTAACAGAGTTCATCAACCAAGACCTCACTGCGGGCCTGGTGAAGCTCAATGATCAAAAGGAAATCATTGTAGCTTCAGCTTACTTTGCGGGAGACGAGCCCATTTGTCCCTCGGACTGCATAGCTGATCTGCTTCGATTTGCTGACAAACACAAGACAGAAGTTGTCTTGAGCTGTGATGCCAACGCTCATCATACACTGTGAGGTAGCACAGACACAAACCAAAGAGGTGAGTACCTTTTAGACTTCCTTATTTGTAATAACTTGTATGTATGCAACGTTGGAAATAAACCAACGTTTATTACCGCAAATAGAAGAGAGGTTCTATACCTAACTCTTACCACATCAGCTCATGATGATATAATAGATGACTGGTATGTTTCAAAAGAACCTTCGTGTTCAGATCACAGACACATTAGGTTTGAAATAATAAAGTCAGCCATTATACAAAACATTTATTATCGCAGAAAACAAGATACTGACTGAAACTCCTATAAAGAGCAGCTTGGTCAGGGCATCCTCGATAAACGTCCCCTCAGAATCGACACGATAAGCAAATTGGAATACTCAGCAGACTATGTCTAATCATGCATTACTCAATATTTTGAGGACAACCGCCATCTTAAACTCAAGAAGTTCAAGAGACAAGCACCCTGGTGGAACAACCACCTCAACGACCTCAGAAAAGGAGTAAGGAAGCTGTTCAATAGAGCTAAGCGCAATAATGATTGGCTATCTTACTCACGATCTCTTACTTATTACAATAAGGAGATCAAGAAGGCTAAAAAGGACTCGTTCAGGAACTTCTGTGGCTCCATCAAAGATGTTCCAACGAGTTGTCGCCTTCAGAAGATCAACTGTCAGACTACAATCCCTAGGTTGTCTATTACATGGGAGCGGTGTTCAGACAAAAACAAAGAAAACGACCCTAGAACTCCTTCTCAACACTCACTTCCCGGGCTCCGTCATTCAAAACGGTCCCCACTTAAACTAATCTTACAACTACGAACAGACAAATCTGCCAAGTAGAGAAGATTGGAGAATCAGCAAACAGATTTGCAATATTTCAGCAGTTAATTGGGCCATAAACTCCTTCAAACCCTTCAAATCTGCTGGTGGAGATGGCATTTTTCCAGCTCTTCTACAACAAGGTTCAGAACATCTGATACCACTACTATCAAAACAATTCAGCTGCAGTTTAGCCTATGGCCATATACCTGGAGCATGGAGAAAAGTGATAGTAAAATACCTTCCTAAGGCTGGCAAAGGCTCAGAGAGTAATCCAAAATCTTTCAGACCCATCAGCCTTATGTCCTTCATACTGAAAAGCATGGAGAAAATAATCGACAAATACATCAGGGAGAACGCCTTGTCAACATATCCCCTAAGTAAGGCACAACATGCCTATCAAACGGGTAAATCAACAGAGTCAGCGCTTAATGACCTTATAACCACAATTGAAACATCTATCGACTGCAAGGAAATATGTATTGTCGCTTTCCTTGACGTCGAAGGAGCTTTCAATAATACGTCATACGAGTCCACAAGAAGGGCACTCAATAACCTTAACATGCCAACAATCATTGGCAGGTGGATTATGACGACACTCAATAGTAGAGTTATCCAGACCTGCCTGGATAACACTTCCCTCAAAGCAACTACAACCAGGGGATGCCCACAAGGAGGCGTCCTATCACCTCTGCTTTGGTCACTAGTTGTAGATAGCCTCCTAGTTGAACTCAAAGAAACTGGGATAGAGGCGGTTGGGTATGCTGATGACGTAGCAGTCATCATACGAGGGAGCTTTGGAAATACAGTGTCTGATGTTCTACAGCACTGAACACAGTACAGAGATGGTGCAATAACGAAGGCCTCTCCGTAAACCCAAAAAAGACAGTTATTGTTCCTTTTACAAAACGACGCAAGCTCAATCTTACTTGCCCGGTACTTTTTGGGGAAAAAGTAGATTTTTCCAACTCAGCAAAGTACCTGGGAGTGATCCTGGACAGCAAACTGTCCTGGAACCTCCACATTGACCGCATCATCAGCAGATCAACAGCTTCATTGTGGACCATTTAAGCCCTAAAATGATGTACAATCTCTACACTTTGATCGTCTGACCCGCACTTACATACGCGTCGGTAGTGTGGTGGCCGAAAACCCTAGAAGGATCAACCATCAAGCGGTTAGGACGAGTTCAAAGATGTGCAGGGATATGTATGACAGGCTGCATAAGATCTACGCCAACAGCAGCCCTCAATGTCATCTTAGGGCTCACCCCAATCCACATACACATCTAGATGGAGGCGAAGCTCAGCCTACACAGACTTTTCCATCTGGGTTATACTGTCCCAAACCATCTCTTAAAGAGACACCTAACCTTAATCACAACCCTAAAGCGAGAAAAGGAATTCTGCATGCCATTAGATGACATGCTTCCCAAACGCCGCTTTAACCTTTAACCTTCATCATAGTTATCCCCCCCAGATCCAATTGGGAACACGAGAAACAGATGGCTCCAAAATGGAGAAAGGCACGGGAGCAGGCATCTTTGGAGAATGATGTGGCATCCAATGAGAGCCACTTCTTCAGCGCAGGTCTATTTACCACAATTTTTCAAGCGGAAATCCTTGCCATTAACAGATGTGTCAGACTGAACTGTCTGAACAATGTTAGGGGCAAATCAATTTTCGTCTTCTCTGATAGTCAAGCTGCCCTTAAAGCTCTGACATCACCCATTATAAAATCCAAGCTAGTGCTGGAGACTGTCGACGTCCTCAACGACCTGGCTGCGCAAAACAACAAAGTTACTCTACAGTGGATTCCTGCCCAAGAGCAGACTCCCTAGCCAAACAGGGAGCATCATCACCACTCATAGAACCGGAACCGTTCTGTGGGGTTGGTAAGAATCTGTTCAAGCAACACGTCAAAAAACCTCATTCCGCGAATCTCAAGACATCTGGAAGAACTGTTTAGGACAGATATGCACTAAGCAAATATTTCCAGAACTTTCTCCCAAGAAATCGAAATTTCTTATCAACTTAGGGAAGAAAGACTTAAAGATGATGACCGGAATTATAACTGGACACTGCATACTAAAGAAACACCTACAAAAAATGAATCCCGCTACTGATTCATTATGTAGATTATGTCTTGAGGATGAAGAAACCTCCAGACATATTCTCACTGAATGTCCAGCTCTTTTCCATATAAGAAAGAGAATCCTAAATAGCGAAATAGTCTCTCAAGGACACCTTGCGATCCTCAACCTCGAAAATATATTATGTTTTCTGAAAAAAACTAAAGCAAACGAACTGCTTTAAGCAAAGAAAAGGTATGGCACAATAGGCATCACAAGATGCCGCAGTGCCAGAGCTGAATTAGCTCGCACCAAGCATATCTATCTATCTACTCTGAACATAAAACGCAATCATTGAACTCTGCCATAATTTTCTTGCGTAAATCCGAAAAATCGGAAGTACGTGATCGTGATCGGACGCATTCTACCCGCGCTCCTTAGTTTACTTCCAAAAGTTTAAAAATAGGCTGTTTAAAAATAGTAAATTGGTGGTAAATTGATGATTGTGCCACGTTGATCGAATGATAGACTTAAATTGTGCTTTGAATCAAGATAATCTTTAATAATTGATATTAAACACTTCAAAAAAGTGCTTTGTTTGAAGATTTTAAATTTTTGCAACAAAAACTAAAAGTGAAGCCTAATTGCGAAAAAAAAAACAACAAAAGAAAACATCTCAAACTAACGAATACATAACACTCGATGAAGCAAAAAAGCAATATATAAAAATAATAAACACCCGTTTTTTCACTGTCAATGTGTCAAGCTCAAGAAAAGTGATTTGGAATACATGCAAAAAAACAACAAGCCGTATAAATGCAAAGAGTGCCTAATGGCTCGCCGAAATTCTCTTAACTCTCCTCCGCTGCAACCTAATCCATCTCTTTTGGCAGGCCGAGCAAACACAAACTTCGATAAAGTTACGCCTTCCCCGCGTACCCCTCCAACAGCAAGCAAGCAGTCAACAACACCGAAGATTGATCTAGGCACTGAATCGTTTATGCTTCAGCTTAACCAAATGTTGGATGCTCGTTTTCTTAAACAAAACGAACTCTTAAATGAAAAGATCACAACCGCAATCCAAGCCAGTGAAAACAGAATCTTAGACGAACTACGCCGCAATGTCACAGAAATTAAGAAAGATCTCTGTGACATCACTAAAAGAGTATGTCGACTTGAAGAGAATGCAGCCGATGTCGAATCTCTTCAAACTATGTTCGATTCTTTTAAAGCAGCTGATGCGAAAGCTGCTTCTGATGCTGATGCTCTTAGGAAAGAGATTGAAGTATTGAAGACGCAGTTGAACAGACAAGATAATGCGTCTGTTGCGTGCGATCTTCTCTTAAATGGTGTACCCTATTCTGAGAGCGAAAATCTACAGGGTATATTAGCTCAAATTTGCACCTCTGTCAACATCAACCTTCCAAATATAAAAAACATCTTTCGCTTGAATCAAAACAAATCTGCGACCAACAATAACAACAATAACAACAACAAAGATACTACCATCATAATTAAATTCGAGACAGCATATGACAGGAACTTTGTTCTTAACTCTGTTGCTAGATTTAGGAGAGCAACAAATAACCTTCTACGTCTACATCATGCGGGGTTTGAATCAAACAAGCCCATATATCTGAATGAAGGCCTTACTAAAGTCAACGCTAATATTCTGCATCATGCGCTACGTTTAAAAAAGCAGCAATTACTAACCGCAGCATTCACTCGTCGCGGTATTGTGCACGTGAAGAACATGGGCAATGAAAATGCTATATATATCGACTCGATGAAAAAATTAAACGACGTCATTGGACTTCTTCCTAATGTCGGTGAGAATGATGAAGCAAACAAAAATAATCATCTTTTTCGTGAGTCTCTCACATAGCACTATTTTAATATTTCTGTTCTGCACAAATCTCTTAATTGTAACTTCAACTCAAATTATGTATCTTTGTTTAATGTTTTTTTGTGTTAAGGATCTGTTTAATATTATAATTGTTAAGGAAGTCGTCAGTCATATAGTGCACTCGTTACAGGGAATTGTTTTAATACATTACACTAACCAAATGTTGGATGCTCGTTTTCTTAAACAAAACGAACTCTTAAATGAAAAGATCACAACCGCAATCCAAGCCAGTGAAAACAGAATCTTAGACGAACTACGCCGCAATGTCACAGAAATTAAGAAAGATCTCTGTGACATCACTAAAAGAGTATGTCGACTTGAAGAGAATGCAGCCGATGTCGAATCTCTTCAAACTATGTTCGATTCTTTTAAAGCAGCTGATGCGAAAGCTGCTTCTGATGCTGATGCTCTTAGGAAAGAGATTGAAGTATTGAAGACGCAGTTGAACAGACAAGATAATGCGTCTGTTGCGTGCGATCTTCTCTTAAATGGTGTACCCTATTCTGAGAGCGAAAATCTACAGGGTATATTAGCTCAAATTTGCACCTCTGTCAACATCAACCTTCCAAATATAAAAAACATCTTTCGCTTGAATCAAAACAAATCTGCGACCAACAATAACAACAATAACAACAACAAAGATACTACCATCATAATTAAATTCGAGACAGCATATGACAGGAACTTTGTTCTTAACTCTGTTGCTAGATTTAGGAGAGCAACAAATAACCTTCTACGTCTACATCATGCGGGGTTTGAATCAAACAAGCCCATATATCTGAATGAAGGCCTTACTAAAGTCAACGCTAATATTCTGCATCATGCGCTACGTTTAAAAAAGCAGCAATTACTAACCGCAGCATTCACTCGTCGCGGTATTGTGCACGTGAAGAACATGGGCAATGAAAATGCTATATATATCGACTCGATGAAAAAATTAAACGACGTCATTGGACTTCTTCCTAATGTCGGTGAGAATGATGAAGCAAACAAAAATAATCATCTTTTTCGTGAGTCTCTCACATAGCACTATTTTAATATTTCTGTTCTGCACAAATCTCTTAATTGTAACTTCAACTCAAATTATGTATCTTTGTTTAATGTTTTTTTGTGTTAAGGATCTGTTTAATATTATAATTGTTAAGGAAGTCGTCAGTCATATAGTGCACTCGTTACAGGGAATTGTTTTAATACATTACACTTATGTTAAATTATCCTAGCACAATCGATGTTCGTTCCAAAGACAATAATTTTAACTTGATCCGAATTCTTTCTAAACAAAAAAATGGTTTTAAGGTGTGCCATCTCAATGCGCAAAGTTTAATAAGAAAAATTGATGAGTTGAGATATCCGTTTGAAGGTTCTGGAGTTGACGCGATATGTGTAAGTGATGCCAGTGACATGCCAGATGCTGTTTTTAGTCTAAATGGCTTTAAATTATTTCGTTTGGACAGGGTGGGTCATGCAGGCGGAGTTGCAATATATGTTAAGGATAGCATTGAATGTAAAGTACTTGTTAAGTCACCACCAAATAGTGATATTGAATACGTGTTTGTAGTTATAAATAATAGTGAACAAAATTTACTTTTGGGCTGTGTCTACCGGCCGAATCATTCCATCGATTTAACACCCTTTTTAAGTATGCTTGCAGATATTTCCCTACCATTTACAGAAATAGTTATTAGTGGAGATTTCAATAGTAATTTACTAACAGAAAATATACTAATAGAAAATATGAATGTTTTAGATATGTTTGCAGTAAATACTATAATGCCCACTCACTTCACTAAAACAAACAATACACTTTTAGATTTATTTTTTGTTAACGATAGGAAAAGAATTCTACTTTATGATCAACTATCGGCTCCAAGTTTTTCTAAGCATGACCTTATCTTCCTTACTTACGAATTTCACATGACTTATACTGCACATAAATACTTTCATCTATCGCGATTTTAAAAATATCAATCATCCTGTTTTTCGAGAGGCTGCATCAAATGTAAACTGGGCATTAATTTATCATATGATATCGGTTAACGATCAGGTTGAATTCCTCCAAAATAATATTGAAAATCTTTTTAATGAGTTTGTCCCAATGAAACTTGTTCAAATCAAGCATAAGCAACGCCCGTGGTTCACCAAAATCATCGAAAACGTTATATTGCAGCGAAATATTGCGTACAAAAGATGGAGACGTTTTAAGACTCCAGCTTTATATGAGGAATTTAAAAATCTGCGTGCGTTGGTTGTAAAAAAAGTAAAAACAGCAAAAAATAATTATTATAGAAATAAGTTTGGCTCAGCTGTAGACAGTAAACAAAAATGGCGAGAAATACGTAGTATTGGTATTGGAAAAAAAGAAAAAGCTGATGGTTGCGTCAATGTCAATGTTGAGGAATTGAATACAATGTTCGCTGATGTTGCTGTGCTTTCTCCTGGAGTAAATACATATCTCAGTGTACCTAATTTATATGTTGCTACCCATAATTTCAATTTTGCATGTATAAGTCAAGCCGACGTTATAAAAAACATACTTTCGATCAAGTCAAATGCTGTTGGGTGTGACGCAATGAACCCAATTTTTCTGAAAATTCTGCTACCTTATGTACTTCCATATGTAACCTACGTTTTTAATACAATTCTCACTACGTCTGTTTTTCCAGAATGCTGGAAAAAAGCAAAAATTGTTCCGATACCGAAATCTCAGGATGAGTACCGCCCTATCGCTATCCTCCCCTTTCTCTCAAAATCTCTGGAACAGATAATGAGCCAGCAAATTAATGCCCACCTGCACAAGTACAATCTCTTAACTGACAGGCAATCAGGTTTCAGGGCCAAACGTAGTTGTACAACTGCTCTCATCGATGTTTGTGAGGATTTGCGAATTAGTCTGGATGACAATGAGGTAAGCTTTTTAGTTCTTTTGGACCACTCTAAGGCTTTTGACATGGTCGTTCATGATATATTGCTGACAAAACTTAACAGAATGTTTAATTTTTCTTCAACTGCAGCCAACCTTATATCGTCGTACTTATCAGATAGATCGCAAGCCGTCTATGCAAATAACGTATTTTCAACTTTTCTCCCCGTTAGGACAGGTGTGCCTCAAGGGTCAGTTTTGGGGCCTCTCTTTTTTTGTATGTACATCAATGACCTGCCTGGTGTTTTAGATAATTGTAAAATATATATGTACGCCGATGATGTGCAATTGTACGGATTACTAAAAAAGAAATTATAAACGACTTTACTTTCCACTTAAGTAATGTTCTTGATAGCGTAGGTGAGTGGGCGCGCAACAACGGTTTAAGCCTTAATCCAAGGAAATCTAAATGCCTTGTGATTGCAAGAAAGATCCTGATTTCAACAGTCCCACTGCTCACACTGAATGGTTCCACTATTGAATATGTTGAGACGTCGAAAAATTTAGGAGTAACATTTAATAGAACCCTAACTTGGCATAACCATATTAATAACACTGTTGGAAAGGTGTATGGCATGCTGCGAGCGCTCTGGATAACCCAGTACTTTACACCGCTCAGTTCTTCTTGCTAAAACTTACCTTGTCCCAACGTTGCTCTATAGCTGCGAAATTTTTGCTAACTGTGATAGTTGTGATAAAAGAAAATTAAACGTCTTGTACAACAATATCGTCCGATATGTCTATGGATTAAAACGCAGGGATCATGTTTCACTATATGCCAAAAAACTATATAATATAACATTTGATAGCCTATTAAACTACCGAACGCTCTTGTTGTTGCATAAAATTATTAATACTCATGAACCTAATTATCTGTACCCAAGAATTATTCTTTCTCGCTCGAATCGCACAAACAAAATTAATAATCCGCGTCATACGTTTCTAACGTCTGAAAGACAATTTTTTGTACAATCGGTTCGTCTTTGGAACGTACTTCCCAATAGTTTAAGATGCTGTAGTAACGCAGTGCAGTTCAAAAATCTGTTAAATTCATATATGTTATAACTTCCTATTTAACCATTTTGCTAAATTTATGTTAGTTTTAAGAATTAATAAGATAATTTTTAAATTGTTTCTTATCTTTCTCTGTTTTTCTAAAATTCGTAAAATATCGTTTTTCTTTTAATGATAAGATCTTAATGTAATTAAATAATTAATTATTAATTAATAATTAATTAAAATAAGACATTAATTAAAATGTAAAAAGGGAAATGAAATAAAACGCAAATAAGCTAACGTTAACGTTGAAGCACAATGTTGTCAGAGATTTCATAAAGAATTAAAACTATTTAACGGAGAACTGTGCTCGTGTGTGTGATACGTCAAGTCGTATCGACTCGATCGAATCTCTGCGTTTCGATCTTCGTTATGACCCCGATTCAAAACCATCAGAACCGAAGTCGGAGTTGGACGTGTAAAATCAATCGGAAGTTCCGACCTTTTGGAACCAAATTTGAAGCTCAGTTACATCCCTTATTTGCATATATGAGTCTTTTTACATTGGTCAAGAATTGAAAGCAATTTTTCGAGTTTGTAGGCTAATAGCGACGAATTGGTTGAGAAAAATATTGACGGTACGCTTGTGTTCTACCGTCAACTTATTAGGGGCTTTCAGACGAACGTACATGTCAGCCGACATTGTACGACGACAAACTAACGGGAATATTTTGTTGAGCTTTCAAACGAACGGACATGTACGACGACGTCATTTTTTGCATACTCTCGAGCGTAACACATCGGTAAAAAACCGAAGTAAAAACCTTTTTCGCTTTGCATAAGCCGATGTTTACTCGATGAAAACTTTACAGAAATGATAAATGCAGCGAGTCGGACCGACATGCTTTCACCCGACATGTCGGACAGACCGGCAGAAAAATCAAAAATTTTTGATTTTCTTCCGACATGTCGTCCGACCGTCTCATTTGCTTTCGGACGATCGTACATATCGTCGGACATGCCCAAGTCGGATGACATGTACGTCCGTGTGAAAGCCCCTATTGGGTTCAAAAGAGAAGGTAAAAAAATTGCTTATAAGTCTTGACATATGTAAAAGGGTTTTATGGAAATTACTACACACAAGAAAATGTCAAATCGTCACAAGGGCGGTTGTTATGAAACACGTGTGCCTAAACATAAAACAAATCACATTATAAAATAATTATAACAACAACACGTGAAATATGATTAAATCAAAACAAGAAAAATTTAAGCAAACAAAATTTTAACCATATAAATTCAAACAAAAATTTCAACTGAAGTTGGTGACAATGAATGCACGACTCCTTAGTTTTATGTATTACATATACATATGTGCATATTATTTGCGGGTAATGGGAGTCATCTGACTCTCATTTCCCACAACTGCCCTAACGAAAAAAAAAACTGAAATAAAAACCTCAACAATACTGATACAATCTAAAGTACACATCAATATTTTGAACATCTAACTAAATACGTGTAAAAGTTTTGGTAGAATTTTGTAAAAAACATGCACACTTACCGTTTATTTCACTTCGACGAAATATTATATCAGCAAGTCTCAAAAACAAAACTTTTTTGTTTCTTTGCAGAGCGGGTGGCTAATATGCGCGAGTCGTAAAACACAATATCTGGGGGCACAGAGTGGGGCGGGGAATTAGTTTACGCGAGTGTACAGTTTTATGTATATGTGGGTATCTCTCATTACCCGCTGACTCCCATTGCCCCATTCTACCCTAAATAAAGAATCTGTAAAAATCGTTCATAAGTTTGACAGATCTAGCAAAAAGATTTCTGGTCACTTTTAGCTTGTTTAACCACCATGATTGAAACAAGATAGGATCATATTGGAGAAAAAGTTTAGCAGCTTAACATATTTTCTCAATTTGCCTCCACAAATTTTTTTCACGAGTTTAGCAAAATTTATAAACATCATGTTCATTTTGTTAATTTCACCATGTTATAAATTACACTGTTTTACAAATATTTTTTTTTTTAATGTACAAGAGCTCCCACCTATATTTTATGTTTTGCCGAACCATATGATGACTTTCTGCTTTTTTAGAATTTTTTCATCGCTTCGATTTTTTCGTCAAAGAATTTTTTAAGAATGCACTTCAGTTTTCGTACTTTGCCTAACTTAATTTATCATAAATTTGCTTCTTTTCATCAAGATTTGATTTTTTATTAACTATTACACTTGCAGTCTTCCATCATCGCTGAAATGTCATAAGTCGTTTAATTTTTTACAAATGTATAGGCGCTTACAGGAACAGAGAGAGCATTTTTTAAAAAAAATTTGCTTTTAGCTATTAAAAATAATCAAAAAATTCTTCTTACATGATTATTTTGGCTTATTGGGTATAAAGTCCAGGGTATGGGATTTTCAGTGCATGTAAAAAAACCAAAATTGGTTAAGAAATAGACGATAACAGCACTGAACTAACTGAGTTTCTAACCTCCGAATTACAGCGTTATTTTCTGATATCAGAATACCTATTGAAAGCTTTGTCAATTTTTGTATCAGCTGTCAGAGTGTTTCATATATCTTTATCTATAGTTTTATTACAGTAAAAAATACTAACCACAATGCCGCGGTGAAATACTTTTAAGAAATTTAAATAAAGACTTTCTTAAAATGTGTGATAAACGGGATAACTTTTGTTTCATATGAGGTTTGTATACGGATTCGAATCCTAAAATTGATTATTCCACAAACCCTGAAGGTGATCTCACAAGTGGTACATACAATAGCTGTACAAAATATTCTATTTATAGTATTAGAATAACGTACACTATGAAGGTGCAGTCTATTTCAGTGTAGCCATGATATCGAGGAAAAATGTTTTGTATGAAGCGAAGCTAAATTAAACACTAATGTCATGTCTTGAAAGCTCTTCGTTTGTATGGTTTTGGAAAAATTTTGATATGAAATAAAATATCAAATCATAGCGCGGCACTGAAGCAAAGGCTAAATTGCCGCGGCGCGCCTTCTCTTGTAACAAAAAAAATCAAGTGTAGCTTGCAAACATTTTTTGTAGTTAATTGGAAAAAAGTGTTTTGATGAAGGTGAAAATTTCTATCATTGTTTTGTGTGAGTAAAAAGTATGGGCACGTGCATAAAAACGTGTAATTTTTAATTGTATTGGGTATAAATTTTGTTGCGATATGATATCAATAATTCATAAGTACAAAAATCACCTAAGGATATATTGATGTTTTTAAGCCTACACCGAGGTGAACCAGCTGCGCAACAACAACCGAAATCAGGAGTTTGTTATATTTGTGGACCGCACAAAAATAATAGAACAAAAATTTGTTGTAATAATTGTAATAAAAATGTCTGCAAAAAACATTGTAAACAAATTTCAGAATGTGTTGAATGTATTAACATTTGTTAACGATACTGAAGACACAGAAAAAAAAAATGTTTTAAAATTGACGACAATTGTTATTAATTTGACGAATTTTGTATTTAAAAAATAGCTCGCAACAAATTTCGTCAAAGTAAGAGGAAATGTGCTTAAAACTTTTGAAAAACATATGAAAAAAAGTCAAATTATGAACACATTTTTTGAACACATTGTGTTCAATTTTAAGCTAATCTTTTTTTTTCAGTGTAAGTATTAAAAAATAAATGCTTAAAAAAAAATTTCAAAACCAATAGAAAGCAATGGCTTGTTTTATTTAAATGGTGTTTTGCTATAAATAGGAAAAATTCCAGTCGAAACTATTTAAATTACCTTACGGCAAATTTGCCGCGCCGTCCGAAGGGTTAAGTAAAAAAATAAGGTTTTAGGCAATCGTTCATAATTTGTTTGCTTGTAACTAAATCGATAGGGTCTCTTTGAGGAAAAGTAAGCTAAAATAATTAACTTTCGTTTGGCATAACAACCATGGAAAAATATCAAGCACAGACAATTTTATGTCGATTTAAGGAAACATGGCTCTTAACCGAATACATTCTCCTAAATTATTTAATGGAATGAAAATACATTTTATGCAATGCACTTCGGCTAATTAACACACTTTGTAGCTCAATTATATAAAACTCGTATTCGATAACGTGAATTGTTTTGGAAAGATATTGGTTTTAATAAGTCCTTACCTTTTCAAATGTGAATTTATGTTTATGGAATGATTTAAAAATACTTTTCTTTTCACTTTCAATAAAGAAAATCATATTAATAGCATCATTTTATAAATCCCTGCACATCACTTCACGCTGCGTTGTTGAAATTCGCAATTTATAAAACGCAACGCTTCACGCCGTGATCTTCAGCGTTGACTTACGCAATAGCGCAGTGAAAACAGTACAAAGTTCGCATTTTATAAAACGCTGCACTTGAAATTCGTTCACTTGAACTGTCACTTTCACCACTTGCTCTTGAGCTGCCGTTAGAACGAATAAGTTGACATTGAAAGGGTAATAACTGTTTGTTTCACTCATATATTCTCAAATGTTTACATATATCGTTTGAATATAGGTTAAAGACAGCAACAACGAACCAACAGTTCGAATTGTTGCTAAAAGAAACAAAAAAAACTACCGCAGGTAGCAAATGGTACGACAGTGTTTGGCGTTTATATTGCAATTTCAATTTAATGATGGCTGAAAAGAACAGCTGATATGGTTGCCAACTAGTCAGAATTTGGTGAATCTTAAATATTTCAAAGATTTGCAATAATGATGCTAGTTTTATTTCACATGTGACAACCCTAAACTGCTGTTGGCTGACAGTTCACCGTGGTAACGTAACATAGCTAACGCAATAAAGTAGTGATTAATAAAATGCAGATTTTAAATCAAAGTGATGCGCCGCGTTAGCGTTGCGTGTCATCGCGGTGATTTATAAAATGATGCCATAAGTTAAAATATTTTCCTAGGTCTTATTTCAGTGACTAAATTATACACTAACGCTATGTAATGCCGTAAAAACATGCTAAAAAAACAATTCAACCCATACCAATGCGCAGCTTCAAAGCGATGTAATTTTACATCGCACGGCGTTTCAATTTAAGCTTAAATTGTTACTATAAATTTCTATTTTGAAGCTTCAGAATTCTGCAGGCAGCTATTCAACATTTTGAATAGAATAACTCTTTCTGAATAATGAAACATTGAAGCAGCAGCAACAAACGACGCGCTTGGAGAAAATTCTGTAAATTTTGCATTCTGCTGTTCGCGAACAATGAGCTATCTCTCTCTGCTTCAATGCAGAGAATCTCTTTTCTGAGCAATGAGCAGCATTTTGTAGCGAAACCAAAGCAACATTCTGCTAGCTGCAAGCAATGACAGCGTCGAAGCCAATGAACAAATCAATGCTTGCAAGAAAATGATTTAATTTTTCATTAAAATATGAATTTTACGACCAAACTATTGATCTTAGATGCACGTCACCATCTCACCACGTCACTTTTTTGTTGGAATCGGCAAGATTATTCATTTGTCCATATATCATATTCACTTATCTTTTACGGTTTAAGCAGAATATGGAAAAAAGCGCCAAATTTTTCCAAAAATACCGAATTTTTCCAGTTTCTTAGCCAATAACTTTTAAGCTTTGAAATATTTCAAAATTTTAAGTATACAGTGTTAATCTACAATTAATTACGATTTGAATAGTGAAAATTTCATTTAAATCCGTAATGCCGTTCTTGAGTTTACTTGCATCAACGCCAAAAAGGCAATATTTCAAGTTTCATTTTTATATAATAGTAAGATTTCAGAAATCTATTAAAAATCTGAAAATATTTTAAACCATACTTTCGATAATAACTTTATTAGTTTGATGTCAACAGACTTTTTTGATTTCTTAACGTTAGAAAATGTTGTTAAGGCGTAAATAATAATTTATTGTTATTTTGATAATTTTTAAATTTTGATCCTATTTTTTCATAATTCAATCTTGGTATATATTTACTCCTTTTTATTACCTTCTAAAAGAGCGTTTCTGAACACTGTATTTAAATGAGAGAACATTGAAGTTACTTAGTTTTTAACCATAAGAGAAGAGTTGAGTTTAATTTCGTTCACTAAGGCCGCTGTTATACAGACGCTCATATGATCCAAGATCACGTCCTTTTTTACGCTCTTTTTTCGTTTGATGAGCTCTGTGATGAAAGTATGTTATACAGACGCTCATTTGATCCCTGAACACTAGTACACTTCTTGCTACTTTTAATACTTTATGCAAAAAAGTATCACGAGCATGAGTATGGTAAGTGTTGCTATTAAGCAGGTTTCATTACTGCTTTCATGCATTTCGTACTAAAAGTGTACTATTTTCATGCAAAAATACAAACGTTGTGAATAATTGCACAGCGAAACCCTGTTTTGATCTCGTGATTCCATTTCATTTTGGAATCATTTGGTGACCAGTTTGAGCAAAATAAATTTCCTAGCTCACTCTCTCAAATTTCCCTTTTACATTGAAACAACAACAATGCGTGCCCGTGATGTGATCGTGAGCGTCTGTATAACAACGGCCTAAGCAAGACAGACCGCCATCAATTTGTATAAAATTAAAAATAAAAAACTGAATTGTCAAAAACTGAAATCGTGGTGTTCTAATTTTAAACGGAAAATTATAAAAGGTTCGTAAAAACTATTTAACAGTGGTGCCGAAACCCGGGACTATAGGAGTCCCACCGCGAAATTTATTAGGAATTTTAAAGAAAAAGTATTTGGCTGGTCTTGCTAGTGAATCGTTGTTGCTCCGCGAATAAAATCGGGAAGGGAAATTAGTAAATTATATAAAAGTCTTCTACGGTGTAGAATATTTGAAAATTTGTTCAAGAACAAATCACGTGTTCAGAAACGGGCGATTTACATTAGCAGCGGTTACGGTACAAATCGAGTGCGTCAGCAGAATCGCAGCAGAGCCTTAGCAAAGTCAAAAGCGACTGCAGCAGAAGCTGTGCGAAACACTGAAGTCGGTAACAGAAGTTGCGCGGCGCATCCGACGCAACAGCAGAAGCTGCGCGAAACGTTTGAGTTAGGAGAGACCGAATCGTCACAGCATCTATTTTGTTGGACATTTGTCTGTGTGCTAAAAAAATCCCATGAGAAGAGGAATATTTTCCCAAACCCACATATAAAAATATCCCTTTGTGGATTGAGTGTAAGTTAACTCAAGTCGCGAAATAATTTAAAGAAGAATAGCGATAATACGCTCTCACTGAAAACAGAAAAATAAAAAAAATAAAAACATTTGACGTTTAGGAAAGTAAACAAACAGATATAGTTGGCAAACATTAATAAAGTAAAAAAGCAACGATTGGCAAATTAAAAAAAAAAAAAACTATATTAAAATTTGTTTTGCGTATCATTTAATTCATTAAATCATGAGTAGTGCTGAGGAAGGCGCAGGTACTGAACAAGATGCTCAAAAGATTGCTGAGTTTAAGACACTGCGGTCATCTACTAAAGGCAACATATCGCGTGTTAAAACGTTTATTTTCAAGAAAGGCACAAATTCATCAGTTGAGGAACTGGAATGCAGATTGGGAATTTTGGAGGCCTATTTTAAGCAGTTTCTAAGTGTTCAAGCTAATATCGATAGGATGTGCTCAGAGGCGGACACTGCAGCGAATCTAGCTTTGGTAAGTGAAGTAGAAGAATTATATGTGCTTACAAAGTCGAAAATTATGGCACTAATAGCGAAAAGGCGTACATCAGTTGCTGATGTCAGCATGCTTAACACCACGGCTCTAGTTGCTTTAGCGTCGCGTCTATGACGTGAGATAAAACTTCCACGATTTGAAGGGCTGTATGCTGATTATCCCAAATTTATATCAATATTCAATAAAATGGTTCATCAGGATGAAAGTTTGGAAAACTGTGAACGCTTTTTGATTTTGAAGGATAGTTTAGGTCCAAAGCCACTGGCAGTTATTGCAGACTTTGACATCACGGAAGTCAACTATCCAAAAGCTTTGGAACGCCTGAAGGAAAGCTAGAAGACTCTGATGTTCGAAGAGCACGTTGGAGCACTCTTCGATTTACCAAAGGCAACAAAAGGTAATTCGGTTCATCTTCGATCAATTGTTAACACGGTCAATGCGCGTTTGAGTGCGATGCTATCTCTAGGGGAGTATAAGGATGTCGCTAACGCTTTGATCGTTTTTATTGTTATGCAGAAGCTTGATTTAGAGTCGCAAGTCAAGTGGGAGGAATCGATTGACTACACCAATCTCTGCTCTTGGGAAAAATGTGCAGCTGTGCTATCAAGAAGATGTCAGAACCTGGAAGCGCGTGAAGCAAAGACCGTTCACCCGGAAAGCAAGCCGTTTGTTACAAAGGATGTGCAGCGTGATAATAGACCCAACTACAGTTTTCCAAAAAAGTTTACACCAACATTGCTTGCAATCGGCAAGCTATCTTGTGACGTGTGTAAGAAAGGTGGCCACGATTTAGCGAACTGCGCGGAGTTTGCTAAGATGATGGTGCAGCAGCGTTACAAAGCAGCGCGCGGCGCAAATGTTTGTTTCGTATGTTTGAAGAAAGGACATTCCTACAGGGGTTGCACTGCAAGCAAATGTGCTGTTTGCAATCTCCCACATCATAAACTACTACACAGGTTTTCTTCTGCTACTCCAACGTATGAGGCATCAATGAATGAATCACCATCCACATCTTCATCGACGACGTTGCATACGGCAGTGGCAGAAACAGTAAATGTTCCAGAAGTATTTCTTGAGACTGCTATAGTATTCGTTGAGGACGTTTATGGTCAAGATTACCCTGTACGAGTGATTTTAGACTCAGCCTCTCAGATAAGTATCTTGAGCGAGAAAATGGCTTCAAGACTAATGCTGAAAACGATTTCGTGCTGTCTAGGCGCAAGCGGCGTGGGAGAGATAAGTACACAAATCAGGAAAAAGTCACAAATCATTGTTAAATCAAGATTTAATCATTTTAAAACAACATTGGAGGTTTTCATTATGCCCAAGATTACTGGCCCAAAACCTGATGAAATCGTGGATGTGTCTCAGTGGAACCTCCCAAGAAACATTGAGTGGGCAGAGCCGTCTTTCAATATTCCAGCGCCAGTAGATATGCTTTTGGGTGCTGAAATTTTCTTGGATTTAATGTCGGTTGGGCGCATAAAACTTGGAGAAAACTTGCCACAACTTCAGAAAACGCTGTTAGGATGGGTTGTCTCCGGAGCCTCCAGACGGTCGTATTCTGACTGCAATAAGATCAAAAGTTTTTTAGTTGACTGTAGCAACGCTAAAGAGGTGGTGCAGCTTGAGAAATTGGTGGAACGATTTTGGCAGCTGGAACAGATAACTTTGAGTACTTCATTTCTTACTGAGGAGGAAAAAGAGTGTGAGAGACTGTTTGAAGATAACGTGAGCCGTGATTCAGCTGGGAGATTTGTAGTAAAAATACCATTTAAAAGCAATGTCAATGAGTTGGGTGAATCCTATCATATTGCAGAGCGGCGATTTCTGTCCCTTGAGCGGCGGCTGGACAAGGACCCTGCAACAAAAAATGCGTATAAAAACTTTATTCAGGAATATTTACAACTGGGACAAATGGCGATTGTTGAAAGCAAGGATAAGTCAAAATTGAAGTATTTTTCACCGCATCAGCACGTACTACGGCCTGATTCTTCAAGCACCAAACTTCGAGTTGTATTTGACTGTAGCTGCAAAACAAGTACAGGAATCTCATTGAATGATGTGATGATGAAGGGACCTGTTGTGCAAGATGATTTGCTGTCGATTGTTTTGCGCTTCAGATGTTGTAAATATGCGATAACAGCGGATGTCACAAAGATGTATAGGCAAGCATGGGTCACTGATGATGATTCTTATTATCAGGCAATTATTTGGCGTGATTCATCGAAGGATGAACTAAAAGCATATCGTCTGCGTACAATAACATATGGTACTACAGCCGCACCGTACTTGGCTACCAGGTGCTTGAAGATGCTAGGACAGGATAGTTCTGCAGAGTATCCACTGGGAGCAAGTAAGATTTTAAACGATT
Organism: Pherbina coryleti; assembly: GCA_943735915.1. Taxonomy (NCBI): domain Eukaryota; kingdom Metazoa; phylum Arthropoda; class Insecta; order Diptera; family Sciomyzidae; genus Pherbina; species Pherbina coryleti. The sequence goes on from OX030952.1 coordinate 61,841,327, forward strand.
TTTATATGGATGACCTTATCTCAGGTGCAGACTCAGAGGAGGATTTATTTAAAATTTATGATCAGGTATCCACAATCTTGAGCACTGCTGGATTTTCATTGCATAAATGGCACTCAAACAACAAACAATTTCTTCGAAAAGTTCCTGAAGATGATAGGGAGAAGCCGCTTCGAATGAATGATTCTGAAATCATCAAGACTCTTGGGATTATTTGGGACCCTACAGCAGATGTGTTTCGTTATGTGCGACCTAATATAAATCCGGGCAAAACTATCACGAAGAGAATTGTGCTAGCTGAGTTGTCATCGTTGTTTGATCCCTTGGGGCTCATAAACCCAGTCATCGTCAAAGCTAAGGTTTTCATGCAGGACTTGTGGATTCTGAAGTTAAATTGGGATGAGTCGCTCCCGATGGGCTTACATTGCTATTGGGATGAATTTCGAAAGAAGCTGAGCTCTGTGGAGGACGTAAGAGTTCCCCGCTATGTACTAGCAGCAGGAGGTTACGTTCACGTGGAGATGCATGGATTTGCTGATGCATCCATGCGAGCTTATGGGTGCTGTTGCACGGCGAAGTCAACGTTCAACTTTGGAGTGCGAAATCGAGAGTAGCACCAGTTGTAACAAAATCCCTTCCACGGCTGGAGCTATTAGCTGCCGAGCTTTTGTCGAAGCTGTTGGTAAAGACTCAAAACAACTTTTCAGTACCGGTTGATGCTATTTATCTGTGGTCTGATTCCGAGATCGTGTTGGATTGGTTGAGTCTGCACCCTTCTGCGTGGTCAACGTTCGTAGCGAACAGGGTTGCGTCAATTCAGGAATCAACGAAGACTGCGATCTGGCGGCACGTGCCATCGAAGATGAATCCGGCCGATATAGTATCGCGAGGTGCGTATGCAGATGAACTTGTCGGATGCTGTTGGTTTTCTGGTCCGGAGTTCTTGTGGGCGCCCTGCGAAGAGTGGCCTTCCCATAAGGTGCGTGCCAGAGCAGCAGAATTAAAGAGGAGCGGCGAAAGACAGCAGCATTTCTCCATGTGCAGTGCGAGAAAAACCAACTTTTGGAGTGGATTGAGAACCAAAGCCAGTTTGAAAAGTTGCAACGAAGGGTTGCTTTGATACTTCAAGTCGGTCGGAAAGGCAAGGGGCTTTCAAGTATGACAGTACAGTTGTTGGACGAAGCTCTGGTTCGCATAGTCTATTGCCTGCAGCAGCACTACTTTCGCGCTGAATATCGCAGTCTGAAAAGTTGTGGAGAAGTTCCAGCTACAAGTAAGTTAAAAAGTTTAAATGTATTTATTGAAAGCAGTCATGTTGTAGACATATTGCGAGTGGGAGGGCGACTTCTAAATGCAGAGATTCCGTATGACGCCAAGCATCAAATACTACTGCCGGGTGACAATAACTTTGTTAAATGCCTCGTAAAGTTTGTTCATGAGAAAAACTATCATGCTGGCACACAAGCGTTAATGGCGATAATGCGACAGAGATTTTGGATTATCAACGCAAGAAAACTGGTTCGTGCAGTGACTGGCAAGTGTCTGATGTGTTTTCGAAGTCGACCAAGACTGCAGCGACAGCTCATGGGCGATCTGCCAGAAGCTCGAGTAAACGTAACAAGACCATTTGCTGCTGCTGGTGTAGATTTTTGCGGACCAATAATGACGACCTATCGACTACAGAGAGTACTGTTTACCAAAAGTTATATATCTGTCTTCGTCTGTTTTGTAACCAAGGCGGTACACCTGGAGGTAGTGTCAGACTTGACATCGAAAGCTTTCATCGCATCACTGAAAAGGTTTGTGGCACGGCGCGGCTTGTGCTCTCGTCTTTATTGCGATAATGGGACAAACTTTGTTGGAGCTCGCAGGGAACTAAAAGAGTTCAAAGAAAGGTTTTTTGAACAGCAGACGCAGAAAGAAGTCTCGGAGTACTGTACCGCAAATAGTATTACATTCCACCACATACCACCGCGCTCTCCTCATTTTGGAGGATTGTGGGAGGCAGCGGTGAAATCAGCTAAGTATCACTTAACTCGTATTCTAGGTGATTCGCATTTAACTTTTGAGGAGCTCTGTACTGTGACAGCGGAAATTGAGGCGATCCTGAATTCGCGGCCATTGACTGCGATGTCCAACGATCCAAACGATGAAATTGTTTTGACCCCAGGCCATTTCCTGATTGGCAGTCCATTGGTTGGCATTGCGGAGCCAACAACTCATACAGATAACCTTTCAAATTTAAATCGATGGGCGCGAGTCAGCGCTATCCAACAGCATTTTGGGCGGAGATGGTCAAATGAGTATCTCCATGAGCTACAGCAGAGAGTTAAGTGGACCAGAAAGCAGCAAAACATAGAAGAGGGTGATCTAGTTTTGGTCGCTGAAGAAAACTTGCCACCGAAGCAGTGGTTACTTGGGCGAGTTATCAATGTGGTGAAGAGTACTGAAGGCTGCGTACGAGTAGCTGACGTGAAGACAAAGAAGGGAGAAATTCGACGTGCTGTTCACAAGTTGGCGCAAATTCCACGTGATGAGTAGATAGTTGATGTATCTATGAGGTACATCAAAGGCGGCGGCATGTTAAGGCGTAAATAATAATTTATTGTTATTTTGATAATTTTTAAATTTTGATCCTATTTTTTCATAATTCAATCTTGGTATATATTTACTCCTTTTTATTACCTTCTAAAAGAGCGTTTCTGAACACTGTATTTAAATGAGAGAACATTGAAGTTACTTAGTTTTTAACCATAAGAGAAGAGTTGAGTTTAATTTCGTTCACTAAGCAAGACAGACCGCCATCAATTTGTATAAAATTAAAATTAATAAACTGAATTGTCAAAAACTTAAATCGTGGTGTTCTAATTTTAAACGGAAAATTATAAAAGGTTCGTAAAAACTATTGCGATTTAACAAATGTAAAAATTAAAAAAGAAATGTGCGTTGATTGTTTTCGCGTCTATTATTTTGCAATGGATTGACATATTTCTTTTATTTAAATAAGAATACAAAACTGTAAGTCTTGCCATTGTCGTCATATAAAGGTTTTTTAAATCAGTTGAGTAGAAGCAATGTTATGACATACCAAGTAAGGCAAGGTACGAACATTTTTACTAATTCATTTATGAGGTCCTTGACAAAAAATTCGAAGTGATACAAAAATTCTGTAAATGCAGAAAGTCATCATATATTACCACTTAATGAAATAGATATGTGGGATGTCTTGTACAGTTTTCGTGTAGAACAGTGTTATACATGGCTATTAATTTGGAGAATTAACAGTTGGGTTCCCGTGGGCGTTGAGCTTAATTTACAGATCTGTTCTCTTACAAAGCATAAACGAACATTTGAACCAGGTCAACTAGTTTTTTTATCCCATTATTCGAAGAATGTGATCCAAGTTTCGAAGCAACTTTCCAAAACCTAATATTTTATAAAAACTAATGTTGCTTGGTCAAATAAAAGTTATTTTCATCCAGTACGGAGGATGTTTTTTCCAAGGTTGTTAGCAAGCAATGTATGCCAAAACGTTTTTATCTGAAAGCTAAACCAAAGACATTACATTGAAACGTGATCTGATCTACTACCACGGAAATGCAGTTATCGATTTCATCTCCAGATTTTCTTGAGGTACCAAAAAAGATCAATATGATTCACTTGTAAACAAAAAGTATTGATGCATGTCTTTTCAGGAAAAATAAAACCAATTGGAATATTTACTTGCAAACTACAGTTTCATTTGCCTTTTCGAACCAATCCGGAGGTCCTTCACATTCTATCAATTCCTCCCTCAATTCTTGTAAACAGTCTTGATACTGAGTGATATCTGAAATAATAAAACAAAATAACTACTTTTTAAACAAGTCGAGTTCATTTAAGAAGGTTAAAAGAGTTATGTTACAACTAAAACACACAAAACCTCCGAGACAAATGTAGGAAAGGTTAATCAACATTTTCTCTGCAATTAAAAGTTTTTCATTCTGAAAATGGATTAAGAAAATAACTACATATCTACGAATAGTCACAGAGTGGGAAGGGGATTAAATAAACTGATAATTGGCCCCGTGGCTTATCAGGCATGTGCTGGATTTCGTGCGAAATTAATTCGTACCCGAAATTGTAAATCGCACGAATTTGAAATGGGTTTCCTGCAATCGATTTGTCTATTTTGTCTAAGTTCGAATTCACTTTCGAAACAGCTGATTAACGATAAATGAAAACATTGTGAAATAAATAATAAGTAAAATATAGAAATATGAGTGCTCTTTTTATTGGTGTTTATATATTAAGTGAAAATGAGAAAAAAAGGAAGAAAAAATTAGGAGGCGAATGCTTGGATTATTTCAACCCTTTAAAAGTTGCGGAATCAGCTTAAGTATTGTGTACATTAGGGTGGGTCAATCGTTTTAGTCAAAAAGCGTATAGCAAAAACGTCATCTATGAAGAATTCTAAGAAAACTTACTCAGCGTCAACTTTTATGTGACCTTACAATTTGCTTCTCGGTTCTTTAACAATCAATATATGAGACTCCTTTTCTAGTCTCGGATGGTATTACTGAGTAATTAAAGCAAATGCACAAATGAGTAATTAAATAATTATGCTTTTTAAAAGAGACCTTTAGAAAAGCATTATCTTTCGAAAGCTTTCCAAAAAAAAAAAAAAAAACAATATCTATACAAAGCCAATGGTTTTTATTTTAGACCCCTAGTTTCCTGGTTAAGTTTTCTAAGAATTTTGCGTAGAGTTCGTTTTTGCTATACGCCTTTCGCATTTATTCTCACCCGACCAATTTGATCCACCCTAGTGTACATAGTGAAGATATCGCCCAACCACTCTAATAGCATGTTTCCACGGCACCCTGAACAACGTAATTCGGCTCTCATTCGTAATTCGAGGCTGAATTATGTTCCGAATTAACTAATTCGCCATACAACATTTGACAAGCTGAATTACCTCATTCGAAGTTGATTCAGTTTGAATTAACATCCGAATCAAGTAGAAATCGGTTTTATCTCTAATTTTTATCGAAAATTAATCGAAAACAGCAATGGAAGAAAGACAAACAAAACAAAAAGTCAAAGACCGCTGTCAAAGTGAGTATTGCTTTCAGCTCTACATAGTTTCAGCTGTCAAACTGAATTAAGATTTCTTCGTGGGAACAGGCTATTTCACATTCTTAATTCGCAAGCCAAAATACTGGATTCAGAGTGCCGTGGAAACATGCTATAACATCTTGAAGATTTACCGCATAAATAAAGAGGTCTTTATGGATATCCTAAGGATTATAAGCACTTGGTGAAGGAGACCTCGATACCTTTTGAGCTGCAGTTGGCTGCAAGACTAAGGTTTTTTGCAGAAGGTGGATACCAACGCGCAGTTGAAAAGGACGTAGATATTACCCTCGATAGAACCACCGTATGCAAAATTGTATGCAAATTGCTACCTGTTCTCGAAAAAGTGCTATGTCCGTATGTAAGGTGAGTAACTTAAGAATGAGATGAAATACGCAGATCAAAGCTCAATTTTTCTGAAAAATTTCAAATCTGGAAGATTTTCCTGAAGAAGAGCAAGACTTGTTTCAGGAAGAACTGCCCGATGAAAACAGTAATTTTTATGATATTGGTCAAAATCAGCATTGCCGTTTGGATCCAAATGGATCCATTTGGATACTTTTTTCGTTCAAAAATTCGATACTTTTTTAGCATTAGTTTAAATTTGGATACTTTTTTGAAAAATCTTTTTTAATATGAAAATATGTTTTTGTTTGCCAAAAGTATAAGTAAAAAAAAACTTTAAGCATATAAACATAAATGGTGGCAACTCAATTCCTTGGTTTCACTGTCATTCACTGTTTCTTTTTAATATGATTATTTATTTATATTGAAAACAAATTTTTTGAGCTCTAGGCCAAGCATGTTGACAACAAGACAACATGAAGAACAAAGAAGGCAACAACCAACAACAACAACAACGGCTCTGTATAGAGCAAATCACACAGCTTGACTATACAGACTGTTTCATTGGCCGCTACACCAACTCATCAGTAGCCTTTGTATGACTTTACACTGTGATCCACTCAAGCTACTTAGGTTCTACATATACTGCCAATATGCCGAGAAAGTTACCCGGAATTTTGTTTTTGGCAGAGAACGCTGGAATTTTTGTAACTGAGTTCTTATCTACTTTTTGATGCATACTGTACCAAGGTTAACCTAGATCGTATCGTATCATACTTTTGGGCATAGACTTAATTCATGTGCATCTTCGAAATTCGATCACAGCGGTTTACTGCTATCAGAGCATATTGAAGTTGTTGTTATTTTTGCTGTTTAGCTCCTCCCTTTTTTCCACACTTTCATTTTAGGGTTCAGTTAGTTTAACTGATGGTACACCTAAAGGCCTGACTATAATAGCCACATTCTGGCAGACGAATCTGTCAAAATCAAAAATCCACTCCGGTGGTCAAAACTGTTCGACTTTGTTGAACCCTCTCACGCGGTAGATTGCCCATGATATGATCCATTATCTTTGGCTTCAATCGAAAACAGCCAATACATTTTCTGATTATGCGACTAACTTCTTTCACGCCACCTAATGGCCAATACCGAAGTTGAATTGAAGCTAAAAACGATTGCGGTCCTGCGTGCATCAATTTCTGATGAAAATAGTTGATGAGTGATTCTGTCAAAAGATGACCCTTTGGCACAATAATGGGATGCTTAGACTTTTGTCAGAATTTTGAAGACGACCTGTAACACGAAGCAAATCATTTGAATCCAAATATGGTCTTATGGAGAAAAGTTTACTGGATTTATTAATAGATCCCCTTTCTTCTAAAACCTTGTAGTCCGATGTCAGGTGCACTTCTTGCACCATACGAAGTAATATCCGTGTTCTCTGTTTGATTTCATTTGTTGTAAATGGACCTTTTACCCTTTCTGCACCTCTTGAGGAACCAAACCGATAAATGTATGCGTAGATTCTTTACATTTTGCCAAAAAAATGTACAAATTTGTAGTCGATAGAGAAATCTTTGATCTTTTTTGTTAAAATTAAAGCTGTTTTACGCCGCTCCGGAAGTTCTTGATGCGTCGCACGAGAAAGTAGCCACGAGGATCGCACACGAAGAAGAGAAGGGGCCGTATTTCCATAAAGATGAAATTTCCAACTGCTGAGGGGTTGTTCCTCTCGACAAAATATCAACCGGATTATCTTCGGTAGGTACATGATGCCAAGTCATATTTGCTGTTAGAGCTTGGATAGGACTGATTCGATTCGATACAAAGACATTGAACTTAGACGCGTCTTCGCCACGATAGAACTATGGTGGAATCGGACCAACAATGAAATTTGCCTTCCAATATGCCCATTCGAGAGATTGATTCGGTGAGTTCGGCAAGTAACAGTGCAGCAGACAACTCAAGCTTGGGCACGGACAACTCCACCTTAGGAAAATTTGAAGACTTGAGGGGAGCTACTCTCGATTTAGAGCATAGCAAATTTGTTCGTACGCCACCATTAAATTTCGAGCGTATGTAAATGCAAGTGCCATTGCTGCTAAGCTTGCATCGCAAAATGCATGAACTTCAAACTTGGCACCAGGGGTCAAAACAAGCCTCGGGAAAATGCATCCGTCTAGCAGCTGAAAACCAGCGCACAAATCACTCCAAGAAGATTTCATCGACTGCGATAGGCTCTCATCCCACTCAACCCTTTCCTTCCATAAACTTTGTAGAAATATTTTATTAACCATAGGGGGTCATAAAATCGAGCAATAAATGATAAAACAGAGCGCTTAGTGGCCCGTCTGCCAGCTGAGTAGGGAACGAAATTAAATAAAAATGTGTCAGTTGTGGGATTCCAAATAAGTTCAAGCGTTTTAGTGATTCCGCTTCCATCTTGAAACTTAAGAAGTTGTCCCTTATCAGAGTCAGCAATTCCTTTTAAAATATTTGTCTCATTCGAACACCATTTGCGTAACTTAAAATCACCCTTGGCCAGCAACATGGTGGTCTGGCTTAAAATCCTGAAAACCTCGGACTCCGAACTTCGACCTGTTATGAAATCGTCTACATAAAAATCGCGACAGACGATCTTACCGCCAACAGATAATGCAGTGCCTTCGTCGGTAGCCAATTGTTGCATCGCACGAATGGCGAGAAAAGAAGCAGCCTTCGTGCCGTAGGTAGCCATGTCCAACGTAAAACACTCTATGGGATCTTCGGGTTTCTCCCACCAGAGGGTGCATTGAAGGTACTTATCGGGATGCAAAACCCGAACCCGTCAGAGCAATCTTAAAGGAACGAAATCTCAACAGAATAGTAAACAAAGATGACTGAATTGTTGGGCCAGCCATGAGCATATCGTTAAGAGAAAATCCAGAAGACGCTCGCGCGGAGCCATCAAACACTACGCGCAGCTTTGTTGTTGTGCTGTCCGCCTTGAACACACAGCCACACAGCTTGTTGTGCTGTCAGCCTTGTGGCAAAAAATATTTAAAAATTTTAGAACTTGAATCATCAACTAGGGACATGTGGCTTAAATCGACGTATTCCTTTAAAAAGTTTGAGTATTGCAGTTTCAAATCAGGATTGCGTTGAAGTATTTCTTCTAGCTTTCTGAACCGATGTAATACCTGGTGATATGAGTCGCCTAGCTTAGATGGGGATCCTTTCATAGGCAAACGGACATCGTACGCACCTGACCTCAATCGAGTATGCGTTTCAGAAAAATGTTGCTCGCACTCTACGTCTTCCTTTGAAACGATTCCAAATTGATTCAGATACGTTTTCCAATCCCCAAAAGCCCTTGACCTGTTCATTTAAATTATAATCTTCATCAGTTTGCGATGAAGAAATTCCAGCAACCATTAGACAGGAGCTCTTCTCAGCAGAAGTTTTACTACTACCCGATACTATCCATCCTAACCTTGTCTTTTGTAAAAGCGGCAGGTTGGGTCCCAAACGAATTCGACCCACCTTCGGCCGACCTTTTTAGTTATCTCATTCAGAATATTTTGCACTCGAATATTTTCTTTTGATTCCAATTGCTTCTTTGGCACAGACACACCAAAATTTTCAGTTGTAAAACAATCTGTTATTAGATCTTCCATTTTATCTTTTTTTACAGTTGCATGTATCACGACAGTCATTTGATTCGTTAAAGGTAATTCAGTTCCAAGCGGCTTTCCAATATATTAACCAAGAGGAGTTTCAGCAATTATCACATTTAGTTGAAATTTCAAAGTCTCCAAGCTGGCGGTTAAATGACAGTTGTCTAAGCCTATCAACAACTTTGGTTCTGCATCGAAGTAGTCGGCTATTGGGATGTTAGTCTCCTAAATTGACTGTCTGCTTAAGGAGTTCCAAGGTGGGTACAGTGCGTGCATTCATATTATACCATTTACAATTTTTTCCTTGTCCTCTTATGTTGATGTTTACTGCCATTGATGACAAGTCGGTTGACTTTCCGCCAAACCACTGTAAAGTAAGAAGGCGCATTGAGTTGGACCTCAAGGAGAAAGAGGCCCAACTCATTGGCTAGTGACTCATCCAATAAAGTCGCCGACGAGCCCTCATCCAAAAATGCGAAGATTTTTACGACTCGGTTGTTTAGTCCTTGAAGTTCCACTGGCAGCACCTTAAACAGCAACCTGGTTGGCCTAGAACTTGATGGCATCTCTTGCACAGTGTTAAGCTGATGTTGTTCAACCTTTGTATCATCGTCCGTTTTGGTATGAAGTTCTGAATGGTGAACCTCTTTGAAACCATTAACTTTTGCAGATTTTTTTACGCTTACACTGGTATAAATTATGCCCTTAAGACAAGCAACTAAAATAAAGTCTACTCTTTCCCATTTCTGATTTGTATTCTTTTTCAAAAATTGTTGACATTGCGTGATTGGGTGACTCTCCTGGCATTCATAGCACATAAATATTTTTAGTTTGTCTTTTGGAACTTCTTCTATGACGGTAAGTATAGGTTTTGTGCCAGCGCGTTGTGCCAAAGCTTGCGTTTTTCCTGTAATCGGTGTAGTGAGCTGCGTGATGATAGTTACTTTCGATATATTTCGAAAATGTTCAAGAGTGGGATAAGGTTTTATATGCATCGCATATGATGCAAACTCAATCCTTTTTGTCATAGTCATCTTAGACGTGAGCTACTCTAGCAATGTAGATTGCCCAAATGTTGAACTGCGTTTTCATTTTTGAAGTATGAAGTCAAATTTTGCACTTTAGTGACGAACGTCACCAAACGCTCCAAATGACTTTCAGGTATAGACTGAAAATCTTTGACTTTCATTAGTTGACTATTTATTAAAAGTTCAGGCTGACCATATTTGAAGTCAAGCAATCCGATAACATTTAAAATGTTCTGTGGATTAATAAGCAAGCTTTCCACATCCTCGCGACAGCTCTCCGTAGACACTTCTGTAGACGAAACGTGTTTTCTAAATTTGTGTATCCATATGCCAATGAGGATTCCCGAAAGGTGGTAATAAAGACAGGTCAGTCTTCAGGGCGTCCACTAAAATCTGGTAAATCGTATAGTTTTCTTGTAGCTCCATGGTTTGAAGCTAATGGCGTGTATGACCCACTATTATTGGCCTGATAAATAGATGAATAGATTAGTGGCGTCCGTGGCGTAGTTGGTTAAAGTTCGTGGCCTCTATGTCAACGAACCTGGAGACCCGGGTTCGAACCCCAGCAGCGACAGAAAATTATTTGAATTAAAATGATTTTTCTGTACGGCCGACACCTCTCTGCAGACAATGGCAAACCTCAGAGAGTTATCAAAATGCAAGCAAAATGTAAAGCTTCTTGAGAACAAGAACATATTCCGTTCATCGCCGTTCGGAATCGACGTTAAACTTGTATGTCCATTTCTCGGTCAATTGTGTACAAACTTAATAACACGCACAACACAATTGATCATAAGAAGCTAGGTCAAAGTCCTTTCAAAGGCTAAAATGGCCAGTTATTTATTTATTTTATTTAAATAGATGAACCAACTGGAAATGTCGCTCCATATGACTCGCCTACTTTTACTGGAGTTATAAGATTCGTTGCTGTCCCAGCGGCATGATTCTGTTGTATCGAATATATGGAGGACGACCCTATGTGCTAACTTTGCGCACCAGCAGTCGTGGCTTATAAGTAATTAGGCGTTGAATTGGAACTACTATGACTCCATATTTTCGTGAACATATTTCCAGGATGGCTAGTCGTCTTTGACTGTAAGTTATGTGATGCGAGATTTGATACAGGCAGCGTCAAATATGTGGCACTAGTTACCACCGGCTGTGTAAAATGAGAGGAGCAATTTGCTACATGTGGAGCATAATGTGTGGCAACCGCTGCCGTAGTCAGATTTTAATTTATGGCAGAAGTTACCACAGGCGAAGACAAAGACGTAGCTCCAGATGTTCCAGACTGTAAATAATGTGGCGATGAAAAATGTATGGCTGAAGTTGCCACTGGCAATTTGTGAGAAAGCAGTTGGCAAGGGGAGCAAATTTTGTGTGGTAGTAGTTGCAACAGGCGAGGACAAATGTGTGGTCAAAGTTGTTACAGGCGCTATAAAATTAGAAACAAAGCGTACCCCTGGTATCGATGAATTTTCGGTAGAAGGGCTGGGAGCAGACGGGGTCGGATGTAAGGCTACAATTCTATTTTCTAATTCCTCTTGAAGCTGGGCGCGCTGGGTTTCACTCTCGATCAATTGCTATGAAGTGCGTAGTTGACTATCTTCTAGTTTCTTTAGTCTTTCCATTAAGACGCTGATTAAAACACTGGATGAATCCTTCAGCTGTATTTCTACCATGGTATTGTTGAGACTTGAATCATTAAATTCAATGTCATCTTTAGACCGGCGCTCTGGAGTTGATGTCCCGGACATTCTCAGTGAAAATTCGCTCAAATGTTTCGGAAGTTTTCCCTTTATTAATCCGATCACTCTTTCATATAGACATACAACTTCTAGAACCTTCGTAAAGGCTTTTTTTCGTAATGGCGTTTTCGTGATGGCGCACGTGACCTCCAAGGCGTTGATGATGAAATCTCGAACTGCAGCAAAATTGAAATAAAATAACTGGTAATTATATACCCCGAGGAACAAAGAAATAAACAATATATAACTGTGTTGTGCCGTTATGGCTTTGCCTCGTTTATTTCACTAAAAAGAATAGTTTTTTATTACAGTGAATAATAACCAATTAAAATTTACATTTTGTTCCACGCTGCTGCTAGTTGAAAAGACAAATACATATATAATAAAAGTTCAATGGCTTACAATATCAGTGCTACCAACTACTGGCTGAATGTTAAAAAAGCAAATATATAAAATTTCGTAGTAGTTTTGTAATTAAAGTTGCTGTGTCGGTGCGACAATGTAAAATCTCCTTAAATTCCACAAAAAATTAATATATTGACTTGAAATTTTGCATATGAAATTTGATATATATAAAAAGTTTACCGCTTAATTTGTCAATATACTTATACACCTTCCTTAGACCTTCTCTGTTTTCTTTATGAATTTTAATGCTCTCTTTTGTGCATTCAATGACCTGTTTTATAGTCTTTGATATGCTTGCTACATGAGCTACTTCCTTCGACATTTCTTTTTTTATGCACTCCTGCATTGTGTCTGCAAGCGTTCTTTTCCGCGACGCGTCACGACGTAGTTGCTTCTTGAGTTGAGTCTATAACGATCGTCATGTGGACTTTCTGCATGGTCATCGGTTACAGCAAACGATGTGCTATTTGGTATTCCTTCCACCGAGGTGTAGATTCCACAAATGATTGCTAGTTCTTCCTTTACAGGTGAAATTACTTGGCAATTGTTACCTTCTTCTCCAGTTGATCTTATTTCGCGCTTATTTGCAGCATTTTTTCCAATATATTTTTCTTATATTTCTTTCCAATTAGAAAAAATCTGTAATTCACAATTGAGAATTTTTACTCCAAAACACTTACTTTTCCCATCCGCTTAAGCCTTTCAGTGGAGGTCCCTCACTATGCAGTTGCTTCGCCAGTTCTGCCCACAAAGATTGGTCACCTTAAAAAAAGTTTTTGCCAAGTCCTGGCGCTCACGCATGAATCGGATGATAATTTCATCCTGACGATGATTTGTGAGTTTTCCCCTTAAATGAGTAAAATTGAGAAATAAAATTAGGTAAAAACAAAGTTCCATCCAAAATTTTAGTTAAATGACAAATTACTTATATTTTCTTTTATCTTTTTTTGCAGCACAGGAATTCAATTCACAACAAAGCAGCTAAACAAATTGAAAACGGCGCGAAATCGTTAAAAGCCGATTTCTGTCACATGTCAAAACGGACGATTTGACATGTTCGAAAAAAGCGAAAGTGACAGTGGATTACACCACAGGGTATTTAAGATTCACCTTTAATTTCGTACGAAAGCAAAATACAGCACATGGGTGTATAGCATGCTCTCACGGCACCTTGAATTACGTAATTCGGCTCTCATTCGAACGCTCGGCTTAATTATGTTCCGAATTAAGTAATTCGCCATGGAATTTGACAAGCTGAATTACCTTATACGAAGGTTAAATTCAGTTTGAATTTAAGCAATCGAATAACGTAAAAATCGGTTTCATTCCTAATTAAAAGAAAAAAAAACAAAACACATAGCAATCAAAGCCCGCTCACTCGCCTGCCCGTATTTGCGTGCTCCTTTTCTTCCTGATAGACAAAACTAAATAACACGGCGGCCACACCTGCAAGTGCAAGTTCGAAAAACTATATACATTCAAATAATTTTACTAACACACTCGCAATTTCGCACTTGCAGCCGACTTGCAGCGCTACTATCAACGAATTTTCAGAGACAGTGGATTTTGACACTTGCTGCAAGAAAATGTCAAAAAAGGGGACAAGAGTGTTTTTTTTTCTAATCTTTTGGAGATTTTACCCAAATTTTTCACAATTTAATACAACAAGCACACTGGTAACTTGTTTTCTTCATTTTATTCATTTTCTAGCTTTTCCAGCTCTCGCAGTACTACAATTGTAGCGAGAACCTTTGCATTCGACGACATTTTTTAAATGAACTTGCACTTGCACATGTGGTCGCAGAAACAACTTGCAGCAATTTTCGAATTTTTTCGAAGTTAATATGTATTCTCTACTTGCAAGTGATTACTTGCACGTGTGGCCGCAGCGTAAGATACATTTTCTCATAATTCGTTTATATTTCACATTTTACGTAAATTTGTCTTCCATTTTTGTGTTCACAACAAATCTCAACTCATACAAAATGCAAAATAAAATGCTCAGAGCAAAACTGTTAAACCAAATTACGCTTGCTTCGTGAGAAGGGGGTGATTTTCACAGACCGAATCACTTAATTCAGGATGCCGCGAGAACATGAACGACCCCGAAGGTCTATAAAAAAAAAGAACAAACAAAATGTTACTCTCTATCATGCTACAATTAGGCTCAAGGTAAATTTCATTAAATATCATGCTACAATTAGGCTCAAGGTAAGACTCATTAGATAAATTTTACTTTTTGAGTAGATCGATAATTATCAACACTTATACAAAAATCTAAAAATGCACTAATATGCAACCAAAAAGGCAGTTTGTATATATTGATAACTATAACTTTATCAATAATTTCGGGCCATACGCATAAATATCGTTACGCTAAAAATAACATGTAACCAGTGGCGCCGGAAGCGGGGACAGCGGGCAATTGCTCCCGTTACTAGAAGTGTGAGGGGGAAATAGTACAAATTTTCCCCCTCAGATATGTCGAATATTTTCCGTTAACCCTAAAAAGATAATCATATTGTGATGTACGCTAAAGATAATTATGCATAAAATTGACGCATGAGTATTAACTCACTGTAAGTTTTATTAATTAATTAATTTTTTTTTTACAACATGCAATAACAAATAGAGTTTAGCTACAGCTTTTTCGCACATTCTCAGCATTAATACATTTAAAGCCATAACCCCAAAATCTTTGAATATATCAAAGATAATGATATTAGTGGCTCAAAATAAGCTAATGTGAGAAAAATTTACCCACCAAAATATGGTTGGGCTCAAAGACAACACTAGACGTCACGACCAACCATGCAAATTCACAATAATTTTTAATCTACTCTTGAGTTGACCTTTAGACAAGTTAACATCAAAAAAGCTACAATTGTTAACCAATTTACTCATACGGTTTAAAGGAGCAGTTAACATATAATTTGTTCTACTAAATGATGTGACGTCCGTGGCGCAGTTGGTAAAAGTGCGTGGCCGCTATGTCAACGAACTTGGAGACCCGTAATATTTCAATCGCTGTTCAGACATCGTTGAAAGTGGTTGCGGTTGTTATTAGCTTCAGTGAGAAATTTATATTTGTTGCTTTAAGAACAGTTTAACTTAATTCGTGTGCAAGAGTAAGACGATTTTGTTTCGACTGTCGTCTTGCTTGGACACTTTTGTTTACTTTTTGTGCTGGCCTCAGTAAAAACACTGCCTTGTGTGTGTAATTTAAAGGTTGACCGTACCCACCCAAAAGTGCAGTGTGCAGGGTGCAATGAATTTTTTCAATTGCATTGCGCGAATATTACTCCAGCTGATCTTGATTTCATCCAAGGTTCTAATGTTTAATTTCACTGTAAGGCTTGTGAGTTAGTGCGCCGTAAATCTGCTTATTTGCCTTATGCCCCTGGTAAAACTTCTAATGATTGTATTAATAATGACTCGAGTGCATTGTTATCTTCTAAACTAATTGCCGCCAAATCAGGAAGTGCTAATGCTAAGCCCCTTTTTAAAACAACAACAAAAACAGCAATCTCTGCCCTTCCCTGCTTGAACTGAGCAGTCTAAAACTCTTCTGTCTGATCAACAAGTGCAAGTGCTAAGCCCGTGGTTACAGCAACAACAAAAAAGCAATATCTGCAATATCAATATCATTAACTGTTAATGATAATGATAAACAAGTGTCTTTGTGTACTATTTTTAATGAGATTGTTGCTCTTAGAGCTGAAAATACTCGTGCGCTCTCTTTAATAAGCTCTTTACAAGATGACAAAATGCTCTTAATTGAAAAAATCGAAAGCCTACAAAGTGAACTAGTATGTGTTAAACAAAATTTATGTGAGAATGAAACTTCATCTGCAATTTCTCTGCTAAGAAAAGAAGTAAAAGATATGCGTGACATTGTCTAATGAAAATACAAAAATCCGATGTGTCATATAACAATAATAATAAATTGCTTGTTGCTGAGTCTAGAAAAAGAAAGAAACCTGGTATGCTCTCTTCGAACGTTAATTCCGTCACCAATATCGGATCTCCATGTATGGCATCTGACGCACGTTATTCCTCTGCTAACATTGCTGCCCCTGCTCCTGCTCTAATTACCCATCTTACGTGCTCAGATGGTGCCTCAATGTCTTTTTCGGAAGTTGTTGCTAATCGTTCTCGTACGACAACGACTGACTCTTCGTTTTCTGCTGTGTTAGATGTCGCTGATTCTCACTTACCTGCTGCTGTATCTGACTGGAAAATTGTGGGTAGAAAGAATTGCAAGGATAAAACAAATGTTGTTGGCAATAATGACCATATGGAACTCGATGTTGTATTTAAAAATAAGTGGGTGCACCTCTCATCTTTTAAGCCAACAGTTATTAGTGAGCAAATTATTACCTACGTCCATAAACATGCCAGCATTGCACGAGATCAACTTATTTGTTTCAGCCTAACAAAAAAAGATGCGGTCGTTGACAACCTTAGAAGCATTAATTACAAATTAGGAGTTGCTGCTAATCTATATGAACAGCTCTTTGACCCCACGCTCTGGCCGGCTAATATTAAAATTCGTCCATTTGAGTTTTTTCAAAAGGCGGCAAACAAACTACAGGAGACTTAGCTAATTCCAATGCTGACAATGTTCCAACTGCCTGCGTATCAGATTTTATGCCAAATAATGCGATTACACTATATTATCAGAATGTTTCTGGGCTAAGGACCAAATCAAACCAAATTTTTACTATCTCGGCCCAGTGCCTTTATGATGTAATTGTGCTCACAGAGACCTGGTTAAATGAAAATTTTCATGAATTTTTTGATGCTAATATCTACAATGTTTATCGTAAAGATCGGAATAGTCTTTATACTGGAAGGCTGCGTGGCGGCGGTGTGTTAGTTGCTGTAAATCGAACGCTATTATCATCTAATGTGGTATTACCAAATTCGGACTCGTTGCTGGACCAGCTTTGTGTATCAATTAAAGGCCTGGCGGAAACTCTACTCATCTTTACATCCTATATCCCGCCTAATAGTTCGTTAGACATTTATAAGGCTCACACGGATAGTATTGTTACTCTTGTTGCTGATTTTGTTGATGATAGTAAACAAGTACTGGTGCTTGGTGACTTCAATCTGCCTAATGTGGGTTGGTGTAACCAAAAATCTGAGTCTTATTTATCTCCGTTAAATGTGTCGAGCAATTTTGAAATGTATTTAATTGATAGCTTTTTAGGTCTTGGATTGCAACAAATAAACTCATGTTTTAACATGCTATCTAGATTATTAGACTTAGTTTTTGTTACTGGAAATATAAATTTCAACCTATCTGAATCAGCTTTTCCAGTTTCAGCTATTAGTGCGCACCATGATCTTTCATTTTATAAATATTTTGAGTTAAGTATTGATAAGACAACAAATTTTAATTTCAGTGCGTGTAATTTTTTTTAAGTCAACTCAGTAATAGACAGAATTAATTGGATTGATGAATTTAATAATCTTGATACTGTCGCTTGTTTTAATAAGTTCAAACACCGAATCTTCTTAATTTGTAATGACCATATTCCATTAATAAAAAAAAAGCCTACAAGTTGCCTTGGTACACGCGTGGTCTTAAAAAATTAAAAAATCTGCGTACTAAATTTTATAAAAAATTTCTAAAAACAAATTTAAATTTTGATTTTCTAAAATATTGGCACTATAAGAGGGAATTCAACTTTCTAGACAAATACCTTTATAGACAATACTTCTAAAAATTTGAGAGTGATATAAAATCAAACCCAAAGTCTTTTTGGCGTTTCGTAAAATCAAAAAAAGGATCTTCTAATATCCCTGCATCGATGTTTTTAAATAACAACACTTCCAATAATGTTAGTTTTACAGCTAATCTTTTTGCAAATTTTTTTCTCTCAAACTATGAGCCTGTCAGTTCTATAGATTTTGAGATGCAAGATACTGTGGTATCTCAGATAGATTTTGGACAGAAGTGGATGTTGTTGATGGCATTATAAGTCTTAAACCGTCACACAAATTAGATTTAGATGGTATTTGCTCTTTTCTTCTAAAAAAATGCATGCATACTGTGGCCTATGACTTAATGCTTGCCTTAAGTCGCTTAGCTCGGGAATTTTTATAGACGGCTGGAAAACTGCTCATGTAACACCTATACATAAATCGGGTTCGAAGAATAATATCAAAAATTATAGACCGATTTCAAAGCATTCTACTATTTCGAAATTGTTTGAATGGATTGTTAAGGTAAAATTGTTTTTTGCTGTAAAGAATATTATTTCTCCTTATCAGCATGGTTTTATACCCGGTCGGTCGACGGTTTCAAATTTGGTAATTTTCTCTGAATATTGCTTATCTTCGTTTCAGAAAGGTTATCAGGTTGATGTCGTTTACACGGACTTTTCGAAAGCCTTTGACAAGGTCTCCCACTTCCTCTTGGTTAAAAAACTGCAGAGGATGGGGTTTCATTCAAGTTTCCTTAGCTGGATAAGTTCATACCTATCCAATAGGCAGTGCATTGTTGCTTTTGATAACGTAAAATCCTTCCCATATGTGGCTACGTCTGGAGTTCCTCAAGGTAGCATTTAGGGCCCTCTTCTCTTTATTCTGTTCATTAATGATATAACTTATCTTTTTCCTCACAGTAATTGTTTGTTATATGCAGATGACCTTAAGATTTTCCTTAAAGTCAAAAACGCGTCGGATTGTGAATTTCTTCAAAGTGAAATTGATAAATTGTATGATTGGTGTTCTAAGAATTGTTTTTTTTTTTTAATATAGAGAAATGTGTTTTCATGTCCTACTCGAGGTCTGCCAATGTTTGTCTGTCATCGTATCATATTGCCACTTCTATGCTGTCATCTGTTAATCAGTTCAAGGACCTTGGAGTTATCTTTGATGTTAAATTTTCGTTCGTCCCACATTTGGACTATATTATTCCGAAAGCTTATGCTATGCTGGCTTTTGTTCGTCGAAATGGTTCATGCTTTACGGATCCTTATACTTGGAAATCGTTGTATACTAGTTTGGTTCGATCTAGACTTGAGTATGCGGCCGTGGTTTGGAACCCACAGTATGCGATGTATAAGTTAAGGCTTGAACGCGCACAAAAACCTTTCACCGGAGTTGCATTACGCTCTCTTAATTTTGAAGGTTCTATGCCGTCTTATGGTGCCCGATGTCTGTTGATTGAGTTGACGCTCTGGAATTTTGATCCGTTCTACTTGGAAATGTGTCGCACTAATTATGCTGCAAATGCACCTATTTATAGGGCACTAAATATATTAAATATTATAAGTAACAATCATAATTTGGATTTTCTTATGTCTAAGGATCAAATGAGAATTTTTCTTAATAGCATTTTGTAATTAAATTCTTTCTTATTAACTTGTTTCTGTCCTAGTCTGTAAGAAATATTGTTCAAAGACCAATAAAAATTAAATAAATAAATAAATAAATAAATAAATAAATAAATAAATAATAGCAAAACACAGCACAAAGAAGAATAAAATTAAAATTAAAAAAAAACACAGTAAGCAAGTAAGCTAGCAAGCAAGCATGCAGACGAAACACACTAAAACAAGAATACAAGTTGCTACATGCAAGTTACTACATAGCACAAACCACATTAAATTATAGCATTTATTAAATATATAAAAGTAACTTTAAATTTTAATTAATATTACCAAAATCACAATGTTTTAAATTGTTATTTTATAAAAACACTCACGAAATAATGTATTAAATTATATATAACACTGAACAGTGAATAGTTATAGTACGTTTACATATGAGGATTAAGAGAAAGAAGATTAGCCTAATCTCATAATGTAATCTCAACTGTTTACATTAGCGTGATCGAGATTAACTTTGACATTTCGTTGCTTTGTTTTGTTTTGTGTATTTACCTTCAGCCATGTTTTTATGTATTTGTTGTTGCAGCCATTTTTCTTCACCAGACTATTATTTGGCATTTAATTTTATTACTTCTTTATGGTGTTCATTTTTTAAGGAATTATCGCTGTTCACAGCTTTGCAAACCTTTTTTGGGGAGATTAGCAAGTAGATTAGTTTCTAAACTCGTTCCGAAGAGATTAACTTTTGTATGGCTAATCTCGTAAAAATCAACAAGACTAGCGAGTTAATCTCCTCAAAAGGCTTAATCTCGACTTAGTCTCTATATGTATATGTATATGTATATGTATATGTATCAAGTGAGCTGGATCATTTCAATTGATCCAATTCGATGTTTTTAAGTGTTGAGGCCGCAACTATAAAAGTAGGCAACACTTAGTTCTAACTGACGGCAAGATGGCACTGAGTGTCCGGAAAATTGGCAGTACTGCATTATTTGACATATATAAAGTTTTGCAGCATTGGTATTGCTAGCAAAAAAGTTTAAGCGGCAACCAAATTTTGGGATTGAGGCAATGGAAATAAATAAAGAAGTGTTAGTTATGTTCAAATTTGTTAAAAAATTTGATTAAATTTGTTTTATTTATGTACTCAAAAAGTACATAAGCTGTTTATCTTATGTATAGCATAGCGCCACCTGTTTGTAATTAAAAAAACATCGCACAATTGATTCGAACCCTTTTTTTTACAAATAATCTGATATTCCATTAAAAAAACGCAGCTATTAGCTCATTTATCAGATCAGATCATTTATGAAAAAAACGGTTCGGATCAATTGTGCGATGTTTCTTTAATCACAAACAGATGGCGGTATGCTATACATAAGATAAACAGCAGATGTACTTTTTGAGCTTACAAATAAGTTTTGTGAAGATAATTTTCGCCAAAATAAAACAAATTTAATCAAATTTTTGAACAAATTTCAACTTAACAAACACTTCATTTATTTCTATTGCCTTGGGTTTATACAGTCAAATCTCAGGTGAATCGTTTATTGAATCCGGAATGCAATTGTGGCAAACAGTGCAAGAAAAAAAGCATAGTGGACGAAGAGCTGGCCCACAAACAAATTGATAAATTCATAGCCGAATATGACGACCGCGAAAAAGCTGACCAAGAAGCTGGAAAAAATTCTGAAGCTGACGCCGACGGCTGAGTTACAGTTCGAAAGCAAGGACGCAACAGTTGACTCGAACAAAAGGAATCTACCATCTATAAACTTGAAGATAAGATTATGCGTGGTAAGAAACGGAAGGAGTTGTCGAACTTTTACACATTCCAGATAAGGGAATCAAAAATGAAGAATATTATCGATCTACGCAAGAACTTCGCAAAGGACAAAAACAAAACCGAATTTTAAAACAAGCTCCACGGTTTAGGCCATTTTTGGAATTGGCATTGTACACCAAATAAATTAAAACTTCAACTTACAACATAAAAATAAGTAAATTTAATTGTTTTTATTCACTGTGATAACAACTTTCATTAAAGATTGGGGCGGAAGTGTTTTCAAGGTGCAGAGCAGTTGTGGTTTGCTACCGTACACACATTTTGCCGTCAGTGCAACTTGTACAGCCTGCGTAAACGTTCCATGCACTTTTGATAGTTGGAGTCATCTGCCGACTCACTGATTGCTTAATTTTCATTCCGCGTTTGAGATAACCGACAATCTAAGATAAGTGTTGAGCATTTAGAGTTCTTGGTAGTCCATTGCTTTCTACTTGAAGCCATGTTTGCAAAAGCGAAAGATGCAGGTCACTGTAGGTGTTTTTTTGCGAAGCCATTGGTGCAAGTACTGTCCAGCGAATTAGTCCAGCCAATGGAGTGACAACAGGCATTGCAATTGCACCACTAGGTAGCGCAAAAGGCTGCTGTGAAGCCAAGCAAAGCGTTGGATTTTCGCTTACTCAGTCTGTGAAAACGTTTAAAACGTCTGTCAAATAATGCAGTGCTGACAATTTTCCGGACACCCAGCGCCATCTTGCCGTCAATTAAGACTAAGTGTTGCCTACTTTTACAGTTGCGGCCTCAAAACTTATAAACATCGAATTGGATCAATTGAAATGATCCAGCTCACTTGCTGGATCATTTATTGTTTTTGCTTTGCGTACAAAAGCGATGATATGATCCGGATCTCGTATGAAAAAAACGCAGCTAATAGGTGCGTTTTTTTGGCATCGCTATATGCGTTTTTCCAAAAAAACGCTTATAAGCGATTAACATTTTCTCGCCAAAACTTGGTAGCATTTGTCATTTCAACTGTTTTTGTTTGTATATAAATAGACTTTTCTCTATTACCGATCTGACAAACATGGTTGTTTTCCAAAAAGTGCTGCCAATAAATTACTTAAAGTACCACTTTCTTGATCTGGCAATAGTGTTTCTATCGGCAACTATGAGCTAAGCGGCTTAAATTTTCCTGTCTTCGCTAAGCATTTTTTGTATGAAAAATATTGTTAAGCGTATATAGCGATGCCAAAAAATGCACCTATTAAATATCACAATTTATGTGTTTATATTTATTCATTCATATGAAAATAAGCCAAAACTTCGAACCTCTTCTATAAGTAGAGAGCAAAATTTCAAGCCCGCATGCGTTCGTGGCGTCCGTGGCGTAGTTGGTTAAAGTGCGTGGCCGCTATGTCAACGAACTTTGGAGACCCAGGTTCGAACCCCAGCAGCGACAGAAAATTATTTGAATTAAAAATAATTTTTTCTGTACGGCCGCCACCTCTCTGCAGACAATGGCAAACCTCAGAGAGTAATCAAAAATGCCATGTAAAGCTTCTTGAAAACGAGAACATTCCGTTCATCGCCGTTCGGAGTCGGCTTTAAGCATGTAGGTCCGGTTCTCGGTCAATTGTGTACAAAATAATAATAACACGCACAACACAATTGATCATAAGAAGCTAGGTCAAAGTCCTTTCAAGGGCTGAAATGGCCAATTTTTTTTTTTTTTTTTTTATTTATGCGTAAATTTTACTCAGACCATCTTTCTAGGGTTAAGATATATGCAGAAGATTTTGTTAAAAGCGACCTCAGCATCCAAATTAAATTGCTGAAGAATTTACATGATAGTCAATGTTACTAATTGTAAACTAGTATTCAGATTTTTTAGTTTTTATTTATCATGTATGAATAAAAATACACTAAAAAATTCTTGCAAAGGATTTTAATTAATTCAATTCAGTTTTAACAATTGTTTCTTACTTCTTTCGAATGTACAGAAAAAAAGAATGGCCGCTTTGCCGCCTCGTGGTTTTATAACTTGGCAGATGTCAGTTTGTCTTGATGTTCTTTCCGGCAACATTTGTGGCATCTTTTGTAGCAGTGTTGTTAACACTCCCCCTTCGTATGGCTGACGGATTGTCGGACTTACTTTCCTTGCAAACATCAAGAACGGCTAATTTGATGGCTGCCCTAACGTAGATTCCTTTGGACGTCTGTACTATTGCAGTCCGAACCTGACCATCTTTACCTTTTGTTACTTCTAAGATTCTTCCTTGTGGCTATGAATTCCTAGGTTCATTAACAATGATCACTACGTCTCCTTTTTCAATTGGCTTTACTGGTTGGAACCACTTCGTTCGTCTTGTCAAGGTTGGAAGGTACTCACGTACCCACCTTTTTCAAAAGGCGTTCGAAAACTGCTGATCTTTAAGCCAATTTTTACGCAAAAGAACATGTTCATCTATAAAGACACCATCTGATTTCTCACCATAAGAAGAACCCAATAGGAAGTGATTTGGAGTAATCGCTTCTTCGCTTTCTTTTTCCAACGGGACATAGGTCAGTGGTCGACTATTTATGACCATGAATCAGGAACAGTATTTTCTTTACTGATTGAACTAATCCCTCCCAGCTTCCGCCCATGTGGGGTGCCGCTGGAGGCTCTCCGCAAAATCGCCCAAAAAAAAAAGGAAAAATCACCCAAATGAAAAATGACCCAAAAATTTATGAAAAATCGCCCAAAACGAAAAAACGAAATTTTACCCAAGAAAACGAAAAAAAGCCCAAAAATTTTTGGAAAAATTACCCAAAAACAAAAACGAAAATTCACCCAAAAAAATGAAAAATCACCCAATATTTTACATTGTGCTCCCACACGATGTACGAAATGAGCATTTTCAAGGATAGTTTTTTTTTTCTTTAAAGTCTATTTTAATTCAATCATTTGATGATATAAATACTTTTTATGTGGATATTATATTACAATACTATTTATGTAGGAAGTGCGTTAAATTTAAAAATTTAATTTATTTTAATTTTATATAATCTCATACTTAAAAATCTATAAAAACATTTCGTACAAGGGAAAAATACTGATTCTTTTTCAAAACAACAAGTTTCTTTGGTTATCAAAAAATTTCAAAAAGAAAAAATTACGGCGGAGATGGTGGGGGGAGCAGGGCGGGGCGACGGGTGGCACGTGCGATCCGTCGCACTACGCGTAATCCGCCGCGCCGCGATACGCGCGATCCGCCGCGTCGCGATGCGCGGGCGCGGTACTAAATATTTCCTTTGACTTGACCAAGCAAACTCAAGCAAAGAAGAACCGCTGCTTTTACTTTAAATACCATTATCTTTAAGAACTGATTGACGTTTCTTATTTAACCCTTAAATGCACCGTGTATCTTTGGCTTACGGCTATATTTTTGGTTTGATTTTTTTCAAATCGGTTCTATATTAATTAGAATATTATAAGTCTTAAATAAAAATATAGTTTTTATGTACAAAGTCAAAAACAAATTTTTTTTTAACTAAATAAGCACTATTTTTAACAGTTTAACTTCCAGGAACAAATAAATAATTTTGATTAGGAAAAAATACCGACTGCTTTCAAAACATGTCCTTTAGTGATCGAAGAAATTTCGATCCAAAACTAAAAGAATTTTCGATCTAAATAGAAAACTAAAAAAAATTTTCAAAACTAAAAACGCCGTTTTTATTTTTACTCAATTTTACATAAAATATATTTTTTCGGTAAAAATCGGGGTCCTTGTGCATTTAAGGTTTAATATTGAAAACAAAAGATCACCCAAAGAAAACGAAAAATCCCCCAAAAACGAAAAGTGAAATTTTGCCCAATATATTTGGGTGAAATTTCGCCCAAAAGCAAAAAACGAAATTTTACCCAACAAAAATGCAAAATCGCCCAATTTTTTTGGGTGTTTTTTCATATGAAAAATCACCCAAATTCATATGGAAAAAAAATTGGGTAATTTTTCATTATTTTTTTTGGGCGATTTTGCGGAGAGCCGCCGCTGGAGAGTTTTAAGTCCATTTAGTCATTGAATTTGAAAATTCATCAGCTATGCGTTCGTATTTTTGGTGGCTCATCTCTGTAAGCTCTTTCTCTGCTCCATGGAAATTAGTGCCGTTGTCGCATCTTATTTCTAAAGGTGCTCCTCGGCTGGCAATAAATCTCTTTATAGCCATAATGCATGAATCCGACGTAAAACTACATGCTACCACGAGATGTTTGGCTCTGATTGTAAGGCAAGTTATCAAGACGCCCCACCTCTTTTCAGATCTTCGTCCTACGGCGACATATATTGGGCCGAAATAGTCGAGGCCTATAAATGAAAACGGGCGCGTTAAGCATGCAAGTCTAGCTGATGGCAGCGCACCCATTTGTGGGGCATTAGGTATTACTCTCTGATTTTTACATTTCTGACAGTTTTTTCTCTTTTTTCAGAAGCGTTCTTAAAACGTGGAATGTAATAATTTTGGTGCAGTTCATTCAATACTGTCTCGGTATTTTGGTGGTGATATCGATTATGGAATGAACAAATAATTCATCGCGTAATACCATGTTGTCCTGGTAGCAGGACAGGTCTCTTCATATCACATTTGATTCCGAAAGCAGCATCAATTCGTCCATGACATCTCAATACTCCAGCTTCATCCAAATATGGTGTTGATTTGTATAGTGGGCTTGACTTTTCAAGTGTTGTTTGATTACACTGTGCGACAATTTAAGGGTCAATTGGAATAACCTCAAATATCTAAATGGTTTCTAATAGTGGATGGTCTATATATTATGCCCTCATACTCAGTTTTATCAGATTAGGTCAAATAAGAGAGAAATTCAAGGTCAAACTTCACCTTTAAGTCACAAATTTTTTCTTATAACTCTTAAACTAAATTCAAATTCTATGTAGTAACTGCATCTAAATATTTGCAATGGATGATTCTTTACATTTTGAGACCATTTTTTGCTCAAAAAGTTACGTAAGGGGTTTAATATTTTCTTCGAAAACAGGGCTTTTTAAAAAAAAAATAAAATTTTCAATAGTTCAGTTACTATGTATTTGTCTACAAAAACAATCAGATTTTGCTGAATTTTTGCATACACCTTAAGTAAAATAAAATAACCCACCTGTGAAAAGATCACAACAATTACATGTGTGCATCCAAAGATATTCGGATTCAAAGATTATCAACTGTGGTAACTTCGCTAATGTAAGCCCTAGCGTAAAATCATTCAAATGAAACTTATAGACCCAACAATTTTCTTCAAAACTGTCCTTAACATTTTAACCGAAAGAGTTACCGTTTTAAAGATATGCGTGTAAATGTGTAATTACAACATATATTAAAAATATATGAACTTGAGGAGAAATAGAAATAAAAACAAATTTTTATTTTAACCGTTTTAATTTTTCATATATGTTGTAATTACACATTTACGCGCATATCTTTAAAACGGTAACTCTTTCGGTTAAAATGTTAAGGCGCCGAAATATTTGAAGTTATTTTTCGTGCCGCACTGTGTTATCGAAAGATTGATATTTATTCTTATGTAAGATAGCAATTTCATCGCTCTAAAACTCATATTGTGCCAAGCGATAGAGATGATTTTTTTCAGCGATGTATTTTTTTGTTTGAGTGGTCCTACTTCAACAACTTGCGCCTGCTCTCAAATTCCAGATGAATCGTCGGACGTATATTTGAGTTCTAACGAGCCTTCTCCAGCTAGAAAAATTATCAGTCAGCTATATTTGATTTTATTTCAAAATGATAGGATACGTTTGCTTTTATTTCTTCAGTACATTTTTGTGGCGACCGTGGCGTAGTTGGTTAAAGTGCGTGGCCGCTATGTCAACGAACTTTGGAGACCCAGGTTCGAACCCCAGCAGCGACAGAAAATTATTTGAATTAAAAAGAATATTTCTGTACGGCCGCCACCTCTCTGCAGACAATGGCAAACCTCAGAGAGTAATCAAAATGACATGTAAAGCTTCTTGAGAACGAGAACATTCCGTTCATCGCCGTTCGGAGTCGGCGTTAAGCATGTAGGTCCGGTTTTCGGTCAATTGTGTACAAACTTAATAACACGCACAACACAACTGATCATAAGAAGCAAGGTCAAGGTCCTTTCAAGGGCTGAAATGACCAGTTATTTATTTTATTTATTTTATTTATTACATTATTTCTTCACATTTTTCTCTGAAGTATTTTTTGGCCAGATTTCTTTTGGTGATTTGAGAAAAGACGGTTCACAAAAACCGCGACTTTGTGGCTATAAACTTGGTAAGCCATTCCATTTGGAAGCCTCATCAGCTACGTTCTGCTTGATGGATATGTATCTCCACTCTTTTATATCTGTTAACTCAATAATTTCACTCACCCTAAAAGCCACATATTTTCGATATTTGCGGTGATCGGACGGTATCCAGCAGAGCCCTGTTGTTGAATCGGAACAAAATACTTTTTTGGAAAAAACTATTGAGTGCCCTTCACGTATGACTTTTGCTTATCGTGCTCCCAATTTAGCTGCTTCTTTGACGCCACTATCATGCACTCTACAAGAGTTCCTTTTGTTGCTCTTAAGTATGCAACCGCTGTATAAGGCATTCTCACTCGCGTCTACAAACACATGGAGCTCCAGATTTGCATGCTCGCCTAAGGCAATATTCTTGAAGCAGCACCTAGGAATAATTATTTTGTTTATTATTTTTACGAGACTCACCCAGTTACGCCATTTCTGAAAGTGGTCATCTCCAATTGGATATTCCCATTCGACGTGTGCCCTCCACACCTCTTGCATCAAAATTTTGATATAGATGATGATATGTGCAATCAGTCCGAGTGTATCGAATATGGTCATCATTACACTCAAATGTTGCCTTTTGATAGGCCGTGAAATTAAATTGGTCTGTATTGGTGCTCCACCACATGCCTAACACACGCTCTGACTGATTCGGATCCTGGGATGAATTCAAACTTTAGCTTTATGTTCCGACCCTCCTAGTGCTTTTATAACTCTTTGTGAGTGCGAAACCCAATTACGCATTTCAAAATCTGCTTTTCCTTGAATCATTTTAACATCCTTTGTAAACTGGATTGCATCTTCTTCACTAGTACAGCTGTCCAGAAAATCGTCAACATAATGATTGTTAATTATAGCCCTAGGTGCTCTGGGAAAGCGATCTTTGTACTCTTGTGCATTTTTGTTTTTTATAAATTACTAGAAAACTGGGATGGGCATTATATAAGTGGGTGTGGCTCCGCCCATACAATTAAAATTTGTATTATCGAATAGCTTTGAAAGTAAAAGTAGCAGTACTTACATACAAACTCAAAATGGAGTTACTATTTGGTGATCTCCTACTACTGTAACGAAACTGTAACGGGCAGTGGAAAATGACAGTGGTGTCAAACTATGAGTCTAAGAACAGTTTTGAATACACCTATTATGTTCCCATATAGTTGCAGGGTGCAGCAACGCGCGCCGGGAAAAGGCTAGTACATATATAAGGACCATTTATACAAAAATAACCTTCGTATTGACGTCGCCTTTCATGGGAAATTTTCAGAAACAAAATCGGTTCACGCATTAACGAGAACATCAATTTCATACACAATGCAACTTATTTTTATATATATATAGATAATATCACCTTTTTAATTGGTAAATACTAACCAATAAGTAATAAAATTATCCAAAAGAATTTGCTTCGGCAAAATTTATGTCTGTTTACGTCGGAATCCAAATGAAAAAGAAAGCACACTGGGTACATTGGGTGGTGTGAATAAAAACTAAGCAAGTGTCTTCTGATATGTGACATCTTGAAAACTTCAAAAGTGTCAAGTGTGAAAATGAAATTTAATATCGATAATGGATAATATTGATATTATCGATATTGTAGATAATTTTTCTTTATGTAAAAAACTTTTGTAGACTATTACAAACATTTAAAAAAGAAATCAGCGCAGGCGTTCTGCGATTTTAGATATACATATATATCAAAACAGTGGGCGCAAAAGTAGGCGTGGTCAATTTTTCTTTCAGTAAAAACTAAATTGGATTACTACGAACATTTGAAAAAAATTATCCAAATCGGTCCAGCCGTTTTCCGATTTTAAAACAATCAAAAAAAGTGGGCGCAAAAGTGGGCGTGGTCAATTTTTCTTTCCGACAAAACTTAAATTGGATTACTACGAACATTTGAAAAAAAATTATCCAAATCGGTCTAGCCGTTTTCCGATTTTGGATAAATCAAAAAAAGTGGGCGCAAAAGTGGGCGTGGTCAATTTTTCTTTCCTTAAAAACCCAACTTGGACTAAAACGAACATTAAAAAAAAAAATTATCCAAATCGGTCCAGCCGTTCTGAAGTGATGCGATTTCAACCAAACGTACACTTCTTTTTATATATATAGACTAGTTTTTCCAGGCGCGCGTTGCTGCACCCATCAACTATATCGGAACATAATAATTATATTCAAAACTTTTCTTGGACCCTTAGTTTGACACCACTGTCATCTTCCACTGCCCGTTACAGTTTCCCAGTAGCAGGACATCACCAAATAGTAACTCCATTTTGAGTTTGTATGTAAGTGATGTTACTTTTACTTCCAAAGCTATTCGATATTAAAAACTTTTATGGTATGGGCGGAGCCACATCCCCTTATTCTATACCCATCCCAGTTTTCTAGTACATGGACATTACCCAGTTTTAAAACAGTTGCCGACAGTCAGCATGCAAACTAAATTACCAAATTTTAGTCTTAAAGTACGTTCGCAATGGGCCGACACGCAATTTCAAGCATATTCTCAATTTCGGCTGAAATTGAGTTGAAATTGCTTAATTTAGCCATACAAATTCTTTCAACTGAAATTAGGAACCGATTTCATCGAAATTGACCACGAAATTGAGTTAAATAGTAAGGCAACCCGGTATGTTGATACCAAATTTAGCAGCACTGGCAATAAATATATTGTCAATCAAAATTATCCGTCAAAATAATAATTATAATAATTTTAACGTCTTTTTGAATTTGTTGTTTATTCAAATTTTTGATAGTTTATAAAAAATAAAGACGAAATTAATAAAAGGCATTTGTGGTCTCCTGGAGCCAAAAAGCTCCTTTTAATTGTGTGGACGGGAAAGTGAATGAATTGCGTGGTGTCCACAAGAATTGATGAGGACATTGCGATGAAAGTCTGGCAATGACCAGTGGCATCAACTGCTGACTTGAGTTGATGATATTTATTTGCAGGTTCTTGCTTCTTTCTCTTAATGACCAGCGTTGTCTGTCGTGTGTTTTCTGCTGCATATTCCATTCAGCTTCATCATTAATCCCGTATTTTTTGATATAAAGATACCAATAAACGCTACAATGTTTTTTATCTTGAATTACGAAAAAGTAAACAAATAAATGTCAAACGAAATTACTTCGATTCAGTATGAACACTCACAATTTCAATCGAAATAATATCATTTATTTAAGCAATTTCGGGCCAGTGCAAATGTACTATTACTTACTTATCTGGCGCTTACAACCGTAGATCGGTTTTGGCGTCGTATAAGAAATTGCGCCAGCCATTTCTGTTTTGCGCTTGCTGGCGCCAGTTCGAAACACCAAGCGTGGTCAGGTTATTCAACACCTGATCCTTCCAACGAAGATGTGGGCATCCTCTTCTGCGTTGACCACCACCGGGCACCGAATCGAATATTTTTTTCGCTGGAGCGTCGTTTTCCATTCGCCCAACATGACCTAGCCAGCGGAGCCGCTCGATTTTAATGCGCTTGACTATGTCGATGTCAGCGTATAGCTCATACACCTCGTGGTTCCATCGAATTCGGTACTCGCCATTGACGCAGATTGGACCAAAGATTTTACGAAGGATCTTTCTCTCGAAGGCTCCCAAAGTCTTTTCATCAGAACTGCTTAATGTCCAGGTTTGTGCTGCATATAATAGGACGGAAATGATTAGTGACTTATAGAGCGTGAGTTTTGTTCATCGAGAGAGGGCTCTGCTTCTCAATTGCCTTTGCCTACTCAGCCCAAAGTAACACCCGTTGGCAAGAGTTATTCTTCGTTTTACCTCAATACTGACATCGTTGAAAGAGTTAATGCTGGCAGGTAGAAGAAATCTTTAACAACCTCGAAGGAGATGTTGTCAATAGTGACGTGGTTTCCAAGACGTTGGGACTGTTTATTTGTTGACACTAAGTATTTCGTCTTATCTGCATTCACTGCAAGACCCATTCAACTCGACTCTTTCGCTAATCTGGAGAATGCTGCGCTGACTTCGCGCATATTATGGCCAATGATATCGATATCATCAGCATACGCCAGCAGTATAATACTTTTGTAGAATATCGTGCCACTGCTTCTCAAATCAGCAGCTCGGATGATCTTCTCCATCATTAGGTTGAAAAAGTCGCACGATAAGGAATCACCTTGTCTGAAACCTCGTTTGGTATCGAATGGAGGAGTGAGATCATTACCGATCATAAATGTGCTGCTGGTGTTGCTCAGTGGAATTCTGCAAAGACGGATGAGCTTTGCAGGAATACCAAATTCAGACATGGTGAAGTATAGATGATTCCTTATTGGACTGTCGAAGGCGGCTTTATAATCGACAAAAAGATAGTGTGTATCGATTTGTTTTTCTAGGGTCTTCTCCAAGATTTGTCGTAGCGTAAATATCTGGTCTATGATGAATTTGCCAGGTCTGAAGCCAAGCTGATAAGGTTCAATCAGCTGGTTTACGATGGGCTTCAATCTTTCACATAATAAGCTCGACAGGACCTTATATGCGATATTAAAAAGGCTTATCCAACGGTAATTGGCGCAAATTGTGGGATCGTCTTTCTTGTGGATTGGGCAGAGCACACTGAGGTTCTAATGATTTGGAATGCATTCTTCCGACCATATTCTGCATAGAAGCTCATGAATGCATTTAAATAGAGCTTCGCCTCCATTCTTGAAGAGCTCAGCAGGTAAGCCATCGGGTCCTGCGGCTTTGTTGTTTTTAAACCGAGCTATAGCTTTCAAGACTTCACTATGGTCAGGCAGCGGAACTTCAACGCTGTCGTTCACAATTGGGGTTTCCGGGATATCATCTCTATTGGCGGGATTGTTGTCGTCGTCACCATTCAGATGCCTAAAGAAGTGTTCTCTACACATCATCAGTGTACTCTGAATATCTGTCACTAGTTTCCCATTTTCATCTCTGCAGGAAGAGGCCCCGGTCTTGAAACCATCGGCCAGGCGTCTTATTTTTTCGAAAAATTTTCGAACCTCATTCCTGTCACCATGCATCTCAATCCTCTCACACTCACGAATTTCCAATTCCCTTTTCTTTCGGCTGAAAACGTGTCTCACTTCCCTCCTCTTCTCTTTGTAACGCTCTTTAGCAGCACGCGTTGCAACCGACTGCAGGGTGGCTTAGTAGCCGACGTCTTTTTGTGCAGTGGCGTCGCGACACTCCTGGTCGTGCCACTGGTTTCGGCGAGGGCGATGATAGCCCATCACCTCTTCGGCAACCATACGCATAGAGTGGAAAATGTGATTCCACTGCGCGCATTTATTGTCGATCGGAGAAGTGCTTTCTTAAAGCAGGAATGAGAGTCGAGTAGTGAAGTCTTCGGCTGTTCGTTTTGATTGCAGCTTTTCAACGGCTAGCTTTCTGGCTTATGCTGGATTGCGAAATTTTAGTCTAATACAGCTAAAACCGTACGAAATAAAGCTTTTTTATTGATTTGTGGGCGGTAAAAGAGGGTGTGGCAACCCATTTTTAGTATAGTTGCCGACACTAAGCATGCAAACGAAATTACCAAATTTTGATCTAATTCGACTAAAACTGTCTTAAATAAAGCTTTTTTATTAATTTGTGAACGGTAAAAGAGGGTGTGGCAACCCATTTTTAATATAGTTGCCGACAGTAAGCATGCAAACTAAATTACCCAAATTTTAGTCTAATATGAGTTCAAGCTGAGAGCGTAAAATGAAATTTGAGAATAGTGTCAAAAGTACGGAAACGACTTCTAGCTAGTTTCCAGCACAAAAACAGCTGATTGCCCGAAAAACGTAAATAGCGCCAAATTTATTTACGCCAATTATCAATTATCAGCTTTCAAATTAATTTATTACTATTTATAAACAATTTGTATTTTACTATTTGAAAATTTCTTTCCCGCCGCACAGCATAAACAAGCAAAAAATGTAAATTTGACATTTTCTTGTTCTTCTTGATGCTTGTTCTTATAATGCTCGAAGAAATTTTCCCAGCACACTTCGAGCTACTTTTGAGCTCGAAAGAGCTAGCTCTTCTCTTTTGAGCTAGAAAACTACGGAAACGCTTTCTAGTACATTGCAAGTTACTACAATCAAGTACGGAAACAGACCTAAAATTATTACACCAAAAATAATATATACAAGATTATGCCATGAGCATGTCTGCCTACGTCATGATCGACTCATTGTCAAAATCAGCTGTTTTTCACTGAGCAAAACATAAACAAACAGAACTGCAACTGAAAAATAAATCGCACAGAACTATTTCCACTATATTTCGCCTCTTCTAGCACGAACACAAAATCAGTGGGGAAAAACAGAGAAAGTGTATTTTCCTACCTGCGTCACGAAAGACCAAAAGTCTTGCGCAGAACAATGCAACCTTTTTTGCCTCTGTTGGCGTAATCTGATTTCTATTATTTTTGTTATTACACCATTTTTACACCATGATGGAGAGCAGGGTAAGCCAGTTGTCAAAATCAATTGGTAATTTTGAGGTTTCCTAGTTGTTTTTATTGCTTTTGTCGTTTGTAGCTCCTACAGCTTTGTTGTTGCAAAATTTCTCATTTGAGCAGCAATTTTAAAATGAGCTTACCTTGTAATTGTATCATGGGTATAAACAGCTCCTTCTGTGCGATCTTTTAGAATACTCCGGCGCACAGTGCGCTTTTTCCAATTTTAGGATGACATTTGCAATTATCTCAAAAACTATAAAATCTAGAGTCATGAAGTTTTGTACCAATACTTTTTATACCAAATAAAGTAATTTGACCAAAAATTATAATTATAGGTCAACTGCCACGCCCTCTTCCCATACAAGGCCTCTTTATATGGTAAATTCTTCCATTTATAGCGCAGATAAACAGACATCTCCGGTACAAACATACATTATACTCTTGATCAACTTCTGTGTCGATTTAGCCGTGCCCGTCTGTCCGTCTGTCCATCCGTCCGCCCGTCTGTGCTAAAATTAAGATTACGGAAAAACAGAGAAATCTAAACGAATGAAACTTGGTGTGTATATTACGTTTGTCAATACATTGCTTAGTATTGAAAATAAGCATGGTCGGTCAAAGACCACGTCTGTATATAATGGTTTAAAATGGAATAACTTTCGATAGTACAGTTTCATATGATATTTGGTAGCTTAATATCATCATTACAAATGACACCGTAATCCGCCCACTTTTATATAAACCTCCAAAAATGATTCTGTATCTTTAAAATAAAATAGATTACAAAATTTAATTAAAAAAAACCAATTTATAACTAGTAAGAAATGATCTTCCAATGGGCTGAAGTTAAAATACCCCCAGGGCCGAACCAAAGTATATTCAAAGTTTTAAGCAGACAATAAAAATGTTTATCTGTTTCAAACATTTTCGTCATAGTTTTACAGGAAAATATTCGCTTTTGTTTTTTAACTAAGTTACTTTGTATGGTAGGTGAGCGTGGTTTCATACTCAGAGGGCATATTAAATATTAAAGCTTATTTGCAAAATTTCAAGTCCATATATTAATTTTTGTGGAATTTAAAAGAGATTTTACCTCTTTAATAAAGTCACTTTGTATGGGAGCTAGGTGTTGTTTTTATCCGATTTGGTTGAATTTCATTTTCAGAGATTATATTAAATATCAAAGCTCATATGCAAAATTTCAAGTCCATATATTAATTTTTGTGGAAATCCAAGAGATTTTACTGTTTTGATAAAGTCACTTTATATGGGAGGTTAGCGCGGTTTTCATCTTAATTGGCTCATTTTTTAACTTGATCTTTATTTTTTATATACAAGCTTAAATATTCAATTTTGTGATGATAGCTTGAAATTTACGTCTGTAATCGTCTTGAAAACAAGTTCGTTTTAGGGCAAAAATTGATTTTTAAGACTTTTTTCAAAATAAGTGGTTTTTCTTAGTGGAAGCTAGAAGCAGCATGTTTTTACAGAAACAGAAGGTAGAAGTACTATATTTTATGATAGCTATAACCTTTGACTTTAATAATGCTATATTTGCTAGATATTTTCTACTAAATTTTACTAAAATTTTCATTTCTTGAAAAATTTGCAGTCATGTTTCTACGATTTTCCAATTTTTATTTATTAATATTTTTACTGTATTTTATAATAAATTAAATGCCGGTTAAGAAATAAAAAAATCCAAGAAACAAAATCTTGAAATATACTTTGTGCTCGAAGGTATTATTGTTTAAAAATTACTCTCTTTTGTTGGGTTTTATTGAGCTTGTTTTTATTAAAAATGTTTCAACTTTGACGAATTTTATAAAAAAAACCATACAATACATCAAGTTTCTAATATCACATTAATAATATATGTTTATTAATCTGACGAATGAAATTATTTTTTTATATAATTAAAAAAAAAACCCAAATGTCATCCTAAAATCGAAAAAAGCGCACTGTGCGGCGGTTTAAAACATACCTTCGATGAAATACGACTGAAGAATGTTTAACGAATTCTAACTTTTTCACATTCATAATATACTTTAACTTTTTAGTAGTTTTTTGCTCCCCCAAATGAAAATAGCTTCCGGCGCGCCTGCAAGTAACATACTTAACACTGTTATAAGAATATTCCTTTTGTATTTACTAACGCTAAATGATGTGACGCAACTTATTAAAAATGTTGAGTAAATAACTTTCCATACATTTTGTGGTCAGTCACTTCGTTTCGCGGTAGATTAGGTTCTTACTAGTTTTTTAATCAGACCTTTCATGAAAAATTTTCTCCCGGGAATTGTAAAAGAGAGTTTTCGCTTTTAAGATAGCATTTAAATACATTACATTTTTTTATTTTATAATTGCCGGGCGAAAATTTTTCATGATAGGACTAAATATATTAGTCACTTATAATTTCTCTTATCGTGTTTTGTTTTAGTTTAGAAATATTTTTACCAACGTTTAGGTTTAACCGTGTTGTTATGATGACAAATAAAAGAATTGAAATATTCCAAACCGTCGTATAATTTGACGTATAAATTGTCCTTTGGCAATGGAATACAGTTTGCAAAGCTTGCATTAATACGCGCCATAATAAATGCAATGTCCTGACATGTTTCTTTGAGGGTATCCATTGTTAAAAGTAGTATAATGCGTTCAGGGCTTATGATATAGAGCCTTGCCAACTGAAGCATCAACTGGTTTTCATCACAATATTCTTTGGGTGGTGGTTCACTGGGATTATTTGTTTTCTAAAATTAATGTCCTGTTTTTCCAGTTTATTAAATTCAGTTTAATAATTTCTAGGTACCTTTGAAGCTGGACAATTTGTATCTTTCGTCCATCTTGTTACAAAAGAATTAACCGACGATGGAATTTCCCAGAATCCAAATGCACTTGCCAAGTAACATAGCACTGTTAGATACTGAAGCAAGTTCTTAAAATTCATGTTTTGAAATTATAAAATACAATTATATTATGAGTTTTATTAATGATTTATTTTTCATGACATGTTATTTATGTACATTCTTATTTCTATTTACGACACAGTAAACTATGCGATAAAACACCAATCATAACTGAAATAAATTTGATTGTGAGCGGACAACAATTAACAATTAATATCAGATATTGGTTTACCATATTATTCCACCACTCTGATTTAGGTAAAAACAAATCCATTCTCTATTGGAATGTCCCAAGGCATGTTAAAGTACTCTTCTGGTAACGGAGTGCAATGTGTGGATTTGTAATCTCGAAAGTGTTTACGAAGCTATATAGTAACATTATGAGATAGTTAAAAAATGTTTAATCGAACATTTTATTCAATAATACCAGAAATTCTGCCATTTGGAGGCGGACTTCGTCCGAATATTCAGCACCAATTAACATTGGATATGATTTCCCCTGATCAGAGGCATATGTTATAAGTCTGGACATACAAAGGTCATCATTGGTAGCTGTAATATATTAATGTAAATCGTTTAAAGCATACTTTCTAAGAATGACATTAGTATATATCTTAACAAATTTCGAAGATGGAAAATTTTTTTTTTAGATAAATTCAATAAAGTGAGTCATTTCTAAATTTTCAACTAATTTTGTCTTAATAAACTAAATTTAATGTGACGGCCTTGGCGCAGTGGTTAGAGTGCGCGACCCAAACGCCAGAGAACTTTGGTTTAATTTGATCTGTCACAGAAAGTTTTTTCAATCGAATTAATTTTTCTGTTCTGCCGTCACCTCTCTGCAGACAATGCATTGCATGCAGAGTAAATAATGCAATGTAAAGTTTCTTGAGAACATGCACAATAGCCGTTCGGAGTCGCCATAAAACTAGTAGGTCCAGTTCTCGATCAATTGTGATCAAACATTTAATAACACGCACAACACAATTTGATCATAAGAAGTTCGGTCAAAGTCCTTTCAAGGGCTGAAATGGCCAGTTTATTATAATTATTATTATTTGAACTAAATTTAATAAATATGTTTAAGTAGAAATATTCATTTTACTATAATTTAATCTGGTTTTCCTATGTCTCTATTTCAGAGACCGTATTTTATAATAAAAAGCAAAAAATAATTATATTTGGACTTTTAAAAATTTGAGCAATAAATAATAATTATTTCTGATTTTTATTTTTGCCCTGAAAAAAAATTTGCCCGATATTTTTTGACCACAAAATAACTTGTAAGTTTTGATTTTTATTTTTTAAGGCAAAAATAAAAATCAAATTTTGTCCGTTACTTTTTTGAGCACTAAATAACTGGTAACTTTTGATTTTTATTTTTTAAGGCAAAAATAAAAAGTAGATTTTGCCCGATATTTTTTTGAGCATAAAATAACTGGTAGATTTTTTAATGCAAAAATAAAAAACGAGTATTTAAGTTTACGGTTGAACCAAAGTTAAACAATTATAATAAGGCAAATCATGTATTTCGTAAGTTCTTCGTAAGCTCTTAACCCTATACATAGTCTGTGAAGTGCATATTGAAGCCTGCAACATTTTTATTATAATTCAAATTATTACTAAATTACATAAACTCGTTATCAAAATAAGTTAGCATTTAATTTAACCATTAGGATGGAGTATAAATTCTCC
The DNA here is from genome assembly GCA_943735915.1 of Pherbina coryleti. Taxonomy (NCBI): domain Eukaryota; kingdom Metazoa; phylum Arthropoda; class Insecta; order Diptera; family Sciomyzidae; genus Pherbina; species Pherbina coryleti. Next base: position 61,880,119 of record OX030952.1, read on the forward strand.
TCACTAAGGTTGTATCTCTGATACCCCATGCCTAATTTTAAGACAGAAAATGCACGCACCACGCTTACTTGAGTAGCAGGAACAGCGTGTGTAATTAAAACTAGCCGTCTAAGCCAAGGATTTTCATACTTCTTTCGGTTCCAGTACTCCAGCAAATTAGTCTCTACATCAACAAGAACTCTTTTGTATCTGTATGTATCGGTATGTTTCGAGTATACACATTACATGCATACAGCACAAAAACAACACAAATTCATCAGTCGTTATTGTTGATATATTTATCAATGCAATTTAAATATAGCGGAAACTGTTTTAAGTCGTTATTGATTTCAATAAGCCTTTGTATAAAGTATATTTCAATAGAAGCAATATATTTTTTATGTATTTTTCAATTATGGTTCAACCGTAAACGTACATGCTCAGTTTTTTTTTATTTTTGCCTCAAAAAATAAAAATCAAAATCTATCAGTTATTTTATGCTCGAAAAAAAAATATTGGGCAAAATTTGCTTTTTATTTTTGCCTTAAAAAATAAAAATCAAAACTTACCAATTATTTTGTGCTCAAAAAATATCGGGCAAATTTTGCTTCTTATTATTGCCTTAAAAAAATATAAAGCAGAAATAATTATTATTTATTGCTCAAAATTTTAAAAGTCAAAATTTTAAAAATCAATAGCAAATCATGTTCTTCACTGTGAGAGGATTCTAATGGTACCTTCAAAACGGCGGTGCAACAATTTTTTCACAATGCGTTTTCGGTTTAAAAATATAAAAATAATTATTATTTACAGTCTCTGCTCTATTTACTTAACAAGACACTAATTTATATAATAAACTAGAATTTTATAATTTTTTTTCTTGTGAGACTAAAACTAAAAATGAACATTATTTTCATTTTGATGGTTATGATTTTGATTTTTCGAATATCATATTTATTGGCATAGATTGGTATACTGTTTCTTAATTATTAAATCAATTATATTTAAAATGAGCACAAACAGTTTAGCGTAGTAAGTAACTGTGTCTCGGTACTCCTCCTTGGTAAAAATAAAAAACCCTTCGAAATATATGTTATAAAGTGGATTGCGTCCATATATGTACACTCAAGGTACATTCGCCAACATTAGAGTGCAGATATATTGTTATATCAGCGAGAAAATATATAAACGAATGTACCCGAAATGTTTTTTCATTATAAAAAAACTCAAGAGTGCTGCTGTCATTGTCAAAATTTCATTTAAAATTTTTGTTGTTTAAATTTTTATGGTTTAAATTTTGCTTGCTTGAATTTTTCTTTTTAAAATTTAATCATATTCCACGCGTTGGTGTTATAATTGTTTTAACCCTCTGCAACTGACTTGCTCCAAATTTAACAATATTCCTGACGTGGGGTCTAGCAGACCTCACTTTAAAACTGATTTCTTATGATGAAGTTTCTGACTGTAACTCTTGACCTTATTCCATGTAATAGCATATAAATATTAGGCTGACATAAGAATAAAATTTGAAATAAAATACTTGTTTTTAAAGATAAAAACGAATTTTTTATCTTCGAATTTCACGTTTGTACGCACACGTTTTTCTTAACAACCGCCGCTGTGCCGATTTGACATTTTCTTGTGTGTAGTAATTTTAACTAATACAACCAACAAAATCTTATGTAGGCTATCTCTCTTTCCCTGCAAATATTTTCTGAGTGTCTCAAAAAAAATTACTTTCTAAAAAAGTATTTCTTATGCTTGTTTTATGAGTACGCAATAAAAAGACTCATAAAGGAGTCTTTGATATGATTGTAAAATGATTGCTCAGAAATAAGACTCTAAAAAGAGTATTTTTTATGCGTGTTTTATGAGTACGCAATAAAAGGACTCATAAAGGAGTCTTTGATATGATTGTAAAATTATTGCTCAGAAATAAGACTCTAAAAAAAGTATTTTTTATGCATGTTTTATGAGTACGCAACAAAAAGAATCCTAAAGGACTCTTTGATATGATTGTAAAATGATTGCTCAGAAATAAGAATCTAAAAAGAGTATTTTGTATGCGTGTTTTATGAGTGGAATGAATGGCAAAATATGGAAATATTTTTATTTATATTAATATTATTAAATAAATGGAAAAAAATGACACGATAATTTCGCGCAAAGGGGTTTTTTATTATTTATTTAGATAATGTTGCACAACAAGATGAAGTGTTTTATAGTACTCCATAGTGGCGAAAAGCAGTTTCTGAGGTTTTATTAACATCATATCAATGTCAGAAATTAGTGTTTACAAAGAGTTTTTAAACCATTAAAGAGCCTTTAACATGAGACTTATGACTCTTAAAATAATAACTTCTATGAGTTCTGAAGGAGTCTTAATAGAGTCTTTAAAGATTCCATTACATGATTCTTAAAAAGAGTATTATATATGGCTCTTAAAAGAGTCTTTACTTTGAGTCCAAAAAGACTTATTTATATGAGTTCTAAAAGAGTCTTTATTATGAGTCTTTAAAGAGTCTTAATTTTGAGTCCAAAATGAGACATAAAGCAGTCATTATTACGAATCATATTTTGAAGCCCACAACCTACGAAAATATACTCATGTCTTTTTTAACACACTATGACGATGAAAACTCATTTATATGAGTCTTAGGAGTCATAATGTTTGCTGGGTTGATTTCGTAGCTGAAACTCATTGAAAATGTAGGTTGCTGCCAATATAGGAGTATTACATATATGGTTTATTTATTTATTTATTTTTTACATATATGGTTGCGCCTTAAAAATTTACTACTAGTAGGTACAGTTTTCGATTTCTGTACAAACATTAAGCAATAATCGCTTAAGTCGCCTTTAGTCAGAAATGAGTTGTTAATGTTACAATATTCCTTGCATCTGTCACATACACAAAATCTGAAGTTAATTCCAGGAACCAAACCAAAGTTATGACGCAAAAGTCAATGAAGCTTCCATATTATTCTATTATCTTATCTGTGTATAAATAGGCGTAGGCGAAACAGTTACGGACCATTTTCTCTCGTGTTTCTCAACCGATTTTTATAATTTTTTTTTTTAATTAATCAGAGTAAGGATAAGGAGTGCACTGAATATTTTTAAAGAAATTCACCTGTCTTGAACTGGTAAAACAATTTAGGATGTTTTTCACGCATTGTGGATTCCTAAACACGAATAATATCCGCACAAAAAGGAAAAAATATAAAGTTCGGCATTATTTCTTTAGCTTATTTTATACACTTAGGCAATTCACAAGATGTTCTGTCATATCTGGTTCCATCTTCCATCTGTACCTTTTTGACAAACTACAATTCCGCAGTCTAGTCGAAGAAACAAGCTAATTGTACCTAATTTTAAATACCTTAACTCTACTAGACTTTTTTTCAAGCTACTTTTTAAACCAGTTCTCTTTCTTTCTTAAATTTATCTCTTCTTTTTTTTTCTTCATTAAATTTCCTCAACTAAATCCTTAAATAACTTCAAGAGTAATTTAATTTTATTCTTACTTAGTCATTATAATTCTTTCAGTATTGAAGCAATCTTAACTTGTGTTAAATTTAATTTGTAATATTTTATTTCTTAAGTCATTACTTTGTATAGAAAAAGAACTTGTTCTTATTATACGAATTTGAAAGTAATAATAATAATATAAATAATAATAATAATAATAATAAAAATAATAATAATAATAATAATAATAATAATAATAATAATAATAATAATAATAATAATAATAATAATAATAATAATAATAATAATAATAATAAAAATAATAATAATAATAATAATAATAATAATAATAATAATAATAATAATAATAATAATAATAATAATAATTAGCGGCCTTAGCTTTATTAATATTCAAATGTTTTGTCATTAAGATAGGTAAAAATTAGAAACTAAAAATACTTTTCCCCATAAAAAAAAAAAAAAAAAAACAACAACAAACAATGACGCACAATTTTTCTGTTGCTGCACGCACAACGTTGCTGTGATTGAGCAGAAGGCGAGAGAGAAATAAAAAGCTTCAATACAGCTGTGTGGTCTTTCCCCTTTTGTTGTTTCTTTCCTCTTTTCGGACCATTCAACGGCGTTGCATAGAATTATAACTTGCATTGTGTAAGAGGCACGATAAATGTGATAAAACCAAAATTATAATGCTACGAAAAATTTAATTTTAAAACAAAAAATGGTTCTAGGACCTTATTACGAAAAAATTTTTTAAATTAATTTAACATATCGCCTCTCAGGGAAACCCTTAAAGTAACCACACCGAGAAAAAAAAACCATAGTAAAACCACCTAAGCCGAGCTTGGGTGAAAAGAATTTGTAAGGAAATTAAAAACTTTTACTTATTCACCAAAATAATTTATTGTTTTATACAAAAAAATATAAAAGAAAAAAGAACAAAGATTTGAACGCAATAAGAATAAACATTTTGAAAGGAATTGGTACAGGGATTAGGAAAGGATTTGAACAAGGATAAGGTTGAACATGGATTAAAACAAGAGTTTAGACTGGAAGTAGGTTATTTATTAGAGCAAATATTAAAATACGAATATGACTGAAGACAAGTTTGGGAACGAATGAAAGGATCCGTAGTGTCACGATACAACCAACGTTTTTTAACTTTGCCAAGCTATTTTCAATAAAAATTAAAAAAAACAAGAGAAAAATCCATATTGGTATGGTCGAATTTCGACCACAGGCGACCCTAATTCTATTAAACGACCAATATCTATATATATAAAAATGAATCTTGGTTTGTTCGGATGCTTAAAATTTGAAAACGACTGGACCAAATTGGATACATTCTTCTGTGGGTCTGTTTGTAATTGCTACGCGAAGGTTTTGGAAAAAATTCACGGAACATTGGACAAGGGGGCGTGGCACCTCCCATACAACCCAAATCGACGATAGCGAATAGCTTTGAAATTATAGGTCGCATAGCATCAGAATTCAGTGTTCAACCTCAATTTACAAATGCCGTTCCACAGGTAAAATTGTATGAGCGTTGGACGTGGGGAATTTTTGCAGCAGACCAAATTTTCGGTATAACTTTCAAGCTATAAGTCACACATCAATGAAACTTGGTAAGAGCATACTATTTAGTCGGGTCCTTCGATTAGCAAAATTGAGCAAGCATTAGACAAGGGAGTGTGGCACCGCCCTTATAATTCAAAAATATAATATCGGATAGCTTTGGAAATAAATGTTGGATAACAATAAAACTCAGAATGGAATTACTATTGGGTGATGTCCTCAATTTTTACAATTTTGAGCTTGATGGATTCGTATTTTGGCCACATCTCCTTTTACCGCCCACAAAAGGAGATTAGATTTAAAGATCTTAAAGATTTTCCCATATCTATCTATATATATATAAAAAAGGAGCTTATGTTTATAACTATGCAATACCCTACTAAACTACTCATCCGATTAGCATGAAAATTTGTGTATAGAAGTTTTTTGGTACGGTGCGTGTTTGTGGGCTATCAATTTTGATCCACCTTGAACATCAGAGGGCGCTGTAGTACAAATTTTTTACAAAACTGCCTAAAATTCACAAACCGCTTATGCGATTAGAACGATTAGAATGAAAAGTGGTATACAGTGGTTTTCATATACGTTGAGTGTTTTGCTGCTATCTTTTTTTACCTATCTTGAATACCAGAGGGCGCTGTAGTACAAATTTTTTGCAAAGCCACCTAAAACTGTCAAACCGCTCATAAGATTAGAATGAAAATTGGTATATAGTAGATTTCAGGTACGATACGTTTTTGACAGTATCTTCTTTGAACCACCTTGGACACCAGATGGTGCTGTAGTACAAATTTTTTACAAAATCGCATATTTTTAGTTGTTTTCTAAGGTTACATATGCAAATATTTACAAAATATAAAATATTTCTTAAATTTAGTAAAACTAAAAAAATTTCGTGGCGTCCGTGGCGTAGTTGGTTAAAGTGCGTGGCCGCTATGTCAAAGAACTTTGGAAACCCAGGTTCGAACCCCAGCAGCGACAGAAAATTATTTGAATTAAAATAATTTTTCTGTACGGCCGCCACCTCTCTGCAGACAATGGCAAACCTCAGAGAGTAATCAAAATGCCATGTAAAGCTTCTTGAGAACGAGAACTTTCCGTTCATCGCCGTTCGGAGTCGGCGTTAAGCATGTAGGTCCGGTTCTCGGTCAATTGTGTACAAACTTAATAACACGCACAACACAATTGATCATAAGAAGCTAGGTCAAAGTCCTTTCAAGGGCTGAAATGGCCAGTTATTTATTTTTTTTTTTTTTTTTTTTAAATTTCCGTTATTTTGACATCAAAAACATGAACATATCATGAAAACTATGAAAAATTTTACTACAACGATATATTTAATGCAACATCGTTGCTCAAAAATGAGAAAAACGCAATCCGAAATTTAATTTTGTGACTTTCGATTCAAATATCTCCGCTCATTCATGTTTGAACTCTCTAACTTTGCTTAACTTTGCTTTGTTTTTGTTTGCTTAAGTTTGCTACCTATTTATCAACAGTTTCCGGTTTTATCGACAAAACCATAAAATTTGTATGGGAGCCCTCCCCCTAAGGAGTGGTCGTAGGGAATAGGTGCCAAATGCAAAAATGTTCCTTTTGCAAAAGTAATGGGGGTCGGTCATACATATTAACTCTCTCCGACACTCTTACAGGTAATATTTTGCTAAATATTTTTTAAAAAAGATGCCATCAAAAGCGAATTGAATAATTCTACGTCTTGTGTTACGGCATAGTCGAAACTACTGTATCTATTGTCTTATAGCTTCATCAAAGAACTATGAAAACCTTATTGCAAAAAAAAACGTTAGTTGAGTATATATATTTTAAATATTTTTTTCAAAAAAGGTCTGAAATTTTGGAGTTTTCCTCAAAATAAGGCTCAAAATTTGTTTTTGTTGTAAAAATAATTTAAATTCAAACTCTAGAATTTTCAATTCTATTTAAAAGTTATAACATTTATAAGCAAAAGTTATTTCAATTTTGAAATTAAAAACCATTTTTGTGATTCAAAAAACAGGGCCTACCCCTTGATTTTTTCGAACAAGATTTTTTTTTCCAATATTGTGTTTTTATACTTTTGGAAAAATATACAAGCTAGAAAATTAATTTTTTAGAAAAAATTATTTTAGTATCTCTTACCAATCAAAAGTTATAGCCAATAATCTTTATCCAAAATATATATACAAAAAGGAAAACGCTGTCTGTGTGATGGCTGGAAACTCCAAAATTACTGAGCCGATAGATCTGAAATTTCGGCAGTACATTTTTTTCAAGTACGAGATGGTTTAAATTTCTGTCACACTTCCTTTTACCGCCCACAAATCAATAAAAATGCTATATTTCCTACGGTTTTCGTCGATTTGGCTACATTTTGGTAATTTAGTTTGTATGCTCTCTGTCGGCAACTGTACTAAAACTGGGTAATGTCCATCTACTAGAAAACTGGGATGGGCATTATATAAAAGGGTGTGGCTCCGCCACATAATAATACAATTTGTATTATCGAATAGCTTTGAAAGTAAAAGTAGCAGTACTTACATACAAACTCAAAATGGAGTTACTATTTGGTGATCTCCTGCTACTGGGAAACTGTAACGGGCAATGGAAAATGACAGTGATGTTAAACTATGGGTCTAAGAAAAGTTTTGAATATACCTATTATGTTCCTATATAGTTGCAGGGTGCTGCAACACGCGCCGGTAAAAGGCTAGTATGTATACAAAAAAAGTCGTGATTTGTTATTCCATAACTCAAGAACGGAGCGTCCGATTTGCTTGAGGTTTTCTTTGTTGTGTTCTTATTGGCAATAACATGGTTCGTATATGAACATTTTTGCCACACCTCCTTTTACCGTCTACAAATTAATGAAAATTTTATACTTCAGACGGCTTGGGTCTTATCAGACTAAAATTTAGTACTTTAGTTCATATGGTCACTGTTGGAAACAGTACTACAAATGGGAGGAGAGCTATACAAATATGCTGTGGGGTTCCCCCTCTCTTATATATCGTCATATGAAATCAAAAAAGGCGTAAGTTACCAAAAATTCAAAATTGACAAATTTGACTTTTTGATTGATTATGAAGCACCGTATCTAAATACATGTTCATGCAAAATTTTACACTTCTACTACTAAAAACGACGTTTTTATATACAAAATTCAATAAGCTTTTCAGTGCAAGCGCAAAGCGAAGCTCAAGCATTTTTTGCTTGTCCTGCAAAATTTTTTAAATGTAACTTACGGCTTTTTTGATTTCATATGACGATATGTATATCTGAGCAACACATTTCTATCTATGTATATTCTTATCTATTTTATCTATAACCGAACAAACGGTTGCTTAAAACTGAAAACGACTGGACCAAATTGGATACTTCCTTCTGCGAATATGTGATTTCGAGATAGGAATTGATTACGCCCAATACAGTTTATTAAAATAACAAAATGTATATTTATTATTGACCTTTTGATCCAAGATTGATTAATCTTACTAAGTCGAAATCTTATTATTTTAATTTTTTTCTAATTTCAATTTATTACCAAAAAAATATTAATAACTTTATGAAAAGAAAAGCTTTTTAGCGATTTTGTTTTCAGTGGCAATTAAATTATAAAAATAAATAAATAAATAACTGGCCATTTCAGCCCTTGAAAGGACTTTGACCTAGTTCTTATGATCAATTGTGTTGTGCATGTTATTAAGTTTTTACACAATTGACCGAGAAATGGACCTACAGGCTTAACGCCGACTCCGAACGGCGATGAACGGAATGTTCTTATTCTCAAGAAGCTTTACATGGCATTTTTATTACTCTCTGAGGTTTGCCATTGTCTGCAGAGAGGTGGCGGCCTTACAGAAAAACTACTTTGATTAAAATAATTTTCTGTCGCTGCTGGGATTCGAACCTGGGTCTCCAGGTTCTTTGACATAGCGGCCACGCACTTTAGCCAACTACGCCACGGACGCCACAAATTAACGGCAATTAAATTAAGATTTAAAATTACTACAGTGTCACCAAGGCAGAATAGCATCAAATAAAAAAGTTTAAAATAGTGCAGGGATGGTAAAAGTCATGATTGTGTGTCAAAGATTAGCGCCGAGTTCAAAGCTTTTATGTTCATAAAGCAATTAATTTATTGATGATAATAAAACAAAATAGAAAAAATTAATTTCTCGGTCAATTGTGTACAAACTTAATAACACGCACAACACAATTGATCCTAAGAAGCTAGGTCAAAGTCCTTTCAAGGGCAGTTATTTATTTTTTTTTTTTTTTAGAAAAAATGAAGATGATAAGATTTCCAATATTATAATACATATAAATAACTTAAAATTTGACCAAGAAATTAATGGGAAAAGTATTTAAAATTATTTTTTACTTTGTAGTGATTTTGAAGTCGGTTTTTTTTTTTTTGTTAAAAAATTTTTATTTCTTCCTTTTTAGAGAATATGAAAAATTTTATGTAATAGTATTCTTGAGGAAAATTTCAAGCATGAAACTTTGTTCTTAAAAAATTTGTTTTATTAATTCCTGAAAGTTTTTTGAGTATTTTCCATTTCTGACTCTTTACAATTTTTTTTAAAGTGCCACGCCCTTTATCTAATCCCACCCACTTTATTTACCGTACTTTATAATGATTCTACCTAGTCCTGTGCCAAATTTCAGTTCCTAAGTTTCAATATTAACCGATATATAGTACTTACTTTAAAGTGCCACACCCTATGTACAATCCCGCCCACTTTTGTATTGATTCTACCTACCCACCTACCTGCATACCAAATATTAGTACCTTAGTGTCAATATGAATTGAGATATAGTACATGTGCCTACCCATGTACTAAATTTCAGTACCCTAGTGCCAATATTATTCGACATACAGAGTTTTTCTAATAATGCCACACCCCATTGGTGAATAATGCCCACTTTTTTGACCATAATTTGTAATAATTGTGCCGACCTCCGTACTAAATTTCAGTATTCTAGTGTCAATATTATTCGACATATAGTTTTTCTAATAGTGACACGTCCATTCGTTGAATACCGCCCACTTTTTTAGACGGGCACCTCCGTGTTTATTATTTCTATCTGTTGAGAAAAAATTATGGCAATCGGGCAAGTACTTGAGGAGCTATCGATATACACACATTTAAAAACAAAAACAGACAAACCAACGAACTTGAGAACCTCCTCCTTTTTTAAGTCGGTTCAAAAGTCAGATTATTATATACCATAGGATCTAAGCTTTGGTCAGAAGATGATTCAGCTGATTATGATGAAGCAAAAATGGTGTATTCTTTGATTAATTAAAAAAATGAAGTAAGAGTTGTGTTCTATCCTCTTGTCTGTTTGGTTTGTTCTTTTTTTTTAAAAAACTAAATGCTTAAATATTTTTCGAAAAATTATATGAAAACTATTTTTAACTTTTAACTTTTAAGTATTTTTTTTTTTAGTTTTGTTTGTTTTGTGATGATGACCATGATGTTTGAAAAATGTACATAAAATGTGTTAACGCCACTGGCGGTTTCCCGGTGCTGGCGCGGTAGTGTGCGTCTGCAATGCTGTATTGCTGGTTTATATATTTACATTTTTCGATCGCCATTTTGAACTGTCACAAGGCAGAAAAAATTTTCGAGTCATGTCAAGGGAGGTGTTCTGAAGACTCAAAAGCTGTCAAACTTCGCAAATCGAGCTGTCAAAGAACTGGAAAGTGGCTTGGGAGGTGTTCAGAAAATTGGACACAAGCCGTCCCTCACAACGTTCCAGGTGCATATCCGTAAATCACTGTCAGCGCTTCTCGCTGCTCTTATAAAACTTTGTTAGTTTTAAGTTTGTCACTAATAAAACTGACCTCGTTCTCTAAAGTTGAAAACGCCGCGTTTTTATTCTCGTGATTTATAAGTTTTATTTTCGTTTGAGTGAAGCTTTATTCTCCCCTCGTTTCGGAAAGTTTACATGGTCCATCGCGAACCGGATATTTTAAATAAAAATAAACCGCGATTGTGGAAAAATTAAAAACAATATTTAAAAACAATATTTAAAAACAATATTAAAAAAAAAAACAAAGTGCTATGAAAAAAAAAATCTTTTCTTGAAAAAGAAAAAGTTAAAAAAAAAACAAAAAGATTGTGTGCCTTTGCAGCAGCAAAAAACAAAAAAAAAATCAGCACAACAACTGCAGCAACAGCATAGCCAACAACAACAACAACTGCAGCATCAACAAAAACCGCAGCAACAGCATCGCCAACACCAGCAACAACAACATCAACATCAACAACAACAACAACAACAACAACAACAACAACAACAACAACAACAACAACAACAACAACAACAACAACAACAACAACAACAACAACAACAACAACAACAACAACAATAACAACAACAACAAATTTTTTTTTAAAGAAAAGGAAAAATCAGGTGAGTTTTTTATTCTAATTATATTTTTGATTATATTGATATACAGTTCCGTGCACACAATTAAGAACGATTGCTTTGTTCCTTTTTCTATTAACTTTTTGTATAATACAAGTAAAAAATTCAAGCAAATCCTTACCCATTCGAATGTTGAAGAATCCCTTATTATATGCTTTGTAAAATCTTTATCGGTAGCTTACCTGTTAAAAAGTAGGGCATCTTTTTACGATATCAGAAAGGAATTAAACGTGCACATAATTAAGAACGATATACAAGAAATTGATTTTTTGTTATACAATATTTTATTTCATGAGTTATAAAATTGTGGCATATTTTAATAAGTTTATTTCTTTTATAATTCTTAAAAAACATATTTTTTAAGAATTATATTGTGAGCTTAATGCCAAATAATTCATGAAGCAACAGGTTGCTACAAAAACATATTTTATTTCAGTTTTATTTAGTTAATATTTGGTTGGATACCCATTGCTTTTAAGAACCGCTGCACATCGCCGAGGCATTGAGCCCACTAGATCTTCACATACTCGCTTGGGAATGCTTGTCCAGGCCTTTTGTACTTCAGCATAAAGTTGTGTGAAATTTGATATTTTTAGAGCACCAACTCTCTCCTTCACCACTTGCCAGAGGTTCTCAATCGGATTGAGATCCGGAATACACGATGGCCAATCCAATACTGTTACCAAGTTGTTCTGCAAGATGTCTGTGTATTGGAACTTGTCCACACGACCCTCAATTTTGGCTAGTGGACCAACACCGCGCCATGACATACCGCCCCATACCATTATGTTACCTCCGCCGTGCTTAAGTGTTGGGAGTGTGTACCTTGGGCTAAACTCAGTTTGTAACGGGCGTCTAACATATGATCTGCTATCTGACCATACTCAATTAATCTTCGTTTCATCAGAAAATAATACTTTTTTCCACTCTTGAACAGTCGAGTGCCCATATTTTTTAGCAAAATTAATTCTTTTTTTACGATTCTGCTTGGACATTAAAGGGGTCTTCCTGCAAACACGTCCAAATAAACCAGCTTCTCTCAAACGACATTTAACTGTATCCACGGAAGGTCCAGACGCATTTTCACCAAAAACAGCTACCAAAATCTGTTTAGCTGATTTGTGCGGAAAGTTTTTTGACTCACGAACAATCAGTTTATCCTCCATTTTAGTCGTTTTACGTTGTTTACGCTTTCGGGGCTCTTTCTTTGGAGTTGAATATTTTTGAAAATATCGAATAGCATTAAAAACCATCGTTTTTGAACATTTTATAATATTGGCGATTTCACTCTACGACTTTTTTTCATTAAACAGTTTTACAATCAACTCGCGAGTCACAGGGTCACATGACTTCTTTTTTCCCAATTTTTTTTTTTATTTTTAACTTTTATTGAAATCAATTGAATGTTCACAATATTTTAACCCTGCAGTAGTCGCGCGGATTACATATGTAATCCACTCATGTAAAATTATGAATTTCACAATTGTCTGCAATCGATATTCATTGATTTTACGTACTATAAGAATTATGTTTATGTTGTTTTTTTTAAATAAATATAATATAAAATAAAGTAATAATAAAAATTAAAACAAATAACTAAGCATTTTCAAATTGCCATCTCTTATTTGAAACTTTAAAAAACGGATTACATATGTAATCCGCGCGACCACTCTCGTCACATTTAGGTACGCGACTACTGCAGGGTTAATAGTCGTGCAGTACATTTAAATCACCTGAAATGACCTTATCAACTGAATATACTGATCGTTCTTAATTATGTGCACGCTTCAAATTAGCAACATGTTAGCAAAAAAATCTCCTGAGAATTTGTTTGTGCATTACACAACAACAAAATAATATTTCCTCAAACTTCGTCTCTTGGGTACATTGTGGTAAGAGTAAGAGTTAGGTTTAGTTTAAATTAAATTGCAATTCAGGTCAAAAATGAACACGATGAAATCGTTCTTAATTATGTGCACGGAACTGTATATATATATATATACATATATATTTTTCGCATTATATTTCATTTATTATACTAATAAAAGAGAAATAGTGACGTTTTTTATAAGAAATTCACCAAATTCGCCAAATTCACGCGGTTCGGTTCGGTTAATTCTTAAAGTGCAAGTTTTAGTTTAGAAAATTGTATATAGATATATACATAGTATATATATATATTTGTTTTGCCAAATTTTGCCAAACAAAATTGGCGGTAAAACTGATTTTATATAAATTGTATTATATACAAAGTTTCTTGAACTTGATACTTGCGGAGAATTATTTTTCGTTCGACATTATTTTCTTCAAAAAAAAAAAGGGTTTTTTGTGTTCACGCTTGACTTTCAAAAAGTCTAATTGCGTTTTGTTGTAAAAGTTACAAAAACAAAAATACCAATACACCGAGCTGTATTGATTTTTTTGGAGCCGAAAATAGGCAAAAATTGTACTGATCAAGAGTCTCAGCAGGCTTTCTGCACTCTTGCTCGTTAATTTTTGCATTCCTCTTTGTGCGGTGTCCGTAGCGATCGACGCCAAAGCCGCGCTTTGTGCTTGCTAATAGCAACCCCAAATTGTGTTTTAGAATTATTTACTCTCTCACGCGCTCAATTAATTGTTTGCGTTCAAAGCTTAGACTGCATCTCGTGCCTGCTGCGCTTGATGAACAGCTCTTTAGCTGGCTGCATATACTTGTAGTTGAGAGATTTAATAAGCCGCACAGTGGGACCAAGGGATCAATTTGCAAGCAAAATTGAAGTTTCCTGATATTTGTTGTTCACATTTTTGTATATAAAAATTGGTGAATTTTTTTTACATTGTTTTTTTTACATACATTTAAATAATAATTTTATACAATTTTTGCTTATTTTTTATAGCAGTTTCCTTTATTGTGGTTGTTCACATCCTTTTATAAAAATTTGCGAATTTTTTGTCATTGTTTTTTTATACATTTAAAAAAAAAAAAATAAATAAAAATTTTAACAAGACATAGACACAAAATGTCAACTTTGAAAACATTTATTCGTCTGTCTGATGCGCTGGTAGAGTTTGCGCCGGTAGAGTGGTAGAAACGGATTTTAATGCCGTGGAAACTCACGACGTTTTCTCCCTGGAGGCTCAAAATGAAGAGCTAAAAGCCCAGTGGAGAAAAGTCAAAGCTGCTTACGATACTTGCTTGGAGAAAGCAATAAATGACGATGATTCAGAAGTTGAATCAATTAAAAAGAAGTATCGCAGCTGCTACCAATCATACATTAAGGTAGCAGGAAGAATTTCTGAGTTTTCTCAGAATAAGCCCTCGAAGCAAACCATTGCTTCTGAGCCGGCGCCGGTCATTGGTCACAGCATGCCTGTACCACCATGCGATACTGAGGTTTTCAATGGTGATTACCTCTCATGGCCGTCCTTAAGGGACATGTTTACGGCCATATATATAATGAATTCGCGGCTAACTTCAGTGGAAAAACTTTTCCACTTAAACCAAAAAACACGTGGTGAAGCAAAAGACATTGTGAGAAAATTTCCTTTAACCAATGATGGTTTTGCTAAAGCTTGGCAAGATTCGTCTGACCGATACGAAAATAAGCGTATCATGGTCAACAGCCAATTCAAAATTTTATTCAATTTACCACATGTGCCAAAAGAATCTAGCACAGAACTCAAAAAACTCCAGAGAGATATCAATGGTTGTATTTTTGCTCTAAAAATGCACAACATTGATATCAGCAACTGGGACGCAATCTTTGTCTACCAATGCTCGACAAGATTGCCAGAGATCATGCTCTCCTTATGGGAGCAATCCATTTCAAATAAAAATGATATTCCGAAATGGACAGATCTCGACAATTTCCGCACAAGTCGGTTTCAAACTCTTGAAACCGTGTCTGATATTCGCAGCTCTTGTGGCGCAATACCACGACAGAACCTCAATTCGTCCTCCTCCAACTCGAAAACAAACCAGAGCAATTCATCTGGAAAAAAGGTAAATAATTACCAAATTAAAATTACTTCTGCGAATTCCAAGCTGTGCAATACAGAACAGCATGCATTGCGCTTTTGTCCACGCTTTCTTAGAATGGATATAAGCAATCGCTTATCAATTGTTCGCAAACACAAATTTTGCATCAATTGTTTATCTCATTCTCATGAGGTGAAAGAGTGCAAGAGTCAATATTCTTGTGTGATGTGCAAACAACGTCACAATACTCTCTTGCATTGAGACTCGACTCCAACTCAATCACCTGCTTCGAGTGTTGACTCAAGTAGGTCGAGCTCTCGACCCAATCCCCCGGGCTCTAACACACTAACTCATTCTACACAAATACAGTCCACTAGCAATGACGTTCAATCATGCTTCGCTACAACTACCAGGCACGTATTGCTTGGTACAGCAATGGTGACCGTATGTCACCTAGGATCAGCGTACACAACTAGAGCTCTTATAGACTCTGGCTCTGAAGGTACGTTCGTATCTGAAAGATTGCAGAAGCTATTGAAGTTACCCACAAGAGCCATAAGCGCTCAAGTTTCGGGACTTAATAACGCAGTTTCAGCGTAACTGACAAAAGCTTGCGATATAATTCCCAGTTCGCCTAGAAATAGGCAATTCCAAATAGAAGCTACAGCTTTTGTGCTGTCTCGCTTAACTGGGAATCTGCCGTCATGCTCCATTGATCCTTCTTTGTGTAAGAGTTTGCCTGACTTACAACTGGCAGATCCGCACTTTTTCAGAAGCGATCAAGTTGATGTACTTATCGGTGGCGATTTGTACCCTGCCATAATTCTCGATGGCATTCAACGAAACATTCTTGGTTCACTTCTGGCTCAAGAAACAGTTTTCGGCTGGATATTCACAGGCCCTATGCCTCGTACCGAAATATCTAGTTTTACAACTTGTTTGAGCCATTATAGTGAAGTTGGGATCGATCAACAGATCGCACGTTTTTGGGAGTCGGAGGAACTGCCTAAAAAACAATTTTTATCCCAGTCTGATAAGTTTTGTGAGGAAAACTATCAGAAAACTACAAAACGCGATAGCAAAGGTCGATATATTGTTACCTTATCATTCAAAAGTGGATTCCCAGATGATATTAATCTTGGATTTTCTCGAGATATAGCCTTCAAGCAATGGGCTAGAAGTGAAGCTCGATTGAACAAAAATCCAGATTTAAAGACGCAGTATGAAGAAGTGGTGAATGATTACCTCAAATTGGGTCATATGGAAAAAATCCCAGCTCCAAAATTTGAAAGATCACCATCTCATTATTATTTACCGCATCATGCAGTAATAAAACCAGAGAGTACTACAACAAAAGTTCGGGTAGTATTCAACGCGTCAAGTCCCACTTCAAATGGGGTCAGCTTGAACGTTGTCCTGCACGCAGGCCCAGTTCTGCAAGCTGATTTGACGCTTCTGATATTGAAATGGCGATTTTTCAAATATGTCTTTACATTCAGCAGATGTACCGCCAGATTCTGGTTGACCCAAAACATTCTGCTTTCCAAAGAATTCTGTTTAGAAGTTCACCTGATGAGTTGATGCAGGATTATGAATTTAAAACAGTTACCTTTGGCCTCAATTGTGCTCCATATCTAGCAATTAGAACCATGCTGCAATTAGCACATGATGTTCAACAGCAGTATCCTCTCGCTGCAAAAATTTTACGACATTTCACATATGTCGATGATGCTCTAGCTGGAGCTCATGATGATGAAAGCGCAATTAAAGCTAGAAATGAGCTTATCTCGGCTTTAGACTCTGCAGGTTTTACTATGCGAAAGTGGACTGCGAATGCTTCCAGCATTTTAGCAGACTTGCCTACAGAGCATCTTTTGCATGAAGACTTCTTGAAGTTAGAAGATACGAGTTGTGCCAAAGCATTAGGAATTCGTTGGAATGTCACTTCAGATTTATTCTATTTTACTGCCAAGCGTCTCGAAATTAAATCATCTTATACAAAACGTGAAGTCCTGTCAACGATAGCGCAACTATTTGATCCTGCAGGTTGGCTGGCACCTATAGTAGTGACAGCGAAAATTCTAATGCAGCGTATCTGGTTGGATGAGATAGATTGGGATGAAGATCTCCTTGCGCATAGTTTTCAATCTTGGCAAACATTTTTGCTAGATTATGAAAATATTAACGATATTCGCATACCACGTTTTGTTGGGTTTTCACCTGAATCCGACGTAGAGTTTCACGCCTTTTGCGATGCTTCTGAAAAAGCATACGCAGCGTCGATTTACATTCGTGTGAAGGAAAATGATGGCATAGTCAGTCATCTGCTTTATTCAAAAAGTAAAGTTGCTCCAGTCAAGACGATCTCACTACCGCGTCTTGAATTATGTAGTGCAGCCCTTCTCGCGGATATGGTAGATTCATTACTATCGCACCTTGATATAGAACGGCACCGTTTGTATTGTTGGACTGATTCAACAATAGTGCTTGCTTGGCTTTGTAAGCCTCCATGTTCCTGGACAACCTTCGTAGCCAATAGAGTATCAAAAGTGGCAGAGAAGGTAGGAATTCACAATTGGTTTCATGTAGATACACATGAAAACCCTGCAGATTTGGCAACGCGTGGAGTTACGCCACAAGAGCTAGTTGAGAACGCTCTTTGGTGGTGTGGACCTTCCTGGCTCTCGCTCGAACGATCAGCTTGGCCAAGAATGACTCCACCCCCAGCTCTAGAAACTTCGCAGCGAGACGTGGCTGCCCCGCAAACGTGTACTCCGACAATGGTACAAACTTTGTGGGGGCCTCAAACTCTCTTAAAAAGGATTTAAAAGCCTTCTTAACAACGTCGCATGATGCAATACTGTCTCAGTATGCACCTCAAGATATTGCATGGCATTTTATTCCCGCCGGTGCTGCTCATATGGGAGGCTTATGGGAAGCTGGAGTAAAAAGCTTTAAAACGCATTTCAAGAAGATAGCCGGAAGTATGAAATATACTTTCGAAGAATTTTCCACACTATTGAATCGAATCGAAGCGTGCCTGAATTCGAGGCCACTCTCCACCATGTCGGAAAATCCTTTTGATTTTCAATTTCTTACTCCAGGTCATTTCTTGGTCGGCGGCCCACTGCTATCGCCAGTGGAGCCAGAAATAACTGAACAGCCTCTGACTCTTGTCAATCGTTGGCAAAAAATCAAGGCGATGCATCAGCACTTCTGCCACCGATGGAAAAATGAATACCTAAAAGAGATGCATCGACGTACGAAGTGGAAAACCCCTCAATCAGATTTTAAGGTCAACGACTTAGACGTTGTCAAAGAAGACAATCTTCCCGCGAATGAATGGCGATTAGGTCGAATATTAAAGATATACTCCGGTAGCGACAAAAGAGTCCGTGTAGCAGACGTACGCACCGAAAGAGGTTGCGTTACGCGGCCTATAGTGAAGCTGGTCACAATACCGTCGACCTAGCTCCGTCACCATTTATTTTCTCTTAATTGTTTCTTTTTTCTTCTTTTCTTTTTGTTTCCGTCTCGTTTCAGGATGTCTACCACCAACATTGTACGCGACTTGATCGAAGAGATGCTTCTGCAGACGGACTCTGAGATGGCCATGAGTGAGAACGATACGGTGCGCGAGAAGACGCCAGTTCCGGCAGCCAGCGTACTCCAGCCTCAATCCCCGGTGCGGAGCGTGCTGTCCCGCGTGGTCCCCGTCGTGACTCGGGTCCGATCAAGTCGAGCCCACTCACGAAGACCACGTGGAAGACGTACCCGTGCAAAGCACCCAAAGCTGCAGCCTGCATCCGCAGCTGCCCGAGAAGCGACGAGGTCTGGGGCGGAATCGAAGAGTTCGTCTTGGAAGGGTCCGCAGTCGACGTTCCAATCTGAGTCGTCGTCGAGGGACGCCGTCCCGAAGCGGTCTCCCCCCACACGACCAGCAACGACGAGCCTCCAGAGAGTGGTTTCTCTCCTCCCCACAGTGGTGGTAAGTACTTGGGCCAACGGAAGAATGGTCCAAGAGCGAGCTCTGCTGGACTGCTGCCTTCCGCAAACGCGAGTGGCCAGAGAACTGGCTGTGAAGTGGAGACTTCCAACTTCAGAAATCGACGGAAAGGAAGTCTGCACACTCTCGCTTCGTGGCAGATATGGCTCGTCGGTCAATATAGAGACGACAGCATTGATTGATCGGCGCTTACAAGTCATCACGCCGTCCAAAGACATAGATGAGAGGATTAGTCAAAGCTATCCTAACATAAATCTGGCTGATCCTCATTTCTACAAAAGGTCGCCGGTCCGGATCCTGCTGGGTATAGACGTTTACTCCCGGTTCATGCAGCCGGGTATTCTGCCAGCTGGTTTTAGCATGCCGTTGGCCCAAAATTCGATCTTCGGTTGGGTCTTATCATGACAGGGTGCCTGGTAACGTCTTGCATTCTTGCAAGGCGGGCGGCATGTTAACGCCACTGCCGGTTTCCCGGTGCTGGCGCGGTAGTGTGCGTCTGCAATGCTGTATTGCTGGTTAATATTTTTACATTTTTCTTTTGGGCAGTGCTTCTCGCTGCTCTTATAAAACTTTGTTAGTTTTAAGTTTGTCACTAATAAAACTGACCTCGGTCTCTAAAGTTGAAAACGCCGCGTTTTTATTCTCGTGATTTATAAGTTTTATTTTCGTTTGAGTGAAGCTTTTTTCTCCCCTCGTTTCGGAAAGTTTACAAAATGTCTTATTTGGAGGATCATCCTCACAAGGCAACGCGTGAGGGTCAAGGGGGCGATCTTCACATGTCAACGTGTCTGACTGCCTCAACCTGGTGAGGCCAGCATTATCCATGTCAAACTCGTCTCAAGTCGACTCAAACGGCAAACTGGCAACCGTTAGTTTGACGGCTAATCTGAGCGGCGGGCTCCCCCTGCCTTTAAAGGGTTGTGCGCTGGGTTTGAAGCCCACCACGTAAAAACGCATTTTAATGAAAAATGTAAGAAAAAAGATGAAAATTATCCCCAAATCTGATGACGACTACCGCAAACGAAAAACTGACAATATTTACGGATATGCACTTGGAACGTCCGAACCCTTAATTGGGATGGTGCCTCTATCCAACTGATAGATATCCTAGAAAGATACAAAGCTGATATCACTGCAAACCAAGAAATGCGATGGAAGGGACAGGGTTGCTTACGGCAAGCATCCTGTGATATTTACTACAGCGGCCATGCGAAGAAGCACGAATTTGGATGCGGATAATCCGTGTCAAGGCAAGATTCATCAATATAAGCCTGATTTGTGCGCACGCTCCGACAGAAGAGAAGGACGATGAGACCAAGGACAGCTTCTACAAGCGCCTTGAAGAGGCCTATGAGCGCAGCCCCCGCCACGACATAAAAATCGTGCTTGGTGACTTCAACGCCAAGGTGGGAAAAGAAAATATCTTTGGTCCAACAGTAGGAAAGTTCAGCCTCCACGACAATACCTCCGATAACGAAATGAGGCTGATTGACTTTGACGCAGCGCGAAACATGGTCGCTAGTAGCACTAGATTCAAACATCTCTTGGCTGTCTCCTGATCAAAAGACGCGTAACCAAATTTGATTGACGGAAGGCACTCTTCCAGTGTTTTAGATGTACGCACGATCCGTGGTGCCAATATAGACTCGGATCATTATCTTGTCGCAGCCAAGATCCGTACACGCCTGTACGCAACCAAGAATGCGCGCAATCCAGAACAGAGAAAGCTAGACGTCGAACAGCTGCAATCAAAACAAACAGCCGAAGACTTCGCTACTCGACTCTCACTCCTGCTATCACCTATCGCTGCCGAAGAGGTGATAGGCTATCACCGCCCTCGCCGAAACCAGTGGCACGACCAGGAGTGTCGCGACGACACTGCACAAAAAGACGTCGCCTATAAAGCCACCCTGCAGTCGGTTGTAACGCGTGCTGCTAAAGAGCGATACAAAGAGAAGAGGAGGGAAGAGAGACGCATTTTCAGGCGAAAGAAAAGGGAACTGGAAATGCGTCAGTGCGAGAAAATTGAGATGCATGGTGACAGGAATGAGGTCCGAAAATTTTTCGAAAAAATAAGACGCCTGGCCGATGGTTTCAAGACCGGGGCCTCTTCCTGCAAAGATGAAAATGGGAATCTAGTGACAGATATCCAGAGTACACTGATGATGTGGAGGGAACACTTCTCTAGGCTTCTGAATGGTGACGACGACAACAATCCCGCCAATAGAGATGATATCCCGGAAACCCCAATTGTGGACGACAGCGTTAAAGTCGTGAAGTGAGGTCTTGAAAGCTATAGCTCGGCTTAAAAACAACAAAGCCGCAGGAGCCGATGGCTTACCTGCTGAGCTCTTCAAAAATGGAGGCAAAGCTCTATTTATATGCATTCATGAGCTTATATGCAGAATATGGTCGGAAGAATGCATTCCAAACGATTGGAACCTCAGTGTGCTCTGCCCAATCCACAAGAAAGGCGATCCCACAATTTGCGCCAACTACCGTGGGATAAGCATTCTTAATATCGCATATAAGGTCCTGTCGAGCGTATTATGTGAAAGATTGAAGCCCATCGTAAACCAGCTGATTGGACCTTATCAGTGTGGCTTCAGACCTGGCAAATCCACCATAGACCAGATATTTACGCTACGACAAATCTTGGAGAAGACCCTAGAAAAACAGATCGACACACATCATCTTTTTGTCGATTATAAAGCCGCCTCCGACAGTCCAATAAGGAATTATTTATACTCCACCATGTCTGAATTTGGTATTCCTGCAAAGTTCATCCGTCTTTGCAGAATGACACTGAGCAACACCAGCAGCACAGTTAAGATCGTTAATGATCTCACTCCTCCATTCGATACCAAACGAGGTTTCAGACAAGGTGATTCTTATCGTGCGACTTTTTCAACCTGATGATGGAGAAGATCATCTGAGCTGCTGATTTGAGACGCAGTGGCACGATATTCTACAAAAGTATTATGCTGCTGGCGTATGCTGATGATATCGATATCATTGGCCATAATACGCGCGAAGTCAGCGCAGCATTCTCCAGATTAGCGAAAGAGTCGAGTCGAATGGGTCTTGCAGTGAATGCAGATAAGACGAAATACCTAGTGTCAACAAATAAACAGTCCCAGCATCTTGGAAACCACGTCACTGTTGACAACATCTCCTTCGAGGTTGTTAAGGACTTCGTCTACCTGGGATCCAGCATAAACTCTTTCAACGATGTCAGTATTGAGATAAAACGAAGGATAACTCTTGCCAACAGGCGTTACTTTGGGCTAAGTAGACAATTGAGAAGCAGAGCCCTCTCTCGACGACCAAAACTCACGCTCTATAAGTCACTAATCATGCCCGTCCTATTATATGCAGCACAAACCTGGACGTTGAGCAGTTCTGATGAAAAGACTTTGGGAGCCTTCGAGAGAAAGATCCTTCGTAAGATCTTCGGTCCAATCTGCGTCAATGGCGAGTACCGAATTCGATGGAACCACGAGCTGTATGAGCTGTACGCTGACATCGACATAGTTAAGCGCATTAAAATCGAGCGGCTCCGCTGGCTAGGTCATGTTGAACGAATGGAAAACAACGCTCCAGCGAAAAAAATATTCGATATGGTGCCCGGTGGTGGTCAACGCAGAAGAGGACGCCCACATCTTCGTTGGAAGGATCAGGTGTTGGATAACCTGACCACGCTTGGTGTTTCCAACTGGCGCCAGCAAGCGCAGAACAGAAATGGCTGGTGCAATTTCGACTTACGGTTGTAAGCGCCAGATAAGTAAGTAAGTAAAATGTCTTATTTAATTGTTTGTCAAAAAAACTATTTAAGGAACGCATAGTTTTGCAACGTGTCAAAATGCTTGTGAAGATTCATAAAGCACTGAATACACTAAACAAGAAACATTTAAAAGTTTGTTTAACCCTCTGCAACTGACGTGCTCCAAATTTAACAATATTCCTGACGTTGGGTCTAGCAGACCTCACTTCTAAACTGATTTTTCTGACTGTAACTCTCTTGACCTTATTCCATATAACAGCTAATAAGCATTAGGCTAACATAAGAATAAAATTTTAAATAAAATACTTTTTTTTTAAAGATAAAAACGAATTTTTTATCTTCGAAATTCACGTTTGTACGCACGAAGTTTTAATTTTCGGTGTCTGCTGCAGAGGGTTAAGTCAGCTTAATGAAAAAATTTGGTATGAAGCCTACAAAACTTGATTAATACAACAAAGAAAATTTCTATTTGTACTTGCTAAGGAAAACAATGTATAAGTAACTAGCAATCGTATGCAGCTTTGCCCGCGATATATCTTAAAATAAAGTAACGCATTTTTTGTAAAAAATTTGTTTTATTATCGTTTTAATAGGTTTATTTTTTTCATGACATGTTAATTGCAATCATGTAAGAATTTCTGTATAAACAATGTTTTTTTATGTGTTTGTGTTATTCGTAAAAATAAATTAGTTTGATGGATTTCCTATCCTAGAAAGACCAACATATAACTGCCCGTGTGAAAAGCACCTTTCTCGTAAAAAAATAAAATTCATTCATAGTCTTTACATTTGTGTCGATCTGAGATCAAGTTTTTTGATGTTCTGGGGTGGCTCATAACCGGGCTCAAATTTTTTTAAGCAAAAAAATAAAGTTTTAGGCAATCGTTCATAATTTTTTTGCTTGTAACTAAATTGATAGGGGCCCTTTGGGGAAAAGTAAGCTTAAATAATTAACTTTCGTTTGACATAACACCCATGGAAAAATATTAAGCTATACATAAAACCAATTAACCAATTCAGCTATACATACAATTTTTAGACAATTTTTTTTTTTCTTTATTTGTTTAGAAAAAATTTAAAAAGTCAATAGCTAGTTGAATTGGTATTGGAAATTCATTAAGACTTCACGTTTTACAATATTACTTCTGAACCCTTTAAAAGCACACCTTTATTTTATAACATTGGAAAGGTAATAGAACCTAAAAAAAATTGAAAATTATAAAAAAGGAAAATATTATAGCACTTGTTGCTGTCATGATATTAAACTTAAAAATTAAGAATGAGCCAACTGATTGCAATATTTTCAAAAATTTTGTACTTTTCCTCAAAATAGATGAAGTAACTTTTACAATGATACTATATTTACAGAAATCGGTCTTAAGTTGATTGAGCTACGTTGTCTCAAATTTATAACTTCGGATTTGGTTTTCAAATCAATAAACCAATACAAGAAAAATATTTGAGCCAAATGGGCGATGGTCAGTGCAACTGATCACTTCAATGTGAAATGGGCGATATCAGTTAGTAAAACCAAAAAGCAAAAATCAGGTCAAAGTCAAACATAGGTGCCATTATTTTTGCTTTCGTTTATATTCTTCAGTTCGTTCCTTATCTAACCACATTTATCTAGCCACGTTCCTTATACATTTTCCACTTTTTAGTTTTTTTTTTTTTTCTTATGAATCTTATTTTGCAAATATACTAAAAGAAGGAAATTAATCAAAACCCATGAAACAATGATTTTAAACTTGAATTTTTTGTTATTTACTATTTTTACTTAAATAAAACTCCGCGTGACGTTCACTACATTTTTACACGTACTTATCAGGATGAACTGAGAACACACAACAAAATTTACTTTAATATTATTTAATCGACTTAATTTTTAGAATTTCGTAAGAACAAATCTCTGCACTTCCTTAATATAACTTACTTGTCATCTATACCACTCCTAAATTAAAACTTACGAAGCGTAAAAAAAGTGACGTTCAATGCAAAGCGCGAGGACTAAATATCAATCGAAAGCCAAATTCGCGATGACAATGTTTTGAGAATAACAACAGAATTAAACTTAAGAAACAAATGCTATCATTAGAAAAAATATTGCCTTTTCGGCGTTGATGCAAGTAAACTCAAGAACGGCTGAACGGATTTAAATGAAATTTTCACTATTCAAATCGTAATTAATTGTAGATTGACACCGTATACTTAAAATTTTGAAATAATTCAAAGCTTAGAAGTTATTGGCTGAGAAACTGACAAAATTCGGTATTTTTGGAAAAATTTGGCGCTTTTATCATTTTCTACTTAACCCGTAAAAGATAAGTGAATATGATATATGGACAAATGAATGATCTGCCGATTCCAACAAAAAAGTTTCTGGTGACGTGCATCTAAGATCAACAGTTTGGTAGTAAAATTCATATTTTATTGAAAAATTAAATAATTTTCTTGCAAGCATTGATTTGAAGGTTGGCTTCGACGCTGTCATTGCTTGCAGCCAGCAGAATGTTGCTTTGGTTTCGATACAAAATGCTGCACAATGCTCAGAAAAGAGATTCTCTGCATGGAAGCAGAGAGATAGCTCTTTGTTCGCGAACAGCAGAATGCCCGACAGTTAAAATTTAAAGCATTTTCTCCAAGTGCGTCGTTTGTTGCTGCTGCTTCAATGTTTCATTATTCAGAGAGAGTTTTTCTATTCAAAATGTTGAATAGCTGCGTGCAGAATTCTTAAGCTGCAAAAAAGAAGTGTATGAAATTTATGGTAACAATTTAAGCTTAAATTGAAACGACGTGCAATGCAAATTACATCGATTTGAAGCTGCGCTTTGGTATGGGTTGAATGTCTTTTTAAGCATGTTTTTACGGCATTACATAGCCTTAGTGTATAATTTCGTCACTGAAATAATACCTATAAAAATATTTAAACTTAATTTAATTTTATTTATTGAAAGTGATAAGATAGTATTTTTAATTCATTCCATAAACATAAATTTACATTTGAAAAGGTAAGGACTTATTAAAATCAATATCTTATATCCAATATCAATATCTATATCCAAAACAATTCACGTTATCGAATACGAGTTTTATATAATTGAACTACAAATTTTGTTAATTAGCCGAAGTGCATTGCATAAAATTATTTTCATACCATTTAATATGGTTAAATAAGTAGGGGAATGTCTCCGGTTAAGAGTCATGTTTCCTTAAATCGACATAAAATATTTTTCCATGGTTTTTATGTCAAACGAAAGTTAATTATTTAAGCTTACTTTTCCCCAAAGAGACCCTATCGATTTAGTTACAAGCAAACAAATTATGAACGATTCCCTAAAACTTTATTTTTTTGCTTAAAAAAATTTGAGCCCGGTTATGAGCCACCCCAGAAAATCAGGTGGAAATCAAAAAACTTGATGTGAGATCAACACAAATGTTAAGACTATGAATGAATTTTATTTTTTTTTACGAGAAAGGTGCTTTTCCCATGGGCAGTTATATGTTGGTCTTTCTAGGATAGGAAATCCATCAAACTAATTTATTCTTACGAATAACACAAACACATCAAAAAACATTGTTTATACAGAATTTCTTTTGATTGCAATTAATATGTCATGGAAAAAATAAACCTATTAAAACGATAATAAAACAAATTTTTTACAAAAAATGCGTTACTTTATTTTAAGATACATCACGGGCAAAGCCGCGGAGGGTTGCTAGTATGTTATATTTTTGCATTGTTTTTAACTTTTTTCACGTATTTCATCAAAAAGTGTAACTGGGGACACATGTTTTTGTATTAAGCGAGTACGAGAGAGCAATATAATAATCTTCAAAACAAATATGCAAACAATTTTGAGATTCTAAAAAATATCTTTTGTCAATGAATATTCTTCAGAATTCACTTTCTCATTTTTTATTTGTTTTTTTTTTTTTTTTGTTTTTACCTAAAAACAGAGTTAAAAGAACGGGGACAGAAAAAAAGCGATTTGTATGCAATTGACCCCTGTATCAAATAATTTCGCATTTTTTGCCAACCAAACACACGCACAGACAAGAAAATAATTTAATATTGTGTTGTTATCCAGTTCTGAGCTACATTTTAAGTTTAAAACTCTAGCTCATCGGGAAGTTGGTTTAAAATGGATTCCAAGATTTCTAGGGGACAGACAAATGAAGTGAAGCTAACAAAAACGTATTAAAAAGGGAATGAAACTTAATAATTCGAACGGTATTGTTTCAAAGATGTGCCGAAAACTAAAAATAAAAAAAAAGATACAGCAGTTTCGACTATGTCGTAACAAAAGACGTAGAATTATTCAATTCGCTTTTTATGACATATTTTTAAAATATATTTAGCAAGAATGGATAAATAAAGCAACAGTGGAATTTTTTTTCGCTAGCCCGGATACTTAATTGGCTGTGTAATTTTGACATTTCAATAAGAGTACACTACGATCTCGCTTAAGAGCACAGTACGATTATCGCAACACTCAAAAATTTACATTGTTAACTCAGTAAATGCAAATTTAAAGAAAAAATTGCACAATTATCGCAACTTACATTTGCGTAAACTTGCATAAACTTTTAACTTATTTCCTTCCAGTTCTTCTTTGCTTGCAAACTACATTTTTTATATAGAAAAAATCTACCTAGTTGCATTGAGGAAGGTTGTACTTGTACTGTAGTTGCTTTTTCCAACCAATGCAGTCGATAAATAAATAGCAAGCTTAAACAAGACCCATGCGCAAAGAAAACAGAAACATCAAACGTTAGCTTTATATTTCATATAATTATGTAAAATTTATATAAGTTAGAGAATTCAAACATGAAATTTTCTCAAAGTGAGGACTGGGAGGACTTCAAGCAGACCAACAAGTGCTTACATCAACATTGTGCGATCAGTACTTTAGGCACACCAAAGGCTCAAAGTGTGACCTAAAAACGCTATCAACCGCCGCTTGATCACTATCAACCGCCCTACTAACCTCCGAGAATGACGTAATTCTACGTCAAAAATAAATAAATGTGGTAATTGCATTTCAAAATATATGTATCCATTTCCATACCCATGGCTGTAGTTTTAATTTCTCTCCTTTTCAATTTTTGTAAACTATTGTAAGTTCTCTCTCTTTCTCTCCCTCTTTCTTTTTGCCTATCGCATTCCACATTCTTTTGCCAAACAAAAATTGGATTTGTGTGGCATTGTTGGTGTTGTTGCTTTTTCTTTATTTATCTCTTCGATAGCCTCATGACAAGAATAGACAAAATATTCATGCAGTCATGAGACCGCGGAGAGAGAAGTAACAAGATCCAAAATGCAATCTTGCAATCAAAAATCAATCTCCAAAAACAAAAATTAAGAACGTCGTCAGGTAGCGTAAAATGCGATATTGTTGCATGGAGTTTTTATGCGCTGAGTAGAAGTGTTCAAAAAATTTAATTTTGCAACAATAAAATATGGTTCTATAAACCTCATTACAAAAAGAAAAGAAATTTTGGAGCCACGAGACCACGGAGGCAACCCGCGTTAAAAAAAAACTTTGCATGGAATTATAACGATTGGCGTTACAATAAATTCTGTGGCAATAAGGAAAAACAACATAAGTCAAAATATCGTAAATACGGGATGTTTTATTTTCCTTACCTCGTCTGTTTCTTGGAAGTTAATGGAACAATTAAACATGGAAATTGTAGATAAATGAATAAACCTTTCCAATTGTCCATGTCATTTTCCACAAATACAAGATCTTCTTTTTACCGGGAAACAGACGAGGTATTTATCGCGTATTTACGATATTTTGACTAATGTTGGTTTTCCTTATTGCCACAGAATTTTATACAACCACAGTAATATTGAGGTTTTTGGTCACATGATAAATATAAGAAAAAAATTAATGGCGTCATAAGGTTTCTCAGGGAACCCCTTACAGTAACCTGAATGCTACATATGGAATAGCAGGCGCAAAAATAAAAAAAAAAATCAAAATTAATTAATATTGAATAAGAACATGTATTGAGACAAGGATTTGGTCAATTATTAGGGCAATTATTAGACAAGGGATGAGAGCAAGGATTTGGACAAAGATTAGGACCAGGAATAAGATAATGAGTAAGACAGAAATATGAACACAGATTAGAGTATAGAATTGGAAAAGCATTAGGACGAAAATTGGGAAGATGACTCGACAAGGAGACACAAAGATAAGGACAAAGATTGAGACATACCTAAAACATCATTTGGGACACTATTGGGAAAAGTATAAAGACAAGGAATAGAACAAGGATTTGAACATACTAAGAACAAAACTTGGGACAAAGGTTTAGAAACGAAGTGGGAGCAGAATTAGGAAAGAATTTGAACAAATATAAGGTCAGGAATTGGGACATGGATTAAAACAAAAGTTTGGACAAGAAGAAGGACAATTATTAGAACAAATATAAGAATAAGGATAAGAATGAAGACAAGTTTGGGAACTAATGAAAAGATAGGGACAAGGTTAAAGATACACTGTCGACTCAAAATCTACGAGTGTCCATGATACAGCCAACTTGTTTTTAACTTCTCCAAGCATTTTTGAAATAACTATGCTAATAGGCACAAATATTTTTTTGAGCTTTAAGTGTTTTTTTTTTTTTTTTTGTAAGCTCATACATATGTATGTCATTATTTTTAATAAATATTTGAAAAATTTTACCAAATTTATCAAAATGTAGCAAAATCGACGAAAACCGTAGGAAATATAGCATTTTTATTGATTTGTGGGCGGTAAAAAGTAACAGAAATTTAAGCCATCTCGTACTTGAAAAAAATGTACTGCCAAAATTTCAGCTCTATCGGCTCAGTAATTTTGAAGTTTCCAGCCATCACACAGACAGCGTTTTGCTTTTTGTATATATATTTTGGATAAAGATTATTGGCTATAACTTTTGAAAAATATATAAATATATATAAAATATATTTATACTCAACTTACGATATTCTTGCAATAAGGTTTTCATAGTACTTTGATGAAGCTTTAAGACAAAAAAAAAAAAAAATTTAACAAAATGTATAAAAAAGCAGCGGAGATATTTGAATCGAAAGTCGCAAAATAAAATTTCTGATTGTTTTTTTCTCATTTTTGAGCAACGATGTTAGATTATCTATATGGTTGTAGTAAACTTTTTCATATTTTTCAAGATGTTTTTGATGTCAAAATAACGAAAATTTTTTTAATTTTACTTCATTTAAGAAATATTTTAAATTTTATAAATATTTGCATATGTAACCTCAGAAAACCACTAAAAATATGCGATTTTGTAAAAATTTGCACTACAGCACCATCTGTTGTCCAAGGTGGATCAAAGAAGATAGTGCTGAAAAACACATCGGATCTGAAAACCCGTATGTACCAATTTTCATTCTAATCG
Source organism: Pherbina coryleti (assembly GCA_943735915.1). NCBI lineage: Eukaryota > Metazoa > Arthropoda > Insecta > Diptera > Sciomyzidae > Pherbina > Pherbina coryleti. The sequence goes on from OX030952.1 coordinate 61,910,761, forward strand.
CATGAGCGGTTTGGGAGTTTTATGTGGTTTTGCAAAAAATTTGTACTACAGCGCCCTCTGTTTTTCAAGTTGGGTCAAAAAAGATAGCAGAAAAACACTCAAAGTACATGACAACTACTATATAACAATTTTCATCCCAATCACATGAGCGATTTGTGAGTTTTAGGCAGTTTTGTAAAAAATTTGTGCTACAGAGCCCTCTGGTGTTCAAGGTGGATAAAAATTGATAGCCCACAAACACGCACCGTGCCAAAAAACTTCTACAAACAAATTCTCATGCCAATCGGATGAATAGTTTAGGAGTCCATTGCATAGTTACACACAAAAACTCCTTTTTTATATTTATAAAAAAAAAAAAAAATAAATAACTGGCCATTTCAGCCCTTGAAAGGACTTTGACCTAGCTTCTTATGATCAATTGTGTTGTGCGTGTTATTAAGTTTGTACACAATTGACCGAGAAATAGACCTACATGCTTAACGCCGACTCCGAACGGCGATGAACGGAATGTTCTTATTCTCAAGAAGCTTTACATGGCATTTTGATTACTCTCTGAGGTTTGCCATTGTCTGCAGAGAGGTGGCGGCCGTACAGAAAAATTATTTTAATTCAAATAATTTTCTGTCGCTGGCTGGGGTTCGAAACTGGGTCTCCAAGGTTCTTTGACATAGCGGCCACCCAATCTATATTTATATTTATAGATATCAAAAAAGTGGGCGTAAAAGTAAGCGTGGTCAATTTTTCTTCAGTAAAAACTTAGAATGGATTAATTTATTAAAAAATAAATTAGCCAAATCGGTGTAGCCGTTTTCGATTTTAGACAAATCAAAAAAGTGGGCGTAAAAGTGGGCGTGGTCAGTTTTTCTTTCCGTAAAAACCTAAGTTGGACTATTACGAACATTTAAAAAAAAATTATCCAAATCGGTCCGGCCGTTTATTTATATAGATTTTTTGGAATAGGTTTAGAGGTCGCGCTAATCGGATTTTCCCTAAAAATCAGGTATTTTGGAGATTTTGTGAATTTCAAGCATAAGTTGGTTAATAACAGACAAGTCTTTGAGTTATCATTTCGAAAGACAAATATCCAAGCTTTACTATAATGTACATAAATTAAAAGTGTTTGGAATTTTTTGGACATTTTGGTGTACGATATTTTATGGCCTAATTCTGTATTCCTAACGAGCGACTCAACTAACGAGTGCTTGGCGAACGATGTTGTGTTCTAATTGAAATCTGTATCTCTAACGAACTTGCTCGCCAACCCTTACGGCAAGCTGAAGTTTCTTACGTAATTGAAACTGGTATACACAATAAGTTGTCAAATTTAGCACTGCCATATCAACCAATATATAAGTTTTCTGTTATTTTTTCAATTTCCTGTAAAGATTTCTAAAGTTTTTGGGCTTTTTTTCGTTTATTGGCAATGCTTTTTTTTGAGTTGTTTATATAAATTGACATGTTTTTTTTATTGAATCAATGTGATTTCAAAAATATATTTATTGTTGTTATTGCAAGCAAATATGTTTTTAGATGTGTTACGGCCCGGAGTCCTGGCCAGTCTTATTTATGCAGATTAATACTAATAATAATAATAATATTAAATTTAAAAATAATAATAACAATAATAATAATATTAATAAAAATACTTAAAATAATAATAACAACAACACTAATAATAATAATAATAATAATAATAATACTAATAATAATAATAATAATAATAATAATAATAATAATAATAATAATAATAATAATAATAATAATAATAATAATAATAATAATAATAATAATAATAATAAAAATAATAATAATAATAATAATAATAATAATAATAATAATAATAATAATAATAATAATAATAATAATAATGATAAGAATAATAATAATAATAATAATAATAATAATAATAATAATAATAATAATAACAATAATAATAAAAATATTTACACAATACGAGTAACCGGTTTTGTTTTAGGTTCAGTTTTCACATCACTGCTGTTGCAGTAATTGAGTGAGTGTTCTATAAATAACTCTTGCTGTGGTGAATATAAATAGAACAAAGCCGAGTCTTTAGGGGTGAACTATTATCTAAGCTGAGATCAATAAGGAAGAATAGGGGTATGTAAAGGTGTTAGTATTAGAAGCCATTAGTTGAAATTTTATGAACTCAGTTGGATCAGAGGTTAAGGAGGTGGTCCAGAAAACTTCAGGTAGTGGGTTCGAATCCCGGTGTGGACAAAATATATATTTCTTTTTTTAATTGATTTTTGGGAAAACATATAAGATCATCATATAGGATAGGCATATATGGAAGCATTTAGAGAACAAATATTCAATTATATAATATTGCATCACAGTTTTGGTATATAATTGCAGTTAGTAAGTGGCGTGATAATAGGCGATTCAGCACCCCCGTTATCTAAAAATGAGGTATTAATTTGGACAGGTCGTGAAAAGATGTGAAGCATTTGAAAGGGGAGTCGAGAAAGAGTTGTGAAAGGCGACGGTAGATTGAGCTACGCGTGAAAGTTATCGGAAAAAGATCGGAAAAAGATTGTAATATTCAAAATGTAGTATTGATTTTTCCTTTTGAAAAAGTAAAACGAAGAATCATTTCTTTCTTCAATAATAAATTCCGGAGAAGTGCTTTTGTTCTTTTTTTTTATCATCAATAATTGGCTAATTAATTGCCAATTGATAATGTTATGCCGGAGACTTAAGGGTTGTCTTAATGGGGATCTCCAAAGTGCAAGATTATCCTGCGTCCTGAGTTTTCTCAATATGATTCTATGTCCTGAAGATTTTCCCATTTTCTCACCATTTGGATTTGATGGTTTCTTACACCCAGTTGGAGATTCTGGCCAAAAATCAAGCAGACGAATAAATAACTACTTGGCGGTTGAAACAATTAAGGTATAAGCCATAAATTTTATAATCAACTTGTTGGTGCAAACGTGAAGGCGTCGGCCTTGCACGTCAGGAGCGCTGGTTCGATCCCGGGGATTTCATGATAAATTAGTTTCTTTTTTTATAATTAATATATTCACATAATGAAAATTTTGCTTTAAAATAATTTTTAAAATCATAGTTTTGGTTTTTTTTTCTCTTCGATCCGAGGGAGGTTTCGAATTGATAATTATATGAGTAAGATACTATATATTTCTTTTGGTTATTTAGTTTAAATTTTGAATTGTTAGTTCCGTTTTAAGTTGTAATCCTAGGGTAGACAATCGATTGCTTGCTTTAGGAATTTTGAATAGAGATTGTTAAGTATTTACTTGGGAAATTTTAATAAATTTATCTACAATAATGTCCATAATTTAAAGTGTTCTTAACGGTAATAAAGAAAACAAAAATTGAATTTAAAGTGAAACAAATTTTTATTATTAATTCGCAACAGTTCCCAGTGATCGCGATATCTGGAACTTGTCGGAGTTGGGGAAATCGCGTGGCGCCCATTTTAAGAAATTTCATCAGAAACACCCACGGCCTTCTTCACTGAGCCGGTCAAACTCCATCTCCGATACGCGAGCGGAATTTGGCGCGTAACAGATGTTAAAGAAGTTTTATGTGATTGCTTGATTGCAGTGATAAGTGCTTTAAATAAAATGCATGCAGAAATTTTTTATTTTATTTTGTATTTTGAGCAAGTTAATGTGAGTTGATATGGAAGTGAGTTGTGAATGCACATGTGGTGAATGCGAGGTTTAAGAAATATTCTAGAGCTAGCAGACCCTGAGAAAGTTCTTGCACAACTCATCGACAGATACCCCACAAGCTCCCAACTTTGGGGCGTATATTCCTAAATCCAATTTACCCTCTAGCTGCTTCATAAGAACTCCAACATATCACAACGATAGCATAAAAGTATTCGTGTGATTTTGACGTTTTAATTCGTCATTTGGTTGATCGTTAGAGATACAAATTTGAAAAATGTTACTGTTTTACGGCATCGTTCGCCAGTTCGTCAGCTGTTATCTGTTCGAATTAGAAATTTCAAAATCACGAACGAGCAGTGTTTTGCACGAGACGAGTGTTCGGATAGGGATACAGAATTAGGCCATTTATTTTTTTCGTGAAATCTGCGAACATTTTTAAAAAACGCTTCACAGCTTTTAGAAGTTTCATCAAAATGAAAAAAACTAATGATGCACCTTAAACAGAGTTGGGGGTTTTGCACTAAATGATGAGTGCACTAGCACTAAATATATTGAAAGAAATTAAATTTTTCACTAGTTTTTTGCCAGCTTAGTGATAGTGAAACATCTTTTCACTATCAATAGAGACTTTAGTGATAGTGTTATTTTGTTGCACTACAACTAAATTGAGTGGTAGTGACTAAATCTGCACTACACTTAAATAGTGTAAAATTTGAGCAGTCACTACATGAAAGCTGCAATTAAAAATGTGTCCACTCAACTTTCAAATATGACTGGTTTTCAAAATTATTTAAGCCAGACTCGACTTTTTTTTCCCCCCACGACTGGCAGCACCTTGACGAAAGTAGTCCCTCCGACTGCTGGGTGTGGGGGCTTAAGTTTCTCACAGGGCTGTGTTACCCAACAAACTTGGTGAAAACAACTAAGCCTGCCATTCCTCCCCTGCCCTATCCTGAAACATCCCTTCTCTCATCTCTTTCCCCCTGGGTCGGATCAAGGTGTCATGCGTACCGTGCCGAGGATCAGCCTGGCTGAGGACCCAGTCTAAAATAATTGCTCAGTCGCGAACGGTGTGCTCCGGATACCTCGCGACCTCCGGTTCTATTCAGCCTTGCCCAGGTACTGCGGATCTCTGCCTGGGTCGACCGTCCCTTCTCCGCCACTCGTGGGAACCAAACATGAACGAAAATAACAAAAAAAAACACACAAAAAGCTTCAACACCTAAACGGAGGTCCGGACCCCAAACAAAAAAACCGGTAGGAACTTCTGGTTCCGATCTCAAAGCTGTGGTACCACCAAGCTCGAAACCCACCACACAGGGTCAGACGATGATAGTGATACCATCAGATCATCGCCCCCTATCAACAACAGCAAGCATATCGAAAGCCTGTGTAGCTGACATTGGACCCTCCGGTTCCTCGAGCAAAGGTAGCAATCGAAGCGGAGACGCGGGTTCAACCAATGCATCTGGTACCAAGGATAACCCAATGGTCAGCGCTAGGGTGACCGATTTTGCAAGAAGGGATCCTTTACAGGCAGGTTACTTAGACCGCAGGAAGGCATCCCGTATTCTTCGACGCCTGGCTACCGATCCTATCAAGGAGGGTCAGGTCTCGAAGGATGACCTGAGGAAAGTCAAGGAGGATATAGAATGGCCAAAGAAGGTTCTACCGGACTTCACGCTCGAGCCTCCCCGCGCAAAGTTTCCGGCCACGAAGAGAAACCGCTGTGGAGGAACCTGCAAACACGAACCAGACCGCCAAGAGGGCCAAAACCCATGGCGTGGGGTTACGATCCTTCGCAGAGGTTGCCAAGGATAAAATAGTCGTCGGGGTTATAGACCAGAACAGCGAGGACGGTAAAATAACCAAACACCAGTGGAGCTGGGTAGAAGCTTCGCTCGCCAAGGTCGCCTTGCAGGTCCTCAAGGACAACCCTGGGCCACCCCCGTCATGCACGGACGCAGGATGGTTTCAGGGTAACGTTAAGCTGATGGCCTGCGACAACAGCAGATTCGCTGAGCTATTTAAAGCGGCGGTTGAAAAAGTCGGGGAGGTCTACCCAGGCGCTCGGCTAAAGGCTGTTAACTCGGAAGAGATTCCGTCCAGACCAAGAGCTATTGTCCGGGTTCCAGTCACTCCATCTGAACCCGAGGAGATCCTAGAGATGTTCAAGGTCTTCAATCCAGACATCTCCACACATAACTGGAAGGTGGTCATGCTGGAGCCCAATGCCGAGGATCAAACAGTTGGCACCAAGAGGTCCAAGATGGAGGTCTTGCTGATCCTCAATAATGAATGTCTGGACAGGCTCAACAAGGACAGCACTCTTAACTATGGATTCGGCAAGGTTCACCCGAGAGTCTATAAGACTGACACGGTGTCACTGGTTGGTCGTGCGGCTTCCAACGCCACGACTGAGAGTACCAGTGATATCGAAATGGCGTCGGGAAGTGAGGATGAGCTGTCGTCCGCTTCCGAGCTTGCTGCTGCGATGACCAGCCTCTTCAGTGAGCAGGAACTTTTGGGAGAACCCCTCAGCGACGAGGAAGCTGACACTACGGTGGTTGGAGTACCAGCTGATGTTCCGGGTACTCCAAATTAACATCCATCACTCCAAAGCAGCATCTGCTGCTCTCCAGCGTCACCTGGCAACGGGTGATGTCGACCTGGTGCTCATTCAGGAGCCCTGGATCAACAACAACAAAATCCTGGGCCTGAATACACCAAACTATAAAAATTATCACGTATCTAATAAAGGTAAAACTCGAACCTGTATATTAGCTAAACATAACTTAAACTGTTTTATTCTCCCTCAGCTTAGTCATGGAGACCTCACGGTGGTCAGCCTGGAGTTGGGCCACAAAAAACTCAGGGTGGCCTCCTATTACTTCCCGTATGACGAGGATATACCCACACAGTCATTTCGGAAACTGGTAAAGGAAACTAGCCCTGCAGCGCACATAGTACTGGGTGGAGATGCTAACGCACACCACTCGCAGTGGGGCAGCACAAATAACAACGATCGAGGTTGTTATTTACAAATCTAAATATATTAAATAAGGGCAATGAACCAACATTCATAATTAAAAACCGAGAGGAAGTCCTGGATGTCACCCTCGTGGAAGGTCTTAAAAGAACATTCGTTCTCAGACCATAGGTACATAGAATTTGGCTGGAAGGAAACTAATCAATCCCTGCCTCAAAAAATAAGAAATCTCCGTAAGACAAATTGGAGATGGTATAATAAAATTATCAAGAGGTCCTTGACCTCAGATAGTTCTCTCCACGTGACAAACAAAGAAGGTTTAGACGCCCTTGTACAAAACTTTACCAGAAAGTGTTCGGATGCCCTTAACAGAGCCTGTCCGAAAAAACTACAAAAAAAATCCCGTAAACCAGTATGGTGGTCTCGGGAAATTAAAATCCTCAGAAAGGACTGTCGCAGAGACTTTAACTACGCAAGGCGTAGCAATAGCGAGAACGCATGGAAAACATGTAAGTCCAAACTAGGTAGTTACAAAACAGCAATTAGGAAAGCAAAAAGAACATCTTGGTTTTCCTTCTGCACAGATATAGAAAGTACTTCTGAGGCCTCAAGGCTTAGAAAAATACTTGCAAAATTCCCAACAGCACCAAGCTTTCTTCAAAAAGAAGATGGTACCTGGACAGACGCATGTATCGAAACCTTAGATACACTCATGGACGTACATTTTCCTGGTAGTGGTCACACTAACAACTCCAGCCTTCAAACATCCTCCTCCGAACTTACACCTCAGCAGATTGGGCAGCTAACCAGCAAGGAGATTTTAAGATGGGCGGTTTACTCGTTCCAACCTTATAAATCTCCGGGTCCCGATAGCATTATACCAGCTCAACTCTACTATAGCTTCAACGCAATAGTACCCTGGCTTCAGGCAATCTACCATGGTTGCCTACTCCTTAACTACATTCCATTAGCTTGGAGAGAGACGAAAGTCATCTTCATACCGAAAGCGGGTAAATCCTCTCACACTAAACCGAACGACTTTAGACCCATAAGCCTCTCCTCCTTTCTGCTTAAAACACTGGAGAGGCTTATTGGGCTTCTTCTTAAGCCGAAACTCTACCGGCTCCTTAAATCTCAGCATGCTTATATAAAAGGCAGATCGACAGAAACAGCTCTCCACTCTCTTGTGTCTACAATTGAAAAATACCTTGAGAACAAAGAATACACGATTGCTGCCTTTCTAGACATAGCAGGTGCATTCAATAACGTCCTCCCCTGTGCGGTCACCTCTGCCTTGTCAGAACTGGGGGTGGAGGATTTTCTCGTAAGTCTCATCCACCAGATGCTCTTGGGCAGGGTGGTAAACTCAGAACTGGGGGATCCTCTATCCGTAGGTTTGTAAGCAGGGGGACTCCACAGGGGGGTGTTTTGTCTCCGCTTCTGTGGTCCGTGATGGTTGACCAACTGTTGCGTATCATGGAAGAGGAAGGCTACAAAGTTATTGCATATGCTGATGACATTGCTCTTGTCTTTAACGGAAAATTTCCTCAAACTCTCTGTCAACTCATGGAGAGAGCACTCGCAATCCTCTCAAGATGGGCGTCCTCTTGTGGTTTGAGTGTAAACCCGGAGAAAACATCTCATCCTTTTCACCAGAAAATATAAAATCCCTAACTTAGAACCTCCGCGTCTGAACGGCACGAGGTTGCTCTTTAGTGACAGCACGAAATACCTAGGAGTTATTCTGGATAAAAAACTTATCTGGAATGACAACATAAAGGAACGTGTTAGAAAAACAAACATAGCTCTGTTTGCCTGTAAAAAATCGATTGGCAAAAAATGGGGTTTTTCCCCTAAAATAGTACGCTGGATCTATACGGCAATATTCCGCCCCATACTTATATATGGCTCACTGGTATGGTGGAGGGCCCTGAATAAGAAAACTACACTTCAGAAATTGGCTAAGGTTCAAAGAAGTGCAAGTCTATGTATTACCGGGGCATTATGCTCAACCCCAACTAGTGCTCTGAATGTCATGCTTCACCTTCCTCCTCTAGATATCTTTGCCAGAGAATGTGCTAACATAGCAGCTCTCAGACTAAGAGAATCTGGAAATTGGATAGGTAATAATTGCGGTCACACATTAATTCTAGACTCATCTGTCCCTGACAGAACAGATTACTGTGTGCCCTGCTTAAACCTTGAAAAGAACTATGAGGTTCTCATCCCTTCACGGCTAGACTGGGTTAACAAAACCCCCCTCAAAACCACCGGCATTAAAATCTTTACTGACGGATCTACGCTTCAAGAACAAGTAGGGGGAGGTATCTACTCCCAGGATCTTGGAATTGAAGCTTCCTTTAGACTCCCAAATTATTGCAGTGTCTACCAGGCGGAGATGATGGCCATTCACGAAACCGCTAAGATTCTAGGTCAAAAAGACCTCAGTGGAAAAAGTATCCACATTTTTTCAGACAGTCAAGCTGCGCTCAAGGCTCTAAACTCACATATTGACAACTCTAAAATTCTCACTGAATGCCGCAGATCTCTCAACGAGATGGCCAGGCTATTCAGGATCCACCTCGTATAGGTACCCGGACACAGGGATATCGAGGGCAATGAACTGGCTGACGAATTGGCAATGAAGGGTACGACCTCTAACACCCTCTTAAACGAGGACTTTATTGGTATACCCATTTCCTCCTACAAACTCCGGTGCAGGAGCAAAACTTTAAGCCTTGCACAAGAACGCTGGGAACAACTTGACACATGTAGGATAGCTAAGCTAACGTGGCCTTCCTACGACTTAAAACGCACCAACTCGCTGCTTGAACTTAACAGGGTAAACCTGTCTAAAATAATAGGAATCCTCACGGGTCATTGTTTAATCGGAACGCATGCTCTTCATTTAGGAGCTATATCTAATGACTTTTGCAGAAGCTGCATGTGCGAAGAGGAAGAACAAAACACTCATCACTTCCTCTGCGAATGTCCGGCACTAGCTAGAAGGAGAATGGCAACTTTGGGCCATCCCTTCCTAAGTGGACTTACCAAAGTCTCATGCCTGGAAATTAGGCATATTTTAAAGTTCATACTCCGTTCGAACTGGTTTATAGAGGAGGGAAATCTCTAGTTAAAAAGGGATTGTGTGGTGTCACAACTGGCCTGTACTGGTCTAGGTGTACGAGTCGTCTATCGGCTCAGCCACTTCAACCTAACATATAATTTTCTAAATGGGCTAACAATTTTGAAATTTTAAATTTATATAAGTGCAATTATTCAAAATTAACTGTTGACCTTTCTTTCAATTGAGTGAAAACTTTTTGCACTTAGTGAACAAATTTAGTGCACTACCCCCATCTCTGACCTTAAACTATGGTAAAATTGTAACCAATTTAAAATAATATTGATTTCACTCTTGCCGTGTTGAAGTTATATCCTATAAAGCTCTGTAACCGAGGCTTAAATCGTTGGTTGGTGCATCGATTATGAAATTGCTAAAAGTATGCAACGTGTAAACCTGCTCTTTCACACAGCTGGGAGAAAGCATGCTAGGTGTAAATCTACTGTAATAAACAGCGGGTCGAGGAATTGAAAAACAAACATTGCAACAAATATGCTTCTCCATCAACTTCATCAATAAAAACCGATTTAACGATTCAACCAACGTTACAGAGCTTTATAGGATATAACTTTAGCACGGCAAGAGTTAAATCAATATTTTTTTTTAATTGTTTAAAATTTTACCATAGTTCAAGGTGCATCATTACTTTTTTTTCATTTTGATGATATTTTTAAAAAATCTCCGAAAAACCTGATTTTTAGGGAAAATCCGATTAGCAGCGCGACCTCTAATCCTCTTCCAAAAAATCTCAAATATACTTTACCCTATAAGCTTTCAAACAAGGTGAGCAACTATGAAATTAAAATCGTTTGGAACACCCTAATTTATATGCGCATATATTGGATGTTTTTAGTGCTTTACATTCCAGTCCCTATTAATAACAAACCAACTTTCGGCAAATTGTCGAACATCGAATTTTACAAAGTTATAACATGACGCCACCGAGTTATTGCTATTATCTAAAATTCACTAGACTAGTGAAAATCTGCTTTTGTCTGCTGATGATTACTCTTTGTTAACTCAATGAGAAATTTACTTTCGAATACAGTTTTAATTTGCAAAAATTCAAGAAATTTTGTTTTTTGGGATTGATATCATAACGAGTGATAAATCAATTTATACTTTTCATGCCAAACTGGATAAATTGATAAATATTTTGATAAAAATATCTGTTTAACTTATCTGCTTTAACTCTTGCGATTCCGGCTGGATGGTTTATCAGTCCTACAATTCCACTCGTCTTAAGGGCCGGTTTTTTTTTTAAATGGTCCCTATGACTTTGAAAAATTATGTCTCAAAAGATTATGGCCAGGAAAAATTTCTGGCCTGGTACTACTACTACTAATACTATTACCCAAAACTTCAAACACGTTTATCTTAAAACTGATTTTTTTTAAGTTGGCCGGAAACATAACTCAATTTTCTACCGATTCACTTGAAACTTGACCCATACGACAGAGTACCCTGGTTCAATTTTCATCTAACACAGAAACTTTTTTCAATTGAATTAATTTTCTGTTCGACCATCACTTTTCTGCAGACAATGGCAAACCTCAGAGAGTAAATAATGCCATGTAAAGCTTCTTGAGAACATGCACATTAGACGTTCGGAGTCGGCATAAAACTAGTATGTCCAGTTCTCGACCAATTGTGTGGCTGAAATGGCCAGTTTATTATGGCAGTACGTAAGATTTTTTTCTATATTGAAGAGTACATTGGTTATTATTAATAATCTGATGATTTTTTTATGCAAATTTTACACTTTCCATTTCAGAAGTGCGTCATTTGCTCGGAAATCAATATATCAAAAATATTCTACGTACCTCTATAACAGATATTATATATAATCGAATAAAATTCGTTAGCTTTTAATAATTAAAAAATTACAGGAGCTGTTTGTCCCGCCGCGAGCCCTAAAAAACGGAGACGTCATCGCAAAAACGCTGCATAGCCGGAATTTTGAAAATACTCCGATTACGCTGTTATGTATAATAAACACCCTTTTTTAGAATCTCTATTTATTGCGTAATATTTAAAAAAAAATCCAAACAAATCATATTTTTCCTGCGTCTAGAGTGGCCTAATCCCTTGATATATCTGGCGAATCTATGGCTTCAGCCTTATCATGATTATTCTTTTCTCTCAATTATAAACATCTATTGGCAAATTACTATAATACCTTATATCCTCCTTACAGAGGACAAATTCATTGACTGATGTTTTTTTTAATTAACGGTTTCAATCTGAATGAGTTTATGTCTCTACAAGCATCTGTTGACAAAAGAAATTATATAAAAAAAAAATGATTTACTTACTTGCAAAATTTGTAGACTCTAAAGGTTTCGATAAAATTCTTTTGACTCGCGTCAGTTGTGATGTTTGAAAGATATTTGGGTAGCGATATTTTAAGACTGCCAATGCTAAGAAATTTCCACGATTTGTATCAATACCGCCCTCTCTAATTTTAAAATAATATGATCATAAATTTCAGATAAATTAAATATATATTTTAACTTACTCTGCTATTATTTCATCTTCCGTGCGACGTATTAGCAATAATGGACCATTGTAGTAGGGGATCATTTCAGAGTTATTCAAATTGCAATACTTTCTTATTGCAATTTTTACCACACCTCCAAAACTTGCTGGCATACGTGGTTGGGCCAAGTAGAGAACATCATCAAATGTAGCATCTAGAATCTAGTAATCATATATAGTTTAATTGTGACAAAAAATCGATTTATTTTATCTAGGGCCTTTGACAACAAGCTCTATTCGGATACACGGACAATCGAAATCCGAAAAAGCGCGGGTAATTTGATATTAAACGACCGAGTAGTTTCGAACTTTCGGGCCACCCTGATAACTTAGAAATTTTTAGATTGTTATTATGGAGTGAAACTCTTGCGACGCTTGCGTTTCGGTCAAAATAAACAAGATTCATTTTTCCACTATATTTTTTAATAAAATTAAAATTTTATCGTTTTTACTTGTAAAACGCCGAAAGTGTCAGTTAATTTAAAGAGTCGAAAAAGTGTAGAGAAATCTTTTATGGTTTGTCGTCTTAAAAAAAGTTTTCCAATTGGATGTCAAGCAACATTTGACAGTATGATTTGGATAGATTTAGATTTCACAGTATCTCTCAAGTGTTTGAAAAAATTGAACCAGCGAACTAAGCAACGTTGGAATTTCGTTTCGTGGAGGAAATATGTCTTCAATTATTCGCAATATTTAAACTGATCTTAAATATATGTTATGCTCGAGCTACCCGAAAGCTTGAACATTGGCTGTAGTTCGGAAATTCGAAAATGACTCGGGTAGCTTAAAATACCCGGATCTCCGGACAATGCATGTGTAAATCGATCTACCCGGGTACTCAAAAATCGTTAGCTTTGGTTTTACCACTCCTTTAATGTCTGGATAGAAAGAAGCACCCCATAATGCGCTAACTCCACCAATGCTCCATCCATATAATATTATATCCTCTATTAAAAATCCAAGTTTAAATATGGCAAATTGAATAACACCGTCAATGGCATTTTTATCTTGTTCCGGAAAAGGTTTGCCTGTACTCCCTTCGAAACCAGGATGGTTCCAGCCCAAAACTGAATATTTTAGAGCTATTGGAGTTCCCATAATTCCAATTTCATAGAAACCAGCATTTCCTTTAAAGAATTAAATAAATAATTTAGTCTATAATCAGTCCTTTCAAAATAAAAAATACCTTCTGAGCAAATAACAAGAGTTTTTCCGTTAATTCCACTTGATCGATTATCCACAAATAAGGTGTCTATTTCATTTAGATCAGCGGTTTTGATTTTATAACGTTTCCCATTCTCTTCCTCAATTAATTTTGCCCGACCAGATACCAACATTGGTCCTGTGGATAAGATTATGTAGTTTATAGACGTTTTTACTTTTATCATTAAGTATTATCTGTTATGTTTAATTAATAACAGATTTTAAGAAAAGACGGTCCAAAACACATTTTTTAATGTTCACGAAAGTCTTAAAAGTTATTAACCTTTTAAACTGGGTTCTTGAAATAAAGCACATAAATAAAACAACTAAAAATAAAAACATTTCTAAACATTTTTATATAAACCAACGAAAGAAATAATTGGATGATATTTTGTTAACAAAACGAAAAAAAAAACAGTTGCATTTTATTATTCAATTAATCTGTTTTAATTTTTGTCTCATCGTTATTGTGTTTATTTTATGTTCTCGTTTAATTTTCGATGTGATTCTTATAGGATTTTCGGATATTATTTAATTTATGTATTTTTGGGGTTAAATCATCTTTCCGAGGATTGATTTCATTATGAATCTAAATAAGAAAATTAGAAAATATTTCTGAAGTTTGTATTACTAACACATTGGAATTACTAACGAAATATTTGTTACAAAAAGATGAAATGAACAATTTTTTCAAAGGAAATATTAACCCTTAAGCCACTGGAATCGAAATACGAGGTATTTAGTTGTGAAAATTTTGGTTCTAGTAGGAATTTAGGCTGATAACCACGAATCTGAAGTCAGTTTGTCAAAATATTTTTGCCTGTAAGTGGAATGTGGAAAAAATTAAAGACCGTCTGTAGACGGTGTTAGTGGGTTAGCTGTAAAAAAAACTAAAACATACATACTACGTAAGATGTAAAAAAAAAATTTCATTTTATTTATTTTAAATTACTACAATATTAACTTAAATATTCAAATACTAATATATATATTTATATATATATAGTTAAACGCATCAAACATCTAGGTGATATTTTTAAAACAGTTTTTTGCTTTGGATAAACATAAATGGAGGTTGGTACAAAACGTGTGTGTATCAGAATTCTTACATAATTTACAGGATTTCTTCGATCCTTATTCAGAAAAATGATTTATTCCGTCGAATCTCACACTTGCCACGGGGTGTGTTGCTTTTTTTCAACATCATTGCTGGTGGTTGGCTGTTCGGCTGGTGATGGACGAATAACAGATCGTCTTTCGATAAAGCACAGAGTTCTTTTGCAATGCTCAAGCGGAAATTATACATTGTCATGTCTTCTATCTTTCCATCACTATCAGTAGTTTGATTTTTTTCAGCGTTGAGTCTTCGATACTAAACGAAGGCATTGGTTATGGCCATGTCAAGAAAATGGTAAAAAGCTTCTAAACTGGATAATGGTGATCGATTTCTTTTTTTTTTTTTTGCCTAAAAGAGGTTGTCGATTTTGGCTGTGATTTTTTTTGTGCGGATTCGGGTAATCCGATTGTAATTTCATTTTGGGTATACCGTTATTGCATACCGTTACCGTTATTCATTTGCAGCAATATTTGACATTTTTTGTGTAGCATCAAGTATGTTTGCTATATTCATAAACGTTGATGAATCCATTATATGCAAACTATTGGTTGTCACTACTTTATCTTCAGGTTCGAGCTCATCACATCGATAATCTGGATCTTCCATGCTATCATCAGAGTCTTCGAAATCATCATCTGATTCAATTGAATTCATTAAATCTTCAATTTCTTCATCAGTCATTGCAGAAAAATTGAATTTATTCTGCTTATTGCAGTCTTTATTTCTTGTGCTTCGTCGTGACATTTTCTAAAACCAACAACAAGTGTACAAACTACATGTATTTAAAGATATTTATTTGACTATTTTAACATTAACACTTTTGATTCTGGTAAAAACAATGAACAAAAGACCAACAAAATAACACTGAGATAAAATTACATTGGTGAAATTTTTTTCACTTAAGCCACTAAGACCGTCTACAGACGGTCTTCACCAAAAACTTAATTCCTACAAAAATATTTCTTCACAAATCAAACTAGTAACAAATTATAACAATAAAACATCAAACAACTTACCGAAAAAATTCCCGAGTCAATTGAGCCGCTGGAAAGTATTTTTTTTTTTAATTTTTATTTACAATAAAATCACAAATAATTTCCACGTCGGTTTTCACAAAAATCTTTACAGAAATGGCTGTATCTGTAAAACTATTCAACTTAGCGCGTTCAAATTGGAACCGTTTGGTAGGGAATTCACACTGATGAAAAACGTTTTTGGCGGTTAGCGCGCAAAAAATTTGAGTTTGAATAGAATGGCATTTTTGTGATGACCTTCTGTAGACGGTCTTAGTGGTTAAAGGGTTAAAGGAAATATTGAAGGTTTCCTTTGAACATAACAACTTCTAATACTTAATTATGAGACTAAGAAGATAAAATTAATGAACTGTATCCAGTAGCTTACATACTGGTTAGGAGTTTTAACAGTTTTTGTATTGCAACGTTGGCATTCCGTTTCAGATAACTGGATCTAAAGTTTTTTATACACTTACTCATATAACTTTGAAGCAGTTTAATGGAACCTGGATAAATCATTCGAATACCAAATGAATGTATGGCTAAGTAGGCTACAATTTCACATGGAAGCGTAGCCAGCCGCGTCGAACGATTTTCGTTTCTTCTAAGTGGAGCAATTGTTTTTTTATTGTCTTCCCTGTAAAATAAGTTTGTTGATAATTTAAGAAGCTTTATTATATTACATAAACTTACTCAGACACAGAATTGACATCAAAATCGACAAGCCAATATTTAAAATCAAAATCAAATAACCGATACGCACGTTTACCATCCTCGGTAGTTTTAACATTTTTTGTCAATTCTAAGGCTTTTACTAATTTTGTATAAGACCTTGACTGCGAACGACCAAATCCTCGCATACATAGGGATATCACGACAATAAGGCCGATGCTTGTTGTGAACTTAGCTAATGAGGAAAGGGAATCTGCTACAAAATAGCCACGTCGGTAGAGGAATGTTACAAGAAAAGGCGAAGAATAATAGCCAATGTTCCACATCATCGACAACTAAATGCAATGGTATTACGTATTAATTGAAACGATCTTTGTTCATAGTTACCGTGGAGAGAATTTGTTCACCAATTTTTTCCATCCCTCCAGACTCGTACATATTCTGCATAATTATATTTATTACGTACATATGTACATATTCAACCTTTTGCTCTGAGATACTCTTCTTTGGAAATATGACTTACCTGGGGTGGTCCAGATCCATACTCCAGATATAACTTAGGTCCAAATATGTAACTGAAAAATCCCATTCTATGATGAATTTCAATAGATAAATGGATATTTTATGGTCAATTGCTAAAATTCAGCATGAATTTAATAAACACCCAAAATAATACAATTGACTTCAGGGTTGCATATATGTATCTAAATGCTAGAATGAAGGGTGCACAAGTACGTACTTTTGACCCATTTTGAATGCGTTTTTAATATTTGAATACGTAGTACTAAACTTTTCTTACAGTAATGCTAGTATGGCACTTTTTTTTGCATTTTTATGATCTTAAAACAAGCAGTAGCTGTGTTCGATGACTGCTCTAGATTGAAATTTCTTACTCCAGAGCAGCAAAAAGTGTTCGATGAGTTCCTTTTTCTGCTCTTAGTTGCTCTCACTTGCTCTTGATCTGTGTTTTTTGATGCTGCTATAAGTTGCGCTTTTTGCTCTTTTCTACACTACTATTTTTTGTGGTGTAAGTTAGAGCAGCAAATAAACCAATCAGCTGTTTTGGTTCTTGTCAGAAAAATAGAAAATTTGAAAATAGAAACCGCAAAGATGGCTTACAGAAATGTATTAGGTTTTTTGTTTGCTTAGTGGGAACTTTTTAACTTTTTAACATTTTCAGACTGATTCTTTCATTGAGCAGGGGCTCTATTCTCTAACAGTGAGAAAACTGAAAGTGTACACTTCTACTAAAACTCACTTTCACACAAAGTTTGCACTTTGTGTTCTCAAGTGATTCTGTAAACTACAGTGTACACTTCAGTGCTGAATGTAATAAATTTACTGCTGAATACAATTTGACGTTAAATGTGAGAAAAATTTAAGCAAACAACATAAATTATTTGAAAAAAAAGCAAAATAACAACATGCAAGCAAATATTATTATTTTGAGACAATTGCAAAGAAGGGAAAGGTAAATATTTAAGATAAAAATATTGATAACATAAACTGTTAATTATTTCACTTAGATATGCAATGAAGGTGCAGAGAAGAGTCCTGCGTGACACCCACGACCCATTTGCGATAAGTGAAGACCGATTCAGGGAGCTTTACCGGTTTCCGAAAATAATTTTTTGGCGCACTTTCGATGCGCATCACAGCAATTCCTGCACATATACGTTTTCTTTCTGCGCTGCATTTCTTTGCTACGGGAAGTTATCAACGAGATATTGGACAGGACTTCCTCGCAAACATATCTCAATCTTCCGTAAGTCGTTGCGTCGAGGAAGTTGCGGTTATATTAAACCGAGTTCAAAGCGCGTACGTGACTTTTCCAAGTGGTGCTGAAGAAGTCTCTACAAAAGCAGATTTTTATGAAGTGTTTGGCTTTCCAGGAATTTTGGGACTAATGGATGGCAGTCATATAAAGATTGTTGCACCCAAAAATGATATTGAAAGTGTTTACTACTGTCGCAAAGGTATAATTTAATGCAGTTTTGATAATATTAAAATAAACCTATAAAATTGAAATTTTCAGGAGGGCACTCTATAAATGTATTACTAATCTGCGACACGAAATATTTAATACGGTACGCGAATGCTAAATTTCCAGGAACATCTCACGATGCATATATATGGCGTTGTTCAGAATTACAGAACTACTTGAGAGCTAAATACTTAAGTGGAGAACGCAATTTCTGGCTACTAGGCGATAGTGGATTTCCTCTTCAGCCATGGTTAATGACACCATTTTCAGAAACGTCGAATGATGCGCAACAACGCTATAATATTGCCCACAAAAAGACTCGTTGCATAGTTGAACGTTGTATAGGTCTTTTAAAAGCTCGTTTCCGGTGTTTATCTCGTCAAAGATGCTTATGCTACACCCCAGAAAAATCTGCAAAAATAATAAACGCTTGTATTGTGCTACATAACATCTTAGTCAAAGTTAATCTGCCTATAACCGAAGTCATAGAGGAAGATCAAAATGTTGTCGATGAAGAGATAGCTGCAACAACTCAGAATGCTATGCAAAATGTAGCCAGAACTACACGAAATCAATTAGTAAACACCTATTTCAACCGTTAATAAAATAAAAAACCATTGTAAATTTTTTACGTTTTTAATTTTAAAAAAGGTTACAAAAACTACACAACACAACACAAACATAAACAATACAGAACTTGGACAAGAAAGTAATTACATTTAGATATTTTTATTTTGTATTTCTAATTGTCTTTCCATAATGTTTAACTTTCTTAATTCTAACTCATATTCCCTGTCTTTCCACTTCTCTTTGGCTTTAAAAATGTTCTGCTCTAATTCAAATTTCATTTTTTTTAAAACATTGTCTTCCTCCATTAGCTTGAGTTTTTTTTGCTCCATTTCTAAATAAATTGCCTCTAAGGAGAATTGAGAGGCAGATTTTCTTTTATTTGTAGTCTTTGTTCTTACTGTCGATGGTTGTGAAGGCTGCAGTGTTGAACGCACTAAAGGCGGAGAAGGCGCTGAAGGAGGTGTTGACGGAAACGAAATTAACGGCTGTTGTGGAGAAGGCGAAGGTTCTTCATTATCCGCTTCCAAAATTTGATGAATCATTTGTTCCTCAGTAATCTGTAATAAATGTGAATAGGTCTTAAACATACATCTTAAACACTCAACAAAATAAAACACGAAAAAATTACATAATTCGCATGCATGTAACTTTAACCCTTTGACGACCATTGGGACACCGGTGACCGACCCTTTTATTGTCGAATTTTTCCTAGAAAAACTATGCAAACGATTTTTCTTAAGAAGGTATCATTCAACAGGGAATGATTTTGGCTTCCAGAAAGTACTTAATTTTCAAGGGTAGATTCATCCCTTTGCCTACCAGACCACCACCCCAAAGTCAAAGATATTATGATAGAATTTTTGGGGTTTTTTAATAATCTTTTTAAATATTTTGGGAGTATCTCCTAAACCTATAGTCATATAGAGGTTGTAGTAACCGAGAGTATTGCAATAAAACACGTGCTGTTATTAGAATAATTAGTTTAGTTATTTATTTTATTGGTCGGACAATATGAAGTGAAGGTGACTGCAGAGAACTAACGACTGACTCGAGAAGTACGCATCGATGTTTCTTGAATGCCTTGCTTTATATATTGAAAGATTAACTGGTTCCAAGTAAATGCAATTAGATGTAAACGCTTTATACAGTGAAAGAGTAAACTCGTTCTTAGTCAATACGGTAAAATGCATTCAATTACCACAGAGGTCAAAGTACCATTATTGCAAAGGTTATTTTTTAAACTTTCATTTGTAAACCTTTAAAACAGATTAAAAACAACGAGTTCTCATGAAGTAAATGAAAATTCAACCTCAAACTTTTCGTTCGCATACTGTCAACGAGAGAAAATAGTGGTATACATTTTTACCTTTGACGATCATTGGAACATATAGGTCCCATGATTTTTCACACTTTTGCAGGTAAAAAAAAATTGTTTTTTGCGACACTTTTTTTTAGTAATTTGGAATCGCTTAACACGAATCCGTTGTCGAATTAACGAATTTTTCAGCGGTTCAGGAGCGGTCGTTAAAGGGTTAATGCACTAGATCTTATTGGACTTAAAAAGAACTAATTTTCATGGTATCTTTCAATACACTTATGACATTTTAAAAAGAGCTCTCTAGAGTCAAAGAATATCAAACACGTTAAAGTAACATAAATTAATTTTTAAATTACACGGTACAACACGAAAAAAAACCCTGCCCACTTTGTTATCGGTTCTTTATATTTTCGTGTACGCTGATCACGAATATACAATTATTTTTTTCGGGTCACCTCTAGTTTGGTCCCTACAGGAAATTTTAAGGGATAACTATGTTTGAATAATTGTTTAGTATAGAAGTTTATGTCTTATCATAACAAATTTGGTATTAAATTAAAAAGAATAAAGTAAAGAAAATTATAAACATATTAATTGAAAAAATTGACGAAAAAATGATATGAAAAATGTCCTGTATTCTTTAATCGTTTATATCCTTGAAGTTTTTTTTCTAATTAAAACAAAAAAAAAATGTTGATAAAATATAATATATTTACGATAGTTTTGCAAAATTTCATTAAAATCGCTTCATTGATTTATTTTTAATCAATTCTTAAAGTATTTTAGATGTGCAATTGTGCAACATGTCGTATGAGTTACTTTATATTACAGTTTTTTGCAATTACAGTTAAATGTAATTTAACACGTTAATGAGGCGCATACGGTGTGCCTCAATATTATGTCCACAGCGTATGTGCCTCAGTAGTTGATTACACATTAAAGTTCATGGTTTAAAATTAGTACCTCGAAATGCAAATCTGTTAACGTAGTTCAATTCCGCATTGCGTGGTATATCTAAACCTATCTTTAGCGCATCATTTTTATACCCCCACGATTAAAAAAAAAACCCTTTCTGTCACTCCGTTTGTAACGCCCATAAGGAAGCGTGGTAGGTATAGAAAAGATATATATTCTTGATCAGCATCATTACCCGAGTCGATTTAGCCATGTCCATCTGTCCGTCCGTATGTCTGTCCGTCTGTCTGTGATCATGGTTGCAGCCGTAATTTTCAAGCTATCATCACGAAATTCAATATTTAAGCTTTTATCTAAGAAATAAAGGTCAAGTTCGAAAATTAGCCAAATCGGTACAAAACCACGCCTACCTCCTATACAAAGTGACTTTATCAAAACAGCACATGTACCTCACGGCATATACATGACGTATACATATAGTAAACAATTATTTAAAGATAGTTATCCTTTAAAATTTCGAAGTCATGTAGGGACCAAACTAAAGGTGACCCGAAAAAAATAATTACATATTCGTGATCAGCGTACACGAAAATATAAAGAACCGATAACAAAGTGGGCGGGGTTTTTTAAAAGGTGCAAATTGTTGTACAGTGTTATTAAGACATACTACTTACCTGTGTCACGGTCAGCAACTCGCAAACATTTTTATCGCCTGCAATCACAACGGGGGCCATTAGCTGCAGCACTCTCCGCTCAAAATCTGAAGCTTCCTTTATACGTCCTAAGCCGTTGACACCACTCTTTTCTAATGCCGCCCTTCGTAGAACTTCCTTGTCTTTTATATGGCTTCTATCATAAACAATTACATAAGTATCTCTTATAAAAATAAAATTTTTTACTTACTTTTGATCGGACCAAAACTTGCGCCATTTGGAAGCGTCTTTAATTGCACCTCCTAAGCTGTTAAGCATCGCAGCAAGTTCTTCCCACCTTTTTATTCTAAGGTGTCCGCCATCTACCGATTCAAATCTGTAAAGATATGCATATGTATATATATATAATAAAAAAGGAACATATCGCAAATATTGCTAAATATATACTTACTTATCGTTTGCGAATTGAATATGAGCTTCCATATACTCAATTAAGCATATTTTTTGCTCATTTGAAGCTTTTTTTGCTTTTATTTCCATTTTTCCAAAAGAAAACAATTGTTTTTAATTTATATATTCAAAAACTCACCGGCCGAAACTTGGTGCGTTTTTTTGACAACTTGTGTACACAATTTTGAAAAAAAAACTCACGCTCACTGTTATTGAATCGAAAAACATGAATGTACACTTTTTTGAGTGTACACTTGAAAACTCGCAAATACAGAATAGACCCCCAGGAGTGTGGCAATGGTGAGGAAGATATCGTGGAGTATTTATTAAGTGATGAAGAAGGTTATTATACAAAATTTATTCAAAAATCTATTCAGTCTAACATTTTTACCTTACAGGTGTGACTAGTTTCCAACCAGAATGTATTTTAGAACCAAAAAATGATGGGAAGGCAATATGGCTGGAGAATCACGTGAAGCTCCTAATATACTTATATAAAAAATATAAGCCGCAGTTGGGGCACTGCCTCCGAATAAAAACAAAAAAAAAGATGTGGACTCAAATATGTGAAGACATGCGAAAGCACGGCCATATCTTTTCAGAAGTCCAAATAGAGAGTAAGTGGAAGTCTTTAGATAGAGGGTACAAAGCCTGCGTCAAAAATAATAATTTGACGGGCCGCGCACGCACTACTTGTGCTTACTACGAGTACGTATGATAATATTAAAAAATGTTAATAGTTAAATTATACTAACATTTTCTTTTATAGTGATCTACACGAAATCTTCCAAGGCAACGCTGCAGTTTACCCTGACTACGTTCTTGGTGCGCATGGCTCAGGAAATTGCAGAAAAAGAAAAGGTTCTGATGAAACACGATTGGATGGATCTGGTATGTATGTACAATGTTCAATAGTTTCTTCAAATTTCTTTGACAATTAGAAGTTGTGCAGTATACATAATTATAGTATATATAATTTTAGTATCACCGGGAAATACATCCTCTTCTAATTTGCCTGCATGTAGTTCCATTACTCCTCCTCTTTCTACTATTCAAGAAAATAACACAGGAAAAAAGGTTATTTTGGAAAGAATGTTAAAGCAACAAGAAGAACGATTTAAGGAAAAGATGAAATTCTTAACGGACAGAGAGGAACATAAGAGAGAGTTAATGAAAGAAAAAATTATACAATTCGAAAATAGAACGGCTGAAATTCGACGCAAGAACGACATATTGGAAAAGTTCCTCTTGTGTGCCAAAAAAAGCACACAATAAATTTTGAATACACACTAGAACACATGTGCAGGCATAGTTTCTGTTCTGGATTGTAATATATTTTGATTTGCCTTAGAAGTGTAACATTACAAAACTTATTGAAAAAATTGAAATATTTCATTTAATTTTAATTTTAATTTAATTTAGTTACTTCTTTGTTTCCACTTTCAAGTTATGAGCAAGGCTTCCAAATTTCAACAATTTACAACAAAAAAAAAACCTAATTTAATTCTGAATTGAATTTTGTGTTTTGTTTTATTTATATAATGAAATAAATAAAAATATTTATATAATGATTATTATATAATGATATTTATATAATGAAAAAAAAATTAGTTTCTTAATTTCTATTCGAAGCTGCAAATAGCCTTTCACACAATTGATTGCGGCGAACTGAGGATCTCTCTGGTAATATTATTTCTACCTGTTCCTGTGCAAAGCTCTCGTTTAACTCCTTCGGGGGTATAAAATTGTCATCACACATATTATGAAGCACTGTACAGGCTCTTATGAAGTGGCATAACTTCTCATTGCCCTTCAACTTGCAATAGTATAATTGGCGAAATCTTTGCTTAAGCATGCCAAAAGCGTGTTCGATGTATACTCTACGCGAGCCTAGCTTATTATTAAATTGTTTCTTTCGAACACTTAAATGGCCATTGTCGCGGTAGGGCGTTATCACGTGTTCTGTACAGACGTAAGCAGAGTCAGCTAAGATGTAGTACTCTCCACACAGCGATGGTAGCGTTTGGAATATATTAGAGTTTTCAAATACACGATTGTCGTGCACTGAACCCGGGTATCCCACAAAAATATCTATGAACTTCTTCTTCTCATTGCAAATGGCTTGCAGTTGTATAGTGGTTTGGCCCTTACGATTGATGTATTCATCTTTCCCGGTTTTGTGGCGAGAAACACGTATATGAGTTCCATCCAGAGCACCTGAAATTAACAAAATTTTATAAGATACCAACTAAAGATGTAGTGAACTGTGCCTAACCTATAACTCCTTCAAAGCCTCTTCCGTTGAATTTCGTGGCAAAGTAAGCAGATGAAGCTGCCTTTTCTTCATTATTTGGCCACCGAATAAAATCTATAGACAGCCGGCTAATAAAGTATGTAACCCTTGTTACTATTTGACTTGCTGTACTGATGGCAACATCAAACCTATCAGCTAAATCTCGAAAGGAACAAGATTCGTGGCCTGCGAACCATAAAAAAAGGGCAATATGTGTGGCTGCTGAGTACACCTTTGTCCGTTCGAACTTCTTATATTCCACTGATTGTTCCAACTTTTCGACAAGGTATTTGTACACATATCTATTCACTCGGAAATGCATTTGGAATTCTGCATTTGAATAGGATGGTATTGTTTTTTTAACGAAGTTCTCAACACAATGCCGATTTTCCCTTGTAAAATCAATCAGGACAAACTCATTAACTTCAATTTCCTCTTCTGAAAATGAAGTTGAGTCAGAAGATGATGATAAGAACTTTTCGTCGTTATCGCTTTCGTCACTCACAAACTCCAAACTTAAGAAATCAAAGATTTTACGAGCCATAACTTTTCCAATTTAAAAAAAAAATACTTTGATGTTGTTAACAGCTTTCTACGTTTGACAGTTGCTTGCTCAAATTTGCTCTGTTTTCGTTCTTTGAAAAATCTGCTCTATTCTGCGCTGAAATTATTTTCGGCGACTCAGCTGATCTGCTCTACTCTGCCCTGCTCTGCACTGAGTTTTTTTCATCGAACACAGCTAGTGTGGGTAAAAGGAACAGATATACGTTAAATGATCGCAGTCGGTCTATGTCATTTTGAATTTTATAAAAAAAATTATTAGGTCTGTTCCCGTACTTTTGTAGCAAAAACTTGCAAGTTACAAAATTCAAGAGAGTAAGCAGAAAAATTGTCTCTGAGCAATAAAAATGCTAAAAAGTACGGGAACGCTTTTTAGTAAAAAGTTGCAACTTTTGATCAAACGTCAAAAACATATGTTGGACAAACATTTGGCTAATTAAACGAAAAAATATTTTTGAAAGTTTCGAAAATGTCTGATAAATTAGCTGCACTCATTGATTTAATTGTTTCAAGTGAATCTGAAAGTGATAGTGATGAGGATATATATATGATAAATAAATACGAATATGAAAACATAGGAGAGGTACTTCTCACTGTGTCCGATAAAAAAAAAGAAAATGTATTAAAAACTACTTAATTGAAATTGTTCCCTCATATTCTGAAGAAGAGTTCCGAAGGCATTTCAGAATTTCAAAAACACTTTTTGAAAGTCTTTCTTTAAGATTTGAACAATCGGATTATAATAAAAATCTTCGTGAAGATAAACGCTTACCTGGAGGAACGCATCTAGCAGTTTTTATGTGGTTTGCGGGACACGAAGCGTGCAGTTTCCGCGATTTAGCTGATCGCTTCGATTTAGCACTTTCTTCTGTCTGCCGTATTATAAATCGGACGACTAGGTTTATTAGTTCGTTAAGCCCTGCTGTTATTAAATGGCCAGACGAGGACAGAAAAATAGAAAGCAGTACCTTTTTTAAACAGAAGTGTAGATTTTCCAGGGCAATTGGTAAGATGTTCACACCATTCATTACCGTTCAAAGAACTAAAAATATTTTATGTACGTATTTAGGTTGCATAGATGGATGCCACATCGAGATTGATCCACCTGATCAAGCAAAAGATGATTATATCGACAGGAAAGGAAAGACCACTATTTGTTTGTAAGGAATATGTGACGAGCAAAAGAAATTCATCAATATTTTCGTTGGATTTCCTGGTTCGTCTCATGATAGCTGGGTTTTTCAAAATAGTCCAATTTTTGCAAACCTGCCATCATATTGTGAAAGTAAAAAGCGATAGGTTAATTAATCTAAAGGCTTAAATTTAAACCATTTCAAACAAATTTTAATTGAAATAAATATACTATAAACATTTCATTTTTCAAAGTTTTATATTTTTCTCTGTATCATTCTAGATTTTTATTTATTAGGTGACTCAGCTTATCCATGCACAAAATATGTAATAACACCTTACAGAGACAATGGTCACTTAACCCGGTCACAAAAAAATTTTAACCTTTGGTTAAGTTCCGGACGCGTTTCAATAGAACACTCCTTTGGAATTCTCAAACAACGTTTTAGGCAACTTTATTATTGCAAATTAAGGGGTGTTGAAAAGTTATGTCACTTCATTCGAGCTTGTTGTGTTCTACACAATCAAGCAAATCTTGACGATTTTGATTTCTCTCTAGAAACACGAACTGATCCAAATACAATCAGCGAAATTCAAAATTCAGTGAGTGGAAATGCAATTAGAGATACCATTATGGAAGAAATACAAACACAGAACAATTCTTTGCTAAATTAAATCGATAATTGAATCTATTTTTTTCATTAATGTTCATTTTATTTTTAACAAAAAAATATTTGCACACATGCATTAATAAAAAATTAAAAAAACAATTATGCTTATTTAATAATTCATTTAGGCTTAAAAAAATAGTTGCGTTTTTTCCAAAATCCAAATCTGATTACTTGCTTTGCTTACAGCCCCATCAGATTCTTTGAGCTTCAAGTTGTAATGCATATTCGATTAAGATGTTGGGTACAACACAGATAATTCATTAAGGCATGTTCCTACTTGGCGCGCTCGATATTCCAGTGAAAATTTAACAATTTTTTACATGAAAACGGTAAGAGATCAATATATAAATACACTAAAAAATTTGGCAAAAAAAAAAAATTATGAAGATTTGAAAAACAAAAACGTAAAAAACGCAACTTTTTCTGAGTTTTGAGCAAAAGAATATGGAAAAAATAAAAATGTTAGCAATATTTTAGATCACACGGAAACTAGACATGTGAAAAGTATGCGGTTAAAATTTGGAGATAGTCGGACAAGGTAATTTTATGTAACGATGGTAACCAGGTATAAAAATGGAAAAAACTTCAAATTAAAGTTTCATACATAAAAATGTTAAAAAATAATAAAAAAATTTGTGTAAAATTTTTTTCGAGTGTATTAAAAATTTATCTAATATCTCTTACCTTTTTCCTGCAAAAAACATTAAATTTTCACTCGAATACCGATCGCGCCAAGTAGCAACATGCCTTAAATATGAAGAAATCTTATTTTAAAAGTAGTTATCTTGAAATTATTGAGTAATAGAAATATTTGTCGTATATTTAGACAAAATCCACAGCCGACAACTTCACCCCTTTTACATGAGTCAAGAATTGAAGTTAATTTTGGTAGAAAATCGGAAGCAACGAAAAGCGAAAAAGATTGTCGGAACAACTTGAGCTGTACCGTAAATTTGTTCGATCTCGAAAGATTTCTTTCAATTCTTGACTAACGTAAAAAGGGTGATACATAACACAAACTTAGTTTTTAAATTGATAGACCAGAGACTCCAAAAATTGCATTTTTCTTTCTTCCCTTTGAATTTTTAATATTTCGCGTTCTTCCTTGCGCTTTAGATATTCCTCGATAGATTTTTGGAAATTCTTTCTATCCTCTTTAAGTTCATCAAGTCTCTTACCAATGTCGTTTTGAGTTCTTTTAGTATGCTGCCTTTTTGGAGCAGGACTGCCCACTTCTGCGTATACAAAAAATATATAAAAAATTCAAACGAATATTTCAAATTAGAATACCTGAAACTAATTGAACTTCATCTGTTGAGCTGTGATCATCTGCAGCCAACATTTCTTTTCGAAAAACTACATTTGGTTGCTCGTTGTCTAAAACGAACTCAGGATTTATTCCTCTTCTTTTGCCAAACAGTTCATCAAGTTCACTGTTGAAAAAGTTTTTTGTACCTGCATTAGTATTTAAATTTGACGACTTATTTATCTTTGATATGGAATGGTTAACCTATTCCTTCCAGTTTTTTTATTGTGCAATTGTGCCTTTTTATACATCCGCTCTAGTGATCTGTACTTGGAGTGTACTTGGACAGCGGAAAAGGAGTATCCATGCTCAAATAGCCTTGCACTTACCAATTGCCATACTTTTTTTTTGCATTTCAATCGTGCTGTTTTGCCAACTTGAGGAAAGAATTCATTCAAATAATCCAGCAAAAGCTTAATTGCAGCATCCAGCCAAATGGTTTTAAGACTTGTTTCTTCTTCGCCCATATCATCACAAATGTCTTCACCATTTCTTACATTTGAGATAAAAATTTCATCCACCTCATCTAAGCTCTGCCCTTGCGTTTGTAAGACACTTTGAGCCATGGAATGTCTGAAGTTTAAATCTATGGAAGAAAAGGTATATAATAAGAAAACTGTATAAAATATATAATTACCATGTTGCATCCTGCTATATGTGCCTGGCGAACAATTAATTTGAATATTTGTCTTTTCATTTTCCATTTTTAGCGCAAATTTTCACTTGATGCACTTGTCGGCCTGTTTTTTTTTATTTTAGCGCAAATTTTTGACATTTCTGTCAACACATGACAACTTGCAAGTTTTTACTACACGAAATTTGTGTAGCAGAAACTTGCAACTTTTCGCAAGGAGGGGAAATGTTTTACTCTCTCATTGTCGCTCTCTTTTGCAAGTTTTTGGTGTACAGGAACGCAATTTAGTAAAAACTTGTGCAAGTTTTCGAAAGTTTTCACAAACTTGCAAGTACGGGAACAGACCTATTATTGTAAAAAAAAAATTTGAAAAATTTGTTGGGACGATAATATTATAACTTTTCTTATTAATCGTGTGCAGAAAGCCAGCTATGTATGGGATTATAGAAATATATCCTACGAAAATAAAGTGAAAAACCAAGAATTTTTAATTAAACTTGTGGAAGATCCAAACTAGGAGTTTGTCCAATTGTTAAGTTTACATATGGTAATTATTATGCATTTAAATATATATTTACATTTAATTATATCTAGTTCTGAATATAAATCTATATGATTTCAGCGGAGGTTGTAAAAAAGTGGAACAACCTGAAGTCATACTACACTGCGGAATCGCAAAAACCGTTTTCGGGCGGAGAAGAGTGGAGTCAGTTCAAAAGCTTTGGACGAGATCCAATGTAATTGGTAGTATAAAACTATGTTCACACACAGGCCGAAAAGCCGCTTTTCAGCTGAAAAACCTCTTTTCAAAAAGTGTACACACTTGAAAAGCAGCTTTTCATTTGACACACATGCTTGTTATTATTGCGTTTTATTTCATTGTTCTCAGAAAATAAAATGCTCCTATTGGCTACAAGTATACACGTAAAAAAACACACACACGAAATGTCAAATATCAGCGACAACCTGAATTTTAGTAATAGATTTTGACTTTACTTACAAAAACAGACTTAAAATCAGGATCGTTTTCTAGCTTTTCAGAGTTTTTCGCTGAAAAGCACACAAAAAGATGTTTTTCATTTGACAGATTGTCTATGGCGAAAAACTTAATATCATGTAGCTTTTCATCTGAAAAGCCATTACTGTCTGAAAAGCGGCTTTTCGTCCTAAGTGTGAACATAGTATAAGACCAGATTGGATTTTTTAACCAGCATAACAGCAACTACTCCTGTAAATAACTCAAATAAACAAAGTTCACAGGTAATTGAATTATTTACACAGACCAACAAAATTTAACTTTTTTTTTTTGCAAGCAGAAACTTATTTATATATTTCCGAAGAATTCAGGTACTCTGAATCTGGCAACAGAATTGCTCGATCACGTCAGGTTTTTGAGATATCCTAACATAAAAACGCAAAAAACAATGTTTTTCGTCATACTTGAGGTTATGTAGTAATGCCATCTTTCTTTAAAAAAAAATACATATAATTTAAAAATACAAGGCTTCCTCCTTCTTATGCCGTTGAGTTTGCTAATATATCTCTTTTTTTTCGTTGAGATATCACATGTTGAAATTTTTGGTTTCCTATACTTAAGTTTCTTATAGTTTTACTTATAGACCTTTAGACTTAGAAACTTAAAAAAAAAAACTTAAACAATTTGCAGAATAATTACTTTCGTAATGATTGTCTGAACCAAAATAGTTCTTGGAAGTGCGGTGCAAGAAGTTTGCAATCTTCCTCTAACGAAATGGCTATTCAAAACGGTCCTGTTTGTTCCACGCCGATTTCTCTTTATGACAACAATACACAATTTTTCGATTATTAATTTGAAATTTGATATGAAGACTTTGACAATAACTTAGGTTTAACACAGGCGCAACTTCCATCGCAACCTTCATCCAGTGTGCTCTTGCACCCAAAAAAGAAAGCCAAAACAGCAAAGTCGGTTTCTAACACTTCAGTGGCGTCAACACTATTGGAAGCATCCAAAGAATTAACAAAGCCGTGACGAGAAATATTTGCCAAGAAAAAATATCAGAGGACTCGGCTTTTGGAACTTGCATTTCTGTAGAAATTACAAAACTGGATGACGACTTAAAAATAACTTTACATTAACTTTACTTTTTAAACAATTAATTACATCAACTTGTAGTTTGTTTTGAATTTTATTTTAATCTGTATAATTTTCTTGTTTAAAATTTTAAGTTTTATTTAGTAAGTGTGGTGGCCGTGGCACAGTGGGCAGAGTGCGTGACCCATACGCCAGAGAACCCTGGTTCAATTCCATCTGACATAGAAAATTTTTTCAAGTGAATTAATTTTTCTGTTCGGCCGTCACCTCTCTGCAGACAATAGGTCTGTTTCCGTACGCACACTGTGTAACTTATGGGACACTATTTTCTGTTTCCGTACTTTCTGTGCTTAAAATGGGAGAAGAAGAACAAGCATAAAATCGCTCTCTCGAGCACACAAAGTGCACAGAGAGTGCTAGAACGAAGAAGTAAATGTCAAACTACATTTCATAATTGTTTGTTTTGCGATAAATAAATTCACAAATTGTGTGCCTAAAAAGAAATTTACGTACAATAAATAAATAATAATAAATAAAAATTAACAGCCTTATTCAATAGATTTCCTTAAACAACCTTTAAACGCTTGTTTAGTTACGCACTGTTTAAGGCTTTACGCAGCTTTTATGCAACCTTGCTAACATTGTTATTCATAAACATTTTTTCATTTTCTGCTTATGATTGTAAGGTTTGTGTCTGAACTATAGAAAATCTCTACAAAAATTAAGAATTCCTATGGATTTACAATGGCCGCCGCATAAAAAAATGCTGCAAAGGGCGCATATGGAGCATGTCTTTGATATTAAAAGAAAAGACAAACAAAAACCATGGTTGTATTTACGTAACCTTTAAACGCCAATTTCGGCGTTTAAGTTACGCAGCTCTTAAACAACTACGAAAAATGTTTATGAATAACGTTTTCTTGTTTAAAGCCCGTTTAAAGTTACGCTGCCTCTAAAATATGTTTATGAATAAGGCTGTAAGTAATTGTTCAGTTTTGCATTAAAAATGGCTTTTAATAATTTGAGTGAAAGTGTTTTAAATTTTTGTGCTGCCGTCTGCAGTCAAAATCAGCTGTTTTGTGCTTGAAACTTACTAGAAGCAGTTTCCGTACTTTTGCAACTATTCTCACATTTCGTTTTTACTCTCTTGCACACATTTTACACAAATCTTTTACAGTGTAGAGTACGGAAACAGCCCTACTGGCAAACCTCAGAGCGTAAATAATGCAATATAAAGCTTCTTGAGAACATGCACATTAGCCGTTCGGGGTCGGCTAATAATAAAACTAGTAGGTCCAGTTCTCGATCAATTGTGTTCAAACATTTAAATAACACGCACAACACAATTTGATAATAACAAGTTCGGCCAAAGTCCTTTCAAGGGCTGAAATGGCCAGTTTATTTTATATATATATTTATATTTAGTTAAAGAGTATTTTTGGCAATGAATTTTTATCTACTTTTAATAAAAAATTATTTAATATTTTTAACGCTTAGCGACACATGAAGCAATAAAAATAATAAAAAAATTTTAATTTGACATAAATGCGTTTTTATTGATACCAGCAAACAATCAAAAATAGTTTTGAAAATTATTCCTAAAACATTCTGCACTCTTTTTGGATCTCCTCTTATCAGAAGAAATATCAGTAAAATTATTTTCAATTATATGATCTATATGGTCAACTGAAAGACTGTCAATAGCAGTATTATTTTTAATGTTTTCAGAATGTAGAAAATTATACAAGCAGACGGCTGCTAAAATGACTTCAACTGCGAAAATAGAACTTGGAACCTATTGGAAAATATCCCAAATGCATTTTCGACGACGTGGCGACTCCTAGAAAGCATTTTATTGAACTGTGTTTGGCTAGGTGTTAATCCGATATGGGAGTACGGTTTCTTCATATAGTCTGTCAATGCAAAAGCGTCATCAGATAGAAATACATATGGAGATATGTTTCTTTTTTGTTTTTCCTACGTTATTAACTTCCATTTCAACAAATCTACTACTCAACACAAATAAACACTGGATTCGCCCAAAAAGATCGAGCGTCGGCCAATAAGAGCGAACGAAGAAATCTTCGTTCGTTCGCGCTAGAAAAGTGTTTACTAGATTTTTAAAGAGTGCAACAACAATTAAAAAAAAAAAACCAAATACAACAACAAGTCGTTAGATACGCAGTACAATAAGGAATTAGTAACATAAAAAACACAAACAAAAAGCAGTCGGCGACGAAACCATACGCAAAATTAGCAACAAGAAACCTTCAGCGTAGCAAGAGTTGTACGCGGTCGCATGCGCTATATTTACCAACAACGACAAGTATAAACAACAACAAACACACGCTGTGTGGTTACGGTGCAGCTGCGCCTGTGAACGATTCGGCGAATTACAACAATCATGAAATATTGAAGTTGTTGTAATAGAGTGGAAAGAGTTAGGCGATGGCAATCGCTGCTCTACACCATGATACACTTACAAGGTAGGATAATTTTAAAATGGCTGCTCAATTGTGAAATTTTGCAACAAAAAAGCTGTAGGAGCTACAAAAGTCAAACGGCAAAAGCAACAACAAGAATTATAAAAACTCGAAATTACCAGCTGATTTTGACAAATCGCGCACCCTGCTCTCCAATATAAGCCAACCTTATAATTGTATCATGCTCTGCACTGTGTAAGATCCCAGCAGAAAAGTGGACCAAATTTGAAATAGTTCTGAACTAGTTCCAAAAAGGACCAGTACTAGTTCCACTACAATACCCTTTAACATTGAACGAACTGACGCTTTTTGCGGGTTGATGTCATAGGGAAAGACAATTGTCCCCATAAACACTCCTTTTTCCCCATATTTGAACTAGTAGCATTAGGAACATTTTTAAACTAGTTGCTTTCGCATTAGCCTAAAAATGGTTCTTTTTTAACTAGTTTTAAAGTGAACATTTTAAAAGTGTAAACGTTTAGTGTATTGGAGCAAAGGTCCTAAAGACCTGACTTGTACGATCTTTTCCATCCACAATTTAAAAGAAATTTTGTTTATAAATGCCTATAAACATTTTTTTTTTATTATTTTTTTCTAGTGCACAGCAAATTTAAATAAAGCCAGAACGCGTTTATTTTTTTTCAGCAATACTTTTGAAAACAAAAGCAAAGTGAACTGGTCTACACTGAACGCCTTTTGTACTCTTTCAGAGCTACTTCGAACTGCACTAGGAATGAACTAGTTCACTTTTTCGATTGACTCCAAAATAACTGCTGGGATTTGTGTAAGTTCAAACTGAGAGAGTAAAAATGAAATGTGAGAATAGTTGCAAAAGTATAGAAACAGCTTTTAGTAAGTTTCAAGCACAAAACAGCTGATTTTGACTGCAGACGTGTCAAACGTAATGCAGAACTGAACAATTACTTTTTATTTATTATTAATAAATATTAATTGTACGTAAATTTCTTTTTAGGCACACAATTTGTGAATTTATTTATAGCAAAACATAAACAATTATGAAATGTAATTTGACATTTGCTTCTTCTTGAGTTCTAGCACTCTCTGTGCACTTTGTGTGCTCGAGATAGCGATTGTTCTTCTTCTCCCATTTTAAGCACAGAAAGTACGGAAACAGAAAATAGTGTCCCACAAGTTAAACAGTGTGAGTACGGAAACAGATCTAGTCATTGTAGAATTATAAGGTAGGGCCGACTCGGAGAAGAATGGAGTAGAAAGCAGAGAAAAGCGGGCTAGTTGTCAAAATCAGCTATTCATCTCTAGTTTCTTTATGTTTATTTTTCCCAGTTTATTTTAGGTTAAACTTTTTACAAGCTTTTCTGCAAATTGAACACTTCCTCGGCATTTTATAGATTTATTTACAATGTTTTTACAATATTTCCAGTCAAATTAACACAAACTTAACACACGTGTCCGCACTATTTTTTATTTGAAAACATAATACTTGTATTTCATTTGAAGTTTCTACGAACTTCGCCATTTTGACAATTAACCAACCTTTTTAGTTTCCACTCTTCGTTGACGCGTGAGGGCACTGAGCGACTCGGCCCCAAGAATGATAGATAAAAGGATTGCGCAGTCCCAGCGTCGAGAAAAAAATCTACTGCGCAGCCTACGCCATCCGGGTTCTCAACTGTGACACTTTATGAATACATACAAAAGAAAATATCAAAAAGCAGATAGCAAGCACAAGCAGCGCAAGCATTTAAGAGCCGCCGCACACTACAAACTTTTAGTCGGCCGATAGTTTGATGCTTGATTGGCCGCGACTGACAAGCCAACTATTAAGTTGGTTGCTTGGGCAACGACCATCTGTCAAAAAAAATGTATAGAAAGAGAGTGTTCAATTATTGTTGATGTTTTACGCCATTGTTTGCGTTAACCAAACATTTGCTTGTAAAATATTTTCTATTTTATGTAATAATAAATAGTGAGCATTGTAATAATAGTGATTTATTATTACTTTAGCGAAAATAATTTGTCAACTTAATGTGATTTAGTGCAAACATAAAAAAAAATGTGTAAAACCTTCAAATGCAGCAACCTCAGCAGCTGCATTTGCATATGGACGAAATGCAGACGAAATGAAATAAGTTTTCAATTAAAATTGTGCATAATTGAATAAAATTTAACGCTTCCGACTGGAAAACGTTTAGCACAAATCACACATAGTTTTTTTCAAAACTTTCATTATTTTATATTGAACGCACAAATTTTATTTAGGTTATGTTTTTCACTTTCGTTTCACATTATTCCACGAACAACTGTTTTTGACAGATGGTCGTTTCCTCGTTGCTGAGAAAATCAGTAGTTGCCAATACTACCTGTATAATTGTATCATGGGTTGTAGGTGCGCACACTGTGCCCGGATATTTTTCCAATAGCTGGGTTGCATTTGAGAAACATTCTCATGGGGAGTTTTAAAATTATTTGGCCGTTTTGAGTTTTATAAAATTTTCCGTTACTGACATATTTTTTGTTGATTTTGGTGAGGTTATGAATATTAAACAATTTTTTTATTAGGATATTATGTAACCGGGCGTCTCGACTAGCAATAATTCATTGCATGCCATCTGTCAAAGATCAAATATTGCCAATGGAGACCACTCAATTGCCGAAGTTGACAATTTGCAAGACATATATTGCCAACACCATGGTGTAATAATAATAAGGTGTTAGTGAATTTTTGACAACACCAAGAATAGCTTTCTTTCTGTTAAAATATTGAGATCGAAAGAGAGGAGCCGTTGATAGTTGTTAAATTCTATTATTTGTTTGAGTTGCTAGATGATGATGTTTTATAGTTTTTGTAGGTTATTGTGCGAATAAAGTTAAAGTAAATATTTAATTGAATTAATTGTGCCGTGTTGTGTTTACAAGAAGTTATTGCAGTTGTCTTCGCCCATTGGGCAAGTTCGCCGTTGAATGGTTTTGCCATTTTATCAAAAACGTGCGCTGGAAGGTGCCACCGACATGAAGCCTTGGCCAGCATGCAAATTGTTTTGCATTCACATCGACTGCTTCAAGAAAATATCGAATGCCATCAAAAAATGTTCAATACCTCAACTGATAATAGCCATCAAAAGAAGTGGACATGGCATTGAGCTTCGACCGACTGCACGTTATATGCTTTATTTTCATTCCAATTCACCATCAGCTGTTTTTGACAGGATCGGGGCGAAAAAATTT
Source organism: Pherbina coryleti (assembly GCA_943735915.1). Taxonomy (NCBI): domain Eukaryota; kingdom Metazoa; phylum Arthropoda; class Insecta; order Diptera; family Sciomyzidae; genus Pherbina; species Pherbina coryleti. The sequence goes on from OX030952.1 coordinate 61,947,326, forward strand.
ATCATATTGAGAGAGAACTGTCAAATTAACTAACACCTTATTATTATTACACCATGGCCAAGACGAACTTGGCAATGAGCTGTCAGTTTTCTTGTTTGGCAGTTATTTTTATATGTGTTGAGAATTGAAGCTACTAAAACAATTAAAAAATTAAATGAAGTTCTTGAAAATGGAGTGGCGTGGAGAAGAAATTTATAAAATAATAAATTTATACCGGCAATTTGAGTGCTGATTTAAAAAATCAAGCACGCGCGAGCAGCGTACTAATTTGTTCAGCAACATTTTAAAAATTAAATAGCATAACATCAAAAACTCACCCTTGAAATATTGCCATTGCTTGCAATGGATTTTGACAGATGGCATGCAATGAATTATTGCTAGTCGAGATGCCCAGTAATAAGCAGCATTCAACATTTTGCTGGCACTAACGCTATCTTCTTATATATATTACGCAAACCCAAATTTTGTCCGGCGTAAGGCTTCTTAAGTACAAGTCCAATTTTAATAAATTTAGTATGGTTTGATAGGTTTAGACCTGTAGATGTGCAAACTGAACTTTTTATTTCTTAAAAAATTTATATTTTTTAAGTCATAGCTTATTAAAGTTTGCATATAATTGCATATAATTGTTGTTGCTATGTTGTTTTTTCTTTTATTAACAGAGCAGCTGAGAACAACGTTATCAAACTCAGAGCAAAACTATTCGCTGCTCATATTTCGCTCTCTTTTGTCTCTTCTTAATAGATAGGATAGATAGATAGATAGTTGCCAGACTTTAGAATCAAGTGGAAATCTGACCTCCCATTTGATTGTTTAGTTGGGTTTGATTCAATCGTTAGGTGTGAGCACTTCCATAAGACACCATGCCCACATGAAAACAAATCAAACTATAAGCCGACTAAAAGTCTGTAGTGTGCGGCGGCTCTAAGTCTTTACGAAATAGCAAACAAGAAGAACATAACAAAATAAAAATAAAGAGACAATAAAAGTGCTGTCAAACACATCAAGCAACGTAGCTGCTTTTTGTGTGAAACGGTGCAAATGCGAGAACACACCCCTATTATAGGTGCATTTTTTTAGGGAATAGTACTGAAAAATATATATGTATACTTAAATTTATTTATAAATATATTTATAATGACATTAATTCCACTTCAAGTCGCCATGTTTCAATAAGAAAATGTCGACTTTTTTCATTTTTATAAATAAATTACTCCCTATAAATAAATTGTGACTACGTTTAATTTAAGCCACTTTGACAAACCCGGCCTACGTCACGATTTTTCGCAGCCAACTTCATAACAAATATGGACGACATGCGCAATGCGCAATCTGGTAATATATCATTCTTGACTCGGCCCTACCTTGTAGTTCAACCATGATCAGAAGAATCAAAAATAACATTCATGAAATATGAAATTACAATAACTTATGTAATACTTCGTTAATATTATGTTACAAAGGAGTTTCTACAACAATGGAAAGTTGCAATGCTGCAACTGGAAAATTATTTTTGTTACATTTTTGTTATATGAACGTTTGCGTAATGTTATAATGATAGATCATAACAAAAAGGAGCACAAGTATTCATGATTAAAACAAAATAAGTTTTTGTAAAGTTTTAAAAATGTTTTATTGAGTATAAATAAATTTTTTTATGTAACTAGTGCTAAGTTTTCTTAAGTATGTATTAAAAGTCAGAGACACTATTTACTAAAATGAAAATAAGTACTTTCAAATTGAAAAATTCGTGATATGTACACTAAAATTTTACGACGAATGCCAGTTTTTCGCTGAATGTGGATGTTTTGCCTTCGGAAAATTCACGCGCCACTCAAAAATTAGCTCTGAAAATAAATTGGAAACAAAAAATTTTTTAAATTTTTATTTTCAGCATAAAATCCCAAAAAATTTCGTTCAATACATTTTCTTGAATTCCTAGCGTCATATTCTACTGAAAATTATTGCAGTTATAATAAAATAATAAGGAAAAGCGCATATTCATTTTTATATATCAAACTTAATAATGCAAGAAATAACATAAATCGATAGGGATGGGTTGATATTCGAATAGCAGTGATTTTTTGCATTGCTACTTTAACTGCTATTTAGGATCAATTTTTTAATGCAAGTAAAAACTTGCCATCTTTAAAACCGAGCTCAACATTCAAAAATCGCAATTTAAACTTATTTTACACCATTATTCAGAGCGTAAATATATTAAATAACTTTAATCATAATTTTTTTTTACTATTGCTAAGTCCGAATTTAAAAAGCCAATTTTGTCGACTAAAAGTCAGTTAAGGAAAAGTTAAGTTTAAAATCGCACTGAAAAAAGTAATTATTTGGTGCTGTTTCTTATTTTGATGAAAATTATTTTAAAACAACGTAGATTATTTAACTACAACCTTAACAAGTTTATTATTTTAAGCAGATTAAACTAAAATTATTTCATTTAACTGCGTATTGTTGTTTAATTTTGAGTACGAGCTCCCTATTTAATCAGTAAAATTTGGGACTACTTAAAATCTTTGACCCACAAATGATTTAAAAGTAGTCAGTCACTATCAATAGCAGTTATTGAAAAGTAGCAACTTTTCCCATACTCAAAGAGTGACGTAAAAAATGGCGACCATGGAGTTTTTACTTTTTTTTTTCATGTTCTTGCAACTGCATTAACATCACTACAGCGTTCGTGTAACTATTCGAGTAATCATAAGTTACAATGATGTTTTCCGAAGTTCTTGCTACTGAATAATAACCGCAATGCAACATATTAATTTTATAAGTTACAATGATGTTTTGCAACTGAATTACAACTTCAATGCAGCGTTCTTGTTACTTTAACCATCTCGAACCGCTTTTTTATGTGATCGCAACCTTAATTCAGCAGCTTAGCGTCGAAAAAGCACAACAAGACTTTTTACGGATTAATAGTGAGATTTTGAGTGATTTTAAACAATAGCTGTTAAGTAATGATTACTCGTCGTAATCATTACTTATTCGATTCTTTTTTTCAAAAAGGTAAAATAATTGATTCTTTTATAAACGATTCTTTTCTGTTTGTAATCGTAATCACATGATTACGATTACATATAATCAAAAAATAAAAACGATTACTTGAGATTACGCAAAATAATCAAAAAGAATTAAAAGCAATAAAAAAAATAATCCGATTACTCTTCGAGATTATTTTTGATTCTTTTTTGATTATTTTAAGAATTTCAGTCTTAATTACAAAAAATGTTGTTAAATTTTATTAAAAAAAAACAAAGTTATGTATTTCATTATAAAAAAAAATTGACAAAAAACCAGAACGAGAACAATAATGTATTATAGTACAACATAAAAATAAAAAAAAAACCTTTTTACTCTAAATTACTATTTGCATTCATAAGAACTAATTTTCTTTTCCAAGACAATTTCCAAGATTGCCGTCTTGGAGTGTTTACTATGCCGGCAAAAAAAAAATAGTCTCTCAACTGGCGCTAAGGGCATTAAATAGTATTGAATGAAATAAATGGTTCCTTCAACAAGCCATACTTTTGCCAAATCATTTCAGCACTTGAATTGTCATGCAAGTAGCAGAAGAGGTGTCCTGTGAAGAACCAGTTGTGTCAATTTCAGCATCACTTTCACAAAATATTCCGTACTTTAGACTGAAATTCTTAAAATAATCAAAAAAGAATCAAAGATAATCTTAAAAAGTAATCGAATTATTTTTTTGATAAATTTTGATTATTTTTGATTATCTGCGTAATCTCATGTAATCGTTATTATTTTTTGATTATTTGTAATCGTAATCAATTACTAATCATAAAATTCATGCTTAAGGATTATATAATCATTACAATTCTTTGTAAAAAATAATCTGATTACTAATCGTAATCGCAATTTAACAGCTATGTTTTAAATGTAAAAAAATTAAAAATGGCATACATGGTTGTCATTGGCATACACCTAAAAAAAAATCGAAAAACATTACGGAGTTTTTGGTTACCCTGCCTGGTTGGCTAGATAACCAAAATAAAATTGTTTACTATTCGCGAATTAACTCAAAAGAGGAATTGTCAAATGTGGACTCAAAGTACGCACCGGATTGGATTCCAAGAATCCTCAAAAAAGTGTGGCATACTTCTTTAACGTTAGACCACGCCGAATCCATGGTAGACTTTCACATAAAAAATAATAGCGGTGCAAGCAGTGAAGAGGCTAGCGAGTCAGACCATGTAAATACAAGATTGAAAAAGAACTTGATGCCAGCACCAAAATCATTGCCACGGACAAAAACATACTCGTTGATGAAGCCGAGTGAAGAGCCTCCGGTAAGTTGAGATATTTCACACAAAAAAGAGCAATCAAACTAAATTTTTATTAAATTCAAATAGGATTCATCGCTGTCCACGCCACCACCACTAACCAAAATAGTGAAAGTCTCCGAACAGCCTGAAGAAACCATGCAATTAGAAGAGGTTTCACAACCAGTACGCATTAATGAAGATGAATTTGACAAAGAATCTGGCGAAGTTATCAGTGGTGAGTTCACCGGCTATTTCATACAAACCACCGCTGATGGCACCACCATATTGGTTGCTCCGAATAATGAGATGGTGTCACACTCTATCAGTGAGACACAGCCAGTAGTTCAGCTACAGCAAGAACAGCCACAAAACCAACATGTATCGAATACCAATGTGCCTGACGAAACTCAAACCAATTCAGATGATTTTGTCACAATACCCAGCAATGAATTCCGAGAAATCTTGAAAACAATTGTTAACATGCAGACTCAATTGAATGAAATAAGTGGAAAAGTTGATGCCCAGGCTGAAGCAATCAGTAAAATTTACGGAGTTACTAAAAATATTGACAGTTATATTTTTAGTAACACAATATTTTAGAGATGGCAAACCCCCAGAAGCTACTGGACCCTCAAAAAACAACCTCTTGAAAATGTTGTGCCAATTGAACAATTTGACGACTTGGAAGCCATAGAGCCATTCAAAATAACTAAAGATTTAGTTAATTGCTAGCAATTGCTGGCCAACAAAACTTTCGCTGACAGATTCATCCGATTCTTAAAATGCAAGTATAAGTAGGTTTGGTATTGCGCCAACTGACTGCTCCTGATTTGTTCACAAATTATTCATGGAAAGGAAATAGTAAATGGCGGACAGAATATCGGGTTTGCAACAAAACATGAAAAATTTGTGAAATTCATTACCCTCGTTGTTCGTATGGTTGATGTACATGTAAGCTATAGTGATGTCGAAGAATGGTTTCAAGCCGATTACATAAAAAAAAAACAATTCGTTGAACGTGAAAAAAATCGGATGACTGAGCCAAAACTGCCAGCTCCCCGAATTCGTTTACCGAAACACACGGAAATAAACGTCAATAAAGTTCCTGCTGCTGATGAGAATGGGCAAGGCAATGAAGAAAACCACCAAAGACAAGCAAACCAAAATCCAGACAAGATGGAAAATGAATCAAACTAAAAAATCGTGTTTTTCAATATATATTTTCATATTGATATTTATTTGCTCTTAATGAATTGTTAATTTATATTTTATTTTTTCTAATTTTTTTATATGCGTAAAACATATTTTTATATTTTTATTTATAATTAATCTTTTTCATTATTAATACCTTTTTATTTAAATAAATAAAAAATTTAAATAAATATTTCAAATAGATTTTTGTCTCAGTTTCTATTTTTGATGGTATGGAAATGAGGAAAGAAAATTGATATTTCATTATCATATTTGATCCGAACCATTTTGCAATACACATCAGATAAGGAATAAAAAGTTGGTGGCTTTATAACACAATTTGATTGATAGATGTTAAGTTCAGATGAGCAAACAGGATATTCAAAATAGTGTGAGGTATTTTGTAAAGCTGATCCATATAAGAACAGCGTATTTTCTGGTGTTTTAATGATCAACTTGACACAATTATTTGAAATGAATTGGATAAAATCCACCTGTCGTTGTCTTGGTTTGATTTCAACTTGAAATTTGAAAATTCAACTTCTGAAAAAATTGTGTAAAAATTTTATGCATTTTGTTATATTTACTTCACCATAACTTGGTAAAAACATCTCAATTCGAAGTTTTCAACATTTAGTTATTTTGACTCTACAGCAGTGATGCTCAAACGCACACAACTAAACTTGATTGGATGTGTGTGTAACACTTAAAGCTTCTCACTGAAAGAAATCTAATGTTAAAGCAATTTGAAAGCTTTCCGAAAGCTTTATGTTCATAAATAGAATTAAATCGACGCAAATCGAAAAACTATGAAATTATTTGTAATAGATTATTTGCTTATAATATATTTCATATTATATTGTTTTTGGATTTTTTATTATTATATATAAATATATATCGTATGGGTATATTTTGAATACTTTGAATATGTGCAGTGCCCTTGTTTGCTTCTTATAATGTTAATATTTCTGGAAAAAATATTAAAATTAAGACGGGGTCAAATAACATGAAAACGATATGAAAAAAACCGATTTCAAACTGATTTTGAAAAGTTTTTTCCTGAAATTTTCTGACATACTTTTGACATGATAGCAAATCAACCAATTGTTGTTGATTTTTTATATCCACGGCCGCCAAATATGTTTATTAGTGTTGTTATTATTATTGTTTTTGGTATTATTATTTTTATTATTAAAATCTTTGATTATTTCGTCAAAATCTACATCGTCATTGGAAATTTTTATGCGCATCAAATCTTGCAGATGATTGTCCGATAAGCGATTTCGGTGTTTGTTTTTTATTATTTTCATCAATGAAAAAGAGCTTTCGCAAATATATGTTGTTCCAAACATCGAATAAAGTTTATATATAGCATTTTTTATTGTTGGATAAAGGGACTCATCAACATTTTTCCAAAATTCACATCCATCTGCAATAGGTAACATTAAATCTTCTTGCAAAATTTGTAACTCGCTTTGGATCGATGGGCTTTGTTTTTCTATATTGCATTTTAGAGGATTGTTATGTAGCTCAATTAAATCAGATATTTTTTGGAAATCTTGAAATCTTTTAGAACAGTTGGTTTCTAATGTATCAAAGACTTCAAAAAAACGGTTCATGCTGACTTCATTACAACACGCAGTGTAAGCCTCTGCAGTTCTTGTTAAATTTTCTAGGTTGCCGTTTTTAAATTTAGTAGATAAAATAGTAAGCTGTCGTTGGAATTCTACAACGGCTGAAACCAAATCAAAGATCATTTTTTGCTTCCCTTGTAATACTAGATTTAATTTATTGATAAATTCAGATATGTCCGTTAAAAATGCCAAGTCCAAGTTAAAAATAGGATCTTTTAAAGAGTTAACTAATAAATCCGAGCCAGGAGAGGGGTTAAGCTCAAAAAATGACAAAACTTCAAAACGCAGATGAAATAATCTTTTGAGGCTATTTCCTCGACTCAACCATCGTACTTCAGTAAAAAGTAGCAAATCACCATAATCGGCCTCCAGTTCTTCCAAAAATGTTTTGAATTTTCTATGATTTAAAGAGTTGTGACCACCTCGAATTTTATTGATAATTTTAATGGATATTTTCATTGTTTCCAATAAATTTAATGATTTGGCAAACAAAGCTTGTTGATGTATTATACAGTGAAATACGGGTACATCAATTTGGTTCTTTAATAAATAACCTATAAGCCCTTCTTTTTTCCCCGTCATAACGTGAGCTCCATCGGTACAAACCGAAGATAATTTATTTATGTCTGCAAATGAAAAGATTTTACTATTTAAAACATCATAAATTGTTTTGCCCTTCACGTTTCCATGCATAGACTCAACTATTAGCATTTCTTCTGAGCAATGAAAATTTTCATTGACAGTTTTTACACAAATTAATAGTTGACAACAATCATTAACGTCAGTGCTCTCGTCTAAGCAAATAGAAAAGTACTTGCAATCACGCATTCTTTTTTGAGTTTTTGAAAATACGTATTCGCTCAAAGTTTCAGTCCGACGAGTGATTGTTGACCTCGATAAAGCTAGGCTTTCAAAAATGTCTTTAAACTCTCTACCTTTTTCACCAAAACACTCAAAAACTTCTTTGGCTAAGTCTTTAAAGAATATTCCATCTTCGAATGGCCTGCACCTCTTCCCTAAAGCAAGACTTATAACATAAGAAGCTTTTAATTGGACAAAATTTATATCGATTACCGACTGACTTATTACTGCGTTTTTCTTCTTATTGGTGTTAAATTCATTGAATTTTTCAAAAAACATACGTTTTAAGTCAATAAGTATTTCCTGTCTCTCCCCTCCCACTACATTATGGAATTCAGCATGTTGTGTAATGTAATGCCTCTTGATATTGGATATTTTCACCTGAGCCAACACCTTAAAGCATACTAAGCACTGAGCTTCGCTTAAACTATTTTTTATAAAAAAATAATCTTTTACCCACCTTTCTAAAAACATTTTTTCACAGTTCTAAAATCAATTTTTTTAAAATAATCTTAATGCGGAGCAAAGTAAACGAAAATCAACTGGTCTGAATGAAATCTAAAATCACAGTGAAGATTTGTTAGATAGACATGATTTATATATGAAGATATCATCACCCAAAATCCAAAAAGCCGCAGCAACATTTTTTTATATTTTCTTAGGAAAAGACGAAAACTTTATAAAAAGACACATATTTCAGATTGAACAACCACTCCTTCTTATGCATTTTGTTGATTAACAAGCTAATCAATAAATATTAGTATAGAATTCAGTAAGACAGGTTTCTTTAATTAAATTTATTTTGAAAAGTCAATAATTCGATTTTTTTTGTAGTTATGACTTTTTCAATTATAGGCGACAATATGATTAAGTTTATCAGAATTTGAATTGACTAATTATAGGTCTACAAATGCTGAAACAAGTATGTTGGTGAAGAGGCGATCTTATTCTTCGAATTGAAAAAATATTCAATTTTATTTTTAAGTCCTTTGCGGCAAGCAAGTAAACACTTTCATCTAAAAGAAAATTTGGAAAGAGTAAAAACCTTGTATTTAGGCAAACATTAAATTTATGAATTGCACTAACCTTATTTTTCATCCCAATTTTTTTTATTTTGCATTTACAAGTTCTTTTTTGCTGACAGCTATTTCTTAATTGAAAACAGCAAAAGTGTGCTGAATTATTTACATATATTAAATATACATACGTAAATAGCAACATTTTTCGGTATTAACTAAAAACAAAATAAATATAAAATTGCATACAATCATCGCTTACATTACAAAGTGTTGCGTTTCCGAAGAATCATAGTTAACTGAACTGTGCTTTGCTTCTTAATGTTTTCTTTTCGGTGTACAAAAATTGCGTAATTATAATCAAACTAAGCGAACAAAGTGACGTGACCCTTTCTGCTTGGAGTCTGCCTGCAGACTGAAAGCTTTTTAGCAGCGCAAAATTTTATATACCTATACGTTGCAGAAAAAGCTGTTAGCTCTCGAGCTAATTTTGATCGACACTGCTCTACAGTAACTTGATAAAAACATAAGACAACTTAGTTACATTAACATGTTTTGAAATACTTTTTGGAACATTCTTACAACAAATGCATTATTTCGTAACAAAATTAAAACTGTAGTGTAACTGATTTGGAACAAACCGGATGATTTGTTGCACATCGCTTATTCGAAACTTTAATATAACCAACTTATGACAAAATTTGTTTAAAAGAACTTAATTACAACCGAATAATAACATATTTTTGTTACAAATCACAATCTGTGCTAGCTGGGTGACTTTCGTAGAAGGTATTGGTGCACATCAGAGCATAGTTTCAAGAACAATTTGGAAATTTCTCAAAAAATAGTGATTGGATTCATTTTCCATCCAATGATGAAGAATTTGAAGAAGCTAAACAGCTCTGGAACCATAACTTTAGGCCCCTATTAGGTACGACAACTCAACTGAAGTTGACGTGAGTTAAGACACCTCAACTGAACTTTTTTGCCATATTACGCATAACATACATTTTCAGTTGAGCTGTGGTGTAAAATTGCTGTTTCTATTGGAGCATGATTACACCGAAATTTTGACACTTTCGTTGAAATGAATCAGCTGTTCGCATTAATTTCAATTTTTGTGTATATGTATTTTGTTCACAAGTAATAAAGCAAGGAAATAATAGTATAGAGCAGGAGTGCCCAAAACTTTCTTATGGAAGTGCAAACACTAATACATATAAAATCCTGCAACCTTTCGTAAACGAAAGCATACTATGTTAGACAACAACAAAATCTACGTAGAAGATCACTGTCACCAAAATGAACCAACAAAGCATACGAAAGTGTTGTTGCTTGCACTTCGGTATAAGCAACGAAATAAGATCAAAAACAAAAAAGACAAATTTGTTTGTGTATTTTGTATTGCTTAGTGCGGAGTGCTGTGTGTGTATATTAGAATACACAGCCTATGCCCAAGTGCTTTTACAAAAACAAATGTGCACCAAGTGCATAGGGCTTGGGCACCTCTAAAGACGCTATACAACTAGCTCAAAGCAGATGTAAGTTTTTGACAGTTTTTACACTCGAGACATAGTTGCATTGTTAAACCTAATACCACAAAAAATACATACACATCTCTGAGATACATACTTGTCAGTCGATAGACACATATGTACCTCAAATGTGTAATAGACAATACAAATTTACAAATTACACACTCAACTTAAGTTGAGTTGTCGTACCTAATAGGGGCCTTAAATTCCCATTTGCAATTGGTGCCATCGACTGCACTTTGATACCAATAAAGAAACCATCTTGCCACGGAGACGAATATGTTTGCCGAAAAAGTTCATTAATAATTATTTTTTTAAATTAAAACAGACTGACAGCGGAGTGTTTATTCAGTTTTTAAAAATTATTGCACTTTGAGTGGAATAAAGTTTATATCATTAGACTTTTAACCATGGTATAATAATACAAGGTAGCATTGACAGTTGCTTGGGAAAACATCTCCTGTCAAAATATATACTCAAAAAGAGAGCGTTCACAATCGGCCATTGAAAACACAAGCAATGTTGAAAACGTAGAAGTGAAAAAAAACAACAACTTCAGCAGCTGCTGATGCATTTGCACAAACAGTTGTTTTTGACAGGAGATGTTTTCTTGTAGAAGAGAAAATAAGCAGTTGTCAATGCTACCTTGTATTATTATACCATGACTTTTAACCCTCAACTCTTACGATTATCGCACTCGTTATAGCAGTCTTAACACACTCCACTCACTCGCTTCACTCAGTTTTATTAAAAGCTGCGTTCGATTCGCCAGCCTATACTCAATTCATGTCGCTTATTTCAAAATTTGTATGTGAAAACAACAACAAAGTCTACAGCTAGTTGAGTATAGAATAGGTCGATTATCAGTTGAGTTGAGTAAAGTTGCTTTGCCAAGTTCTTAGTTTTTAGTTGGTTTGTGTACGGAATAAGTAAAATGTAATAGATTCTGTCAAAATGTGATGTGAGTACAAAAACAAAATTAATTTCCTTTTAGGGGGGAGATACCTCATAATTTCGGAAAAATTTCGAATGTTTTTACAAATTTTTCTTTAAAACAAGTTTTATATTGGTTTGAAATTGCATAGTGACCCAAAGACATAATGTGACGTGAATAGGGTAAAAAAAAAATTATAAACTGCTTGTAGTGACGATATTCGCACAAATCCTTTGCATGGCTAGAGCATTATTGAAATCTTCGAAGTTTTTACTGCACTATCAGAATTTTTAATTTGTTCTGTATGCAAGCACAAAATAAGGTTTAGTGAGTCAGGATCGAGAGGCCTAGCTTTCAAAATTACAGCTAACATTGCTGCTGGAATATTCAGATAAGGCTACACCTCCATTCTGAAGCTTTTGAACGAGCTGGGTATAATTATTGGCACCTATTGAAAAGTTTTCGCCAAAAATACTGATAAGGCACGAGTAGCGAAGCAGAACCGCAAGAGTCTCTCCAAGAGCTGCTGCAGCTCGTACAGCTCGGATGTATCTTCCGGAAGGATGTACCTACAAGTTGAAAGATATCGTGTGAATAAATAATTTTTTTTTTTTTTGATCAAAACTGCTATTATTTGAGATAAAACTGCTGCTATCAACAGGAAATACTATGCAGACCCACCATTTACTAAAAATATAGGAAAATAAAAAAATTATCCAATTATGCTATCAACTTGAAAAGAAATTATTATACAAAACTAATTTTACCCTGCCTAAAGATATCTCCCCCTGTAGCAGAACGTCCACTGGGAAATCCATCAATTGCAGTGTAGCAGATCGTCCACTGGGTATCCTATCGCAGTTTGCACTTTTCTCTCTCTATCTCTCTCTTTCTGTTTTATTTGCGTTTGTTCAAATTTCACTGTTTGAATAGCTTAGAAGCTTCAATGACAGCACTCAAATTTATTACATTCTTACTTGTCACGGAGAACAGATTGGAGTGCAAACTGCGGTAAGATAAATCTAAAATTTTCTGTTTAATGTACATACATATATAAATTGTTCTTTTTAGAAATAAATGCTAATACTAATTGTTTAATGCTAAATGGTTACTGTATTGCATTAAAATTCGAGCTCCATCCGTGACAATTCTTTATTTCGCATTAGCGAAAGTTCTGCTCTGCCGCCGCAGAAACGTCGAGAAGTAATCTATGTGTCTGTGTCACTGCACATATTTTTAGAAGCAAGCAGCCGCTTCTGCCAAGTTGATGTGAGTGTCATACAAAGGAATGCAACGTACACCAACAAGAAAAAGTCCACGATTTCAACAGCAAGAAGTTTATAAATCAAAAGCTTCAGATTCTAACAAAATGGAGAATTCTGCCCAAAACCCTGCCAATGCCGCCGCAGGTACCAAGACAACTTCTGCCTCTGCCGCCGCAGAAACCAACAAAAACCCTGCCAATGCCGCCGCAGGTACTAAGACAACTTCTGCCTCTGCCGCCGCAGAAACCAATAAAAACTCTGCCACTGCCGCCACAGCTGCAACAAGAAGCCGTGCTGAAGCAGCCCCAGGTCCCTCAACCAACCCTTGCAGCCAACCAGATAGAGAGGAAATCTTGCAAATTATGCAAATGAAACTTAACGCTATGGAACAAGAGCTAAAAAGCACCCAAATTAAGTTGCAGGTGAGTAATATTCAATGCCAATCTTTAAATAAGGCTCTTCAAAGTCACACAGCACCAACGTCCGAAGTCGCTGCGCCGTCAGCGTCAACAGCAGCAACTATGCAGTTATCTTCATTTGCCGCCACAATTCCGAACACAGCCACGTCATTGATCCCGTTAAACACCAATACAATTGCATCATCTTTGTCTCCATTTATTGCCACAGTTCCAAGCATAGTAACAACATCGTATCCGTTAGCCTACAATCCAACTGCAACTGGTATCACTGCTGCGCAGTCGTTGCAAACATCGAATCAAACATATTGCACTTATAGCAACGAAACTGCAATACCGACTATCCTAGGAACACAACCATCACCTGCAAATAGATTAAATCAAAACTTTCAAAATGGAAACGACACGTGGGTTACGTCAAACACCTTGTCAGAATTTGCGCCTAATCATCCTTCAAACAGTAACAGTCTAACTCACTCAACCATTCCACGAAAAGTTCAAGAGTTGCCTGAGTTCAGTGGGCAAGCAGAAGATTGGCCAATGTTTTCTACAGCTTATGCTCAGTCTACCGCAATTTATAATTACACTAACTTAGAAAATAGCCAACGCTTGCAAAAATGTTTGAAGGGTGAAGCTAGGGAAACAGTTAGGTCATTGTTAATTCATCCTGACAACGTGTCTGCCGTGATGGAGCAACTTCAGTTTCGCTTTGGTCACCCGGAACAGCTGATACGAAGTCAGCTGCGTCAAATTCGTGAAGTAGCACCAATACCTGAGAGCGCACTGGAAAAATTAATACCGTTTGCTACAAAAGCAAGAAACCTAGCTGTCTTTTTAAAATCGGTAAATGGCCAGCAGCACTTGTCGAACCCTACTTTGCTGGATGAACTCATTGGGAAACTTCCAATGAGTAAAAAATTTGACTGGGCTAAGTATGCTGCTCCAATTCGACCATATCCCACTATAACTGATTTCAGTAATTGGCTGAGTGAGATTGCATCTCTTATTTGCACCGTCCAAGAGAACGCATGTCGATCATCATCAGAAACAAAGAGACGTGTAGTACTTCATGCCGCTGAACATCAACGAAGTGATGCAATTAAGTGTCCTATATGCCAAGGCCGACACAAAGCCTTTGAGTGTCCAAGATTTTTAGCACTAAACTTAAATGAACGATGGCTTGAAGCGAAGCGTATCCGAATCTGCTTCGCGTGCTTAGAAGCAGGCCATTCCATTCGTAACTGTCGCCGGCGCCGATCATGTCTTGTTGATGGTTGCCGAAAGAGCCATCACAAATTATTACACGAGAGCAAGCAAATTAGCAACAATAGCAGAGTGTTAAGCCAAACAGGTGAGATCCATCCATCAACATTACATGCAGCCATAGATGTCGCAAGAGGAAACGAAGCCGTTCTTAGTTGCGCAGCCAGTGCAATTAAAAATAAAAACAGTTTGCTATTTCGCGTGCTACCAGTTTTGCTTTTTGGGCCAAACAAACAAATTAAAACTTATGCCTTGCTGGACGAGGGCTCCTCCATAACTATGATTGATAATGATCTAATAGAAGAACTAGAACTCCAAGGCTACCAACGTCGATTGAACGTCCAGTGGTTTGGAGGAAGAGCTGCACAAGAGCCAGTGACAGTCGTTGACCTGCATATTAGCAGTGTCGATAAAGAGAAGAGATATAAATTAAGTAACGTTTATGGAGTGTCAAACTTGAGTTTACCAACGCAAAGCCTTCAAGCAGATAATATTAATTTGAATTGTAGCTATGTAAATAAACTTCTAATACAGCCATATTCCAATATTACTCCAAAATTATTAATAGGCTTAGATCATTGCCATCTGGGCTTGCCTATAGAGACCATAAGGTTGCACGAAGGTGGACCATTCGCGGCGAAAACTGATTTGGGTTGGGTAGTATTTGGCCCGACAAAAGACATCGCGCCAACAGCGTCATCTTGTCTGATGCTGAACAATACAAGTGAGCATGACTTGCACGAATTAGTGGCTGAGTATTTCGTTACAGATAGCTTTGGTGTTAGGCCGGCACCAGCTTTAGAATCAAAAGATGATCTTCGAGCTCGAAGTATACTAGAAGCAACCACTTGCAAAGTAAATGGCAGATTTCAAGCTGGTCTGCTTTGGAAACACGACAACATAAAGCTGCCAGATAGTTACAATATGGCCAAAAGGAGGTTGGTCGCAATCGAGCGTAAAATGAAGCGTGATTCCAGGTTTGCTGCAGCCTACATTGAAATTATAAAGGATTATGTCACCAAGCAGTACGCTCGTAAGCTGCTGCCAGTAGAAGCTTCAGTACTCGGACCAAGGACATGGTATCTTCCCCACTTTGCTGTCGTGAACCCAAACAAGCCGAATAAGATTCGTATAGTTTTCGATGCCGCTGCTATGGTGAATGGTACTTCGCTGAATGCTCATCTACTGAAAGGCCCTCAACACTATCAGCCAATGCCATCAGTGTTGTATAATTTTCGAGTTGGAGCAATAGCCGTCTGTGCGGACATAAAGGAAATGTTCCATCAAGTGGTTGTCCGGGCGGAAGACAGATGCTCACAAAGATTTCTTTGGCGCGATGGAGAAGACTACCGTCAACCTGACGTCTATGAAATGGTCGTTATGACATTTGGAGCCGCATGCTCACCGTGTATAGCTCAACATGTCAAAACAACAAACGCGTTGGAGCACCGCGATAGTGATCCTCGAGCTATCAAATCCATCCTAGAACACCACTACGTCGACGACTTTGTTGATAGCTTCGAGTCAGTAGCGCAAGCAATTAACATCGCAAAGCAAGTGCGCGACATACATAAAGACGCAGGATTTGTACTTCGCAATTTTACATCTAATTCACTAGAGGTAACCGAAGCATTAGAGGATAACTACAAGAACATGGCAGTTAATTATAATTGTTCGTCTGAGGACAGTCTCGCAACGGAAAAAATCCTTGGAATGTATTGGCAGCCTAGAAGTGATGCGTTTGAATTTCAGTTGAAATTCCATAACGTCAATGTTGAGGTTATAAATGGAATTAGATGCCCAACCAAAAGAGAGTTGCTGAGCATAATAATGTCAGTGTTCGATCCTATGGGATTTTTATGCAATTTTTTGATAGTTACTAAATTAATTATGCGTGAAGTCTGGAAGCATCATATTGGCTGGGACGAATGTCTGCCTTCTTACATCAATAAAGCGTGGAGCAGGTGGCGTCAAGATTTGAGAAAGGTCGTTAATGTTGAAATTCCTCGTCATTACTTCCAACAAGGTCAACCACAGCAACTTGAGTTACACATCTTTGTTGACGCCAGCGAGGAAGCGTTTTCAGCAGTCTCATACTGGAGAGCTGTTGACGTTGCTGGAAATGTAGAGGTATCTTTTATCTGCGCCAAGTCAAAGTGCGCACCTATGAAGCCGTTGACAGTGCCCCGTTTGGAACTCCAGGCAGCTGTGCTAGGAACGCGTTTGAAGCAGAATATAATTGAAAGCCATTCTTTATGTTTCACATGTTGTGTTCTATGGACGGATTCTAAAACGGTCCTAAAGTGGATCGCATCGGCGCAGCGTCGCTACAAGCCATTCGTAGCTCATAGAATTGCTGAAATACTTGCCACAACTGATGTGTCGAATTGGAAATGGATACCTACTGACAGCAATGTCGCTGACGAAGCCACTAGGTCCAAGTTTCTAGTTGAGCTAAGTTCTTCATCACGATGGCTGAATTGACCAGAGTTTTTGCTGAAAGAAAAGGGTATGTGGCCATCTGAAGTATACAATGACCTTGGCGAAGAAGATGGTGACGAAGAGCTGCGTCCAAAGTTCACTCTTTTAGCCGTGAGTAATGTTTTAATAGACTTTAAACGGTTTTCCTCTTTTATTAAACTTAAAAGGACAATAGCCTGGGTCATTAGATTTGCTAAGCGTTGCCGAAAAATATACAGTGCTGAAGAAGAAGATGGTTTGACAGTCAGCGAGATCGAAGCAGCTGAAGTAATTCTAGTGCGACAAGCTCAAGCAGAGGTGTATGGCAACGACATTAGCCGAATTGTAGATGGTCAAGGCCTACATAAAGATAGTTCATTATACACTTTAACGCCATACATCGAAAGCGAAAATATTCTGCGTGTAAATGGTAGTATTGATGCAGCAAGCTGGCTGCCATATTGTACAAGACGTCCGATTATTCTTCCACCAGAACATTTGGTCACAAAACTGGTAATCATCCATCACCACTGCTTGATGAAGCATCAAAATCACGAGGCAACGATTTGTGAAATTCGACGTAGATTCTGGGTTCCCCGTTTAAGACAAGTCTTGCGGAAGGTAATTGCGTGCTGTAGTGCGTGCAAGATTACGCGCGCCGCTCCAATTCCACCATTCATGGGCTCGCTACCCGAAGATCGATTGACGCCATTTATAAGGCCATTTTCATTTACTGGCCTGGACTACTTTGGTCCGCTCACTGTAACGATCGGGCGGCGCACGGAGAAGCGGTGGGTGGCTTTGTTCACATGCCTCACGATACGAGCCATTCATTTGGAAATCGCCCACGACTTGTCAACCGACGCATGTATTTTGGCGATCAGAAATTTTACAAATCGTCGTGGACTCCCGGCAAGGATGCGTAGCGACAATGGCAAGAATTTTGTTGGTGCTGACCAAGTGGCAAAACGGTTTGATGAGGTGTTCGACTGTGGCCAGCTTAAAGATGAAATGTCGTCGAAAGGAATCGAGTGGATATTTAATTGCCCTTGCAATCCGTCCGAAGGTGGTATTTGGGAACGAATGGTTTTGTGTGTGAAAAGGGTGCTGCAGCATACGCTAAAGGAAGTCGCTCCGCGAGAACATACACTTCATACATTTCTTATAGAGGCAGAGAATGTTGTGAATTCGCGACCGCTTACTCACCTACCAGTACCAGTCGACCAAGAAGAGCCGCTTACCCCGAATCATTTTTTGCTGGGCTCGGCAAATACTGCTCAAACACCTAGGGTTGCTGATGTGCTAGAAAAACAATGCGTTATGAGGAAACAGTGGCAAATTGCACGACAGTTAAGGGATCGTTTCTGGAAACGTTGGATTGCTGAGTATTTGCCAACATTGACACGTCGTACAAAATGGTGTCAGAAAACGAAAGCGTTGCAAGTTGGAGATCTGGTCTTCGTGTGTGATTCGAACATGGCAAGAAAACAGTGGTGTCGTGGTAGAGTTGAACGAGTTTATTGTGGCAAAGATTCAGTAATAAGGCGAGCAGATGTGCGGACGAAAACAGGCATTTTACGTCGTCCGGTGTCTAAGTTGGCCGTTCTTGACTTGGATAGTGGTGAATCGAGTGAGTCGATCCACGGAGGCGGGAATGTAGCAGAACGTCCACTGGGAAATCCATCAATTGCAGTGTAGCAGATCGTCCACTGGGTATCCTATCGCAGTTTGCACTTTTCTCTCTCTATCTCTCTCTTTCTGTTTTATTTGCGTTTGTTCAAATTTCACTGTTTGAATAGCTTAGAAGCTTCACTGACAGCACTCAAATTTATTACATTCTTACTTGTCACGGAGAACAGATTGGAGTGCAAACTGCGGTAAGATAAATCTAAAATTTTCTGTTTAATGTACATACATATATAAATTGTTCTTTTAAGAAATAAATGCTAATACTAATTGTTTAATGCTAAATGGTTACTGTATTGCATTAAAATTCGAGCTCCATCCGTGACACCCCCCTTAAGCAGTTTCTTCGTTTTCAATTTAATTTATTGGCAGACTTCATTTGGTCTGTCAAAACAAAAGTGTTGCCAACTATTCAGCAAGTTACAGCTACGTGAGTAGCCGTTTTTTCGTAATAGAGTTGAGCACTGGTGAATCGAACGCAGCTAATATCAACCAATAAGTTATGAGAGGTTGTTCACACTAGTTGTAAATTTTTATGTTTTCAACTTAAGACATTTGACTTTATGAGACCTTGTGAATGCCCTTATTATTTTTCCAAAACCTTCAACCATAATTGCTGTACATCTTACTAAATTCTTACATCTTTTGCTTCGAAATCACTCAATTATAAAAATAAAATAAGGAAATTAAACCATCTATTGCTCCTACAGCATTGGGATATCCCCATTAATCATAAAACTCTTTCGATATTTTATACCAGCAATGCTCGCTTTCTGTAAATTTTGGAACATCCTCATTTAAGGCTATATACATATATTACTGAAATACTTTCTTTGAGTATGTTTGAACTGTTCGATTGTTGTATGCGGAACGGTAATTGAAGTGATGTTTGCGTTTCACCTAAAAAAAAAAATAAATAACTGGCCATTTCAGCCCTTGAAAGGACTTTGACCTAACTTCTCATGATCAATTGTGTTGTGCGTGTTATTAAGTTTGTACACAATTGACCGAGAAATGGACCTACATGCTTAACGCCGACTCCGAACGGCGATGAACGGAATGTACTTATTCTCAAGAAGCTTTACATGGCATTTTTATTACTCTCTGAGGTTTGCCATTGTCTGCAGAGAGGTGGTGGCCGTACAGAAAAATTATTTTAATTCAAATAATTTTCTGTCGCTGCTGGGGTTCGAACCTGGGTCTCCAGGTTCTTTGACATAGCGGCCACGCACTTTAACCAACTACGCCACGGACGCCACTTGCGTTTCACCTAATGTAAGAAATATTACAAAATGTCCAAATGTATATGGAACTATATGTAAGGAACTCCTTGAAATGATCAGCTTATATAATATCAGCTTGATATAATAAATCATTGATAAATATTATAAATTATTGTTAATATTTTTTAATTATTTCAATTGATATTATTATTGATAAATGCTAAGTATTTCGTCCACAATACTCTTAATGCATTAAAGTGAACACTAAGCCGATTGAAGCTGTTCATGATAAAGCTTTTTCTTCCCCATATATCACACAGCATATCACAATAGCTTACCTGTGACCAGATATCGAAGAGTTAGATGCAATCGCTCAGCGGGTCCTACCCTAATTTCGTGTCCTGTTTAGCAAGGAAAGGTTTTACTTTTGTTAAAATTTTTCCTAATTGTTCCGATGTGATACGAAGAATATTTTTATACAATTTTGTGTCTTCGCATTGTATTTCTTTAAGAAGTTTGTGGCTAAAACCTAGTAAAGTCCACTTATATTTAAATGATAATGGACAGTTTTTAGTAGAGTTGAATCGCCACCGAGGCAAACAGCACCACCACTACCTCTGCACATGTGTACCAAATGTAGTGCTGCGATATATTTTATGCAACATCGTTGCTCAAAAATGAGAAAAAAACAATCAGAAATTTCATTTTTGGACTTTCGACTCAAATATCTCCGCTGTTTTTTAATGCATTTTGTTAAATTTTTTTTGTTTGTCAAAAATTGTTTTTGTTGTAAAAATAATTTAAACACAAAATTGTTTCAATTTTACGCAAAAATTAAAAACCATTTTTGTGATTCAAAAACCCCTTGCTTTTTTCTAACAAAACTTTTTGCCAATATTGTGTTTTAATATTTTTTTTTAAAAATATTGTGTTTTAAAAAAAATACAAGTTAAAAAATAAATTTATTAGAAAAAATATCATAGTATCTCAAAAGTTATAGCCAATAATCTTTATCCAAAATATACAGGGTTTTCCAATAAGAGGTGTTATTGTGAATCGCCCGCTATTGTAAATCGTTCACTTTTAAAGCTTTTATTCTTTCACATTTGACAAGTAGAAACAACGTTATTACTAAAAATGGAACAATACATGCTTCAACAACGCATTGAAATTATTAAAATTCACTACAAAAATGGTGAAAATCTTGCAGTCACAGTTTTCATTTTCAGCGCTTACAGCGCATTTTCATCTCGGCGGCTACGTCAACAAGCAAAATTGTCGCATCTGGGGCTCGGAAAACCCAAGAGTTATTGTTGAGAAGCCTCTCCATCCTCAACGTGTGACTGTTTGGTGCGGTTTATGGTCCGGCGGGGTCATTGGACCTTACTTTTCCGAAAATGAGGTTGAATCAGCGATTTGGTTATGGAAAATTTGATGAAAAGGATATTGTCCTGTAAGCGTGGTCGTGGTGGCCATATGGCTGATGTTGTTTTTCATTATTAACGGCTTAAAAAATAAAAAATAAATAACTGGCCATTTCAGCCCTTGAAAGGACTTTGACCTAGCTTTTTATGATCAATTGTGTTGTGCGTGTTATTAAGTTTGTATACAATTGACCGAGAACCGGATCTACGTGTTTAACGCCGACTCCGAACGGCGATGAACGGAATGTTCTTGTTCTCAAGAAGCTTTACATGGCATTTTGATTACTCTCTGAGGTTTGCCATTGCCTGCAGAGAGATGGCGGCCGTACAGAAAAATTATTTTAATTCAAATAATTTTCTGTCGCTGGTTCGAACCTGGGTCTCCAAGTTCGTTGACATAGCGGCCACGCACTTTAACCAACGACGCCACGGACGCCACGACATACCTTCCTCTTTATTATGAAATAAACATCCGATCATTTATCTCAAAAAATGGCATTTTTCTTTGAATACCAAAATAACACCTCTTATTGGAAAACCCTGCATATACAAAAAGCAAAACGCTGTCTGAGAGATGGCTGGAAACTTCAAAATTATTGAGCCTATAGAGCTGAAATTTTGGCAGTAAATTTTTTTCAAATACGAGATGGCTTAAATTTCTGTCACACCCCTTTTACCGCCCACAAATCAATAAAAATGCTATACTCCCTACGGTTTTAATCGATTTGGCTACATTTTGGTAATTTAGTTTGTATGCTCACAGTGGAAAATGACAGTGGTATCAAGCTATGAGTGTAAGGAAAGTTTTAAATGCACCTATTGTGTTCCCACATAGTTGCAGGGTGCAGCAACGCGCGCCGGGAAAAGGCTTGTATTAAATAAAAACGCAAATATTCCAAAATATTTAATTTTTCCATATTATGTGTGAAGATAAATTGCAAATTGTGTATTTTTAACTGCTTATTTTTGTTAGCAGATATTAAGTTAAATATAATGTAATCTATAATTTTATTTTGCTTCAGTAAACCCCCCCCTTATGAAGTACATATCTACGGCGTTGATTCAAGCAAAGAGGGACTATCAATAGCCCCCGGTATAAGATCAGAAATGTATAGAAGTGGTGTTTTTTCGTTGTCATCTAATATCAGACTGGTTTATTATGATTGTCGGTTATTCAGTAAAAGGAGTAATATCAGACTGGTTTATTATGATTATCGGTTATTCAGTAAAAGGAGAGAGTTACTAGCTACTCAGCTACAGAGTTGCCATGTTGCGCATATAACAAAAGTGACGCAATTGCTAGTCTATTTTGCAGAGATTTTAAATTAATCAGTAAACTTACTTACTTACTTACTTATCTGGCGCTTACAACCGTAAGTCGGTTTTGGCCTCGTATAAGAAATTGCGCCAGCCATTTCTGTTCTGCGCTTGCTGGCGCCAGTTGGAAACACCAAGCGTGGTCAGGTTATCCAACACCTGATCCTTCCAACGAAGATGTGGGCACCCTCTTCTGCGTTGACCACCACCGGGCAACGAGTCGAATATTTTTTTCGCTGGAGCATCGTTTTCCATTCGCTCAACTTGACCTAGCCAGCGGAGCCGCTCGATTTTAATGCGCTTAACTATGTCGATGTCAACGTACAGCTCATACAGCTCGTGGTTCCATCGAATTCGGTACTCGCCATTAACGCAGATTGGACCGAAGATTTTACGAAGGATCTTTCTCTCGAAGGCTACCAGAGTCTTTTCATCAGTTCTGCTCAACGTCCAGGTTTGTGCTGCATATAATAGGACGGGCATGATTAGTGACTTATAGAGCGTGAGTTTTGTTCGTCGAGAGAGGGCTCTGCTTCTCAATTGTGTACTTAGCCCAAAGTAACACCCGTTGGCAAGAGTTATCGTTCGTTTTATCTCAATACTAACATCGTTGAAAGAGTGAATGCTGGATCCCAGGTAGACGAAGTCCTTAACAACCTCGAAGGTCAACAGTGGTTGACGATGTTGTCAACAGTGACGTGGTTTCCAAGACGCTGGGACTGTTTATTTGTTGACACTAGGTATTTCGTCTTATCTGCATTCACTGCAAGACCCATTCGACTCGACTCTTTCGCTAATCTGGAGAATGCTGCGCTGACTTCGCGCGTATTATGGCCAATGATATCGATATCATCAGCATACGCCAGCAGCATAATACTTTTGTAGAATATCGTGCCACTGCGTCTCAAATCAGCAGCTCAGATGATCTTCTCCATCATCAGGTTGAAAAAGTCGCACGATAAGAATCACCTTGTCTGAAACCTCGTTTGGTATCGAATGGAGGAGTGAGATCCTTCCCGATTTAACTGTGCTGCTGGTGTTGCTCAGTGTCATTCTGCAAAGACAGATGAGCTTTGCAGGAATACCAAATTCAGACATGGTGGAGTATAGATAATTCCTTATAGGACTGTCGAAGGCGGCTTTATAATCGACAAAAAGATGGTGTGTGTCGATCTGTTTTTCTAGGGTCTTCTCCAAGATTTGTCGTAGCGAAAATATCTGGTCTATGGTGGATTTACCAGGTCTGAAGCCAAGCTGATAAGGTCCAATCAGCTGGTTTACGATGGGCTTCAGTCTTTCACATAGCACGCTCGACAGGACCTTATATGCGATATTAAAAAGGCTTATCCCACGGTAGTTGGCGCAAATTGTGGGATCGCCTTTCTTGTGGATTGGGCAGAGCACACTGAGGTTCCAATCGTTTGGAATGCATTCTTCCGACCATATTCTGCATATAAGCTCATGAATGCATTTAAATAGAGCTTCTCCTCCATTTTTGAAGAGCTCAGCCGGTAAGCCATCGGCTCCTGCGGCTTTGTTGTTTTTAAGCCGAGCTATATCTTTCAAGACTTCACTATTGTCGGGAAGCGGAACTTCAACGCTGTCGTCCACAATTGGGGTTTCCGGGATATTATCTCTATTGGCGGGATTGTTTTTGTCGTCACCATTCAGAAGCCTAGAGAAGTGTTCTCTCCATATCATCAGTGTACTCTGGATACCTGTCACTAGATTCCCATTTTCATTCATTCCAAAAATTTTCGGACCTCATTCCTGTCACCATGCATCTCAATTTTCTCGCACTCACGCATTTCTGCTTCCCTTTTCTTTCGCCTGAAAATGCGTCTCTCTTCCCTCCTCTATTCTTTGTATCGCTCTTTAGCAGCACGCGTTACAACCGACTGCAGGGTGGCTTTGTAGGCGACGTCTTTTTGTGCAGTGGCGTCGCGACACTCCTGGTTGTGCCACTGGTTTCGGCGAGGGCGGTGATAGCCTATCACCTCTTCGGCAGCCGTACGCATAGAGTGGGAAATGTGATTCCACTGCGCGCGTATATCGTCGATCGGAGGAGTGCTTTCTTGAAGCAGGAGTGAGAGTCGAGTAGCGAAGTCTTCGGCTGTTTGTTTTGATTGCAGCTTTTCGACGTCTAGCTTTTTCTGTGCTGGATTGCGCGCATTCTTCGTTGCGCACAGGCGTGTACGGATCTTGGCTGCGACAAGATAATGATCCGTTAATCAGTAAACATCCTACATTATTAGAGGGAATAGGATCATCAAAATGAATAGTTCTAAGAGCAAAGCGAATGAAATTGTTTTGGACGCGTTCTAGACGTAAGCTATGAGTGTCGTAAAAAGAACTCCAAATGAAAGAAGCAGGGGCGGTTCCAGGAAAATATTTCGGGGGGGGTTTCAAAAATATGTATATACATACGTTACATATATACACATAGTATATTTATTAGATAAGACATCAGTAAATCAAATTTTACATGTTTTAGATTATAAAATGATATTAATTTTTTTTGCCTTTTTCGACATAATGTCGATTACATTTTCGCACGTTACTTCCACGTCACGATGCATGTTCAACAACGCCAAACCCTTCAATCGGTCTTCACTTGTCTCAACGCTCTAAGAGCGCTCTCTGCCCATAGCTGCTCATGAGCTTCACTTAAATTTCTCTCTCATTCTGCTGCATGACCAGATTAATGCCGTCTTCATTAAATATCATTCGTTTGCGAATATCGTGCAGTTTACCTTCAACAAAATCTTCTAAAAACGCCTTTTCTGCATCCATTTTTTAAAAACCGAACCACGAGCGATGTGACCACAATTAGAATTTTGAACGAATGTTGAATTGAAAAAATTTTAGTACACATTGTCAAACAACGAGCAAGAGCTAACCCGTGACGGACGTGCTCACAAAAATTTTTGTGAGCGTTCAGTCCAGAATTACAATTCAACAGTCAAGTGTACATACTATGACTCAAGCTCAGATTCTCTCTTAACTGACATTCATGAGCGATAATATGCACCCTACTTAACGGTTTACAGATGCAGAGACTCCGCATGGTCGTTGTATTATGAAAATATTTGTTAATTATCAGAATAAATTTGAATTATCGAATATATAAAAAAGGTGGTGGGTATGTATGTAAGAGCATCATGGCTGAACCACTGAAGCTATCCACTTTTCACTCCATATTCATTCCATATGATTGTGTGGTGCTCAGGATTATTTTTTGTGTTAAATGCCTCAAGGTGATGCTGGGGTGAAGATAATTATAATAATAAAAGTAATTTCTCTGTTTATTTGACCCGAAAACAAATCTATACGGCTGAACGGATTTAACTCAAATTCGGCACACTTGAATCCTATATTAGGTCATGGCATACTTAGTTTTGACCACGCCTCCTCCATCTCTTTTTGACCTCTTTTGACCACGATTAATTTTAGCCAACATAAACCAGAATTTTTCTCCATTACTGTATAAAAAGGAATTTTATGTCTACACTTCCGATACTATCGAAACTGTGAGTTTTTAAATTAAAACTATGCGGTGTTCGCATATATTTGATCCGAAAAATGCGGTGTTTGTATGATTTCAGGTTGCGGTTGTATGTATGACTGTTTACAGCTACAGGCGCGATATCGCAAAAAACAAACAAAAACTGGAACAGAACTCAGTGTTATAGCAATACGTGTAGAAACAGCTACAAACGTTTACAGCATAGGGGTGTGAATATTTAAAGTAAATTATAAAAAATCAATGTTTTTCTTTTTGGTACCCTAAGCCAACATAATAAACATCAGTACATCACATTTAAATACAGGTTCTTTTAGAATTTCGGGGGGGGGGGGGTTTGAACCCCCAAACCCCTCTCTGAATCCGTGCCTGGAGAGAAGCGTATTCTAGCTTAGACCGCACTATAGAAATATACATTGCTTTAAATATGTAAGCATCTAAAAAGTTTGAGCTGTTTCGCCGAAGAAAAGCTAATAAAGCGTAGTCTTTGGGAATAATGTAGTCGAAGTGGCCTACAAATGAAAATTTAGCATAGAGTATAACGCCTAGATCCTTAACTTCCTTAGCATTACTTAATGGGAGGTTAGACAATAGCTGCGTTCGATTCGCCAGTCTATACTCAATTCATGTCGCTTATTTCAAAATTTGTATGTGAAAACAACAACAAAGTCTACAGCTAGTTGAGTATAGAGTAGGTCAATTATCAGTTGAGTTTAGTAAAATTGCGTAGCCAAGTTCTTATTTTTTAGTTGGTTTGTGTACGGAATAAGTAAAATGTAATAGATTCTGTCAAAATGTGATGTGAGTACAAAAACAAAATTAATTTCCTTTAAGGGGGGAGATACCTTATAATTTCGGAAAAATTTCGAATGTTTTTTCGAATTTTTCTTTAAAACAAATTTCAAGTCATTTATATTGGTTTGAAATTGCATAGTAACCCAAAGACACAGCGTGACGTGAATTGGGTTAAAAACAAAAAAAAAAAAAAAATATATAAGCTGCTTGTAGTGACGATATTCCCACAAATCCTTTGCATGGCTAGAGCATTATTAAAATCTTCGAAGTTTTTACTGCACTATCAGAATTTTTAATTTGTTCTGTATGCAAGCACAAAATAAGTTTTGGTGGGTTTCGAAATTTCAGCTAACTTTGCTGCTGGAATATTTAGTGAAGGCTTCACCTCCATTCTGAAGCTTTTGAACGAACTGGGTACAATTATTGGCACCTATTGCAAAGATAATCTGCAGACCCATCATTTACTAAAAATATAGGAAAATAAAAAAATTATCCAATTATGTTATCAACTTGAAAAAAATTTATTAAACAAAACTAATTTCACTCTGTCTAGGGGTAACTCCCCCCTTAAGCAGTTTCTTCGTTTTCAATTTAATTTATTGACAGACTTCTTGTGGTCTATCAAAACAAAAGTGTTGCCAATTATTCAGTAAGTAACAGCTAAGTGAGAAGCCGTTTTTTCGTAATTGAGTTGAGCACTGGCGAATCGAACGCAACTTATGTGTAAGAGGTAGGGAGAGGGCAACTTGACTTAGAGAAAGGGGCATAAGCACGTTTATCAATAGCTGCGTTCGATTCGCCAGTCTATACCCAATTCTTGTCGCTTATTTCAAAATTTGTATGGGAAAACAACAACAAAATCGACAGCTAGTTGAGTTTAGAGTCGGTCAATTATCAGTTGAGTTGAGTAAATTTGCGTTGCCAAGTTCTTATTTTTTAGTTGGTTTGTGTACAGAATAAGGTAAATGTAATAGATTCTGTCAAAATGTGATGTGAGTACAAAAACAAAATTAATTTACAGTAAGTAACAAAGTACTGGCGAATCGAACGCAGCTAATATTTAGACAAAGTCGGTTCTTAACACACCAATTATAAACATATTGGTTTAAACATATACAGCATTTAAGTCGGACTACAGTAAAAAGGAATCAGACATATTGTTAATTTTTAGAAAAATTTTGAGATCATCTTCAAAAAGTAGACATAGTGCAAAACAACATTTGTATAACAGTTGTATTATAAACAGTTGACCAAGAACACTCCCTTGCGGGACTCCTGATGTCGCTATAAGCGCAGGAGAGCTGAAATTTTAAATTTTCACAAAACTTTTTCTGCTTATCAGATAGGAACTTAATCATTTAAAGACATTTAAAGACATTAAGTTTAGCTAATTTATTAATCAAAAAAGAATGGCATACTTTGTCAAACGCTTAAGAAAAATATGTGAAAACTATATCAACTTGACAACCCGAGACAAAAGCAAAAATACAATATTCGGAAAAGATAGCAAGGTTCGTTACCGTCGATTGACATGGAACAAAGCCATGTTGGAACGGCGAAATCAGATTTTCACTGCAAAAAACAACTTTTGTTTGACGATATATTCGATGAGCTTAGAAAATGTTAATAGTTTTGAAATTGGCCAATAGTTAGCAATGTCATTTTTATTGCCAGATTTAAAAATAGGTGTAATTGATGAAATCTTCCAATCTGATAAAAATATATCCGCAACAAGGGATTTATTCAAGATTAATTTAAGCGATTTAACTTAACATTATCGTTTTGTTATAGACGAAAAATCACACTTTCTCAAGCATAAAAATGTAGTGGGATGCCCTCAACGTCCTTCCAGAAGGATTGGGAGTTGTGAAAGAGAGGTGGGTGTGGCATTTGAAAACAAGGATTTGTTGGGTTTCATATATTTATTTATTTATTTATTTATTTATTCATCTATCGAGTAAAACTCTCTTAGACTAATCAGTAAATAAAGTAATATTAAATTTCTTATATATAGAGAAACACATTTTCATTATATATACTAATTTTATATAATATAATAAAGTATAATAATTTAATACTGAGTAAGGAAATGACAATTAATTGTTTAGAGCAAATTTAGTAGTTCTTTTTTAAATAACTCACGAGACTGAGAAATATCTAGTACATTATAAACAGAGTTGAATTCAATACAGGATAACGAAATAGGATCAGATCTACTATAATTTGTCCTCGCTCGAGGAATTAAAAAAAAATGCTGCCTACTTCTCAGATGTCTTGAAGGAGCATATATCGGAAGAAGAGACAAAAGCTCGGAGCAATCAATCTTGTTGCAAAGTACATCTTTAGCTAACATAACAAGATAATATTTTCGTCTGGCTTCAAGCGTTTTTAGATCTATAAGAAGACACCTTTGCTCATATGATGGCCAAAATCCATTATTCCCACCAGTTTTTCTAAAGGCAAATCTGGTAAATCTCCTTTGTATTGCCTCAATACGGTTTATAGTAACCGCATATGAGGGACTCCATATATTACAAGCATACTCTAGTGTTGACCGCACTAGGGACACATATAAGGATTTAAGCGTATAAAGGTCTTTGAATTCACTAACTAGTGTTGCGCTTAATACACAGAGCCAAAACAACCTAATAAAATAGAAGAAAATCAATAAGATTTCTCTATGGTTTTCATCCAAGAAGATTGTCTTATTAAAACCATTGAGAAAATCTTATTAAAACTTTGAGCATTTTTTATAAGGCAATCCACATAATTTTAAAAAGAATCTTATTATTTTTTATGAGAAAACATTTAAAAACAATAAGGTAATCTTATCAAAAATATGTGATTTACTTATTGATTTCAAAAGTTACCTTCTTGATTTTTAAGAAGAAATCTTATAGATTTAATGCGATTTCTTTTTGAAATTTAAGAAGGAAATCTCATTGATTTAATAAGATTTCTTTTTAAATTTTAATAAGGAAATCTTTTTAAATCAAAAAGGAATTATCAATCTTTAACCTAGAAATATACTTTCAACTGCCTCTAATATTAAATAAAAAGACATTTTTTATTATAAGTTTTTATTAAAATGTATGTTTTAGGAACTAAAATTTTTACATATAAATATAAAATACATATGTTAAAGTATAATTTCACAAAACGTAAAAATAAATGATAAATTCAAAGTTGTTACATAAATAAGTTTTTTTGGATTAAGAAAAAAATTATGAAAACAAGCAAGACAATTTTTAAAAAATCGAATAACTATAAACAATAAAAATTCAGAAAAAACATACAACATAAATATAATATACTCAGTGGAAAGTACTGTAAATTTAGTTAAGGTGACATACGCTTTCTGAATTAAGAAAGAACTCATGTTTATTCCCTTTAAAGAAAGGTGTGTTTACAAGGTGCTGAACCAGTTAAAAAGTGACTTTTAAAAAACGCCCACTACTACGAACCAGAAGTGGCTACAAAATATATTTTTGTAGTTTTTCATTTAATATATAATAATATACAAAACAAAATTTTTCAATAGAATCCATAAATTCCATAGAAAAAATTGTAAACATGGACTTCTCAATTTTGAAAGTGAAAGTTCCCTTTACAAAAGTTTATCATTTCCAGTATTTTTTTTTTTTCTAATAACTTTAAGTCCATTATTCAACATGGAAAACATGATAGGTGGTCCGTCTAGTGACATAAAATTAATCGTTTTGTATTGAATTTTGTTCCCGATTAAATAAGATTGAAAATGTTCGGAAAAATTTAAGCAAACAGATTGCATTCCAATAATTTTTATATCTCCCCAAATACAAATAAAATCATGAATTTCATAAACTAAAGACTCGTTAGCTTCTGTAATTCTAACCACATGACCTTTTTTGAAAGTAGTCCCCCTAAATACTACTTCATTTGTTCGCTGGAGTGATTGAAGGTCAAAGAATTGTAAATTTAACCATGAAAACAATTCTTCATTTTCTATATCAATAATTTCTTGAGCCTTGTATATAAACTCGGGTTGAAAAAAGTTATTCTCTGATATACTATGAGAAAATCTTAATGATGCTTTAATACACAGAGTTAATGGTATATTCACTCTTGATGTTATATTATGGGCATATATTTTGTAAATACTATGCTCCGACTCGAACCTGAAGCACCATAAATATTTAATTGGACCCAGTTTTCTAATAATAGTGGGATAATGCACAAGGTTGTGAAATTTAGGTTTTAAGTTTTCTTTAAATAACGTTTGATAAAGTTCGTTATGTTTTTGAATGACTATTTGAAGATCATTTAAAAGGGTTTCGTTAAAATGTGGTAAAAGTAATAAGTAACTTTATGAAAAGAACCAAAAATTTATACACATCATCATTTGAGTTGACTAAATCACCAATCATTAGTAGTACAGTGAGTAAGATCTTTTTGCCTTTTGTTGTCTA
Source organism: Pherbina coryleti (assembly GCA_943735915.1). Lineage (NCBI taxonomy): Eukaryota > Metazoa > Arthropoda > Insecta > Diptera > Sciomyzidae > Pherbina > Pherbina coryleti. The sequence continues at coordinate 61,978,618 of OX030952.1, forward strand.
GATAGGCATTTTTTTCATAGAAGTTTAAAATCAATTGACCTTTTACTGAAGTCTTCAGGAGATTGAAAACATCGATGCCGCTTGATGCAGATGCGTTTTGTGCTGACTCCACGACGGACGAAAGTGTTGAACTTGAAGCTCTAGAGGAACTTGCGTTGCTTAGGTCACTTGATATTTTTTCAAGCCATTCCAAGACCTTGCGAGTTGATGGTGGCGACATGGTATCCTGGTCGCATATCAAAGGTTTATTCTGTAAAAAAAAGAAATTACTAACAAAATCTTACAGTTTTCACCATTTCCAGGTTTCTAGACAGTTATGGCACATCAACTTGGATCCCGTGGCTAATGAAGTGCGTCTTTGTCTGTTGAATGTTGAAGTAGGATTTTGAGATCTTTTCTTTTTGGTAAGCGTCCATTTTTTTAGCTGCAACTTCGCCTGCCACCACCATGACTTGCACTTTATTGCGAAAATTAAATAATTCAACACAATTGTCAAAACATATGTTTGGAGAGTGTTGCCATATAATAAACATAAGATGGCGATAAGTTTACTGAGTATTTAATAGGCAGCAAATACGGTCGTGTGAAAATATTCATAAGTTAACTAAATTATTACTTTTGGAAGAAAGTTTCTTTTAAGCAGAAATTTTAAAATGTGATATGTTCTTGGACAAAAAAATGATCAATGATGCAGTATTTATTAAATAAAAAAAAAGTGTTCTTGATGTCACTGGCATTTTTAATGGGTCTCAAATGATTAACGCACTTGCAAACACTTTAAATGAAAGTAATCTGGCAACGTTTAAATAAATCTCTAATTGTTTTGATAATTTTTGATTTTTATCTGAAACTAAGGTTTGAGGATTAGGATGTGCATTTTTTCAGGGCTATTTAGCTTTTACTTCACAGGCTCACACAGTTAATATATAAAAAATATGCTAAATAATTATAAGAAACTTACCATATCCTTTCTCCATTGTCTCAAGCCAGCCTTAAATTTAACTTTATCACCAAAATACCCGGAGCTGTCAAGGCCTTCAAACAAACTGACGACATCCTCAATCTCCATTTTTTTAAGAATCTCCTTCGAGTTGACACCGTAAATTTTTAATAAACTCGAAATTGAGTCACTCAAGCCCCACGACTGAAATATAGCTTGAGTTTCAAGAATTTCAGCCTCGTCAAAAAGAAGTTCCGGAACACAAATATCATTCTCCATTATTTTTTTTCTATTTAACTTTATTTGATTCCACTCGAGTTCACTTCACAATTACGACTGAAAGCCAAAGCAAAGAAGGCAAGAATAAGTAGCATTTTCACCGTTATTATCTTTTTAAAAGGGTGTTTAATAAGAAAATCTTATAAAAGCAGCTCAATAAGATTTTCTTATTAATTTTAAATGGTCTCTTCTTAAACTTTGGAGAGTGAAAAACAAAATTTTCTTATTAAAGTTAAGTGTTAATAAGATTGCCACATAATTTCATTCATTCAATAAGAAATCTTATAAAAAAATGTTTGATAGTAGTTGTTAATTTTTAATAAGATTTTCTCTATGGAGTTAAAAAGATTTCTCTATGGAAAATTCTTATTATTTGGCAGTATTAATAAGAAAACCTAATAAAGTAGCTCAATAAGGTGATCTTATTAATTTTATGTGGTGGTTTTTGGCTCTGTGTAAAACCTAATAATTTATTAGCTTTTGACACAATAAAGTCAAAGTGACTGTTGAAATTAATTTTGTTATCAAAAATTACCCCTAAATCGATTTGACTTTGTACATTAGATAACAAACTACCTTGTATAAAGTTATCGTTAATTAGAGAACAGGGTGATCTAGTAAAACTTATGCTTTTGCATTTAGATATATTCAAGTGCAAACAGTTATCAGTGCACCAGTTTGACAAAGAAATAACATCTTCTTGCAATAAAATGCAGTCCTGCCTCGTCCTGATTGATTTAAAAATTTTTAAGTCGTCTGCATAAAGAAGACACTTCGAGTTTTTAATAACATCCGGAAGGTCATTGATGAATAATATGAACAATAAGGGTTCTACATGACTCCCTTGAGGAACACCAGAGAGATTATGTATAACTTTAGATACTGTTGATCCGATTTTAACAAATTGTTTACGGTTACATAAATAATTACGAAACCAATTTAGTAAATTTGAATGAATTCCTAATTTTTGAAGCTTTTTTATAAGTGCATTTGTTGAACTTTATCAAAGGCTTTTGAGAAGTCCGTGTATATAGCGTCCACTTGACCACCTTTCTCCATACCTTTCAGACAAAAACTAGCAAACAACGCTAGGTTAGTAACTGTGGATTTACCATTAACAAATCCATGCTGTTCAACCGTGATGCCATGTCTTACTTCCCAATATAACCTCCTCTTCACAATAGACTCGAAAACTTTAGGAATCAATTTCAGTTCTGAAATGGGTCTGTAATTGATAACTTCATTTTTCGAGCCTGATTTATGTATCGGAGTTATGAGACTTTCCATGTATCTAAAAATTCGCCGGATGAAAGGGACATATTAAACATCTTGGTAAGAGGTTCAGCCAAATTTCTACATAATTTTTTTAAAAATGAAGATGTTATGTTATCTGGTGATACTTTATTACTATCTACTAATGCGGCTAAATGTTCTTTAACCTCAACAATACTAAGCTGCATGACACCCAGATTTGTGATAGGTGTAAGACTATGATATGTACCTACATGTATAGTTCTTTCAAAGTTTGATTGGAAATATGTTGCCATCATATCGCAAATGTCCTTCTGGCCATTTGAACTACGATCTTCATTCGTCATCAGAGTTGGAAAACCCAAAGAATTACGCTTTCCATTTAAAAAATGCCAAAAGGCCTTAGAATTCTTTTTAATATTACTTTCTATGGAAAACAAGTAATTTTTGTAGAGAAAGTTTTTTAAGGATTAATAATCTCTTCTAGAGTTATAATACTCAAAACGCAAATCAGGACAGGTTGTGCTGATCTTGCGTAACTTACATATTTTATTTTTTAAATTACTCAAACGCCTACTAAATCAGACCGGCTTGTTGCCCTGCTTTGGTCTTTTCAACGGTACAAACTCGTCATATGCTTCTTCAAGTTTTCTAGTGAACGCATTATAACAAGCTTTTAAGCAAGATGAATGGAGAACAGAATCCAAATTAGTACTTTGAAAAAATAAATTAAGTCCAATAAAATCTGCCTTAGCAAAGTCTCTCACAGAGTTTGTTAAATTTTTAAAAAAAATTAAGTTTATTAAAATTTAAACATGCAATTTCTATCTCCATACCATTATGATGTACGCTTTTATTTAATTATGGTGGCTGAGCCTACCAAATCATTATCTATGAAAAATCAGATCTAAAATGCGACCTAATCCGTTCTTCTCGTTATTAATTTGGCATAAATTCATTGATATAAGAGAATCTATAGTCTCATATTCCTTGAGATTGTTTAAATAAAAAGGCAGCAAGCTTTTTTCTTCAAGCGAGTAGTCCCAGACAACGTTAAAAAAAAAAAATAAACAATTGGCCATTTCAGCCCTTGAAAGGACTTTGACCTAGCTTCTTATGATCAATTGTGTTGTGCGTGTTATTAAGTTTGTACACAATTGACCGAGAAATGGACCTACATGTTTAACGCCGACTCCGAACGGCGATGAACGTAATGTTCTTATTCTCAAGAAGCTTTACATGGCATTTGATTACTCTCTGAGGTTTGCCATTGTCTGCAGAGAGGTGGCGGCCGTACAGAAAAATTATTTTAATTCAAATAATTGTCTGTCGCTGCTGGGGTTCGAACCTGGGTCTCCAGGTTCTTTGACATAGCGGCCACGCACTTTAACCAACTACGCCACGGACGCCACTAACGCCACTAACCCAGACAACGTTGCCTAGATTAAAATCACCAAGAACGATGCTATGGGACGAATCGTTGCACAACTCAAAAATGTTGCTAATATTCTTAGTGCGATTCTCATAAATAGTAGCAACACTACCCGGTGGTATATTGGAAACAAAACAATAAATGGTTAAAAATTCATCCGGTAAAAAAATCTCTACACAAATTTGCTCTACACTGTTAACTTCTAAAGTAACATTTTTAGATATTATGTTTGACTTAATTGCAACTAGAACCCCCCCTCCCCTGAGTAGTCCAGTTTCAGCTTCTGATCGGTCTCTTCTATAGACTTGGTATTCATCAGTAAATAACTCCGCAGTGCTTATAGAATCATTTAACCAAGTTTCAGTTAAAGCAATGATATCAAATAGAGACTCTGAGGCAGCGACAAAGAAATCGTTTGTTTTTGTTCTCATGCCACCAATGTTTTGATAATATAGAGAGATTGTCATTTGCACTGTTTCTATTTATTGGAGATAATATTGCGAAAATTTCGTACATAAACTCCAGCTGGCCAGCAACTTGACTCAAATGCTGCATTATAAAGGTCGGAAGGGACCCCGAACTTAAAATTAATTAGCCTATTAAGCAGGCTTTGCAAAAAAGTATTTATGTATTTAGTATTTATTTAAGCAATTTATACTTAAGAACTAAAAATTATAATTAAACATTTATTTCTTAATGCTAGGATTTTTTTTTTGTAGGGTAGGGATTTTATATATATACGACTGTATTCATAAAAAACTATGAACCTCTTATACAGCCTTCATAAGGAAAAAATCGAAAAAAATTGAAAAACATTATTCATAAACGTTCAATAGCGTTAAAAGTATCTTTTAAATGCTTTATAAATGAGAGAATTTTAAAGATGGATGAAACCTTCAATAAACCCTCGATAAAGCATTTTTAAATTTTATTTTGTTTTCATCTGAGAACAAATTATGTCAAAAATATATCAAATTGTTTTAAAATATATCAAAAACAAAGAAAATGTCAGAAAAATTATTGAAAATGTTTGTTTATAAATGAGAGGATTTTTAAAAATGGTTGAACGTTCAGCTCTCATTTGAGCACAAATGTTGTCAAAAATAATTAAAAATATTTCAAAAATTTGTAAAATATGTCAAAAAAATTCAAAATATATAAAAAAAATTCAAAACAAAAGGAAAAAAAAACAAGAAAATTTGTCAAAACATTTCAAAATATTTACAAAATAAAATAATAAAATGACAATTTTTTTTAGTGCAGAGGGTAGCTTCGAAAAAATATTGATGTTTAAACATGAAAATGTTGACGAAGTTGTGACAAATAAATGAAAAATCATTGAATTTATCAAATACGCAAACCATTATTGACACTCTTCCCACATAAAATCGAAAGTGTTCCTATTTTAACTACAAAGCAGCAACAACATTTTTATGAATAACAAAATTTTAAAAGACTTTTTAGCATTAAAAAGCTTTTTAACTATTGAAGGTTTTAAAGCTATTTTAAGATATTTTTATGAATACGGCTGATAGTCTATAGTCTGCCCACAAGACAAATGACAAATAGTTATATACCAAGTCTTAATTATATCTAGAGAATATAGAGAGAGCAGTGGGATTGAAGCTAAGAAAGTTATTTCGGAGTTCGGATCTGGTGAGATGAAAGACAAATTCATTGATCATGTTGTTGGTCAAAATAAGCATCCTAGTTATAGGTTCGCCGCATCCATAGCCAGTGCAATGAAAGCTGAGATGCAAGAGAGGTACAGACCTGAGGTTGTGGGTTAGTATTAAGGGATATCAATTGAAGTAGTATAGGGCAGTTAATGGTTCCGCCCAGTAGTTGATGAATAAAGAGAACATCGGCAACTACCCTGCGTTTTTCAAGAATTTGTATGTTAATCGTGGGAAGGCCACGTAACGCGAATCGAATGAATCTACGCTACACAGCTTCGATAAGCAGCGAATGAGAGGCATATACTGATCAAATCTTGTTAACTTATTCAAGTATGGGCCTCACAAAGGTTAAAAAAAAAATAAATAACTGGTCATTTCAGCCCTTAAAAGGACTTTGACCTAGCTTCTTATGATCAATTGTGTTGTGCGTGTTATTAAGTTTGTACACAATTGACCGAGAAATGGACCTACAGGCTTAACGCCGACTCCGAACGGCGATGAATGGAATGTTCTTGTTCTCAAGAAGCTTTACATGGCATTTTGATTACTCTCTGAGGTTTGCCATTGTCTGCAGAGAGGTGGCGGCCGTACAGAAAAATCATTTTAATTCAAATAATTTTCTGTCGCTGCTGGGGTTCGAATCCGGGTCTCCAGGTTCGTTGTCATAGAGGCCACGCACTTTAACCCACTACGTAACGGACGCCACAAAGGTTAGGTAGAGGGATTTCGTAACGTATGGGTTGGAGAACTCCTTATACCAATGTTTCACAAAACCAAATGTATAATTGGCTCTACTAATGACATTATCAATATGATACCGAGAATTAAGTTCCTTATAACAAATTATACCCAAGTCTCGCAAAGAAATTACTGAGGGAACAGGCTCGCCGAAAATGTAAAATGTAAATGTGATTGCTTGAAATTTACTGATATTGAGTTCAAGGAATTTTTTTTTTAAGATTTTGACGAATGCTTTGCTAAAGTCAGTAAAAGACTACGTCAATTTCATAACCGCTTTCCAAAGAACATAGAGTATTTGAAACGAATACTGTCATGTTGGTAGTAGTCGATCTTCCCTTGAGAAAGCCATGCTGGTTAGGGCAGAAGATAGACTTACAGTGAATAAACATAATGTCGCAGAGCATAAAAAAAAATAAAAAAAATAAATATAAATGAAATAAATTGAAATATAATTGTTTGGCCTTTTTTTGTGCAGAGGTATGATGTATAGTGTTATCAAATATTTAACAAAATGTAAAAACCGGTTTCTCGAATAACTCGAAAATGAAAATTTTTAAAAACTGGATTTTCGAATACTTAAAAAATAACCGGCTCAAACCGGTTAGCCGGTTTTTAATAAAAAATATTTTTAAATTTAATAAAAAAATTGAGAGGAAAATAAAAGGCATTGTAAATATTGTTCTTATATATATATATATATATAGTCCATTTATATAAAGATTTTATAAAGCGTATTTAATAATACAGTAAGACAAAAATAAAAATACATAGTAATATTAAATTCATATATATATGAAAAAAGTAAGGACTTGTAAGGAACATAAAAAAAAAGAATTAAACTATTACAAAAATAAGTACACAGCTTAACATTTCGTTTCACGTTAAAAATAATATTTGAGGAATAAAATACAATTTAATGCTTTGGTAAATCTATTTCTTTCTTTTGTTTTAATTGAAGTTGAAACGGAAAATACTCTTTCACTTATTGTAGATGTTAGGCAAATAGTTAGTAAATCATCATATAAAAGATCTAATTTTATTGTTCTCTTAATACATTTTTCTAGAAAAGAAAAATCATCCATCAAACTTGTTCGAGTATCTTTAAAATACTTTTTAGGCCAATTTCGTACAGAATTAATAGCTTCCATAAGTTGGTTTTTTAAACAGATTTTTCAATACTTTCGATATTTGAATCGTCTGACTCTTCCAAAACGTTTTTTGGTCGTAGAAATTAGGAAAAATTAGGAAATTTTATTTTTCTTAAAATACTTCCACACATCATTGTGAATCTATGCAATAATATAAATATATTAGGACATTTTCAATAATTTATATGAATAAAGGTCAGGTCAGTCATTGCCTCAGTAATCATCGCATCAATATCAACAGTCAAACCGTTCGGACGTATTTCAATAAGCTCCGCAAGTCTTTTTTTTCATTAAATTATTACACCTGGCCATTCGCTCGCTCCCTCTCACCTCAGTCCCCCTTTACAATACTTAAGTGCAGTATAAGTGTGCCGCGAAAAGTGCGAACATTGCAAGTTAGCAAAAATAAAAAAAAATAAAAAAATAAACAAACATTAAACAGCACACTCAAATAAAAAGAACAAAGTGAAAAATAACAAATAAGTTATTAATATTACGAGTGCAATAATAAACAAAAACAAAAATTAATTTGTGTCGAAATATTTGCACACTCAATCTGTACCAAAAGTTCGCTGAACTTTAATAATGGAAATGTGTGCCAAATCAAAATGTCAAATCGAGGACAGAAATACACCCAAGATTACTTGCAGAGGAATTTGTGGTAAATCCTTTCATGGTAGCTGGGTTATCAAAAAGAAGCCTTATCTACCTGCAGGAATATTACAATAACTTTATGTTTTTTTGTGATGAGTGTCTAGAAATATCGTTCTCAAATGTAATGCTCGCGATCAAGTGTTTAAGTGACTCCTTAAATGTGATGCTATGCGAAAATAAAACATTTCATAACAAAGCATCGAAACAATTCTCTAAGCCAGATGCAAGCTCACAAATATGCGACGACATTACCAACATTATTGAATCCGCGAATAAAAACACAGACTTAAAATTAAAAACTATAACGAATAATATTAAATCATTAAGCGAAATAATAAGTGGGCATTGCAATAGTTCGACAATTGAATCCGCGATAAAAAAAAATTAACTGTGATATAAACAAAAACTTTGAGAAACTAAACAGTATTGAACCAAACCAACAACTAAACGATAATATTAATACTATTCGTAACGATTAAAATTAAAAACTATAACGAATAACATTAAATCATTAAGCGAAATAATAAGTGGGCATTGCAATAGTTCGACAATTGAATCCGCGATAAAAAAAAAATTAACTGCGATATAAACAAAAACTTTGAGAAACTATACAGTATTGAACCAAACCAACAACTAAACGATAATCTTAATACTATTCGTAACGATTTGGATATTATGCTCCAGTCAGCGTCCAACATACCACCACAGTCTCCCCAGCAGCCTGATTATATCGTCGAAATGTTGATTCACAAAATGAATAACATCAGTGATGAACTTGGTGTTTTTCATGCAACACTAGAGGAAATCGTAGATGTTGTAAGACACCTAACAAATACAATCGATGACATTGCTGAATTTTCACGATCTTCTCAACACGAAAACTCCTCTTCCATTTTTGATGAAATAATAGATGCATCCCTGAAATCACCTTCACTTGAACCCACTCTATTTACAACAGTCACAGTTACTGTAGACGCTCCATCTGAATGCCTCCCTGATGCCACCACAGTTCCCGTTGCAGCTCCTCGTCAGTTCATTGAGCGTTTTGGAACATCATGGACCAAATCAGAATGGGAAAGTAGGATCCATAGGCCAAGTAGTGGAAACCTAAAGGGCAAAACTGTACTTTTCATCAAAGGTTTCCCCTTTAATGCAAATAAGTCATGGGTGCAAAACTATTTTAAAAAATACAATATTAACATTTATGATTGCCAGAAGAAGTCTTCAAAATACGCCAAATATAGTAGTTTCAAATTAAGTACACCCACTAAATACACATGGATGTTTTTGAATCGTCCTGGTGGGATGCTGCGAAATGGAAACATATGCATAACTGAGTGGACCGAAAAGCCAGAAAGGAAGCAAAAAAAAACTTAACAATAAGCCTATTGATAAAAGTATTGTTAAACCAACTTCCAGAATCCCTAATAAACACTTTCCTGATTCTAAATTTGGCTGGTCCTTTAAAACTAGCATCTTCCCTGCTTTCTCCTCCTACAAACATAAATCTTTACATCCATCTGACATTCCTAAACCGATCCCAAGAAACTCCTCTAACTCAACATATCCTAAACATAAGCGCGGCTCATTTAATCTCTCACCTTCAACAAGTTTTACCCCAAATCATCAATCTTCAGGAAAAATACCCTCCTCCACAGTCCAATATCCGAACTTTATCCGATCCCATATTCTTAATCCTTCAAAACCTCAGTCAACCGGCATACAAAAAAGTCCCTCTTATACTCTCGGAACTACAACACCAACTTCTGCTAATATATCCCCAACCTTTCTTGATCCTCTTCTTCCTCCTACGGCTCAATTAACAAAAACTCTCGCGGAAACAAGTACTGAAGGCCGTTTTGTTATGTCTCGCCTTAGAGACCGAAGGTTGTATGAAAATGTACGCCTATACCTAGCATATCTGCACGATAAATCTGATTCGATATGCATCGAGGGATCTACAAAAACAAGTGTTATAGTTGCTATACAGCAAGAAGGCCTTCGGACTAATCCAATCGAACTTAAGAAAATCTTCATTAGTTTTCATGAAAGCTTCAATATCTCTCCAAAGGAAGTTGAGAATGATTTGTCAGCATTTGCCTCTCATACCACATCAAATCGTCTTTGACATCTGAACAAAACTCGGTCAAATTTCAAAAACTACTATTGCTCCTAACAAGATTCCACAAGTAGTACCCAAAGATCCGTGCCAATCTGCCCCCGCAAGGAATTCCATAAAAATATTTTACCACAATTGTGGTGAAATGCGAGGCAAATTAAATAAACTTTTTATTGACGCAAAATCATGCCTCTTCAATGTTATAGTTGTCATGGAAACCTGGCTAAATGACTCATTCAAAAATGAAGAAATTCTCGACCACAATTGGACAGTCTACCGAAATGATCGAGATTACTCCCACACTGGTCATTCCCGTGAAGAGGGGGTTTTAATCGCAAAACACAACTCCCTTTCAAGTCAAATTGTTGAAACCACCTCCAACAAACTTTATGAACACCAAATAATCAGAGTCTGTTCACTTAATAATCAATATATTTATATGGTTGTTATCTATATTCCTCCCAATTCTATCAAATCTACATACAGTGAGTTATGTGAGACCATTTCATCAATAACCGTGACCATGAATGAAGAAGATACACTTGTTATCTTTGGCGATTTTAACCGCCCAAATATTTCCTTTGTCATTGATGAAAATGACAACTATCTTTTCCCAGTAAACCTCTCTAACTCGATTGATTTTACTTTAATTAGTACCTTATATGGCAACGACTTACAGCAAGTAAATAGGGCTCCAAACCAGAATCGCAGATGGCTAGACTTAGTTTTCACTAATGCCTATTATGAAATAAACGTTGTTCCAACTAGTGAAGCTAAACACATATTCTCTAACAGTATGCACCACACAGCCTTAACTCTAGAACTGTTCACCGAAAATATAACATTTACCCACTCATTTAATAACTCAATTGTAAATGATTTTCTCAATGCTGATTACGATAGCATAAAAATCGGTATTAATATTTTCGACTGGAGTGATTTATCAGCGTTGGGTCTCGAAAATGCAGTTTCACTCTTCTATCAACGTGTGCTTACAATTATTGATAGACATGTCCCAAAGTTAAGGAAAAAAATAAACTATCGGAACCATGACTAGATCAGAATCTCAGAATCTCAGATACCTAAGAAATCAAAGAAATAAGTTATACAAAATCATGAAAACTGCATCAATTGTAAGCGCAGAAGTGAGGATGAGATATGAGAAGTTGGCTAAAATTTTCTCTATTAAGTCAAAAGAAGCTTTCCAATTTTATATCAACCTTATTGGTGAAAGAATTGTTGAAGAATCCAAAAAATTTTTTGACTACGTTAACGTTAAGCGTAAGTCTGACGGATATCCTACATCCATGTTTAAAGGCAACGTTGTTTCTTCGGATATACAAGAGATTTGCAATCTATACGCAGACCATTTTAAAGAGGTTTTCTGTGTACCAATAAACAATACTAACAATGCCCCTCTCTATTCAAATATACCACCTATTATTAGTCATATTCAACTTACGCGAGAAGATATATCCAAAGCAATTAAAGAACTTGATACAAATAAAGGTCCAAAGGTCCCTGACCTTATACCCCCATGCTTTCTAGTCCAATGTTTAGACTCACTGACCTTACCTTTATGTATAATATTCAATAAATCTCTGCCCCATGGAGCTTTTCCATCGTTTTGGAAAACATCACACTTCACACCGATATATAAAAATGGCGACAAAAGATCGGTTGAAAATTATAGGGGTATTGCTATATTATCGGCTATCCCAAAACTGTTCGAAAAAATTATATGTGAGAAACTTACAAGTATTATAAATCCTCTACTCAATGAACAGCAACATGGTTTCCGTAAAGGAAGATAACTACCACAAATCTTATAACTATGATCTCTGATGTTTTAAATAAAATGGAAAAAGGACATCAAATAGATGCAGTCTACACTGCTTTTAGTAAAACCTTTGACCGTGTTGATCATGATATTTTGGCTTCCAAAATTGAAAAGTTTGGTATCTCAGGATCATTGCTCAACTGGCCTGTCTGCATGGCAGATCCCAATTCGTTAAGTTTCAAGGTACCTTATCTAAAGAGATTTTGGTCACATCCGGCGTACCACAAGGTAGTCAACTTGGTCCACTCCTCTTTAATATTTTTATCTCAGACCTATCTGATAGATTACGCGATATCCCACATCTAATGTATGCAGACGACCTAAAAATGTACCATGTTATTAAATCGGAAACAGATGTAATCCACTTACAGTTGAAACTGTTATCTCTACAGCACTGGTGCAATCAAAATAAGCTTTGTCTAAATGTCAATAAATGCTACGTAATAACCTACTCCCGAAAAAATGTAGTAGCAAGTAACAGTTACTTTCTCAATTACTTTCAATACTTTCTTCTCAGTATTGAAATTAATAGAGTCAATCATATCGTTGATCTTGGAGTAGTCTTGGACAATAAGTTGCGTTTCAATCTACATTACGATAAAATTGTGTCTCGGGCCAGTAAACAACTCGGTTTTATAAAACGAGGTGCCAGAGAATTCAAAAATGTATGGGTCACTAAGACATTATATTGTACATTATATTGTACATACGCCCTCTTCTTGAATATGGCTGCATTATTTGGAATCCTTCTGTGGTATCTTTGTTGTCACGTGACGTGAGGTGAGGGAACATTTTAAATGAAACTTAATATATCATTAAACACATCACAGAATGTTAAATAAATGACAGCTGTGTAAAAAAAAAACAAAGTCACAAACAAAATTTGCTTTAATAATATATAATGAGTTCTTTTGTTTTTTGGTTATCGGATTCTGATAGGTCAGATAGTGCGGATTATGGTGAAAACCTTAGGATTAAAAGAATAAAAAAGTTTATTCATGCAGCAATTATTTACACATTTCAAGCCCTTGACTATAGATAAGTTTTTGATCATGAATTTGAACATCTCTTCGAATTGCCTTCCTGGTAGTTATTTTTAAGCTAAAAAGAATGAGTTTCCAAACAATTTCCATCAATAAACTAGAATTTTTGTTAATTTACATTTTTTCGGCTCCATCTCACTTCAAAAATGACGACGCCTAAAATGTCACTTCAATGCGACACAAGACGGCTTACAGTGACAACTATAATATGACGAAAAAAAATATTTGGCTGTGTTTAGTCACGCATGTGACGCAGGTCGTTGTTAAATGACTACAAGAATATGGTTTAGAGTCGCAGTGACTTGTGTCACCTCACTCCGCCAACTAGAATAGAGACAAATAAGGCGAACAAGGCATACAAGACTTTTAAATGAATATCAGCATCACACTATCTACGCAAGTAATGAGCCGATAAATAGATGCTGTAGAGAATTCAATAACATCAGCGAGTACTATTTACCTTCAATGTCCAAATTAACCTATAAGAAAAATTTTTCCGAGTCCCTATTTCCGCCCTAATACCATAATTCTTCACTACAATACCCCCTCCTATATGGGCGGTGGGTTATGACTCGTTAAAAAAAAAAAAAATTAAATAAAATAAAATAAAATAAAAATAGAAATTAATAAAAATAAAATGCTAACAGAGGCTAACAAGTCTTAAAACATCCCCAAAATCTTGCCTCATTGTCCTTAATCTTGCTCCCTTTCCCTTATATAATGTAATGTAATTTAAGTTATATTTAAGTTAAATTAAGGATACCTTGCTTGGTGAATAAATAAATAAATAAATAATTGAAATAGTAATGGTATTCATGCAAAGCGGCAAGATTATATTTTGGGCAGTTAGTTATTTTTATCAGGTAGATTGTGTGAACGTCCCCTAAAACCGATTGTGCATTTTCAGAGATATGTCAGCTGTTAACTTGTGAACATGGTATAATAATACAAGGTAGCATTGACAGTTGCTTGGGAAATCATCTACTGTCAAAAAATATACTCAAAAAGAGAGCGCTCACAATCCGCCATTGAAAACACAAGCAATGTTGAAAACGTTGAAGTGAAAAAAAAACAACAACCACAGCAGCTGCTGATGTATTTCCACAAAAAGCTGTTTTTGACAGTTTATGTTTTCCTGTTGAAGAGAAAATAAGCAGTTGTCAATGCTACCATGTATTATTATACCATGACTTGTGAATAGTAATTGCTGATTGCTGTTATAAGTTTGCCACCTCGTTTGCTCACCTAAATCGAAGAGCAAATATATCTGGTTTGTGCAAAAGCTTCTCTGTACAAATTTTGACAGTTCATTTATAAGGGGGATAAAGTTATCTTGTTTATACCATTTTTTATAATACCTCGGCTTTATAAAACGAGGTGCCAGAGAATTCAAAAATGTATGGGTCACTAAGACATTATATTGTACATTATATTGTACATACGCCCTCTTCTTGAATATGGCTGCATTATTTGGAATTCTTCTGTGGTATCTTTGTTGTCACGTGACGTGAGGTGAGGGAACATTTTAAATGAAACTTAATATATCATTAAACACATCACAGAATGTTAAATAAATGACAGCTGTGTAAAAAAAAAAACAAAGTCACAAACAAAATTTGCTTTAATAATATATAATGAGTTCTTTTGTTTTTTGGTTATCGGATTCTGATAGGTCAGATAGTGCGGATTATGGTGAAAACCTTAGGATTAAAAGAATAAAAAAGTTTATTCATGCAGCAATTATTTACACATTTCAAGCCCTTGACTATAGATAAGTTTTTGATCATGAATTTGAACATCTCTTCGAATTGCCTTCCTGGTAGTTATTTTTAAGCTAAAAAGAATGAGTTTCCAAACAATTTCCATCAATAAACTAGAATTTTTGTTAATTTACATTTTTTCGGCTCCATCTCACTTCAAAAATGACGACGCCTAAAATGTCACTTCAATGCGACACAAGACGGCTTACAGTGACAACTATAATATGACGAAAAAAAATATTTGGCTGTGTTTAGTCACGCATGTGACGCAGGTCGTTGTTAAATGACTACAAGAATATGGTTTAGAGTCGCAGTGACTTGTGTCACCTCACTCCGCCAACTAGAATAGAGACAAATAAGGCGAACAAGGCATACAAGACTTTTAAATGAATATCAGCATCACACTATCTACGCAAGTAATGAGCCGATAAATAGATGCTGAAGAGAATTCAATAACATCAGCGAGTACTATTTACCTTCAATGTCCAAATTAACCTTTAAGAAAAATTTTTCCGAGTCCCTATTTCCGCCCTAATACCATAATTCTTCACTACAATACCCCCTCCTATATGGGCGGTGGGTTATGACTCGTTAAAAAAAAAAAAAAATTAAATAAAATAAAATAAAATAAAAATAGAAATTAATAAAAATAAAAAGCTAACAGAGGCTAACAAGTCTTAAAACATCCCCAAAATCTTGCCTCATTGTCCTTAATCTTGCTCCCTTTCCCTTATATAATGTAATGTAATTTAAGTTATATTTAAGTTAAATTAAGGATACCTTGCTTGGTGAATAAATAAATAAATAAATAATTGAAATAGTAATGGTATTCATGCAAAGCGGCAAGATTATATTTTGGGCAGTTAGTTATTTTTATCAGGTAGATTGTGTGAACGTCCCCTAAAACCGATTGTGCATTTTCAGAGATATGTCAGCTGTTAACTTGTGAACATGGTATAATAATACAAGGTAGCATTGACAGTTGCTTGGGAAATCATCTACTGTCAAAAAATATACTCAAAAAGAGAGCGCTCACAATCCGCCATTGAAAACACAAGCAATGTTGAAAACGTTGAAGTGAAAAAAAAACAACAACCACAGCAGCTGCTGATGTATTTCCACAAAAAGCTGTTTTTGACAGTTTATGTTTTCCTGTTGAAGAGAAAATAAGCAGTTGTCAATGCTACCATGTATTATTATACCATGACTTGTGAATAGTAATTGCTGATTGCTGTTATAAGTTTGCCACCTCGTTTGCTCACCTAAATCGAAGAGCAAATATATCTGGTTTGTGCAAAAGCTTCTCTGTACAAATTTTGACAGTTCATTTATAAGGGGGATAAAGTTATCTTGTTTATACCATTTATAAGGGCTTTGCCCATTTGCATGAATACCATTAGTGTATTATTTGCAATTTGTGTTATTCAAATAATGTTATCGGTTATTCATATATTATAATTTGTTTATAAACAGCTGTTTAAGAGCCCGAACAGAACCAAAGCGGCTGTCAGTTGTCGGATACATAAATAAAAATAAAATAAATAACTGACCATTTCAGCCCTTGAAAGGACTTTGACCTAGCTTCTTATGAAAAATTGTGTTGTGCGTGTTATTAAGTTTGTACACAATTGACCGAGAAATGGACCTACAGGCTTAACGCCGACTCCGAACGGCGATGAACGGAATGTTCTTATTCTCAAGAAGCTTTACATGGCATTTGTATTACTCTCTGAGGTTTGCCATTGTCTGCAGAGAGGTGGCGGCCGTACAGAAAAATTATTTTATTCAAATAATTTTCTGTCGCTGCTGGGGTTCGAACCTGGGTCTCCAAAGTTCTTTGACATAGCGCCACGCACTTTAACCAACTACGCCACGGTCGCGTTGTCGGATACGCTGTGCAATAAAATACATAAAATCTATGCAGTCGGCAAAAATTAAATGGCCGTAGAAATCCGCGACGGAAAAACGCCAGAATAGAATCAATTCTATTTTTTCTCCGACGGCTGGCGGATCTCTCTTTGAGTGGCGTAAGTGTTGCCATATTTTAGCTAAGAAAAGGCTGTGTTCAGTGCTATTTGCTTAGTTTTTACCATGAGTTGACGTTTTGTTTTGTGTGTGTGTGTTGCATTCCATGAGCTAACATTTCGTTTTGTATGTGTGTGTGTTGAATTTGTAGCATTTACACAATGAAAAGCAACGCTGATCCGACAACCGACAACCGCTTCTATTCTGGACGTGTTCTCAGCGGATTTCTCCGAGAGAGGTCCGCCAACCGACAGCCGCTTTGGTTCTGTTCGGGCTCTAAGTGAGGCACTTCAGTGGATGTGTTTAATAGACAAAAGTGCTACCACCACGAAGATTTTTCTTTAAATAAACTTTTATTTTAAAAATAATTTTATATGCTAGAAATTAACAAAAAAAAAAATGGAAAAGTTTAGAATTTTAAGTATTCAAAAATGTCGAATAACCTGACCAGAAAAACCGGGTTTTTCGAGATATTTGAAATGCACAATTTAAAAAAAAAAACCGAAACCGAAAAATCAATAAAACCCCGGTTTCTCGAATAACCCGAAACCGGGAATGACAACACTAATGATGTATGAATTCTTCCAGAACTTAGGAAAAATTGATTGAGAGATAGAGAGCTGGAAAAGAGCTAAATGGGGATGAGCTAAAGTATTAACGAGTTTTCTTAAAATAATAGCAGGTAACCCATCGGGTCCAGGAGAGTAATCGTCCTCTAAATTTCTTAACTTTTCTTTTACATTGGCGAGTGTAATATTAACTGAAGTTAAAGACGTTTGGGCACAAGTTCTTAGAGATCATCATTGTAACTTATTAATGACGGACTGAAAAACTCGGAAAAAGATTTGCAATTATTTCAGGATCTTCCGAAGATTTGTCTGAAAATTTAAGGGTGGACGGGTAATTGTCTGATTTCCTCTTAATATTAATGAACTGGTAAAACTTTGAGTCAGTGGTAAGTTAGGTTTGAATATGTTTGTTTCTTCTATTCCGAAGCGAACGCAGCTTTTTATTATAACAGGGCGGCGAAGACGAAAAGCTCTTTTGCCTTATAAAAGGAACAGATTGTGTGAAGGAGTTAAAGGTTATGTCATAGAAAAGACTGACAGCATTATCAATATCTTTATAAGCACTTTTAAAAATATGAAGCAAGTCAATTCTACCAAGAAGTGATTCTAGTTTTTCAAAATTTTTCCGTTTTCCGAAAGTTAGAACTGTACAAGTGCTCGGAATGTGTGTTTCTGTTAGTATTATTGTAGGAAAAGTTAATTGAAAGAGGTGGATGATACTGATCCACAATTTTTAACATCTGATGAAAAAACAAGGTCAAGTTGTCTACCCATATAGTTAGTTACTCCACTTAATTGGAAGAGTCTATAGTCAGAGAGACAACCAGAAAAAGGTAATTTCTTTTTCAGATATTGGATTAAAGGGGAAAAAATTACATTCATCGTCTAACAAAACTCACTAAAAATTAGGGAGATTAAAGTTACCCAAAAATATGACGGTATCGAATGGATCCATGAGATCTAAATCTATAGCGTCTACTGCCAGCTGATAGCCTGTCGTAGGTGGAGACGGGCGAATATAACAGCATATAATATATAAATTATATTTAGAGATACTTATTTTGGCGCAAATAAATTCAAAATCTGCAGTGTGTGAATTTTTAACTAATGCTGAATCATAACGATTATGAGTTGCCAAGAGGACTCCACGGCCAGAGGCATGATCATCTTTGTGTAATCCGTCGACTCTGAACACAATAAAATCAGGAACACTGTGGATATTTTTGTACGTAGTCCTCTCACATTTTGGTAGTAGATAGGCACAAGTATTGGACTGCGGTCGGTATATTGGTTAGGAATAATATAGTTGCTGTTCTTTGGGGCTGCGCTATTGTAATAGTGAGGATTAATAGTACAGTTTGGCGTTACATAGTGATATTTGAGGGTACAAAATCTGTTTTGAGAATAAGTTGAGGATGATCTTTGGGTATTAGTTAAGGGATGTTGTTAGAAGCAATAGTAGCTTTTGAAATTTGAACGAGATTTATTCAAATGTCAAAGACGCTTTGATGCAGTATGTGATGCAAATACTGACAAATCCTTCTGGTGACGTTAGCTGGTGAGATATTTAAGCTTTCGTGAAAATGAACGAAGATTTTCTTAAGTTTAGTTGGATCAGTCGGAAGACCTTTTTGTTGTATTGCTACTATGACTCTAGTTCTTGTCGAACCATCAATGCATATCGAATTAGATTTAACGTGTATGCGGTATAGGCGCACATTTTCGTATAACCTTCTTTCTCTTAGACGAGACATAGCAAATCGATGATCAGTGCTTGTCTGCGCTAGCTTTTTGTCAATTTTGCTGAAGGTGGAAGAAGAGGATCGAGAAAAGTAGGGGAGTTTGGTGTTGTGGTAGTCGTGTGTACCAAGGGTATAGTTGAGTGAGTGTGAGACGCACTTAATACAATGTTTGGAGTGAAAGCTGGTGCAGTTATTTCCAGAGCACCTTTTGCTAAAACACTTTCGGAAGGTGGTGATATATTTATGGTATGGGAATGAATGAAATTAGGATACTTGGCTTTATTGTAGTGAAGATTAATTGAGATCCGGTTCCGTTTTTGATAAGTAGAAGATTTTGTCGTTAACTTACTAGGAATATCTAAAGAGTGATTTTTTAAGTGCCTGATAACTTTTTTTTTAAAAAAAACGCATAAAATTTGCAAAATCTCATCGGTTCTTTATTTGAAACGTTAGATTGGTCCATGACATTTACTTTTTGAAGATAATTTCATTTAAATGTTGACCGCGGCTGCGTCTTAGGTGGTCCATTCGGAAAGTCCAATTTTGGGCAACTTTTTCGAGCATTTCGGCCGGAATAGCCCGAATTTCTTCGGAAATGTTGTCTTCCAAAGCTGGAATAGTTGCTGGCTTATTTCTGTAGACTTTAGACTTGACGTAGCCCCACAAAAAATAGTCTAAAGGCGTCAAATCGCATGATCTTGGTGGCCAACTTACCGGTCCATTTCTTGAGATTAATTGTTCTCCGAAGTTTTCCCTCAAAATGGCCATAGAATCGCGAGATGTGTGGCATGTAGCGCCATCTTGTTGAAACCACATGTCAACCAAGTTCAGTTCTTCCATTTTTGGCAACAAAAAGTTTGTTAGCATCGAACGATAGCGATCACCATTCACCGTAACGTTGCGTCCAACAGCATCTTTGAAAAAATACGGTCCAATGATTCCACCAGCGTACAAACCACACCAAACAGTGCATTTTTCGGGATGCATGGCCAGTTCTTGAACGGCTTCTGGTTGCTCTTCACTCCAAATGCGGCAATTTTGCTTATTTACGTAGCCATTCAACCAGAAATGAGCCTCATCGCTGAACAAAATTTGTCGATAAAAAAGCGGATTTTCTGCCAACTTTTCTAGGGCCCATTCACTGAAAATTCGACGTTGTGGCAGATCGTAAGTCTATTCATGATGAAATGTCAAAGCATACTGAGCATCTTTCTCTTTGACACCATGTCTGAAATCCCACGTGATCTGTCAAATACTAATGCATGAAAATCATAACCTCAAAAAAATCACCCTTTACCTTATTGTTGATTGTAGTAGTATTCTGCTTGACTATAGGAATATGGGGAAAATGTTGGTTTTTAAATTCCAATTAGGATCTGGTTTCCGATAGGACTAAGGTTGCCCAAATATGTTTGATGAATTAGGTTTAGATTTATGGTTTGAGTTGAAAGAAAAATAATGAGAATTAAAATTGGAAATAGAATTAGATTTAGCATTATACCTAGGCTTACTGGTAGTTTTACTTGTATAATGTTTAGACATGTGCTATATTATTTTCGCTGCTAGATCTATGTAGCTTCTGCTTCTTTCCAGACTTATCCATCCGACGACTATCCAAGGGCCATGCAACACACTGTCATTAAAGGAGTTTAGGAACATCTACACATACTCAGTAGGGATATTAAGCATAAAACTGTTATATTTTCTGGCTTTGGAAAACATCTTCTGGCTTTGGAAATTGCGATACCAATTTCTATTCAAAGTAAATTTGCATCCATGATACACTTGTTTTAACTGATACGCCCTTTATAAACAAACGGGTTTTTAAACTTTCGTTCTCGCTCTCTAATTTGTTAATCCTGTTATTCCATTCGGATGATGTCCATGAGGTTCCGAACGGATGGATCAATTTTCGAGGTGCAGCGACAGGATTAGCAGTTGGCAGTTTAACGGAGGTTTAACGGAGAGAGAGAGGCCGGGGGTAGAGAAAAAGAGAGCCGAGGGAGATTGTGTAGCTGCTTCCGAGATTTATTGGAAAATGGAAGATGCATTATGGTGGGGAGAGTCTGGCAAGTTTAGAGTAGGGTTGGGTGCAGAACTGATGACAGATTTGTTTTGATGATGTCAACTCCATTGGGTAAAGAACTGACTGCATCTGCTATTTCGGCAAGCGCTGCACGGAATGTATACAAATCGTCGCTTATATCATTCACTTTGTTATTTAAGATTTGTAGGGGTGGATCAGGCTGATAAAGTGTAGGATTTTGTTTACTAGAGGTTGATTGAGTTTCAATATCCAGGTCATTACGAATTGATTTAAAACTTTCACGGATTTCTTGCATTGATTCGGATTTGTTCTATATATTAAAGAATTTATTCATTTCATTTTTTAAGTCACTTAGCGCGGCCTCGATGTAAGAATTTTTATTATTATCGCTTGCTAATTCTGTTAAGAGTTTTATATTTCTTGATATATTAGTTATGTGTGCTTCAATGGTGTTTGTCGAAGCCTCTGAGTGGTCAAGATCATGCAATGATGACTCAGCCGGGGCATGGTTGATGGGGGGTCCAGAAAAAACTAAAAATAAAAGTGTAAGGACCAAAATTTTGGTCATCAATTTTGACCTACATAATATGTTTCCCCTTTATTTCAGCCCAACACCGAGAGACGGGAGATCGCAGTGTACCTTGGCCATCCAACACCAGGCACCGCGGTCGCCGTATATGTTTACTTTTTTTATACTTTAGTCGATTATGACATGAAAAACAAAAAAAAACCTAATTTCTTCATTTCATACTTGTTTTTTTATTTTATCTTAAATTATTATTACACCTTATACTATTTATATTATTTAATACTGAAAAAAAAAATAATAAAAGAATATTTGAACTTCATTATTAAAGCTGTGAGAAATTTTAAGGAAAATACTTGTATTTTAAAATAGTAAGGTAGGACCCCCCCTTAGGTCTCAAACTCCACGACAAAGCATTTTTTTTTGCCAGCATAGAGTTGAGAATATTTCAGTTAGTTTTTATTATTTTTATTTTCATGTATGCGTGTGTTCCAACGGAACCAGTAAACTCGCGTGATGCGATACCCACAGACAGACGAGTGTGAGAAGAGAAGGGAGAAGAAAATCACGCCACTCGTATGCCTGATGCTAGGAACGGAACAAACAGGCGAGAGTGAGAAGAGAACGCGAGAGTTCGATCACGCCACTCGTTCGCTAAAAAGTGGAAACAGAACAAACCAGAGCGAGACAAGGAACGATAGGTCGAAGCTCAAGTACGGATTGAAAAACCAGTCAGTCAGTGAAGAGCCACGGTGGTGGAAAGTTATAATACAAATAAATAAGTACTGAGTGAACGTCAACAGCGCACAGCAACGACATAGGCCTAAATCAATGGTGGACGTCGACAGCGTGCAGCAGCAATATAAGAAGCGACATCGAAAAGTGCAGCAACAGCAACGGAAGGACCACGGTCGACAGCAGCAGCAACAGCAAGTGAGGACTGAACGTCGACAGCGGGCAGCGGCATCAAGGAAACACCGACAGCGTTCAGCCGCATACAATAGCCAACAACATTCACGTCAGCAGCGAAGCCAGGGACTAAGGGTTCCCTGTGAGACAACGAGCCGAAGTGGTGAGGCGTGCGTGTTCTAAGGTGGTATGCTTGATTTTCCGTTTCCTTTTATAAATATTGTCTGGTATCTTATCTACTTACTATCTAAGTTATTTAGTCACTTTAATTAAACTTTAAATCTTTCCTATCTAATAACTTTCCGGCAGAGTTAGTCGCGTGGTTTTGACTCAGATTATCTCTGCCACTCATCTTACCTCATCATCTCTGCCACTCATAAATATTCCATAACTAACCGGACATTGTAACTGCGTGGTTTTGACTCAGGTTACTCTGCCCACCACTCCTATTTAGAATTCCCATCCAACATACTAGCTCCGGTGGAAGTAGTTGCGTGATTTTTACTCAGACTACTCTGCCAGCGCTCACCCTAAATTCCAGTACTCAGTAGAAAATCCTGTAAATACCTATGTTACTGTATTTACTAAAGAAAGTTCTTTATTTTAAATTCTTTGATCTCTTATTGTCTGTCCTATCTAACTATTATTTCCATTTCATATTTTATAAATTATCCGTATCAGCTTAATATTACGTCTATAGTAGTGGCGTGGTTTTAACCCTGTCTACTCCGTAAACTATCATTAGTTATATCACGATAGCGTGGTTTTTACAACGTTCGTGCCTCTTTAAGTTATATCACGATAGCGTGGTTTTTACCCTGTTCGTGCCTCTTTAAGGACTTTGTCGGTAAGGTATCAGTAGTACCACTTACTAACAGTGCTACTCTTTACGTCTATAGTAGTGGCGTGGT
The DNA here is from genome assembly GCA_943735915.1 of Pherbina coryleti. Lineage (NCBI taxonomy): Eukaryota > Metazoa > Arthropoda > Insecta > Diptera > Sciomyzidae > Pherbina > Pherbina coryleti. The sequence goes on from OX030952.1 coordinate 62,002,233, forward strand.
TTTTACCCTGTCTACTCCGTCGACTATTACTAGTTATATCACGATAGCGTGGTTTTTACCCTGTTCGTGCCTCTTTAAGGACCTTTATAAAGTAACTATAAGACATTTAAGTTGTAAGTATATCACGATAGCGTGGTTTTTACCCTGTTCGTGCCTCTTTAAGAATCTTCACCAGTATTTGTAAGGCATATGATTTCAATATTAGGTCAACCAGAACACGGCACCAGAAACGCTCGCGCCACACCACCACCGCTGGAACGACGGATCTCACAGTCGATAGCCCAGGATTAGTATCTTAAGGACATGGTGAAGTTATATTAAAAAACATGTTATATATTCAATAATTCTTATCCAACAAATGCTATATTAAATTATTTTTTTTTATTTTTGTTTGATTAATAATTTTTCACATTTATTACTTATGTATTATTCTGTTGTGAATTAGTTTGAAGAGGGAATAAAATTATAACGAAAAATTTAAAAGGATTGATTGATTGGCTTAGTGTCCAAAACTAATAAATTTTTGTGAACGACCTTGGACAGCCGCTTTGTCTGTTCCAGCTATAGACCCTGGTAAATAGGGTGTCGTTACAAAAGGGAAAGAAAAGCAATAAATAATGAAATACCTAAATTATCCTTTTTGTTTGCTTTTTAATATAAACTATGTTCCATCTACTATGATCAACTTATCATATTCTGTAGAAATCTTGACGTAGTGTTCGAGTCTCTTCAGCAAATGTCAATTCACACGGTTGATAAGGCAGTGCAAGTAACTCATCGAAAAAATTAGTAGGGAATAGTAGTGGGTTTGTTGAGAAAAAGAATCACTAGGGAAGGGATGTTTTTATAGGAAAAAAAGGATTGGGGATGAGATAAACAAGAGGAAAAACCAGAATAAGATAGGTATAGTGACAGGGGAGCTTAAGAAAAATGTATGGGGAGGAAAACAGCTAACCTTAATACAATCAAAAGGCGCCAAGAGAGGCAATAAAAAACCTAAGGAAGGAGAGTAGATACGGTTTAGCTATGGAAGGCACAGAAAAGTTAGACAAAGGATGGAAAATTCCCGTTCCTAGGAAGCTCGGCTAGAGGGTTCAATCGATGAAGAAAATTTCTAGAGTTTTAATATGGTACAAAGTTTCAAGTGAAAAAGTTTAAAATAAAGTGCCGGAAAAAATATAAAATTATATATATAGATATATAGTACAAAAAAAGGAGAAGAGAAAAAAATTTGGTAAGAATTTAAAATAAATAGTTCTTTGTTGATACTTTTTTTTCATTTGAAACGAAATCCGTAGGGAACTCACTGGCAAGGAAGAAGTCTAAACTAGCAACTAGCAACAGCGAAAAACAATATAAAACAATATATCCAAAAATAGCCAAAAAGAGAACATTGTGGCCGACTGGAATCCAAGGACATTTTGTAGCAGTAATCCAGGACTCGTCAAAAACAAGATAAGTCGGTCACAATTTTATTATTCCCTATATATGTTAAACTACTACAAAGACTGATACGAAAATAGTAGTAGATAAGCTCCTACGAAACACTGTCAAGAAGTGCAAATCAATATAGATTCAGCATATTACGAATGTAGCTGAATAGGCCAGGGGTTCCCAAGCCAGAAAAAACGGCGAGTGCCATATTAAAAAGAAATAAATTGATATTGCAAAGAAAATTGAAAGCGCGAAAGAAAATGGTCGCGCTAGACCAAATATAATTGACGTCCAAGAAAATGGCGGTCAAAAAAAATTCGAATGAAAATGGTGTTCTACATATACCTATATACCTATCTATGTGTCCAAAAATATAAAATGGCGGAATAATGTCCCATAATCACTTAGCTTTATATTTCGTTTGAATTTATATTTAAAAAAAAAATGTAGTTTTCTATGAAATTTTTATATTCTAAAAAGATTTTATTCTTAAAGCTAAATTATTTTCCTATTCGTTTTAGTATTTTTTGTACCTAATATTTTTTTAGAATTAATTTCAGATATACTTGAATTCAACTTGTTAAATTAAAATTTATCAAAAAAATTTTTTGTTTGAGTTCGGTTGAAAAATACCGCTTATAAAATTTTAAATTCCCAATTCGGTTAATCACAAACTTATGAGGTCCGCTGATTGTTTTTTTCTTGTCATAAATTTCTAATTTTTTTTGGGCTTCAATAAAATACCCCTAAGCGAGCTCCTTTAGATAGGAAAATACAGTAGAAAAGAAAAGTCTGGTTCATAATTGAAAACAATCTTTATTTAAAAAAAAAAGACCCATAATTTATAAATGGTCCAAATTTTGGTTTATTTAAAAAAAAGAAAAATAAATATTACAATTTTCTCCAAATGTTAAAAATTTTTATATACATTGTTTTGTTTTTTGTTTAAAACTTTAAAATCTAATAGAATACCCAGCTATATGTATACATAATTTTTCAATTACCACTTTCAAAAAAAATTGTAAATTCAAGCCATAATTATAATATTTCATATATATAAAAAAATTGTAAATTCAAGCCATAATTATATACACTAGTTATAAGCCAATATATCGACTCATAACCGCCAAAATATCTTAAGCGCCAAAAAGAAAATTTTACAGGAGAAGGTTTTTTTTAATTATCTTTGCTATTAATTTTATCTTTTATCTCTTATCTCTTTGCTATTAATTTTATTTTAATAATTTTATCTCTTATATTGATTAATTTCTTTTAGAGAATTTCATCTTAAGCGACACTTTGCTGTCATGAAAAATGTAAACAAACATGTAGTGTGTACTTAAGCTAAAATTGCTTTTGGTTTAAATTCATAATCTAATTTCGTACACCTATGAAATTTTGACAGACGATGTAAACCATCGCAAATTATCGATTTTCATCAAAAAACATAAATCGGATATTATGTCGCTTAAGATATTTTGGCGGTTATGAGTCGATATATAAAACAAAACTTATGAATTTCTTAGGCAATCATTTTTATATAGTTAAATATAAATTCTAATCTTTTTAATTTATATTGTTCTTAATGTAACAACTGTTTTTTGTTGCGTAATGGTAAATTTGTCATTTTATATAGCAAGTCCAAAGATATCGTTTCTGAGATTTTTCTGGAAAGAAGTGGAGATAGTATTAGGGTTATTTTATAAATAAATATGTTATTGTAAAAGAAAAAAAATGGTTTGCTAAATTAATTTGTGGTGGGGAGTTAATACGGGGGCGGTCCTAAGGGGGTAATCATCAGGTGACATGGGCATATAAAGGCGATTTTTCTTCGCTGATTCTTTTATGTGGTTATCTAAACAAAAAATAAAATGAATGATAACTTAGGTTGGGTGGGCACGCAGCAGGATAAACATCTCCTGGTTCTCTTCGGGTTTTTTTTTTTTTTTTTTGAGTTGATTGAGTAGCAAATGTTAGAGATTTTTTTTTTGCTTCAAATTTCTTTTTGGTTCTATTTTACTTTGTTTTGGTTCCGGTTTTTATTTTTTATTAATAGTTGAGTAATTTGTGTACCTTTGATTTATTTAATTACACTTTAATTAAAGGTACTTATTATTATATATATTATATATCCGTTTGTAGCACAAATGTGATATTTTAAAAAATATTTCAAAACAATCGGACCAGTAGTTTTGTAGTTTAGTGGTAACAAAAAAATTTACACTTTCATTTTATATAATAGTATAGATAGATATATATTAAACGCACTGTTGGAACTGAGCGCTTTATGTAGCACACCATTCAGCCCGAAAGTTGCAAACAGCTACGTAGCAAATTTTCTGTTGAATACAGTGATAATTATTTATATTATTAATATATTATTAGGTCGTATGCTATTCGGAAACTTTTCACTCGTGTTAGGGAAGAATTTACTGAGTTGAATACAATTTCTGTCTGTTGAAATGAAATTGTAATTTTTGCTGTGCTGAAAGGACGATGAATTTTTGACAGTTAGAAATTTTGACATTTTAGATTTCGGTAGTGTATTAGCGTAAGAATTTAATTTAATTCGCAAAATTGTCAATATATACTGAAAATTAACAGTATTTTAGACAAATATTTTCACTTCTGGCTGCTATGTTGTCGAAAGCACAAAATGTTGAACTTCTTTACGATTCACGAGTTCACAAGTGTTTTTTTTTTTTTGGGTGTTTTGCTTGGGTCAAAAATTCTCTTGCCGATTGTCAAAATATATACTAGCCCCTGGGGCTACATGAATTTTTGAAGTCATATTCATAAATTGCATCATGCAAGTGAACAGTTTCCGAATAGGGCACCCCAAATGATACTTCATTTCGGGTGGACATCTAGTTCGACAAAATAACGGGACCATTTTCGTTAGTCTTTCACGGTCCCAAATGTCAGATGGACTTCATTATTTTAAAATTGCCAGCAAGTAAGCATCTATCCATTTTGCAGTGCTTGATTTATTTACAAATATTGTTTTTATGCATTTTACTTTTAATTTTCCAAACCTCTGGGAGACTTCTATACAGCACAAAAAATTCCTTCTAAAAATCTACATTTATTACATTCGCCATTTTTCTACTCAAAAACTTTTATGCTCAAATCACAAAGGCGCGTTAGGTCGGTCGCGCTTTGACAGGTAAAATAGAAACAACGAGTTGTTATGAAGCAAGTTTTCCGCCAAAAAAAAAAACAAAATGGCGGCCATTTGAAAAAAAGTCGATTTTCGAGGTTACAAAATCGGTCGCCATTTTGTTTCTTTTCGGCGGAAAAAGTTTATCCTAGTTCAGGCGATAGCCACTTAAACAAGGATAAATTTGTTTTTTTTTATTTTTTCCTCAGATGTTCCAGACAGTTGATATTCTGCACATCGTCAATTTTTTTTGCATTTTTATAAAAAAAATCAACTATCATCAAAAACAACTCTTTCGTCTTTTTTGAATGTTAATTAATATAAATGCAAAATTTGAAAACGATATCTTTTTCCTTCTATAAAAAAAAATTACCGAAAATTATTTTTTTTTTAAATTTGTAACCTATAAGCCCCCATAAAGTAAATAACGTCTCACTAAAAAACTTGATTTAATTATGATGAATATTGATATATTCTGAGAGTTCATCTTGTACCACGCAATATTGCGTTAAGCTTTGGTCGTTTGTCTCTGGTGACATGCTTGAAGCATCCACTGAGCATTCATTTGAAAATGGTGTTATAGCATGTTCACATTAACTAAAATTAAGAAATTTCGAGCTTTTGTGTAATTTCGTTTGAAATGATATAATTTAAATGGTAATTTCCCATACAATTGGTTTATTTCGAAATTAGACTCAAACAAGCTAATTTCGTTGGAATTTGTCACGAAATAAGGCCAATATTTACTTGCAACCCTGAAATCTGAAAATTGTGTGCATTGAGCACAACCTTTTTTGAAACAATAAGAATCTTGTTATCAAAAAGATTGTTGTTTTTAAATTGAATAAATTTTCAATATTAAATCTTGGCGTTCATTTTCATATGATTTATATCATTTATTACAGAATCTACACATTTTTCTGTACCACGCTCATTAAAATAAAATAGGACAACTCTTGAAATTTCCTCTGGATTCATGCTGCTGTATTGTGTTCAAAAATTATACATGATAATAATCATAGTTGAATAAATAAGGTTGTCTCGTGGCTGATCGTACTCCTTCTCAGTACCCATAATTGCCAAAATCAATGAAAAGCAACAACAACAACTTCAGCGGCTTTTCATGTTATTAATTTTCGTTTTCAGATTTTGTATGAGCTGTCAACTTCGATTTAACATTTATGGGAACTCGCTCTCACCCATGCGACAACCTTATTTATTCAACCATGATAATAATTAATTGACAGAAAAAAAAAATTAAACGTCAAACAAAATTATCAAAGCACAGTGTGAACACTTTTCCACAATTTCGAAATTATCTCACGAAATTATTTAATTTTAGCTCAATGTAAACATGCTATTGAAGAAGATGTAGATTCCATAGTAAGTTTGTTCATTCGTCCATGTATGAGCACTTCAGATATTATTTTTTCTGCGAATAAGCGTTGATCTGGTTCCATATTTTTAAAATGAACTCCTACTCTTTTCCCAAATAAATAAGATCATCGTCATCTTTATCATTATTAAAAGACATAAATTCCGCTGCTTTTTTTAAAAATGTATTCTCCATATTTGTCTGCTTTTTTTTGAGCAGCTTGAAGATGAACGTCTAGGTTGATTTCCACTATCAGAGTTGTCGGAGTGAAAAAATTGAGATGAATACAAGTCCTGAAAAAGAAGATGTTATTGAAAATCATGGCTTATTTCAATTAGTTTAAACTTACTTGTGACAAATTATCTATACCAATAGATGTATCTGGATCGATCGATAACGTGGAATACCCATCTCTAGCGACTTCGCCATCCTTCAGAAATAAAAGGTGCTCATAATACCACAATGTTGATTGGTACACGTCATCAGTAATGCAACCAGTAGTTTTGGACAACTGGATTTTTTTGAACTCCCTGCTAAATGATGTGCGCATATTTGCAATACGCTTGCGAACAAAGTCCTTGTCTGCATTTGGATTAATTTCCTTACATTCTTCCATAAAAATATGCAAAGCTTGTCCTTTGAGAGCTTTATTGGAATAATAGGTCTGTTTCCGTACTTTACACTGTGTAAGATTTGTGTAAAACGTGTGCTGGAGAGTAAAACCGAAATGTGAGAATAGTTGCAAAAGTACGGAAACAGCTTCTAGTAAGTTTCGAGCACAAAACAGCTGATTTTGACTGCAGACGGCAGCACAAAATTTAAAACACTTTCACTCAAATTATTAAAAGCCATTTTTAATGCAAAACTGAACAATTTACTTAATTTTTATTTATTATTATTTATTTATTGTACTAAAATTTCCTTTTAGGCACACAATTTGTGCATTTATTTATCGCAAAACATAAACAATTATGAAATTTAATTTGACATTTGCTTCTTCTTATTGATGCTTATTCTTCTTGATGCTTGTTCTTACTTTACTCGAAGTCTTGAGTTCTAGCACTCTCTGTGCACTTTGTGTGCTCGAGAGAGCGATTTTATGCTTGTTCTTCTTCTCCCATTTTTAGCACAGAAAGTATGGAAACAGAAAATAGTGTCCCACAAGTTACACAGTGTACGTACGGAAACAGACCTAATATTTGCAATAAGCATCCCATAAGCATGGAAATATTTTGGTATTTTTCAATAAATTCTAACCAAAATTTTTATTGCTAAGCTGACACCATTTTGAAGTTAACGCTGAAGTTAACGGATTTTTGTGGAAATGCATCTACAGCTGCTGTGGTTGTTTATTTCACTTCAACGTTTTCAATATTGTTTGTGTTTGCAATGGCAGATTGTGAGCGCTCTTTTTTGAGTATCTTTTTTGACAGGAGATGGTTTCCCAAGCAACTGTCAATGCTACCTTGTACTATTATACCATGAACCGTGCAATATTGGGCCAACCATCCAAACAATACAATTATCGCACACAACCATCAAATAACAACCGATATTGTTACAGCCGTTGTATCGTGTAGACTCAGCTTTAGGCTAATCTTCTTTCTCGTAATCCCAAAGAAATAAAATATAAGGAAATGGTGTTCTCCTCACATACAGTGTGTGTGTACTGAGGCAAAAGTTTTTTGACAGTTCGATCTCTCGTGTCTAAAAAAAATTTGAGTCGAATTATAAATACCTATTATTTAATAAAAAGCAATTTTTATTGCTAAATTTTACAAAATTATTTACGTAAATAACATAAACAATTGACTAAAAATGCATTGAAAAGTGAAAAGTTGTGCAAACAGCCATAAATTGAAGAACAAGTTAATATCTTTTCACAAGTAAATATACCGGCATCAGTCGAATTTTATAAACAAAACAACTTTATTTAGTTTAAAGAAGTTGTAACAAGTGAAAGTTTTAATATTTACAATTGGAATTTTGCGAAAAAATTAAAATTAGAGCCCGTTGTCTTGCACCGATTTAGTGTGATTGAACTGTCAAAATGCAAATGCCGCTTCAGAGGCGCATTCAATTTACACAATCGCACATATTTTTAGGGCGCTCTTGTTTTCAGTGATTCAATTTCAATGTTTCAGATATCCATATATTGTTGTCCGGGGATTCATGTGCTGTATGTGCAAAAAACACATTTTGAGTATATGGAAGTTAAAGTTTGAAGCGATTTTTTTTTAAAGACTACGATAGGATTTCCTGAATGTCTCACCATAAGTTTGTGTAAAAATGGTAATCCACAAAACATATTTCCTAATCCTTAATCTCACGCACAAAAGTACATTTTCTAACGATAAAAAATCCACTTTGCTCTATACGCCATTTCAAACTTATTTTTATGTGAACTCATACTCATAGAGCAAAGATGCATAAGGAAAAAATGAAACAGATTTAAAGTTTTTCGTCAACAGCAGTTTATTCATTTACAAATTCAAATTAATATTCATTGAAACATAAAAGAAAAATATGTTCTTAAATTTATTTAACAGAAATCATAAAAAAATGTATTCATTTACAAAAAACAAAAATAAAAAGCTGTTGGTATAACTATTACAAAATGGCGTATGGAGCACATGAATCCCCGGGCGACGATATGCTTGATTCTGGGATTAGAAAATGATGTTATAAATGCAAGATCAGTAGTTTGCTGTTTGCATGATTGCTGAAAAGGAACTTCGTATTCAAACGAAGTTTATTTGAATATGAAAATTCGTCTTATTCAAAAGACAAATCTATTTTGGAAAAAATATAAATATTATAATAGAATAATGTTAACTACGCAAAAATCCCTTATTGGAGAAACTATGTTTAAAGGTCATATAAAGTCTTCCGGCCATTATATCGTAGTCAAATCATTAATTGAAATTTGTTTAAAAAGGTGATATTATATAACGAAGAAAAATAAACGAAAAGTATTCAATCAGACAAAAGCACCACAAAACTGTTAATTTTTAGGGTTTAGTAGCTGAATTGTTTATTAATAATTTTACTAATGATTTCTGTTCTTTATGGGTGAAATAGGCCTACAAATGAACCGTTCACCCAAAAAAAAATCGATGATGCACCAAATTGTATATCTCAAGGTTGGTGTGGAAATACAATAAATTTTCACAACTTGTGAAGTTTAGATTTTCACATCTATCACTCACATAAGTTTCATGTCATTTCTGCATAATATTACCTGATGACTTCACATTGTATACTTACATCATTATTCATCCTATTTATTAATTCATTCCATTCAATTCTAGTTAATATTGCAAAAGTTTGCGCCTTCTTATTTGCTGCACCCGAATGCGGTCCTGCGTAAATTTTTCTATGTGTGTGTTAACCAACACCAATGAGAAAAATACCTCACTTTTGAGGAATAACACCGCTTCCTTATCTCTTACTTCTTTGCGTAATCCTCACCGAGCGTTTCCACCGCCCGAACGAACGAAGATTTCTTCGTTCGTTCAGGCGGTGTAAACAGTTTGGTCCGAACCAAGGTTCGGAACATTGGTTTTTTACAAAATGCTCGCGAGCGCTATTCGCGCAGTGTAAACACTTTTCCAGCACGAACGAACGAAGATTTCTTCGTTCGCTCTGATCGGCCGACGCTCGATCTTTTTGGGCGAATCTAGTGCTTATTTGCGCATAGGTAGTAGATTTGTTGAAATTGTAGTTAATAACGTAGGAAAAACAAAAAAGAAAGAAAATATATTGAAAATTTAACGCAAAAGAACTTTAATTTACTTTGTTATTTTATTAGCACTTTATATAAGCAAATGATTTATATAATATTCTTTATACAATAAATTCTTTACATAAATACTTACATAAAACCTAAATTAAAAGGCATAAAAGTAGTAAAAATTAATCAAATTTAGTACGTTTGCATAAACAAATATTGATCAACGCTGATGCTCGCAAGCATTGAATTTAAGTGTTTCCACTGCACGAACGAACAAGATGGCGATTTACCAATGTTCGCAACTTGTGTTCGTGCGGTGGAAACAGTTGGACCGAACGAAGAAATCATCGCGAACAAATCGTCGTTCGGGCGGTGGAAACGCTCGGTCATATGTAAACGTACTATGACCCCTTTTACATTGATCAAGACTTGAAATCAACTTTTTTTGACGTTCTCTTTTAGATTTGACGAAACCTTTGACATTGGTCAAGACTTGAATTCAATTTCATTTCTTTTTTGCTAGTTTTCTATATACGACAGCCTTACAATTTTCACCGACCTCATCCCGTAAAAATGAATTTGAGGGGGTGACGTACGATCAACGCTATGAGTAGCGACATGCTCTACTAGCTCGTGCTTTTGACATTCCATATTAACGCTGGGTTGCATTTTCGTTGAGAAATGCTAAAATGTGGGTATTCTTGGATTCCGATGGAAAACTAAGATTTTCATAGGATTATCGTGGGAATTTATATTTTGATGCGAGTTTTTTTTAAATTGATAAAATTTTTTAAATTAACATGCTGCTTAAGTAGTATAATAATAATTTTGATGAGTATAGCATGATATTAATATTATTCAATTGTATATCCTATTAAAATTTATGCATTTTTTAGTACATTATAAATAATATGATAAGGGTATTCATGCAAAATGGCAAACTTATATATTGGGCAATTATATATTGTAACGAGGTTGGTTGAGGACGAATACCCTTAATATTATTGTTTGAATAATATAACACACAAAGGAATGTTGTATTTTTACTTTGAAAAAATAATAGTACATGCAAATTTGCTGCTAGCAAGATTTGCAATTGCCCACAAAATGTCAAATGATAAATATAAAAGCATAATAAGAATGAAATGATAAATATAAGACATGTGCATGAATGTGTTTGAAAAAACTTGTCAGCTGTGAACACTTGTGCAGTTCATTTTGTTTTTGTAAAGTTGTACCCAAGTACTCACTAATTACAAGTATTTCATCGAGCATTGTACAAGGGGGCGTGGCAGCTCGAATCTGCAATATCGAATAACTTTGGAATTATAAGTCACACAACATTGGAATTAGGTGTTCGGCCTCGATTTACATGTGCCGTTCCACTGGTAAAATTTTATGGGCGTTGGGCAAAGGGCGTGTGACTTTTTCGGCTGCCCAAATTGTGGGTATAACTTTCGAACTATTAGTCACGCATCAATGAAACTCGGTAAGAATGTACTATTTAGTCTTGTCCTTTGACTGGAAAAATTGAGTGAGCATTGGACAAGGGGGCATGGCACCGCCCATATAAGTCAAACTTATGGTATCAAATAGCTTTGGAGTTAAATGCCACATAATAATGAAACTCGGTATGGAGTTGCCACTTAGTAATGTCCATCTACTAGAAAACCGAGACGGGCATTGTACAAGGGGGTGTGGTTCCACCCATACAATTAGAATTTTTGATATCGAATAGCCTATGAAAGTAAGTCACAAAATGTTGAATTTTAGAACAGAATTACTATTTGGTGATGCATTTCTACTAAAAAATTTGGACAGGCGTTGGTCAAGGGGGTGTGGTATGAATTGTACTACAGCACCATCTGGTGTTCAATATTGGTTAAACAAGCTAGCAGCAGAACACTCAGTGTAAATGAAAACCACTATATACCGATTTTCTTAAAATTTTTACCTAAGCGCCCTCTGGTGTTCAAGGTGGATAAAAATTGATTGAAATTGTCCTAAAATACGCACCGTACCAAAAAACTTGTACACACAAATTTACATGAATATTTCCATACATATTTCCAAATTGCTTTCGTTGACGAAATTTCCTACATTTTACTCTCAAAATTTGCAAAAATTTCGGCAAAAATCAACAGTAATAATAATAATAAATAGCAGTAATTTTGGCAAAAACAAGAAAAATAATGACATCAAGCAATCACATTTTATAAAAAAAAATATTTATATATATATATATATATATATTTATAAAAATATCGATAAATCAAAAACAAATTTTTTGCCATAAAAACTAAAATGTATTTCCAAAAATTTAATTTTAAATTTTAATTTAATATCACATTTTATAATCAAATTGCAAAGCGTTCATTTATTTTGAAGCTTCTAGTCCGAATTTACACATTAATATGTGACATTTTTCATTATTTCGCAGTTTATATTACACTTAATAAAAAGATCTTGGCTTTCTAAAGTAGGTTTTATGGTTCTTAATGAGTTTATGACAATATCTTTTAATTTTTCATTGGTTAAAATTATAATTGCATGATTTCGGAAAAAAGGACGTTTTGTGGGATTTTTAGTATAGCTGCTTTTATTGGCATCACCAAAATGACAGACGCACGATCTGTCAACGCAACATTGAGTTTTGCAAAGTTTGAGGTCGTCCGTTTTGACAGCTTATATCGTAAAGTTTTTACAACGGAGACCAACGTACGGTCAGCGCACGACCGACCTAACGCAGTATTGTAATTCAGCTATTATCCTTTCGTCGCTTACGATATGTGGTGAATTGCCTACAAGCTCACAGGCTTGATTTCAAGTCTTGACCAGTGTGGCCACGATCTTAAAAAAAAGAAAGCTAAATCGGCAAATAAAAAAAGTCAAAACAAGCTAAATGTGTTAAGAAAAAAAAGCTAAAAAAAAACCCAGACTTTTTTAAACAATTTTAAGGTTTTTATTTTATTTTAAACATAAAATTAATTTTTAATATACATACATAGGTACGTAGGTTTCATAGGTACAAATTCATAGGTACAATAAAAACATTATATTTGTAATTCATTACGAAAGATAAACAAAAATCTTTCTTTTTTTCGTTACGACTGGATGAAAAAATTATCGATTTAAATGTAATGTCACTTTCTTTATTCAATTGTTAAGTCCAATTGTTGAGCTCGAGGCCAAGTATGTTTATGAAGAAAGCAACTAACAACAACAACAACTCTGTATGGAGCAAATCACTCAGCAGACTAGACAGTCTGTTTCGTTGGCAGCTTCACGAAAATTGTATGATTTTCACTGCGATCTACTTGATCGTCATCATTTGCCAGCCACTTCTGAAACCTTTTATCACTCAGCCAATTTCTGCGTACTTTCTGCTTGTATTTACTAAAATTAATATTCTTTAATAATATATCCATGTGAAAAAGAAGATAATAAAAACTTTTTTTTTCGTATGTTGCTTCATTGGCGGACAGCGATAGGGCGTCATCCGAATCGCTCACAGAGCTCCTAGTGCATTCTATAAATATTAATTCTATTACTATTAACGTATATAAACATAAGTGTCAATATTATTAAATACCTGCTTTATTTGCTGACGCTCGACACTTCGTAAGAAGCCGCACTTTCCTTTCAGTTTTGTTCCAAATGCGTTTTAGTTAATTTTTTCAAATACCTAAACGATACCACGGAAAACTAATAAAATTTTAAACACGAAAATGCAATAGACTTACTTTCTCATTATCTTATATTAGCACAAATGTCTTCTATTAGCACAAAAATCACAAATGTAGAATTTCACAACAAAATAGGCGGCTAAGCGCGCTAATTGGAACGAAATTGTGACGTTTAACAAACGCTGTATTGCCAGGTGTATTTTCAGATATATTTCTTTTTGCTTTACAGTGTTGCATTGAGTCAGGACATTTGTTATACCCAAAACAGATTGAGCATAGCCAACAACTTGCCATGATTTCAGCGTAGTCTATAGGCAAAATATGGAACAATTTTTTAATGTAAGGCTTCGTTTTCGACAGTTCTCCAAAAATGCAAAAAAAAAGCTGTTTTTAAAAACCAAAAAGGCTAAAAAAAAGCCATGAAGCTAAATCGTAAATTCACAGGCTAAACCGCAAAAATAAAGGCTAAATCTAGCCTGAAAAAGGCTAAAATGGCCACACTGGTCTTGACCAATGTAAAAGGGGTCTATACACATGGTAGGTCTGTTCCCGTACTTTTGCAGCAGAAATTCGCAATTTGTAAAATTGGAGAGAGTAAAGCGCTGATTATAATAGACGGAACGGAACGTAGCTAAGTGTCACCGTAGCGGGACGTAACGCTTACAAACGAACTAACGATTATAATAGAAACGGAATCGTTCAACTTGTCAAATAAACATAAGAAAATATTAAAAAATCAGCATTTTGTTTTAGTTTCAAAAATTGTGAGCAAAATAAATTTGAGTTAATTTTATTATGGAGGCATCAGATAATGAAATTGCCTTTATGTTCGCAAACATTTGCAAAAAATATGTTGTTTTAAGGAAAAAGAAAAAGTTTCGGCGTATTCGCAAATGGAGTGTTCGTCCAATCAACTGGGACAGGAAAAGTGCCGGCTATTTTGAAAAAATTTTCAAACCAATGAAACTTTGCGACCAGGACCAATTTTTCATTCACACAAGAATGGATATTCCCCTGTATGAGATGATTTTTGGATTGATGAAAAGCTATTTAATAAAAAATTTATTGCGAGAGCCAATATGTCCGGAGCAACGGTTGTCATTAACTCTATTGTAAGTTAAATATCTTTTGCATTTCCTTTACTAAGCATATTGTTTGTTTCCATTTAAATTGAAGACACTTAGCTCATGGTGTTCCGTACCAAGCACTCGCCTGGAGTCATAAGCTCGGCAAAACAACAGTACGCAATATTGTGCTGGAAAGTTGCGAAGCTCTTTGGAATGTGTTATCCCCAATTTATATGAGTGAACCAACGGAAGCGCAGTATATCGACATTGCTAAAGAATTTTGTGAGTTGTGGAATATGCCAAATTGTGTTGGAGCCATTGATGGCAAGCATATTGCCCTGACATGCCCAAACAATTCCGGTTCTATGTTCTACAACTACAAAAAATTTTTTAGCATTGTTCTATTGGCAACGTGTGATACGAAATATACTTTCACATCGGCTACCGTTGGAAGTTATGGCAGCGAAAGTGACGGAGGTAGCTTATATATATATTAAGGGTTTTCGATTTTTTCGAGTTTTGTTCTATACTCGATACTTAAAAAGAAGTTCGCAAAATACCCTTAACTACCTTGGTACCCAAGTATGGCCCAGTTAATTCAAATTTCCCGGGTAGTTCGTGTATTCGAAAATCGAGAGCACTTATTATATATAAATATCTTTTATTCAAATATTGTTTTTTATTTCAAGGTATTTTCAAAACATCGAAGTTTGGACGCGCACTTTTGTCAAATACTTTGCCTTTGCCTACAGATTGTTCGCTGCCAAACCAACCTGGCATACCGTTCCCCCATTATTTTGTGGGTTATGCTGCGTTCCCATTAAAAATGAATCTGATGCGCCCATACCCAAGTCAAAACCTTACAAGAACGCAGCGAATTTTCAATTACCGGTTGTGCAGAGCAAGGCGCTTAATAGAAAATGCATTCGGCATTCTTGTTTCACGTTGGAGATTGCTCCGCCGTCGAATCAAATGCCAACCGGAGAACTGCGAAAAAATTGTGCTTGCTTGCATTGTACTACATAATTTTATTATGCTTAATGATTTTAAACGGTGGTACTGTCCCGAGGAGTTTGTGGATTGGGAAACATCAAACAATCTAACTCACGAAGGAAATTGGAGAGATGACCTTGATGAAAACGAACGTCCCTTGAGATCACTTCGAACTCATATGCGAAACGCATCAGTAGATGCTTTTGCCATACGAAATAACTTGGCTGAGTATTTTACGGATAAGGGATCTGTAGCATTTCAAAATAGGATAGTTGAACTAATTTATGGACATCAGTAGATATTTCAAATTATTTCAAACACTTGTTTTGATTAATAAATCATAAATTGAAAAATGTAAAAAAACAACGAAAAGTTAATTTTACTCTTCACTTTGTGTATGTGTATAGCAATCAAAGACTGTGCGAGTGTACATTTTTTAAAAAATAAGAAATCGAAGCTAATTTTTACTTTTTACAATTTTGACCAAACAAACCGATTATATTGTTCTTAAGTTTTTAATATAAAAAAATCATTTGACAAATATTTTTTTATCAATTCAAATAAAAAGTAACCACTTTTTTGTGCTTAAAAAATCAGTGAAATACTAGGTCTGTTTCCGTACGCACACTGTGTAACTTGTGGGACGCTATTTTTTGTTTCCGTACTTTCTGTGCTTAAAATGGGAGAAGAAGAACAAGCATAAAATCGCTCTCTCGAGCACACAAAGTGCACAGAGAGTGCTAGAACTCGAGACTTCGAGTAAAGTAAGCACAAGCATCAAAAAGAATAAGCATCAATAAGAAGAAGCAAATGTCAAATTACATTTCATAATTGTTTATGTTTTGCGATAAATAAATGCACAAATTGTGTGCCTAAAAAGAAATTAACGTACAATAAATAAATAATAATAAATAAAAATTAAGTAATTGTTTAGTTTTGCATTAAAAATGGCTTTTAATAATTTGAGTGAAAGTGTTTTAAATTTTGTGCTGCCGTCTGCAGTCAAAATCAGCTGTTTTGTGCTCGAAACTTACTAGAAGCTGTTTCCGTACTTTTGCAACTATTCTCACATTTCGTTTTTACTCTCTAGCACACGTTTTACACAAATCTTACACAGTGTAAAGTACGGAAACAGACCTACTGCTTCGGTTGATTTGCTCAAAATTTTAAAAGGACAAAATTTTAGTCCATGGGAAATTATGTTCTTCAGTCTGAGAGAGGTCTCTGGGTTGGTTACTTACAAAAAAAAAAGAGTTGGCTGTGTCGTGGACACACCCGTAGGTTTTGATGTGACGGTATTTGTTCTTGTTGTTGTTGTTGTTCTTGTTGTTGTTGTTGTTTTCGTTGTTGTTGTTGTTGTTGTTGTTGTTGGTGTTGGTGTTGGTGTTGGTGTTTTACCTGCGCGGTAAAACGTAACTTCGTCACGTCAAAAGTGGTACGACAATTTTCACCATGGTTTTTTTATTTGAAAAAATAATTTTTTACAATCTGATTACAATAAATAGTTCAAAAGATGTTTTTAAATTAACATTTAATTTATTTGTACTTTTATTTAAATCAATCATGAAAAATTAAAAGGCAATTAAAATTGATTAAAATTCATTTCATTTAACGCATTTATCGATGATACCATCTTTTAATCGAAAGCTAAATAAGAAAACAAAGAGGCAATATCTCACAAACTCCAATTTTTAAAAATTTTAGGTAATGATGCTGTTTGGTTAATTTAAATGAAATATGACTAGCTGAGAAAAAAAAAATTGCAAAACATCGAATGAAATTTGGGTTGTTCACAACTTTTATAGAGTTTCCAAACTTGCTAGCCACCTAAGCGGCAACATTTGATATAATTTAAATATATCTGTGATCATTAAGAAGAGTAGCTTATGTTGGTTTTTGTGTCATAACTTTGAGTAGAATCACGTTAGAAGCTGAAGATTTTATATATGGACTTATACGTGAGGTATATAACTGCATCAATAACTCTGTTCTCGCTTATTTCAACTAAAGTTACTTTTTCATATTATCATAGATATATTTAAATTGTATCAAATGTTGCCGCTTAAGTGGCGAGTAAGGTTGGAAACATTATTGAAGTTCCTTCATTAATATCTTCCAATTTAATCACATAATTAAGGATGTCCCGCATTCCTTTACTGGCTAAATTCCGGTGAAGGCGCTGAAGCTTGTGTTTAATGACCGCACAGAATGATGAAAATTCGTCATTTGTTTCCGAGACGCGACCGGAAATATATGTCTTGAATGTATCAACAGCCTCACTTAATAGCCTTTCTTCAGCATTTGTGTCATGAGCTTTCCTTTTTCGGTTTGCACGTTCTGTCAACGTCGAAGTGTTTTGGTCAATATTGATAATAATATGGTCGTCCTCGGCGGCATGTGATGGTGTCGAAGAAACAGAATTGTTATATTCTTCCAATATATTGATGGAACACTTCGTTCTTAATGAAAAAGTATACTTTAGAAGCAAAAAGAAAACAAAAAAATAACAAGAACTTACTTTCGTGGCTGCACGTGATCTTTCAAAAACAGCATGCTTTCATACAGGTCCCACATCCTAGCTAACTCTGAGGCACTACCAGTTGGTTGGTCTAATCGCCGACACTCACGCACAAATCGGTCCCGCAGGGTATTCCAACGCTTCGTGCACTCCTCCACTATGAACCAATAAAGAATATGTTCATTTATATTAAGGAATTCCTATTAAAAAACAGCTTCCTTACCAGGAGCTCCGACGGCCATCGCAACTTCTCGCCAGGCTTTGGCTTTTATTTCATATACTTTGTAGCCTGATCTCTTTTTATTAAATATGACATCGTGCTCCTTTACCAGCTGCACTAATTTTTCGTCATCCATATTGAAAATTGGTGAAAAAATAAAAATTAATATTAAAACTTTTGCGGAAAGCAACAAAACACACCAAAAATTAAAAAATATATTTTTAAGCTTCTGTCACAATCAGCTGTTTACTCTCAACGGAACGGAACGCCACGCAGAAATCAAAAATGTACAGATCTCAACGTCGCGCGCCGCTCCGTTACATCCTATTAAAACCACACACATATGAAACCTATGTAATAGATTGCAAATTGACGTTTGGCAACGTTCTACAACGTTCCGTTCCGTCTATTATAACCAGCGCTTAAGCCAAAAAATGCTCTCGTTAGGTGAAAAATTGCAAAAAGTACGGGAACAGGTTTTTGCAAAAATTTGCAACTTTTGACAAAAATGATATAAAATACTGCTTATTACATTGTATTCTACTTAAAGTGCTTGCCGAACAATAAATTTGCACATTTTTTATTTTTCTTAATGTTCCTTCAATGGCTGCCACTCTAATTTAATAGTAGCTGTCAAAAAATTAAAGCTTGCGATTTTCTGCTTCACCAAATTCGTGTAGCATTAATAGCAACATATGACAAAGACTGGATTTCACATTTTCGCTCTTTTTTGCGAATTTTTTGGGTACGGGAACAGGAAATCGCAGAAAATAGTACGAATTCGTGAATGTTCAAGTACGGGAACAGACCTAATATTAGTTTTATTTAACGTTACGATAAAAAGTAAATAGCCACCCTGTGCACGTAGTTCTAACCATGGTATAATAATACATGGTAGCATTGACAACTGCTTATTTTCTCTTCAACAGGAAAACATAAACTGTCAAAAACAGCTTTTTGTAGAAATACATCAGCAGCTGCAGTGGTTGTTGTTTTTTTTCACTTCAACGTTTTCAACATTGCTTGTGTTTTCAATGGCGGATTGTGAGCGCTCTCTTTTTGAGTATATTTTTTGACAGTATATGATTTCCCAAGCAACTGTCAATGCTACCTTGTATTATTATACCATGGTTCTAACCAACGGCTCATACTACTGAATATTCTATTTTAGGTTTAATGTTTACATATACTTAATCTCTCCTCAAAAGTTTTATAGTAGTAATGCTCAAACGCTGTAAAGAGCATTGTGAATGTTTTTGTAAATATAAGATATAATAACTCGGGATAAATGCGAAAACGTTAATTTATACAGGTTTTTTTACGTAGTGAATTTATATAATTTAGATTATCAAGAGAATACCAAAATGGACTATTTTAACAAAGGCATTGTTCTAATAATAGCCGATATATTAAGCCTGGTAACAGTAGCTTCATGTTTGGTCATAAAGGTGCCACAAATTAAAACTATACGCACGTATAAATCATCTAAAGGTATAAAAAACTGAAAAAATGTATAATTCTCAAGTCTAGTTAATTTAACAGCCTGTCTTTTCATTCTTTTGACTACATTAGTATATTTTTATTAAAACAAATAAAACCCTTCCTAATTCTCTCAGGGATCAGTGTGTTTGGACTGTGTCTGGAACTGTTCAGCTACACTGTGATGATGTCTTACAATTACAGTAGTGGATACGATTTCCTTTCCTACATGGAGTATCCAATTTTATTGCTTCAGGAATATGTTTTAATATATTACGTATTCCTGTATCAAAATCTGTTAGGCAAAAAGACGCTTATAACAACCGTGCTGTATGTTATAATAGCAACGTCCATTTATTTTAAGATTTTTCCCGTTCTGATACTCTCCTTTATGGTGGTAAGTTTTTATTTAGTAATTGATAAATATCGAAATTAAAGTTTTTCATTTACTCCATTCCTAACAAAGGTGTCTATGAGTTATTACTCATCAATCATTCATTTAGGTTTTGTTTATTAAACTTTTTAAATATTTGCTCATCACCAAATCTTTAATGTAGTAGCAAACAATACCTGTTTTTTTTTTTTTAATTTGTAATTGTAAGCTCTTCTAACGTTTATTTTTATGCCCTACGCATACTGCGTTAAAGGTATATTTACTTACTATTTATTTATATTTACGGCAAGGTAGATGTGGATGAGTTAATATATTCTTGATCAGAGCCATCGCCACCTTAGTCGATGTAGGCAAGCCTTTCTGTATTTGTGTATTTATGTGTCGTTCATGCTGTCGTTCCATTTGGTAAGGGTTGATAAAAAAAATATACTGGAAATCATATTTTTACCAATATTAGGGTTTTTCCTTGGATGTTGCTATTCTTGTGTATAATTTTTTTTCTATTCAGATCTGCCTAAATTATAATTGGAAGAAAAAAAAAAAGTTGAATTGACCTCGAGCTGCTTCACAAGCACTGAAAAAATTTGGTAGGTTTTTGATATTAAAACAAAGACAATATATTATGAACAAAGACAATATATTATGAAGACATTGCATCTGAACGACTGTTTCAATATTGAACAGACATTAGCATGTAATTATAAGCCTGGAGAAAAATTTGAGCACTTCGAAATAAAAAGCAGGGCTGACGATGACCTTACGTTTTTCGAAAGCTGCGTGAATAGTAAACGCGAGAGCCGACTTATTAATAGACAGACGCCGAAAACATATTAGAACCATGGTATAATAATATAAGGTAGTATTGACAGTTGCTTGGGCAACGACCATCTGTCAAAAAAAATGTCTATAAAGAGAGCGTTCAATTATTTCTTATGTTTTCGCCATTGTTTATGTTTCAGCGCTTGCAAATAACCAAACATTTTCTCACAAAATATTGCCTATTTTATTTAATTAATAGTGAGTTATTATTACTAGAACGAAAATAATTTGTAAACTTAATGTTATTAAGTGCAAACATAAAAAAAAAAGGTTGAAAACGTGTAAGTGCAGCAACCTCAGCAGCTGCAGATGCATGTGGACGAAATTGAAGAAGTTTTCAATTAAAATTAAAGCACCACGGCTGGAAAACGTTAAACACATATCACACATAATTTTTTCGCAACTTTCATTATTATAACTGTGTACTTAACGCACATATTTTGCGGAATTTATTTATTTTTACATTCGTTTAATTCTTGTTGCATGAACAACTGTTTTTGACAGATGGTCGTTGCCTTGTTGCTGAGAAAATCTATACTTGTCAATGCTACCTGTATAATTGTATCATGATTAGAACAACAAGAACGGAAGTCACGCATCTCTTTTGCCCCCATTCATTTTTGTTTGATTATATTTTTTCATTAGAATCCTCAAGAGGCGGCTGCTTTGTTTACATTTTTTTTGCATGCTTTTTGTTGTTGCTCAACTTTCTCATTTTTGCAGGATTTTATTTGCTGCTTTGACTGATGGCTTTGACTGCATTTCATTGATCTTCAGAAAAGTTGTATTTTTGCGATTTTGTCTACCTCAATGGAGCTATAGATAAATCGCTGTAACTTTTTTAATTCTGTTTGGATTAAAATGCACTCAAGTACAAAGTTATAAATAATTTATCACCTTTAAAATTACATCAAAAATTATTTTTTTTTCTTAATAAATTTATTTATTTATTTTACTGTTAAAACTATCCACCTACCTAAATCCACCCTTTATCAATCTATGTATATAATAAATATAATTCATTCCATCAAAAACTGTAAATTTTTGTATTAATTATATTATATCTATTGTCATATATTATTTCTATCTACTTATGTTTATCCATCTCTTATGTACCTACATAAAAAAATTATTTAATAAAAACAAATCATATTGGTCTAGTTGCCACGCAGGACAATAGCCTTCTAGACCAACTGGTTTGGCTGCTAGACGAAAATATGCAATCAAAATATTTCAATAAATTAAATATGCCTTATTTGTTATTGTAAATAAACTATAAATCCATAAATTATAAGATCCTTAAGATTGTTTAGCTTGATATAAATTTCCAGATTGAATTTTATTTAATATATTTCATAAGTAATAAAAGTCAAAATGGATCTTATTTTAAAAATTTCAAATAAAAAAATTATTAAAAAAAAATTAAAGTTAAAGTGTGCAATCGTGTGGCGTCCGTGGCGTAGTTGGTTAAAGTGTGTGGCCGCTATGTCAACGAACTTTGGAAACCCAGGTTCGAATCCCAGCAGCGACAGAAAATTATTTGAATTAAAATAATTTTTCTGTACGGCCGCCACCTCTCTGCAGACAATGGCAAACCTCAGAGAGTAATCAAATTGCCATGTAAAGCTTCTTGAGAACGAGAACATTCCGTTCATCGCCGTTCGGAGTCGGCGTTAAGCATGTAGGTCCGGTTCTCGGTCAATTGTGTACAAACTTACTAACACGCACAACACAATTGATCATAAGAAGCTAGGTCAAAGTCCTTTCAAGGGCTGAAATGGCCAGTTATTTATTTTTTTTTTTAAAGTGTGCAATAATTAAAAATTATCAAAATAAAATAAGAAATAAACCTAAAAGTTAATTTATAATATAAACAACATTCAAAATAAGTTTTATATAAAACACAATAATTAAATATTTGTTAAGAAATAAAAAAGTTTATATATAATATAAATAACAAATAAAAAAATTAATCTTATAAAATTACGATAAAATTAAATGAAAATTAAATGAAAGTCCTAAAATAAATCAATTAAAATAAAATATAAAAATTAAAAAGAGTCAAAAGTCAAAATAGAAAATATGAATTATATATTAAATAAAATATATAAATACATTAAATAAAATATATAAATACATTAAATAAAAACATAAAAACTATATAAATTCAAAAAATCATTTTTTTCCCTATTTTATTGATCGATTATTTATTATGATTATTACGATTAATACGTTTATTATAAAATTACTAGCATACCCGTTCCCAGCGTTGCTTGGGAGTATAAATATGATATGAAAACATATTTTCATATCTCTACGATATATTGGTCTTATGGCAACACTGCAGCAGAAATTAACTGAGTGCAACTATCCACTCCAGAGACCAGCGCGCTGAGTTGTAGAATCTCACCTCTCTCTCTCAACAAAGAGCTTAAGCTATTGTTTGCTGTTATTTCGTGGTGCTTTTACAATGGCAGCATGGATTAAAATGCATGAATTCTTAAATAATTAAATAAAATTATTTACCAAAAACGTAGTACCCAGTAGCAGGGTGGCTTATTATAGCAATTGAATAGTGAAAGAATTATTAAAATCGCTTCAACATTTACCCCCTTGATTGAACGATGAAAATTCGAGAGACCCCTTTTATATAATAGTATAGATATATAAATTTTAAAAATTATTTTTTTATTTCATTTGATTTTATTGATTGATTATTATTTTACGATTTATAGTCTCACCATTGATAGTTTAAGAAAAAAACTATCAATAGTTACGATAGTCTCAAAAAAAAAAAAAGAAACCATCGATAGCGCTATTGATGGCACTATCCTATTTTTATTCGCTGGTAACAGTATAAAAAAAGAAAACAATAACAAATAACGAAATGCAAAAACCAACTAAACTGACAACATGATATGTTTTTTAAAGGGTAATACTTCGAATAATTTATAAACAAAACAAAAATTATATATTTTGTATGAATGTATGAATAAATTATTGGCCATGTAAAAGTATTAATATGTATGACCGACCCCCATTACTTTTGCAAAAAGAACATTTTTCCCTTCGGGACCTATTCCCTCCGACCCTGATGGGGGCTACCATACAAATTTTATGACATTTATATATTTATTCCCTACCTACACAAAGTAAAACTGGACGAATGATTTTTATGTTTGAGCGTAAAAAATAAACATTGAGAATAACTTTTATTCTTGAGGGAAACAATAAAAATTGAGAAACAATTTTTATTAAAATTGAGAAACAATTTTTATTCTTGAGCAAAATAATAAATATCAAAAATAATTCTTATTCTTGAAGAGAAAAATTAAAACCAAAAAATAACTTTTATTTCTGATCAAAACAACAAAAATCGTAAGATGATTTTTATTTGTTGAGTTGTTGAGCAATAAAATAAAAATCTAAAAATAATAATTAACCTTTGAGTTTTTTGATATCGCTTATAATAATTACGATCCCTGAAATTTACAAATAAAACTGTTTTTAGTTAAAACAAATAAATTATTACGCTTATAAAAATAATTCGGACAAAGATCTTGTCAAGGCTTAGAACAAGAACTCGCCAAGAGTTTGAATAAGACCTAGGACAAGGATTTGAATAAGGCCTGAGACAAGGATGCTACTTTTTTGGTCAATAAAATTTCGATCAAAAAATAATTTTTTTAATGTGACCAAAAAATTACCGATCAATGATTGATTTTTATTATTGATCACAAACAACTTTTATTTCTGATCGAAAAAATAACGATCAAATAATGACTTTTATCTCTGATTGAAAAAAAGAAACGATCACAAATAATTGATTGAATTTGATTTCTATCTTAAAAATAATGAAAAAATAAATCATGCCAAAAACGGAATCTCTAATTCACTACCTTCATATTGCTACATTTAAAATAATTTCACATCTTTTTGAATACGATCTCTTGATCTAAAAATTTAAAATATAATCATTATTGTCCATCCCTGATGAAAACTAATTTAAATAAAAATTGCAAAAATAACGACAATTTAACAAAAATTTGCAAAATTGTTTAATAAAAAATTTAAATGCGAAAATTAATGGTATTTATAAAAATTAAGTAAAATTCTATATATATTTTTAAAGAAACAAGATAAAGTTTGAAAAGAAAATAAAAAGGGTTTGTTGTAGCATTCACGCTTCAATAAAAAAAATAATCAATAAAATGGGAAAAAAATGATTTTTTGAATTTATATAGTTTTTATTTTTTTTTATTTATATGTATTATTTGACACTTTTTAATTTTTATATTTTATTTTAATTGATTTATTTTAGGATTTTAATTTTCATTTAATATTGTCATAATTTTATAAAAATATTTTTTTTTTGTTATTTATATTATATATAAACTGTTTTTATTTCTTAACAAATATTTTATTATTGTGTTTTATTTAAAGCTTATTTTTAATGTTGTTTATTTT
Organism: Pherbina coryleti; assembly: GCA_943735915.1. Lineage (NCBI taxonomy): Eukaryota > Metazoa > Arthropoda > Insecta > Diptera > Sciomyzidae > Pherbina > Pherbina coryleti. Next base: position 62,027,578 of record OX030952.1, read on the forward strand.
ATAAATTAACTTTTCGTTTTTTTCTTATTGATAACTTTTAATTGTTGCACACTTTAACTTTATTTTTTTGACGTGACGAAGTTACGTTGTACTGCTCTAGTTTCCAAAAAAGTTGAAAAATGAATTTTTTAAAAATTCATCTGCGTTTCATTGAATTGTTACTCGCTGGGTATAAGAGCTATGATTAAAAAAATAGTATGACCATAAAGGTTAATTCTTTGACTATATTAAAAAAAACAAAAAAAAAAAATTTAATACGGCATAGGGACGTAGTGGGAGCTGCGTAAGCAACGCAACTGAAAATTTGTTACATGGAATTATTACTCGCTGAATATTAGTGCTAGGATTAAAAATACGATACGCCAATAAAGGCCTACTGGAAGCCCTCACAACAAAATTAGACAAAAAATTTCTGACATCATGGGGACGCTCAGAGAGCCGCTCAAGGATCGATAACGCAACATTCATGCAGTGGCGTTGTATTGAATTTTTACTCAATGAGTATATAATCTACGATAAAAGTTTAAAAAGGAAAATAAAGTTTTTATACATGGCTTTACGACAAAAATAAAAACAAAATTCCGGCGTCGTCAGGTCGTGAATATAGCAGCTTATGTAACAGAAATGTAATATCGTTGCATGGAATTATTACACACTCAGGAGGAGTGCTACAGTAAATTTTGTTTTACGACAGCAGGGATGTGTTATTACGCTTCACAACTAAATTACAATAAAAATTTTGTTGTCATGATTTCAGGGATGCAATCACATAATGCAGTAGATGCTACAGCCATGAAAAAACGTTGCATGGATTTTTAACTTTGTGACTACTGGTGCAACGGTAAATTTTAAGGAACGAAAACAAACGTGAGGTCTTCGGGCATATAACAAAAATAAAAAAAACATTTGACGGCGTGTCAAAAACCCTCAGGGAATCGCCTAATGTGACGCATATGCATCACTTTTGCTGGATTAATTGAAATTAGACCACAACCAATGGGGAAGCAAAAAAAAGCTAAACGAAAAGCAGCATCTCCAAATCCAATAATAACTCCAACACCAACACCAACACCAACACCCACACCAACACCAACACCAACACCAACACCAACACCAACACCAACACCAACACCAACACCAACACCAACACCAACACCAACACCAACACCAACATCAACACCAACACCAACACTAACACCAACACCAACATCAACATCAAGATCAACTTCAACATCAACATCAACACCAACATCAACATCAACATCTACATCAACATCAACATCAACATTAACAACAACAGGAAGAAACTTCGTCACGTCAAAACCTACGGGTGTGTCCACGGCACAGCCAACTCTTTTTTTTTAACTAATTTTTTATTTGAAATCTTTAAAATAATATAAATTTTGACTTTACTTACTTATGAAATGTATTAAATAAAATTCAATCTGAAAATTTATATCAAGCTAAACGGATCTTAAGGATCTTATAATTTATTGATTTATAGTTTATTTACAATAACAAATAAGGCATATTTACTTTACTAAAATATTTTGATTGGATATTTTAGTCGAAACAAAGTAAATACAGCATCATCAATACAAACCAGTTGGTCTAGCAGGATATTGTCCTGCATGGCAACTAGACCAATATAATTTGTTTTTATTAAATAATTTTTTTATGTAGGTACATAAGAGATGGATAAACATAAGTATAAAGAAATAATATAATAAGAAAATAGATATAGAATATAGATATAATATATTTAGTTCAAAAATAATTTGGTGGCATTCAATTTCATTATGAAATAAATTATATTTATTATATAAGCAGATTAGGGGCGGATTTAGGTAGATAGATATTTTTAACAGTAAAATAAATAAATAAATTTATTAAGAAAAAAAAAATGTTTGTACTTGAGTGCATTTTAATCCAAACAGAAAAAAAAAAAGTTACAGTGATTTATCTATAGCTCCATTGAAATAGACAAAATCGCAAAAATATAACTTTTCTGAAGATCAATGAAATGCAGTCAAAGCCATCAGTCAAAGCAGCAAATAAAATCCTGCAAAAATGAGAAAGTTGAGCAACAACAAGAAGCATGCAAAAAAAATGTAAACAAAGCAGCCGCCTCTTGAGGATTCTAATGAAAAAATATAATCAAACAAAAATGAATGGAGGCAAAAGAGATGCGTGACTTCCGTTCTTGTTGCTCTAATATGTTTTCGGCGTCCGTCTATTAATAAGTCGGCTCTCGCGTTTACTATTTACGCAGCTTTCGAAAAACGTAAGTTCATCGTCAGCCCTGCTTTTTATTTCGAAGTGCTCAAATTTTTCTCCAGGCTTATAATTACATGCTAATGTCTGTTCAATATTGAAACAGTCGTTCAGATGCAATGTCTTCATAATATATTGTCTTTGATTAACATATAAAAATTTTCATCATACTATACAGTGATGGAAAAAATAATAGAAACGGCTTGTATATTTTTCTCTTGTTTGATTATTTTTGCGTAATGAATTTTTGTTTTCAAAGTTTGCATGTGACTTAAAGATTAAGAGAATATCTATCAGATTATAAAAAAAATCAGCTTCACACAATTCATAAAACAAAAAAAAACCATTTCATTTACTTTCCTTGGAAAAACTAATAGAAACAAAAGACTTAAGGGGACCTTTTTAAAAAAGGTCCATTTGAAAATAAAATCGATTTTCGAGGTTACAAAATCGGTCGCCATTTTGTTTTTTTACGGCGGATAAAAATTATCCTAGTTCAGGCGATGGCCACTTAAACAAGAATTAATTTATTTTTTTTTATTTTTTCCTCAGATGTTCCAGACTGGTGATATGCTACATACCTTCAATTTTTTGACATTTTTTAAAAAAAAATCAAACAACGTCAAAAACCGCTTCAGAAATTTTGAAAAAAATTTTTTGAATTCTTTAAATGTTAATAAATAAAAAAAAAAATTGTAAAACCCCTTAAAACTAACATACTATTTTTTTTTTCTTAAAATCTACCAACTTTATACTGTAAAAACATTAATATTTTGTTGTGCTATCAAGTGTTTTTAGAACTTCAATACGGCCCATGGAAACCACCAGTTTGGCATAAATTGGGGGATCAATAGCAAGCTGCACTTTTTTCCTCAATTATTCTTTATTTTTGATTTAAAGCCAGCTATTTTCTTCTTTAAGATCCCCCAAAGGTATTCAATTGGATAAGGGTCTGGTGGCTGCGGTGGCCATTCTAATAAATTAATTCTATTGTCCAGGAACCATTTTTTTGCCAGTTGCGAGGAGTGTTTGGGATCGTTATCTTGCAGAACTTCCCATTTTAACTGCATTTCTTCATCGGAAAATAACAGCGTTATAATATTTAATACATTTAAATAGTCTGTTGTCCAAATTTTACCTTTAAAATAAAAATAAATAACTGGCCATTTCAGCCCTTGAAAGGACTTTGACTTAGCTTCATATGACCAATTGTGTTGTGCGCGTTATTAAGTTTGTACACAATTGACCGAGAACCGGACCTACATGTTTAACCCTCTGCAACTGACGTGCTCCGAATTTAACAATATTTCTGACGTGGGGTCTAGCAGACCTCACTTTTAAACTGATTTTTTATGATGAAGTTTCTGACTGTAACTCTCTTGACCTTATTCCATATAACAGCTTATAATTATTAGGCTAACATAAGAATAAAATTTGAAATAAAATACGTTTTTTTTAAAGATAAAAACGAATTTTTTATCTTCGAAACTTTTTTATCTTCGGTTAACGCCGACTCCGAACGGCAATGAACGGAATGTTCTTGTTCTCAAGAAGCTTTACATGGCATTTTGAATACTCTCTAAGGTTTGCCATTGTCTGCGTTGTCTGAACTACGCCACGGACGCCACAATTTTACCTTTAATCCAATATTTTGGACCTACGCCCCACGATGAAAAACAACCACATATCATTACGATACCACCACCTTGTTTAATAGTTTTAACTGCCTGCTTCGGATTATGTGTAATATTTCTTGGGTGTCTTACATGAGACATTGCATCGGATCGGAACAAATTCACCATTTTTTTGTCTGGTATCAAATGCTTTCTTGCGAAAGCTACTCTGTTGCGAATTTTCTTTTTTGCACAAGTATATCACTTTTCTTGCGGAATGTGCTTTAAAATCATTTCCTATTAATCTATTCTGTATTGTGTGACTAGTTACTGGTACTTCCAACTCTTTATGGGTTCTTCCGATAAAAGAAATGGATTTTTTTTTAGTTAATCGAATCAATAATACTTCAAACTTTGCATAGGTTGCTCGTTTTTTGCCTAGTTTTTCCAATTCTGAATAAGACAAGGAGCGAAAGGTAAAATATCACAAAAAATTTTAATTTTTTGCAATAATTGCTTTATACTTTCTAAACGGTATTTGAATGCAATTGTTTAATACTTGCATGTTCAATATTGTTAACAAAAGTAGAATGCGTTTCTATTTTTTTAACCGACTTCAGAAAGGAGGAGGTTCTCAATTTCGTTGGTTTGTCCGCTTTTTTTTTTTTTTTTTTTTTTTTTTTTTTTAAATGTATGTACATCGATAACTCCTAAAGCACTTGCCCGATTTCCGTAATTTTTTGTCAACAGATAGATACCATGAACGCGGAGGTCCTTTTTTAAAAAGTGGGCGATATTCGACAAAGGGGCGTGTCAATATAAGAAAAACACTGTATTTCAGTTTAAATTGACACTAGGGTACTGAAATTTACAGTAAAAATACTGGGGTAGGCACAAGTATTACAAATTACGGTCAATAAAGTGGGCGTTATTTGAAAAGGGGTGTGGTCATATTAAAAAAACACTGCATCTCAAATAGTATTGACACTAGTGTACTGAAATTTAGTACAGGGGTAGACACAATTTTTAAAAATTACTGTAAAAAAAGTGGACGTTATTCGACAAAGGGGTGTGGCAATATTAGAAATACACTATATATCGAATAATATTGACACTAGGGTGCTGAAATTTAGTGCATGGGTAGGCATAGTTATTACAAATTACAGTCAATAAAGTAGGCGTTATTTGACAAAGGGGTGTGGCAATATTGGAAAAACACTATCTCGAATAGTATTGACACTAGGGTACTGAAATTTAGTACAGGGGTATACACAATTTTTAAAAATTACTGTAAATAAAGTGGGCGTTATTCGACAAATGGGTGTGGCAATATTAGAAACATACTATATATCGAATAATATTGACACTAGGGTGTTGAAATTTAATACATGGGTAGGTAAAGTTACTACGAATTACGGCCAAAAAAGTGGGCGTTATTCAACAAAGGTGCGTGTCAATATTATAAAAATACTATATCTTAGTTAATATTGAGACTAGCGTACTAATATTTGGTATGCAGGTAGGTGGGTAGGTAGAATCATTAAAAAAGTGAGCGGGATTGTACACAGGGTGTAGCACTTTAAGAAAAGTACTATATTACGGTTAATATTGATACTTGGAAACTGAAATTTGGTACAGGGCTAGGTAGAATCATTATAAGGTACGGTAAATAAAGTAGGCGGGATTAGAGAAAGGACGTGGCACTACAAATTGTAAAGAAGCAGAAATGGAAAATATCGAACAAACTTTCAGGAATTAATAAATCAAATTTGTTAAGAACAAAGTTTCATGTTTGAAATTTTCCTCAAGAATAAATACTATTACATAAAATATTTCATATTATCTAAAAAGGAAGAAATAAAAACTTTTTAACAAAAAAAAAAACCGACTTCAAAATCACTACAAAGTAAAAAATAATTTTAAATAACTTTTCCCATTCATTTCTTGGTCATATTTTAAAAGCTATTTATATGTATTATAATATTGGAAATCTTATCATTTAAATTTTTTTTTTTTTTTTATTATCATCAATATATTAATTGCTTTATGAACATAAAAGCTTTGAATAAGCTTTGAAGCATAAAACCACTGATATATTTACCGAATTATGCGCAAAAGCGTAAACAAAATAGAGTACCAATATCCAACTTTTATGTATAGTGGGCAACATTCATATATTTTGCTTTTAAACTTAATACATTTTTCGAAATGCCGAAGTGCTTGCCGTTTCTATAAGTTTTTCCATCACTGTATATCGAAATTTGTTTTTTTTTTTGTTAAAATATCCATTTTCAGCTCAACGAAAGCATAAAAGCATTGGATTGATTTTGGCGTTCCAATTAGCTATTTCGCTGATCGTTAGGGATACAAATTACACAAATGTTACTAGGCCCGTGTGCTATTCGGAAACTTTTCACTTGTGATAGGAAAGAATTTACTGAGTTGAATAAAATTTCTGTATGTTGAAATAAAAATGTAATTTTTGCTGGGCCAAAAGGTACTGAAAATAAACAGTATTTTACGCAAATTTTTTCCACTTCTGGTTGCTTTGCTGTCGGAGCCACAAAATTTTGAACTTACGGCTCACGAGTTCACAAGTGCGTTTTATTTTTTTTTTTTGTTTTTGCTTGTGACAAAAATTCTCTTGCCGATTGTCAACATTAATACCAGCCCCTGGGCATGGGATAATAATTACAAGGTAGCATTGACAGTTGCTTGGGAAACTATTTTCTGTCAAAAAATATACTCAAAAAGAGAGCGCTCACAATCGGCTTTGAAAACATTAACAATATTGAAAACGTTGAAGTGAAAAAAAAAACAACTTCAACAGCTGCATGCTGAAATAATTATATGGTGTTAGTGAGTTTGACACTTCTCTCTCAAAATATAAATTTATTTCGCCCTGCTCCTGTCAAAAACAACTGATGGTGAATTGAAATGAAAATAAATCAGCAAACGTGCAGGCGATCGAAATTCAATACCATGTCCACTTCTTTTTATGGCTATTATCAGTTGAGGCATTGAACATTCTTTCATGGTATTCGATATGTTCTTGAAGCAGACGTTGTGAATGCAAGACAATTTGCATGCTGGCCAAATCTTCATGTTGGTGGCACCTTCCAGCACACGGTTTTGATAAAATGGACAAACCATTCAATGGCGAACTTGGCAAATGGGCGAAGACAACTGCAATAACTTTTTGTCAACACTACACGGCACAATTAATTGCATTAAATTATTTATACTTAAACTAGCATACCCGTTCCCAGCGTTGCTTGGGATAATAAATATAAATATAAATATAAATATAAATATAAATATAAATATAAATATAAATATAAATATAAATATAAATATAAATATAAATATAAATATAAATATAAATATAAATATAAATATAAATATAAATATAAATATAAATATAAATATAAATATAAATATAAATATAAATATAAATATAAATATAAATATAAATATAAATATAAATATAAATATAAATATAAATATAAATATAAATATAAATATAAATATAAATATAAATATAAATATAAATATAAATATAAATATAAATATAAATATAAATATAAATATAAATATAAATATAAATATAAATATAAATATAAATATAAATATAAATATAAATATAAATATAAATATAAATATAAATATAAATATAAATATGAAAACATATTTAAATAAAGACTCGATATTTTGCGCAGTTGTTCAAGCCACAACCTAACGCAATGACATTTCAGACCGTTGAACACACAACAGCCATGGTAGTACAAAACATTTAACCCCCACAACTTACATGGAATTGAAATCACCATCATGGTTAAATTAATGAGGTTATCTTGGGGCTGATCGAACTCTCTTTTCAGAACCCATAATTGTCAAAATCAATGAAAAGCAACAACAACAACTTCATCGGCTTTGCATGTTATCAATTTTCGCTTTCAGATTTTGTATGAGCTATCAACTTCGATTTGACATTTATGGGCACTCGCTCTCACCCTTTCGAAAACCTCAATAGCTCAAACATGATTACTACTATCCAATTTTACCATAAGATCATAGAAGTTAATTTCGCCATTAATAAAAATTGCCTTTAATGACAATCTTATATTTTTTTTTTACTCAGCTTTATTCTAAAATTATGTAAAATTTATCTCAATCTACACGCAAAGAAAAAAAAACGTTTATCGCCAGTTTGCCGCAAACGAACTTCGTTTGTCGGGCTTGAAATCGTTATTTGCAAACGTTTCAACAATTGTCATAATAATAGTTCAGTTGCGAGAAACGCGTCATATAGTCGCAGGAAATTAATTTCGTTTGTCATAAACTCGAGTTTACAAATTGCAGCAATTGAAAACTTCGTTTTTCCCAACTGAAAATTTTGTTTATTTTTCCCTTCGTTGTATGAACATAACGCTTATAGTCTAGAGTTACTTTTTGGACAAATTGTTACTATATAAGAAAATTGGTAGTTTGCTTAATACGCGGACGGAGATAGCAATAGAGGTGGAATCCATAAGAATACGGACGGACATAATGAGAAAGATTATTAATATAATAAATAATAATGACCGAAATAGCTTGCGGTATATATACATATATAAGATATATTTTTAAGTTGTGACAACTGAATATTCGTTTGCGGCAAATACAGCTCGCAAAAGAAGTATAGTTGGTGAATTTTTCAGTTGTGGTAAACGAAAAATTTCTTTGCGTGTATTTATTAGATTTTTTAACCGTTGTGTCAACAGCTGTTGGGTTTTATCCACATCGACAGTAGATGTGCCCGGGTACTTCATACGTTTTGTATGGCAGATAGTTGCTTTTGATATACAAATATTAACTACTACCTGGATTCTTGTAATTTTCTGGTTTTTTTTTTTTTTATTTATTGGAAATATTGTCTAGTTAACAAAACTTTTATCATAATTTGGGAAAAAAAAAATTTGGTACCTAAATAATCCATTTTTACCAAAAATGGGAATTGCCAAAATCCATAAAAATTTAACAATTTCCAAATTCTTTTTTAATCCTTGTAATTTGATCTCTTTTTACCAAGAAAAATAATTAACATTGAATTTTCATTCGCAAAATTCCGTTATATTTGAACTGAAAATCAACCCCTCTTGCTCATAGTGCTATTTTTAGTACCTGCGCAGAATAATTATAACTCATAAAATATTTGTTCAATGTAAACATTTTTTTTTTGGAATGTGTAGGAAAACACGTCTACTAACAGGAACAAAAGGGTATTTGGGAATATCTTGCCTACCTACCCTTGCACAACCAGTTTTGCAGGCAGAAACATGATTTTTTGCGCAGGTTTCGTTTTGAGTAGTTTTGTATGCATAAGTCAGTTTATGTGCGATTTTTGAAGTGTAAAGACCTAAAAATTTATTTTGTGCGGCAAATATATAAAAAGTGAAAATAAAATGGCAGGTGGTGAGTGGCTAGCTCCGCGTCGATTGAATGCACTACCGTATGAGGAGCAGCGTGACTATATACGCACATTTGTTGAGGCTTCTGACTCTGAAGAGAGTGACCACGAACAAGCGGTAGATCAAGAAGACTTAGAAGGAAATATTGATGACATTGGTGGTGAATCATCTGACGCTGAACAAGTCCAGGAAATTGTGTATCACCTAGAGGACGAGAGGGATTCAGACGAGGAGTATGAAGAACCGCCACTTGAAACTGGTGATTATTATACGGCAAGAGATGGCAATGTATGGTCGTCAATACCACCAATACCTGGACGAATACGTGCGCACAACGTTCTAAGAAGTCGCAATCCTGGATAAAAAGAAAAGGAAACTGCTATATTTGCATTGCAAAACGCCAAACGAGAAAAGTATGTGCAATTTGTAATAAGCCTGTGTGCGCAGAGCACTCGAAGGATCATCCACAATGCCTCAGATGCTGCTAAAATTCATAAAATATATTTTTTACTTTCATTATAATGATTTTCTATAAATAAATAAACAAATTTCCATAAAATAAACTAAATATTTCCATTTATTTCTATATATTTGTATGAATTTTCATAGAAGTACCTGGGTACATCAGCTGTTGACGCTAGGTCATTTTCTAGTAACTGGGTTATATTTTCCAAACGGTTGGTCCAATTCACCTGAAATTTCACACCAATATCAATTACATATTTCCAAGCTATGATACGAAGTTTCATCAAGATTGGACCAGCCGCTTGGAAGATATAGCAATATTAAGTGAACTTTGCCATTTATTTCTATATATTTGTATGAATTTTCATACAAGTACCCGGGTACATCAGCAGTCGACGCCATTCCACTAACTTGAATTTGGGCTGTATCGACTGAACTGCTGCTCCAATCTTGATGAAACTTTTCCACATGATGCAAAAGTGTATGGTTGAGGATATCATGAAATTTCAGGTCAATCGGACTAACCGTTTGGAAGATACAGGAAAATTAAAGTTGCAAATGTACCCGTGGGCTCTACGATCGACACAACGGTTAACTCAGTAGCTATTGAAATAAAAAGAGTGGCAAGCAATCTTAGTATGAAAATCAAAATAAATACGATATATTGGGCTTATGGCAACACTGCAGCAGAAATAAACTGAGTGCAACTATCCACTCAATATGGCATTGCAGTGAGTTATAGACTCTCACTCTCTCTCTCAACAAAGAGCTTAAGTTATTGTTTGTTGTTATTTTGTGCTGCTTATACAATGACAACATGGATTAAAATGCATGAATTCTTAAATATTAAATCAAAAGTTTTACCAAAAAAGTAGTATCCAGTAGCAGGGTCGCTTATTATAGCAATTGAATGGTAAAATAATAATTAAAATCGGTTCAGCGGTTACCCCGTGATTGAACGATAAAATCCGAGGGAACCCTTTTATATAATAGTATGGATTATTTACACATTATTTATACTTCATTCGCACAATAACCTGTAAAAACTTAATACAATTTGACAACTATCAACAGTTCCGCTCTTTCGCACATAATTTTTGACAAAAAGAAAGCTATTCATGGTGTTGTCAAAAACTCATTACACCATGAGAAAAACAAAAATTACCAGCTGATTTTGACAAATAGCTCACCCTGCTCTCCAGTATAAGCCTACCTTGTAATTGTATCATGGTATAAAATGTCTGTTTTCGTACTCACACCAGAGAACTGCAGCGAGTAGTTATAAACAGAGTTGACTCGACTGTATATGCATTAATTTGGCTTCTACTTCATATTCATACTCATCAAAAAACGTTGCGATATTCATAACACGCAACTTAACTCCTATGCTTCATACTTCATACTCTGACTCGTGGTTGTAGTCGGTATGATCTAGACTCGCTTTTAATAAGTTATCTTCACGTATTTGAAATTAATGATCATGACTTTTCTAGCGTTGCTTACTTTGGCGTAAGTAAAGAATTTAAGGTTGATTTGTTATTATTAAAAACAACATTAAAAAAAAAACATTTAAAACAATTTGGTGTTACCCTTAAACTCTTCTAACAGCGACAAGAACATATAAAAATACGCAAGTATTCCTAATGAGCTGTGGGACTTTTACTTGAGCTATGAGTACTTGGTATGATTCATAACAATAGGTTTGATGTTGATGAGTATTTGATTGCACTCTGACGTTCGATTGACGAATCAAACATTGAACTATGTGTTACTTTCTGTAGCAAGAGTGCTTCGAGTAGTAATGCTGATTGTTGTTTTATGTGTACGCACTACTACTCGGTTTTGAATGAATCACTACAAATCACAAAAACGTGACTAGCTGCAGACCACTGACTCGCACTGTGTAACTTGTGGGACACTAGGTCTGTTTCCGTACTCTACACTGTGTAAGATTTGTGTAAAATGTGTGCAAGAGAGTAAAAACGAAATGTGAGAATAGTTGCAAAAGTATGGAAACAGCTTCTAGTAAGTTTCAAGCACAAAACAGCTGATTTTGACTGAAGACGGCAGCACAAAATTTAAAACACTTTCACTCAAATTATTAAAAGCCACTTTTAATGCAAAACTAAACAATTACTTAATTTTTATTTATTATTATTTATTTATTGTACGTAAATTTCTTTTTAGGCACACAATTTGTGAATTTATTTATCGCAAAACATAAACAATTATGAAATGTAATTTGACATTTGCTTCTTCTTATTGATGCTTATTCTTCTTGATGCTTGTTCTTACTTTACTCGAAGTCTCGAGTTCTAGCACTCTCTGTGCACTTTGTGTGCTCGAGAGAGCGATTTTATGCTTGTTCTTCTCCCATTTTAAGCACAGAAAGTACGGAAACAGAAAATAGTGTCCCACAAGTTACACAGTGTGCGTACGGAAACAGACCTACTATTTTCTGTTTATGTACTTTCTGTGCTTAAAATGGGAGAAGAAGAACAAGCATAAAATCGCTCTCTTGAGCACACAAAGTGCACAGAGAGTGCTAGAACTCAAGACTTCGAGTAAAGTAAGAACAAGCACCCATGGTATAATAATACAAGGTAGCATTGACAACTGCTTATTTTCTCTTCTACAAGAAAACATCTCCTGTCAAAAACAGTTGTTTGTGAAAATGCATCTGCAGCTGCTGAGGTTGTTGTTTTTTTCACTTCAACGTTTTCAACAGTGTTTGTGTTTTCAATGGCGGATTGTGAACGCTCTCTTTTTTAGTATATTTTTTGACAGGAGATGGTTTCCCAAACAACTGTCAATGCTACGTTGTATTATTATACCATGCAAGCACCAAGAAGAACAAGCATCAATAAAAAGAAGCAAATGTCAAATTACATTTCATAATTTTTTATGTTTTGCGATAAATAAATTCACAAATTGTGTGCCCAAAAAGAAATTTACGGACAATAAATAAATCAGCCCTATTCCAGGATCCGTCGTAATAAATCTACGAACGGAAGACTACGCTACGAATACGAAAAATTTGCTATGCTAGGTTCTGAACAAAACGATTCGGAGTGTTGCCTCATTGATATTTAATTTCGAAAATTCGAAAGCAGTTGTTTTTGACAGAAGACAAGAAACTTTAAAAGAAGTGATTAATTAGTGTTTAAAAAGTGTCATAAAATTATGCTTTAAAAGAAGTACTTTAAAAGAAGAACTGTAAAAGAAGTTATTAATAAAAGTGTTTAAAACAGTGGCACAAAATTGTGGTTTAGAACGAATTCCATTGCAATTTCAATTTTTGCACAGCATGAGGAGGATATGCATCATAAAAAAGCTTTGAAAGTTTGGTGAAAAGTATTGAGAGACTACAGTGATCCTTTTGAAATGGATGACGAAATGTAGGTTGTGCACGCTTCAAAGAACTTGTAAGTGCTCAACTTAGTAGATGAAAACTTGTTTTGTCAACGATCAGGCATGCCGCGAATCACCTCCAGATTGAATTATTTCCTTCCGCAACGAATTGGCCGGTATTAAAAATCAGCATTTTGGGACACAAGTTTGGGATTGTGTTGACTTGGTGTAATTAACTTTTTCTAACGTCTCAATAAGAAGCATTTCAAAACATTTGCGGCTTGAATCAATTGATTGCGTTATGGTTTTGCTTAATTTTACTTATTTTTTTTTCGCTTTTCGAGTTACTTCACATATAAACTCTGTAACAATTTTACTTTAAAATTTCTGTTTAAAATAAATTGCACCAATGAAAACCTGTCGTAAAAAATCCGCAAAAAGAACTGTCAAATATTGATGCGTTCGGAACGTGGAATGACAATGTAACGAATTTCGAATACGACGTAACGATTCGGATCGTAGAATACAACTTTACGAATCCGAAAGAAAATCACAGCTAACACGGTTCCTGGAATAAGGCTGAATAATAATAAATAAAAATTAAGTAATTGTTCAGTTTTGCATCAAAAAACGGCTTAATAATTTGTAAATAATGGCGGAATTTAAGATTGACACGTCTGCAGTCAAAATCAGTTGTCTCTTCAATAAGAAAACATTTCCTGTTACAAAATTGCTGTTTGTGAAAATGCATCTGCAGCTGCTGAAGTTGTTGTTTTTTTCACTTCAACGTTTTCAACATTGTTTGTGTTTTCAATGGCTGATTGTGAGCGCTTTTTTTTGAGTATATTTTCTGACAGGAGATGGTTTCCCAAGCAATTGTCAATGCTACCCTGTAAACCGGTGTGAAGTTACCATCGTTTTCGCCCCATCCGGCGAATATTAGATATCCTAGCTCTGTTATCACATATGTTAATAGCAGAATACTGCTAAATGTAAAAAGCTCAAAAATTTATAAGCGAATTGAAAAAAAGCTTTCAACCATTCGATCGCATTTTTAGTTAGCTGAAATGGCTACTACTAGAGGGCATTGCCTAAAAGCTTATTCAGCTAGTCAAAAAATTTATTCTATTATAAAAAACTATGACAGCGATGATAAAAAAAAATAATTTCCGTTAAATATTTTTCCGTTGAACTTTTCCGCTCTTCGGAGTTGAGATCAAAAAGGTTGCCATATATTCAATGATGATATGTTCGAATATATTTATGTAACCCAAATTGAACATAGTACGATGTACAATTAAACTCCCATTTTTAATGAAGTGTGTAAAGTGTAACTTTCCTTATTTTCTTATATCGAAAAAAAAAAACTACATGAATTGTCATTGCATTTAAAAGGTGGTGTTAAGGCAGGGGTGAAATAGTGTCACAACGTTCCAGAAAATATTTTCATAGTTTTTTTTAGACCAATAGTTTTTATTATAAAATACAGCGAGCATTGTACAAGGGGGCGTGGCAGCTCGAATCTGCAATATGGAATAACTTTAAAATTATAGGTCGCACAATATTGGAATTAGGTGTTCGGCCTCGATTTACATGTGCCGTTCCACTGGTAAAATCTTATGGGCGTTGGACAAAGGGCGTGGCACTTTTTCGGCTGCCCAAATTGTTGGTATAACTTTCGAACTATTAGTCATACATCAATGAAACTCGGTAAGAATGTACTATTTAGTCTTGTCCTTTGACTGGAAAAATTGAGTGAGCATTGGACAAGGGGGCATGGCAACGCCCTTAAAAGTCAAACTTATGGTATCAAATAGCTTTGGAACTAAATGCCGCATAATAATGAAACTCGGTATGGAGTTGCCACTTGATAATGTCCATCTACTAGAAAACCGAGACGGGCATTGTACAAGGGGGTGTAGCTCCGCCCATACATTTACAATTTTTGATATCGAATAGTCTATGAAAGTAAATCACAAAAGGTTGAAATTTAGAATAGAGTTACTATTTGGTGATGCATTTCTACTATAAAACTTGGTCAGGCATTGGTCAAGGGGGTGTGGCTCTGCCCATACATGCCAAAGTTATGATATCGAATAGCTATGGAAATTAAAGTCGCATAAAATTCAAACTCACAATGGAGTTCTACTTGGTGATATCCTTCTACTAGAAAACTGGGACAAACATTAATCAAGGGGTGTGTCTCCACCCATGCAAGCCATAGTTTTGATATCGAAGCTTTTCATGTGTTTGTGCTGCGAGAGCCTCAATAAACTGCATGTTGATCTCTACTGTACCGAAGTACATTCTAATATGTTCAAATTAGTTTTGATGTGGTGAATTAATCTAACGCAGTTTTGTCAAAAGGGGATTCACTGACCACCTTTAGCATGTTGAGGATTTTTTTGATGAGAATGAGTATCAATCTGACTTGATGTATGTGTGTATGTACGTATGTTCGTATGTTTATTTGTTTCGCTGCATGCAACTTTTCTACACATGTTTGACGGTGGTTTTCCTGTTATTTGTGAATGAACAAAAGGAACAAACGGCTGACTTTTTACTTTCTAGAATTGACTTTGTGTGATTCAATAAGTTTTTTTAGAAATAAACAAGAGAACTAGGACGGGCATAGGAAAAGGTGTTATGGTTTCGATCAAACAAGTCAAATTTTTGATATTGAATAGCTTTGGAACTAAACGTCGCATGACAATAAAACTCAGTATGGAGTTACTAATTGCCAAAGTCTTTCTACTGTAAAACTAGTATGTGCATTGGAAAAGGGGGTGTGGCCCAATTCTCTATACAGAATAGCTATGGAAGCTAAAATCACAGGACATTCACACTCATAATGGAATTGTCACCTGGGAGTGATGTTCTGCTACTGGGAAACTGTAACGAGCAGTAGAACATGAGCGTGGTGTCAGACTAAGGGACTAATAAAAGTTTTGAATTTAATTATTATTTCCAATATACTTTCCACGCGCCGGGTATAGCTAGTATATAATAATATTTAATAATATATAATAATATATAATAATATATAATAATATATAATAATATATAATAATATATAATAATATATAATAATATATAATAATATATAATAATATATAATAATATATAATAATATATAATAATATAATAATATATAATAATATGTAATAATATATAATATAATAAATTTAATTTTATTTTTAACGATTATGACACATCAAAATAGAATTACTATTAACAACTATTTATTTGTTTATTTTAATTTTAGAAATTACGCATCAATGAAGATCATATAATTTTTAGTTATTCAAATTAAACTCTTGATACGCAGCTTAATACCTTAAAATGAAAATAAATTCGTTTGCTTGCATAAACTCAAAAATACTTGGTGCATCTAGTGCATTGAACACTATATTTTATATGCTTGAACTATTTTGCACACTTTCTTCCACCAATTATTAAGCGTGTGCAAAAACGTTCGCAATAAGGGCATTCATAATAAGTGTATGTAATTTTCGTTCAATAAAAAATTGGTAATAAAATAATGATTTTATAAATTGCA
This sequence comes from Pherbina coryleti, assembly GCA_943735915.1. Taxonomy (NCBI): domain Eukaryota; kingdom Metazoa; phylum Arthropoda; class Insecta; order Diptera; family Sciomyzidae; genus Pherbina; species Pherbina coryleti. The sequence continues at coordinate 62,044,293 of OX030952.1, forward strand.
CCATAATAATTTTAGGTTCAGATAGAGCTTGCAAATAGTTTAATAGTGCTTTTATCAAATCAACTTTGTATTAATACATTCACAATTAAATTATTAACAGGTTTGTTGAAATTCTGGTAAAATTATTTTATTTTAATGATTATAACGAAATCCTTAATTCATTTATTTAATATGCTCTAGTTTTTGAGATATTCAATAAATTAAAACATTTTATTTTCTTACAATTAATGGGTATTTTGTAAAAAAAAATATTCTAAAAATCGTTCTCATTTATAGAGTCCAAAAGTTGACCGGAATATAACTTCAAGTAGTTATTAGTATAGTAGAATCCAGATTTTTATGCAGAAAAAAATTTTCTCAGCATAGGTATTTTAACGGTTCTTACCTATATATTACCGGTATATATACCTTTATATTTTAATTTTCCTTTTGCAAAAGTAATGGAGGTCGGTCATACATATTAACCTTCTCCAACAGTCTCTTAAAGGTCACCTGTTCAGGTATATGAAATAAATATACAAAAATCATAAAATTTGTATGGGAGCCCCCTTTAGAAGTGGTCGGAGAGCATAGGTGCCCAACGGAAACATTTCCTTTTGTAAAAGTAATAGGGGCTGTCATACATATTATCCCTATCCGGCCCTATCATAATAATTATAGTTTTTAATAATTTCAATTAAGTTTTTTATAAATATATTAAATAGACGGACGGCAGACGGACATGGTTAAATCTACTCAGGATGTGGCGCTGATCAAGAATAAATATACTTTTCTACATTATATACTCCTACTTCTGTGCATTACAAAAGCTTTCACAAAGTTAATATACCCTGGCCTGTTCAGATGTAGGGTACCAAACCTTTGTAGAAACGAAATCATAGGGTGTCCCAAAAAACGGACTTCATATTTGATTTTAGCGACTTCGAAAACATTAAGTAAAGTCGCCAAACCTCACGGCTTTTTTACAATTGTTGATAATTGTGTAATTATCAAATTTTTTAATAGTTTTAAACTTTCGTTCCTATACTTCCATTTTTTTACAAAATTAACAAGTACTGTAAGTAATTCCGAAATGTATAAATTACATTTCTGTACAATATTGCTAAAAAGCAAATTAAGTCTTTCAGTGAAAAGCAAGTACTCAAAAGATAGTAAATTCCTTGTTATTTTCTTATTTTGATCGTTTCGGTTTTTTTTATTTCAATGAAAAAGGTTTTTATAAACCTCTGTTTTATAGCAAGTGAATATAATATTAATAGCAAGCGTTCTTTTCTAACGAAGTCATATATGCAAGTGTAAAAAGTATAATGGATTAAAAAGTATAATTACATATGCAACAAGATTTATTGTGATAATTTCATACCGTTTTTTTATGGTTTCAGTTTAACCATAACAATTTTTTATAATTTTTATAAACACTGAAGATACAGGGGCTATTATACTCTAATTTGGTTTTATGGAGATAATTATTTTTGGATTTCTGTGAGTATGTTGCAGGTATATGTTCAATTACAATAATATATTAGTGGCACCTTTTCATGTTGTTTTTAAAACTTAAAGTGGCTACGCTGCATGTGTCATTGACTTTAAGATTTTCTTTGAGTTGTAAAAAGCGCGAAGAATAATTAAAACAAGTTTAACTAAAAAAACCCAAAAAACAAGGAATATTTCATTAGAAATGAATACGGTAAGTAATTTTGACATATAAGTGAATGTATTTTTTTTAATAAGTGAAAGAAGTTATTAAAAAAGTGTAAAAGAAAAAATTGTAGTTGTTTTTTTTTGTGGTGGCGGTTTTATTTTTCACCACTTGGATATTGTGGCAATTAATAAGTTCATTTTTACACCATGAAGGTTCTGCTTCTCACCAGTAGATGGAGCTTATAAGCTTTATAATAAATAAGCTTTTTAACATTGTACCAAAGATCATATAATAATATTATATGATCTTTGATTGTACGATTATTTGTACACTAGGGTGGAGCGTTTACTTTTTTTTTTTAATTATGACAACGATTAGTGCTCAAAAGTTCTTAGTGGATCCAGATATAGATATCTATATCTATATCCATAGATATAGATATAGATATAGATGAAGATATAGATATAGATATAGAAACAGATATAGATAAAGATAAAGATATAGATATAGATATAGATGTAGATATAGATATAGATATAGATATAGATAAAGATAAAGATATAGATATAGATATAGATATAGATATAGATATAGATATAGATATAGATATAGATATATATATAGATATAGATATAGATATAGATATAGATATAGATATAGATATAGATATAGATATAGATATAGATATAGATATAGATATAGATATAGATATAGATATAGATATATATATAGATATAGATATAGATATAGATATAGATATAGATATAGATATAGATATAGATATAGATATAGATATAGATATAGATATAGATATAGATATAGATATAGATATAGATATAGATATAGATATAGATATAGATATAGATATAGATATAGATATAGATATAGATATAGAGATACATATAGATATAGATATAGATATAGATATAGGTAAAGATATAAATACGGTTAAGAATAAATTTAAAAACTTCGTGGATGTTAAATATATGGTACATAATGCTATAATAACAATGCTACACAAATTATTCAGCAATCATTTTTAATTTTAAAGATATTTATATTCAAATTTTAATGTTAAGAACTAATTACACTCAAAAGTTTTAAAATTTATTCTTTTTGGTTCATTTTTTTATGCCTAAAAAATTCTTTACATTTTTTCTAACAGGAAAGCTTAAAAAAAGCTCTTTTTATGTTACTTCATATAAAGAGTGGAGATAATTATAAACAAAAACGAATATTTTACATTATTATAAACCCTTTCGCATAGATTTTATATCCAAAAATTTCAAAGAAATAACAAATCAACCGCGAAGAGATTCTACACAATAATTTAAAAAAGAAATATATTAAAATAATACCTAAACAGGAAAACCAAAAGTTTTCTAACAACAAGATATATTTATGTTTAAAAGTCGATGAGTTTTCAAAAGATAAATAAATTTGTATGGAGTACACTTTTCATAAATAAAATATTATTCTTACAAAGCAATCGCATTCTACAAAAAATTCAACTCGAAAATCAAAAAAAGTAACTTTTGTCAAATTGCAAAACAGTACCACAAATTCTACAAAGTTTAATAACTTTTGATCAAAGTCTATAGATATGATCTAATGCAGTGTCAACTTTGACCTTAGAGACTTTAACGAAAAAAAGGTTCAGTTTTTTTTATTTGAACTGGAAAAACTCAACTTTTCTGTTAAAATTTGCAAAAAATTGACCAAACTGTCAGTACCACAAATTCTACAAAGTTAAATAAATTTTGATCAAAGTCTATAGATATGCTTTAATGTAGTGTCAACTTTGACCTTAGAGAGTTTAACGAAAAAAAAATGGTTCAGTTTTTTTTTATTTGAACTGGAAAAATTCAACTTTTCTGTTAAAATTTGCAAAAAATTGACCAAACTGTCAGTACCACAAATTCTACAAAGTTTAATAACTTTTGATCAAAGCCTATAGATATGCTCTAATGCAGTGTCAACTTTGACCTTAGAGACTTTAACGAAAAAAAGGTTCAGTTTTTTTTATTTGAACTGGAAAAATTCAACTTTTCTGTTAAAATTTGCAAAAAATTTACCAAACTGTCAGTACCACAAATTCTACAAAGTTAAATAACTTTTGATCAAAGTCTATAGATATGCTTTAATGTAGTGTCAACTTTGACCTTAGAGAGTTTAACGAAAAAAAAAATGGTTCAGTTTTTTTTTATTTGAACTCGAAAAATTCAACTTTTCTGTTAAAATTTGCAAAAAATTGACCAAACTGTCAGTACCACAAATTCTACAAAGTTAAATAACTTTTGATCAAAGTCTATAGATATGCTTTAATGTAGTGTCAACTTTGACCTTAGAGAGTTTAACGAAAAAAAAATGGTTCAGTTTTTTTTTATTTGAACTGGAAAAATTCAACTTTTCTGTTAAAATTTGCAAAAAATTGACCAAACTGTCAGTACCACAAATTCTACAAAGTTAAATAACTTTTGATCAAAGTCTATAGATATGCTTTAATGTAGTATCAACTTTGACCTTAGAGAGTTTAACGAAAAAAAAATGGTTCAGTTTTTTTTTATTTGAACTGGAAAAATTCAACTTTTCTGTTAAAATTTGCAAAAAATTGACCAAACTGTCAGTACCACAAATTCTACAAAGTTAAATAACTTTTGATCAAAGTCTATAGATATGCTTTAATGTAGTGTCAACTTTGACCTTAGAGAGTTTAACGAAAAAAAAATGGTTCAGTTTTTTTTTATTTGAACTGGAAAAATTCAACTTTTCTGCTAAAATTTGCAAAAAATTGACCAAACTGTCAGTACCACAAATTCTACAAAGTTAAATAACTTTTGATCAAAGTCTATAGATATGCTTTAATGCAGTGTCAACTTTGACCTTAGAGAGTTTAACGAAAAAAAAATGGTTCAGTTTTTTTTATTTGAACTGGAAAAATTCAACTTTTCTGTTAAAATTTGCAAAAAATTGACCAAACTGTCAGTACCACAAATTCTACAAAGTTAAATAACTTTTGATCAAAGTCTATAGATATGCTTTAATGTAGTGTCAACTTTGACCTTAGAGAGTTTAACGAAAAAAAATGGTGCAGTTTTTTTTTATTTGAACTGGAAAAATTCAACTTTTCTGTTAAAATTTGCAAAAAATTGACCAAACTGTCAGTACCACAAATTCTACAAAGTTAAATAACTTTTTATCAAAGTCTATAGATATGCTTTAATGTAGTGTCAACTTTGACCTTAGAGAGTTTAACGAAAAAAAATTGGTTCAGTTTTTTTTTATTTTACTGGAAAAATTCAACTTTTCTGTTAAAATTTGCAAATGTAGATTTTTTTTTTAAAATTTAAAATTTGAATGCTTTAATGTAGTGTCAACTTTGACCTTAGAGAGTTTAACGAAAAAAAAATGGTTCAGTTTTTTTTTATTTGAACTCGAAAAATTCAACTTTTCTGTTAAAATTCGCAAAAAATTCACCAAACTGTCAGTACCACAAATTCTACAAAGTTAAATAACTTTTGATCAAAGTCTATAGATATGCTTTAATGTAGTGTCAACTTTGACCTATTTGTGGTACTGACAGTTTGGTCAATTTTTTGCAAATTTTAACAGAAAAGTTGAATTTTTCCAGTTCAAATAAAAAAAAACTGAACCATTTTTTTTTCGTTAAACTCTCTAAGGTCAAAGTTGACACTACATTAAAGCATATCTATAGAATTTGTGGTACTGACAGTTTGGTCAATTTTTTGCAAATTTTAACAGAAAAGTTGAATTTTTCCAGTTCAAATAAAAAAAAACTGAACCATTTTTTTTTCGTTAAACTCTCTAAGGTCAAAGTTGACACTACATTAAAGCATATCTATAGACTTTGATCAAAAGTTATTTAACTTTGTAGAATTTGTGGTACTGACAGTTTGGTCAATTTTTTGCAAATTTTAACAGAAAAGTTGTATTTTTCCAGTTCAATTAAAAAAAAACTGAACCATTTTTTTTTCGTTAAACTTTCTAAAGTCAGAGTTGACACTACATTAAAGCATATCTATAGACTTTGATCAAAAGTTATTTAACTTTGTAGAATTTGTGGTACTGACAGTTTGGTAAATTTTTTGCAAATTTTAACAGAAAAGTTGAATTTTTCCAGTTCAAATAAAAAAAAACTGAACCATTTTTTTTTCTTTAAACTCTCTAAGGTCAAAGTTGACACTGCATTAAAGCATATCTATAGACTTTGATCAAAAGTTATTAAACTTTGTAGAATTTGTGGTACTGACAGTTTAGTCAATTTTTTGCAAATTTTAACAGAAAAGTTGAATTTTCCAGTTCAAATTAAAAAAAACTGAATCATTTTTTTTTCGTTAAACTCTCTAAGGTCAAAGTTGACACTGCATTAGAGCATATATATAGACCTTGATCAAAAGTTATTAAAATTTATAGAATTTGTGGTACTGTTTTACAATTTGACAAAAGTTACTTTTTTTCGATTTTCGAGTTGAATTTTTTGTAGAATGCGATTGCTTTGTAAGAATAATATTTTATTTATGAAAAGTGTACTCCATACAAATGTATTTCTCTTTTGAAAACTCATCGACTTTTAAATATAAATATATCTTGTTGTTAGAAAACTTTTGGTTTTCCTGTTTAGGTATTATTTTAATATATTTCTTTTTTAAATTATTGTGTAGAATCTCTTCGCGATTGATTTGTTATTTCTTTGAAATTTTTGGACATAAAATCTATGCGATAGGGTTTATAATAATGTAAAATATTCGTTTTTGTTTATAATTATCTCCACTCTTTATATGAAGTAACATAAAAAGAGCTTTTTTTAAGCTTTCCTGTTAGAAAAAAATGTTATTAACAGAGTTATTACATTTTTCTCTGTTAACATAATGTTAACATAATGTTAAATTCTTAACAGAGCTCTGTTAAGTTTTTTTCGCCGGATGCTGCATTTCGCCGGATGCTAACTTCACACAAGTACCCTGTAATTATTATACCATGAGATACAATAACAATGTAGGCTCATTTTAAAATGGCTGCTCAAATGTGCGAAAACAATGCTGTAAATACCACAAACGTCAAACGGCCAAAGCAACAACAACAATTAGGAAAACTCAAAATCAACAGCTGATTTTAACATCTTACTCACGTTTTTCTCCAATATGAGCCTACCTTGTTATTCAACCATGTACTCGAGGAAGCAATACAAAATAAATAGAGCATAATCCTCTAAATTTCTTTTGAGGTGGAAAACATCCATAATTATTTTTTTTTTTTAGAAATGGTAAATGGGGAAACTAGTGGCGTCCGTAGCGTAGTTGGTTAAAGTACGTGGCCTCTATGTCAACGAATCTGGAGACCCGGCTTCGAATCCCAGCAGCGACAGAAAATTATTTATTTATTTATTTATTTATTCATAAGTAATACAAAAGCCTAATTGGCCAATAAAGTGTATTACAAGCTATTTGTATATTCGAGTAATAACTAAAACTATTACTATTGCATGCATGCACCTGATCAAACGACCCTCCTTACACACACGATCGATCACTCAACTTAAATTTTGGGTATATCCCATATAGGCAGCGACACACCTAAATCATTATAGAATTGAATACAAGAATTTTTCTTTTGAAAGTGTTTAAAGTGCCTGAAAAACTTCGCAAAGAAACAGGAAGCTTATTCTAAATACGAGTAGTCCGTATCTGGAAAGACCTTTCAAAAATCGACAATGATATTTTAGGTATAACTAATTGTGTATTTCTTGCAGAACGACCAAACCTGAATTTTTGAAATTAGAACTTTGGTATATTAGTTTTTAAAAGCTTACAAAAGCATAACAGTAACCTAGTATTTACAAAATTTCGAAAGGAGCATTTTAAAAATTTTTTAACATATTCAGATATGTGATCTCTTCTTCGAATCGATAAACAAAACGGACAATTTTATTTACCGTGTCTTCAATTTATTTAATATTATAAGCTAGAGTACCAGAAAAAACCTCGATACAATAAGTAATACTGGACATAAGCAGAGAATGGGCAATTTTATTTCTAACGTGTAATGGTAAAAACAAATTGGTGCTATAGAGCGAGAGATTGGTGCTATTCTTAGCGTAAGACCAATTTTTGAACTTACATCGATATGAGAGTCAACGTTTAATTTATGCCTCTATCACCGTCTGCGAGTCGAACAAAAATTAAGACGAATTCGCCAAGTTGTATCAACGTCAGCGAATGTTCAAAATTTTATTCGACTGAAACGTCAAAAACAGACGAGTGTAAATATTTTGTGAGAAGACGGCGAATAAAGTTGATTAATTTTTATGATGGAAAATAATAGGAAAAGTAAATAATTGCAAAATTTTTGGTTTTATGCTGTTTGGTTTGATTTTAAATACTTTTTTAATTATTTATAGTATGAAAAAAAAACAACAGTTCAGCTGAAGTAACAAAATCGTAATGTTGCCACTGGCTCCTGAAAATTCGGTTCCATAAAAGTAAGCTATAAGGAGGTTGTTGTTTTCTTTTCACTTCAGCGTTTTCAATGGCGGATTGTGAGCGCTCTCTTTTTGAGTATATTTTTTGACAGGAGATGTTTTCCCAAGCAACTGTCAATGCTACCTTGTATTATTATACCATGGGCTGCACTGAATCTGAGCACTGATGTTAACGGCACAGTAATTACTGTTTTCTACCGCAATTTGACTGATCATACAGTACGACAGTAATTTTTCGAAATATCAAGTAATTTCAATACACTCAAGGTACATTCGCCAACATTAGAGTGCAGATATATTGTTATATGAGCGAGAATATATAAATGAATGTACCCGAAATTTAATTTCATAACAAAAACACCCAGGAGCGGTGCTTTCATTGTCAAAAATTTCATTTAAAATTTTTGTTGTTTGAATTTTTATGGTTTAAATTTTGGTTGCTTGATGTTTTCTTTTTAAAATTATGGTGCGTACCTGAGATTTATGCAAAAGAAATATGTATGTTTGTTTTGTTTTGTTTTATGTTTGGGGCAAACGTTTTTCTTAACAACCCCGCCTGTGACGATTTAACAATTTCTTGTGTGTAGTAATTTTCATATATTCAAATACATATATACAAACAACAAAATCATATGTAGGCTATCTCTCTTTGATTTCGTAGTTGAATTTCATTGAAAATGTAGGTTGCTGCCAATATAGAAGTATTACATATATGCCGGCCACAAATATAAAATTTTTTTAAAAAAATTTGTTATAACACATCTCTGTTCTGCTCATAATTGTACCAACCCTGGAATTTAAATTGAAACGTAGCGCTGCTAACTTTGCAAATTATAGTGTGCACATGGCAAGCACTAACAACCGTACAATTCAAAAGAAATTATTTTGCGCTTTTAGGAAGATCTAAATATCTACGATCATTTAGAAGAATAATATCTGAAATTCTTAATTTTTTTAATGTATTAAGTATCCAAACATATTTGTTACGTTGTTATATTATATTTATTGGAATAAAAATGCTGAAAATCCGTCTTAATAGTTTGCAGGTTTATTAACGAGTGAGTTCAGTGTTGTAAGTAAAAAGAGAAAGAAGCCAAAAATGAGAAAAAGAAAATAAAGTAATAAAAAAGAACAGGGATGTTCATAGTCGCATTGTCAGATTTCTAACACTCTTCCTCAATGCGATTATGTTACATTTATCAACAAACAATTAATTAAAATATCAATTCAAACTTAGAGACTTTACGAAATTACAATGCTTTGTTTTAAATAAATTTTTCGTAAAAATATCAGCGATCATATTGTCTGTAGGCATATACTTAAGCGCAACATCTCCGTTCTTAATCACTTCTCTGATGAAATGGAATTTGATGTCGATATGCTTGCTTCTGTCATGGAACACTGGATTTTTAGACAGTTGTTGTGCTCCAAGATTGTCACCATATACCACAGTAGCCATGTCGCCATCTGTAACACCAATTTCGCACAGTAAACGTCTCAAAAATATCGCCTCTTTTACAGCTGTACTCAATGCGATATATTCAGCTTCAGTGCTGCTCAACGAAACCGAACTTTGCTTCTGAGACTTCCAAGATATGGGACCGCCAGCCAAAAAGAACACGTATCCTGTATACGATTTGCGATCGCTCTTATCGCCACCCCAGTCGGCATCGGCAAATCCTTTGAGCGGCTCGCCCGTCGCTCGATAATGCAGCTTCATGTCAACGGTCGATGATAAGTACCGAATCAGATGTTTTACACCAGCCATATGCTCGGCATGTGGATTTGTGCAGCGCTGGGCCAGCTTTGTAACCGAATGCAAAATATCGGGCCTAGTTGTAAGAGCTAGCCACATTAACGCACCTACAGCCGATTGGTACAATTTTGCATCAACAATACCACAGTCTTCATTTTTACATGCCACCTGAAAGCCAGCATCTAACGGTGTTGCTGCACTTCTGCAATTGCTCATACCATGCTCCCTAAGTAGCTCCCTGATATAGGCTGACTGGTCGATTGTAATACTGCCAACATCACCATCACGTTGCACACGCATGCCAAGAAATAATTCGAGTGGACCCTTGTCCACACACTCGAACCTTTTTGCGATCTCACTTTTAATTTTCATCATCTCTGATTTCGATTGGCATGCTACAATTAAATCATCAACGTAAATCAGTATTAATGATAAGTTACCTTGGTTCCGCTTATACAGGCATGGTTCGTTAACACATGGAAAGAAACCAAGCTCTTTAAGTGACACATCTAACTTGGCGTTCCATTCTCTTCCTGATTGCTTTAACCCATATATAGCTTTCTTGAGTCGAAAAACTTTCTTCGGATGATTGTGATCGATATACCCCTCTGGCTGCTTCATGTATACATCATCACTTAGGTCACTATTTAAGTACGCCGTACATACGTCCATTTGATGTGTGAACATACGCATTTCGACTGCCATCGCTATGACCATCCGTATCGTCTCAAAACGACAAACTGGGGAAAAAGTCTCGTCGTAGTCGACACCTAAACGCTGCGAGCACCCTTTGGCAACTAAACGCGCCTTGTAGCGCACAATATTGCCACTTGTGTCCTTCTTATGACTGAAAACTCATTTGCAGCCAATGACACGTTGATTTACTGGTAGTTCAGTCAAGATCCAAGTTTTATTGTGCTGGAGTGCATCGAATTCAGTTTTCATGGCCTTTTGCCATAAGTCTGCATGTTCACTTCTCACAGCTTCTTCGTATGTTTGCGGAATTAAGCATTGCTCAATAACATTCAGCCTGTTGCACATTTTTTTGCAAGCTCATTCAAGTTTAGACCTGCCAGACTTCACCGCTTTTTGTTCTTCGGCACTTGCATAATTGTCGCCATATTCTTGTTGCTCACTGTCTGTGCTACTATCGGTGAACCCTTCTAAAAGAGTTTGGTCATCAACACTTTGATTAGCACCTTTTGCACTGGTTTCATCACCTACGTTGGCATAATTTTCGTCGTCACTGTCATTGCATTTTATTGTTTCGCTATGGCACACACTTCCACTGCTATATCGATTTCCAAAAGATAAATCTAACATCACTTCGTCAGACTGCGATGCAACTTGCACTTTAGGCTCCTGAAATAAAACGTCACGTCGCTCGATAACCTGCTTTGTTTCTGCATCGTAAAGTCGATATGCCTTAGCCGTCAGAGAGTAGCCCACCATCACGTACTCTTTACCTTTAGGTTTGAACTTTTTGTGACTCGCTTTATCGAGGGCTACTGCTATCGAACCAAAAGTACGCAGATGAATAACGCTTGGTTTTCGTTGTGTCCACGCTTCATACGGCGTTACTCCTATAAGTGATTTTGTTGGCGATCTGTTACGGATATACGCTGTGGTTGCAATTGCCTCTGCCCATAAAGTCTCAGCCATGCCCGAAAAAGATAGCATACTCCTTGCCATTTCAACAAGGGTTCTATTCGCCCGTTCTGCTACGCCGTTCTGCTGAGGCGTATACGGCACAGTCAACTGTCGTAATATGCCATTTTTGTCGCAAAATGTATCAAATTCTTTGCTGATAAATTCACGGCCGTTGTCGCTTCTCAAACATTTTATCCTGCGACCGGTTTGACATTCGACCATGTTTTTAAAAGAGACAAAACACTGAAATACTTCACTTTTGTGCTTGATAAAGTACACAAAAATACGGCGTGACTTATCGTCGATAAACGTCAAAAAATATTTAGATCCACCAAGCGATTGCGCTGAAAACGGCCCACACACGTCAGTGTGAATCAAATCCAAAATATTTTCTGCCCGGCTTTCACTCTTCTTTGGGAATTTTTGAGTGCATATTTTGTTTTTCATGCACATAATGCAGCCAGTGCTGCTTGTTTTAGAAATAGTGTCCATACCCTGTACCATATTGCCATCTGATAGCCGCTTTAAATCTTCATAATTTAAATGGCCAAAACGATTATGCCACTTCTCTGACACACATTCTGCCGCTATCATACACATGTTACCTTTTGTTTCAACTAAAAACAAGCCACTGTTCGCCTTTGCCTTGAGCACCATATCGCCATCTTCATCCATTATTTCAGCACCATTATTGTTGAATTTCGCTGTAAAGCCTTTTTTCATCGCTCTGCTTAGGGAAATAAAATTAGCACGTAGTTCTGGCACATACAATACATCGTTTAAAGTTAACTTGCACTCAGTCTGCAATAACACCTTAAGGCCGCTTTACATTGTCCTACTGTGTGTTACGACATGTCAAAATTTTCATGTATGATAGAATGTAGAATAGTGTAAACAACGAAAAGCAAAGTGTGTTCGAACCTGTTTTGTTTTTTTTGACATGTCGTTCTACATTTTAGTTTTTAGGTTTGTTTCTAATTTCATCACACATTCTATCCGACCAGAGATGAGTTTTATAAGATTTCTTCGAATTTAATTTATTGGAAATCACCAAGCTGCAACTTACATTTCATCAAATGTTTAAAAGCAAGCAAAATAATGACTGCTTATATTTTTAATGCACAATTAGCCCTTATAATGCTTACAATAGCTGCTATGTCCCGATTCATTTTAAGAATTTTTAAATTTTTATTGAATAAAAGTGCAATGTGACTTTGTGAGATAGTCTAAAAGAGAAAAATTAATTTCTTTATACAAAAATTAAAAAATGACAGTGTGATAAGATTCGGTTATTCTTACTATCTCACATGTCGTAACACACAGTAGGACAATGTAAAGCGGCCTTTACCAATACCTTTGGCTACAACTGAGTAATCTGCTGCAAGATCGATTTGTTCGTAATGTTCATTGAATGATATAAACAAATCACGCTCACAACACATATGAGCCGTAGCGCCAATATCGAGACACCAGTTATCTAATTTTAAGTTAAATGTATCGGCAGCCGCTAGAATTGTGAAATTTTTAGATTTTACTGTTGTATTTTCCTTCGATACCTTTTTAGTTGACGATTGACAATTCCGTGCAAGGTGCCCGCGCTCACCACAACAAAAACACGTGATGTTTTTCAAGTTTCTTTTTACGATTTTTCTTGTCGATTTGTTGTTGTTGTTGTTGCTGCTTGCATATGCCGCCATTGCAGAAAATGCAGTATTTTCGCCATTAATTTCTATTTTTGATGCGTCATTTCTCCGAACTCCATCTTCCAAGAGTTTGACCTTCATAACATCCAAGGAGGGCAACTCGTCACGTGTCTCCATCGCTACCACAAATGTCTCGTACTGCTTTGGTAGACTTGAAATTAGGATTATAACAGCCAATTCGTCGGTGACTTCTACAGCGACTTCTGCCAATTGGTCTATTAGTGATGAGAACGAATTAATGTAGCTGGAAATTGACTCGCCTTCTCGCATACGTAAATTCAAAAGCTGCTTATACAAAGCCACCTTCCGCACTGGACCTTTTGGTTGATGAACCTCTTTTAACCGTTGCCAGGCTTCAGCAGCCGACTTACACTTCTTTATGTGGTTCAGTTGCGTTGGTTTCAAACAAAGCGAAAGCGTCGCCAGCGCCTTTTCATCAGTTGTTGTCCATGGAGCAGTCTCACCTATGGGTTTTACAAGCTCACTCGATTTAACTTTCCACAACTCAGCGTGGATGAGTACGCTACGCATCTGCATTACCCATGTTTCATAATTCTTCTCGTCCAGCTTATCAATTTGGTACAGCGAACCCATTCCGCAAAACTTTACTTTTAATTATTCGCGGTATTTTCTTTTTAAACAGAACAGTACTTATTTCTTGCCCACACCGAATGTGCCTGGGCCCATAACCTATTGGAATAAAAATGCTGAAAATCCGTCTAAATAGTTTGCAGGTTTATTAACGAGTGAGTTCAGTGTTGTAAGCAAAAAGAGAAAGAAGCCAAAAATGAGAAAAAGAAAATAAAGTAATAAAAAAGAACAGGGATGTTCATAGTCGCATTGTCAGATTTCTAACAATATTTATAGTAACTGAAGACTTAGTAATTTGCATTTTAATTGATATTTTATTTAAAATATTTTAGATAGTTAGACAGTATTTAGACAGGAATTTTTGTTCCAATTCACAGTAATTTTTCATCAAAAACAGTAATTTTTCGTGATTAACACAGTAATTTCAACAAATGATCTTAACATCACTGAATCTGAGTCGAAAAAGTAGGCTCGCAGACAGTGATACTACAAAAAGAAAAATTCGCCAGTTAATTCGACTCGAGTGAAGTATTCGATTCGCAGACGGTGATAGGGGCATTATTGTCGATTGTGACACCGAGACATTTGATATTATCAACAAATTGAAGCAGTACGTTATTAAGCCGAATTATTTGAATTAAAATTATTTTTCTGTACGGCCGCACCTCCCTGCAGGCATTGGAAAACCTCAGAGAGTAATCAAAATGCCATGTAAAGCTTCTTGAGGACAAGAACATTCCGTTCATCGCCATTCGGAGTCGGCGTTAAACATGTAGGTCCGGTTCTCGGTCAATTGTGTACAAACTTACTGAACTGGGTACTAGAACTGAAGAGGCAGTAGTAAATGTCGTTGATTATATATGCTGTGGCCTTGACGAAGGCTAAAAAGGCGTTGCGGGTGTTTTTTTTTTGACTTCTCAAAGGCGTTTGATTTAGTTGATAATGAAATACTGATTTCAAAATTGAATATTCTTGGTTTTACCTCTTCAACCGTAAATCTTTGTAAGGCCTATTTAAGTAAGAGAAAGCAATTTGTACAAAACGGTGGGGCTAAAAGCAGTATGTTGTCTGTGCTATGTGGCGTCCCACAGGGTAGTGTCCTTGGACCATTACTTTTCAAAATGTACATCAATGACTTAAAAAACATAAATTTCAATGGTAAATTGTTCATGTTTGCTGATGACGTATGTATGTCTTTTTACATATATAAACATTTAGAGGTTCTAAGAACACAGATTGAGTATGATTCTTTCTGAATTTGCAAGAATTAACTTATTGGCGTTAAACAAAGATAAAACTAAGTTAGTAAGATTGAAACCATCAAATTATAGAAATGATGATGTATTCACTGTCCAAATTGGCTGAAATATAATCCAAGAGTCTACGAGTGTAAAATACTTAGGAATGACTTTCAGTCAAAACATTACGTGGGATTGTCACATCAAGAGATTGAAAAGTAAGATATCATCAGGAATTGGTATCTTGTACAAATTTAAAAATAAGTTGAATACAGAAACAAAAATGATGCTCTATCAATCCCTGGTTCACTCACATTTAACTTACCTACTTCTAGTGTATGGTAGTAAAACTAATTGTTACTTGAAATCCTTGCAAACAGCACAGAATAAAGCCCTCAAATTTGTTTTTAATCTTCCTTTGAGACATAGCACAACGAGTTTATATAAAGATTTGGCTAAAAATGTACTTCCGGTGAAAGGTCTATATAAGCTACAACTCTTATTACACGTTTTTAAAACCTTACGTGGTATTGGAACCCAAACCATGGTGCACACAAAACGAGTTACGAGGCAAGCGATGCATCTACAGGTAGTCAGATGCCGTTTGGAATTAACAAAGCAACGTGTTTGTTTTGCTGGACCTAACGAGTTTAACAAGCTACCTAGCACCTTGAAGAGCATCCAATCTCTATCTGCTTTCAAATTAAATTTAAAAAAGCATTTATTGCAAAACACTGATTTACTTCTTGCGTTTTGAGACACAAAACAAGCATCAATTAGCAACATGTATAAATATATATAAATATACTTTGAATGAATTTATTCCACTGGGTAACAACAAAAAAAAAGTCATGGGTTTCTCAGCTGATTTAGACTAATTTTGGTGTTCTGAGTCCGAATATCACATTGATTTTGCTGTATCAGGTCAACTTTTTGAGATACAGCCATAGGCCTAAATGACCATTTTTCCCTGAAATGTAAGCCCTGAAATAAATTCCTAATTTAATAATACGCTAACTTAGTAACCCTAATTCATCTTTTGCTATTAAATGATAACGTCATTATCCGGCAACTCTGTCATTGTATATATAGTAGTATGTAAGTCTAATTAAGTATGTAATCAATAAAAGAGTTCAGTTGCTTATCATCTTCAATCGTCAACACTTGTGTTTCTCTTCGTTCGATCTCTATCCACACATAAGTATACACACACACAAGAAACAAATTTAACAAACAGTGAACAAACATAACAAAAACAAAAGAAGCCTTTAAGATTGTAACAGTTAATCATTCCAATAGGTGCCTTTTATTCTTATTATTGTATAAAATTTATTCTAATTTTTATTGTCTGACAGTACACTGCATATTTCTATCTATTTCAGATTGATATGGCTTCTGCGCGACGTTCATGCATGAATAATCCTGACGTTTTCTGCTACATCTGCGGAGAATACACGCTTTCAGTGGACAGGAAGAACATCACGGGATTTGTGAAGAACGCCTACCAGGCTTACTTTAAAGTCAAGCTGGGTGACCAAGATAAGCCCTGGGCACCGCACACGGTCTGCAAGAACTGCGTGGAATACCTCCGGCGGTGGACGAAGGGCACGAAAACTTCACTGAAGTTTGGGATTCCGATGGTTTGGAGGGAGCCCTTAGACCATGCATCGGATTGTTACTTCTGCGCTATCAATACTACTGGCATCAACCGGAAGAATCGGCACAGCCTCCAGTACCCCGACCTTCCATCTGCCCGCCGTCCAGTTGCTCACTGCGAAGAAATTCCTGTACCAGCGTTCACAGAGCTTCCTGACATCCACGACGAGGCCACCACTGCAGACGAGGGAGGATATATAACAGACGAGGAGTATGAAGCACAAGATGGTCGGCAGCCCTTTTCACAATGTGAGCTTAATGATCTTGTTCGGGATCTCAGCTTGTCGAAGACTTCATCCGAGCTGTTGGCCTCCAGACTGAAACAGAAAAATCTACTTGGCGAGGACGCGCGTATCACTTTCTTTCGTAGAAGGCATGAGGACTACATGGGCCGCGTGGAAATCGTTTGTGCAGGTGGTGAAGAACTTCCTGGGGAACACGAAGGCAGCAAACCACGCCAGACTCATCAGCAGCATGATAGAGGCCTTTCAAAAGCTCGGGTGTTTGATGAGTATAAAGATGCACTTCCTGTTCTCACACATGGAGAAGTTTCCTGAAAACCTTGGGGCGATGAGCGACGAGCAGGGAGAAAGATTCCATCAGGACATGCGCGAAATGGAGGATAGGTACCAGGGGAGGTGGGACGCAGTCATGATGGCGGACTACTGCTGGATGCTGAAGAGAGACAACCCAGCAGCTGCTCACAAACGGGAATCGAAGAAACGCCGATTTATGCCGTGAACTCTGAACTTTTGTGTCACGTAGCGCTCATTGTTATACTAATATTATGATAAATATGCTTATTTCATTTGATGGAGTAAATAAAAACTTAATAAATTTGCATACGTTGACTTTTATTTCTTGAGGAAAACGGAAAAAATCTTCCGGGGTTTCTCAGCAGATGATCCAAAGAAATGTTTTTTTACGAAAAATCGATTTTTAAAAATTTCTGTAGCAAAATCCTGACCTGATAGAACAAAACCAAGGTCATTTTCGGACTCAGGGCATCTAAATTAGTCTAATTCAGCTGGAAAACCCTAGACTTTTTTAAAAAAAAATTGTTTTGTTGCTCAGTGTTATTATTTATTGTTCCTTTTCAACATAAAATTTGTCTAAATTAAATGAATTAACTAAAGTTTTAATTTCTTGTTAAGTAAATAAGTTGCCTTCTAGTCTCTATTAAGCTTTTTAGCGCAGAGGCATAAGTACAAATATTAGGTCTGTTTCCGTACTTTACACTGTGTAAGATTTGTGTAAAATGTGTGCAAGAGAGTAAAAACGAAATGTGAGAATAGTTGCAAAAGTACGGAAACAGCTTCTAGTAAGTTTCAAGCACAAAACAGCTGATTTTGACTGCAGACGGCAGCACAAAATTTAAAACACTTTCACTCAAATTATTAAAAGCCATTTTTAATGCAAAACTGAACAATTATTTAATTTTTATTTATTATTATTAATTTATTGTACTTAAATTTCCTTTTAGGCACACAATTTGTGCATTTATTTATCGCAAAGAATAAACAATTATGAAATGGAATTTGACATTTGCTTCTTCTTATTGATGCTTATTCTTCTTGATGTTTGTTCTTACTTTACTCGAAGTCACGAGTTCTAGCACTCTCTGTGCACTTTGTGTGCTCAAGAGAGCGATTTTATGCTTGTTCTTCTCCCATTTTAAGAACAGAAAGTACGGAAACAGAAAATAGTGTCCCACAAGTTACACAGTGTGCGTACGGAAACAGACCTATTGTAATACATTTATATTTAATTTGAATTGATAAAAAAAAAAAAACTCATTAACACGCACAACACAATTGATCATAAGAAGCTAGGTCAAAGTCCTTTCAAGGGGTGAAATGACCAGCTATTTATTTATTTTTTAAATGGGGAAACTAACCCATGTCATGCAGATTCTTGCTTATATCTTATATATACTTATATCATGATGATGAATAAGTTAGTGGTGTCAATTTCACTAATTATGATTTTTTTTACACTTTCAGCCGTTTTGCACTCCTATTGGAGCAACAAGTAAAATTCTTCAACTGATTGCAATTTTGAGGTCAAAAGATGCAAGTTCTGTTAGCCGCACCACATGGGCTCTTTCAGCGTTCACAAATATGAGTATGATTTTGTTTTGCGAAATATTTCAGATACTATTTATCTCTTATTACAGCAAGAATTTATACAGTTTACGTACAATCTCATGATTTGATGTTGCTGTCTAACTTTTTTATTTCAACATTTCTGAGTTCATCTGTTTTTGTTGCTGCCTGCGTTTACAAGAAAGGACAAAAACCTAAGGAAGCTTAAATTAATTAAAGACATAAGAATACATTATGTATATGCTAATGTAAAAATTTAAAATGTATAACTAGTAAGGAATGTATTATCTTCGTACAAGCATGTTATATATACGGTAATGTAAAATTTTAAATCGTATAACTAATAAGGAATTTATTATCTTCGGCTTGGCGGAAGTTAAAATACCTCCATACTCGTGTGTAATACATAATATACGAAGTAATGAAGGTTTTATTATTTTGATAATGCTAGTTTTCAATAGCTATTCATGGTTTTCCACATTACACAGGAGTTAGGCTTGGTTTTCATTCAATTTTGAAAAATTTCAAACAGATTTTTTATTTGAAAATAAAGCTTATGTGCAAAGTTTCACTGTTTTAGATGACTTTTTGTGTAATTTTTAGAGATTAAACTATGTTGATATAGTCCCTTTGTATGGGAGGTAGCCATAATTCTATCTTTTTTTTTTTGTCAAATTTCATACTAAGAGTTTGTACTTTGGTTTTTTGGAATCTAAGCTTATGTGAAAAATTTCATTTCATAATACTGTAATTTTAGGTAGGCGTGGTTTTAATTCAAAGGCTTATTAGCAAAATTTCATGATTTTTGATTAATTTTTAGATTTTTAGAGACGTATGTTTTAAAAAAATTTACCTTCTGATCAAAAAATACTCGGAATATTTGACCAAAAACAATGTTCATACCCTTCCGTAAGCTTCGTTCTCACTCAACATGACACCTTGTGACTTTTTCCTTTTTTCACGGCCCAAGTTATTTCCAAGAATTCAAGCAAGTTGCAGTTGAATTGTTTCCAGGAACTAGTATGTTTTAAAGATAAATTTTTCCATTTGCTTACATTTTGTTTATTTTAAGTTTATATTTATTAATTTTCTTACCAAAATTGGAAGACTATAGGACTATGGGGTTAGATAAAAAACTTTCGACCAAAATCCATATGAGACATGCTCTTATCGCGATGTTGCCGATCGCGTTGCCTTGTACATTGCATCTGTTTGTCGCGTCATTCATCGAACATCCATCTTTTTAAGTATCTTAGCTCCGAGTGTCAGTTTTTGGCCAAGCGAAGAAAGATAAGAATAAAACAGCAACTTCGCAAACAAATGTGGATTAAATAAAGCAATTGCTATAGCAAGATTATTTTACTTTGGTACCTTCTGCAGAAATCTGCTTGTCTGGCATATAAGGATCGTTGTTATTATAGTCGGCTAAATAAATAAACATGGTTTATTTTAGGTTGCATCGATGGAACGCGCACCGTCATTGATCCACCATCTGACCGCAAAGACGATTACATTGCCCGTAAAGGTAATTGATTTGGTTAAGCTTAACGGAAGCAATTTAAGTACTTAAACTAAAAACTTAAGATTAACAGTGAGTATCTTCATTTGCAACGGATTTAATATATCGTCACCTAAAATGCAAAATAACGTAACATCACTTTTGAAAAGTTTACAGGAGAAGCAAAAAATGATATAAAATTCAAACAACTTGAGATATTGAAACGAAATTTTCATATCAAATAACTTGGTTCTTTTTGGTGGCCAATATAATGTAGTGCATCGTAATCAATAAAAAACACAATTTCGAATTTTTTGATCATATGTTTTTTTGCATTTTATATGACGATATATACCATATCTTAGTTGTAAGAAGACATTAGAGAGGGGGAACAAATTGCGTTGGAGTTAAGAAGGGTATTTCGGAGTCATGATCTGCTCAGATGAAAATCGAATTCGCTGATCAAATTATTGGTTACACGAAGCATCCTGGTTATTTGTTCGCTGTATCCATAGTCGGTGCGATGACAGTTAAGGTGGAAGAGAGGTATAGAGACCTAAGGTTGCGTGGGTTGGTACCCCCGTTTCAAAATAATAGATCCATTCAAAAATTTAGCGTTTTGTGCACTACTCAATGAAATTTTTATAAACTCTTTTCCATAAAAGTTTCACACAAATAAGAAAAAGCAAACAACAACAATTATACTGTGCTGAGAGTGCCTATTTTAAGCAGCGCTGGGCAATTAATGGTTTCGAATAGTAGTTGATAAATGAAGAGTACATCGGCAACTTCCATTCGTTTTTCAAGAGTTTGCATGTTTATCAACTTCAGACGGTCTGCATAAGGAGGTAACTTCAAACGGTCAAAACCAGGAAGACCACGAAGTGCGAAACGAGTAAATCTTCGTTGAATGGCTTCGATTCGCATTGAATGAGTGTTGTAGATGGAAGACCAAACTGGGCTGGCGTATTAGAGGATGGGTCTAACAAAGGTAAAATAGAGATTTTGTGACGTAGGGATTGGAGAATTCTCTGGGCCAGTGTTTCACGAAACCAAGTGCAGAGTTGGCTCAACTAATGATGTCATCAATGTGAGACCTAAAGTTAAGTTCCTTGTCCCAAATAACACCTAATACCTGCGACACATTGGTCCATTTAAATTCGTTTAAGTATTTTTTCTCGTTTAAATATCTTCTAAGCTATGTTTAAAATTCGTTTAGTCAAAACTAGTTTCATTATTGTTGTTGTCGGCCTTTTTATGTGATTTTTAAATTTTGTTTTGTAGGCTTTGGCCGTATTAAAATTAAAAACGAAAATTTTTAGTTTTTGTTTATTTTAATTATTTCCAATATTTCGGTTAAAAATGCTAACCATCATCAGGGATCTATAGAAAAATATAAACACATTTATGACAAATCAGGAACACTTATAATGACAAATGAATAAATAAAACTACAATCACAATGAAAAAAATTAAATAATTAATTACCCCTTAAAACTAGCACAAAGAATTACTTATTGGCTAGAGATCTTAATGTCAACTAATTTTATGTCTAATAAGATTTTTGTAAATATGAGCGCAGTTATCGGTGTCCGTTTTTTAGTTTAGTCTTTTTTGTGTAGGAGTGTTGAGTATATGTAGCATTTCTATTGTGTATCTTCGTTGGTAATTCTGTTCTAGGTGCAGAATTATTGTGCCTTCCCAATTCGGAGTGTGTCCTCGCTGCAGACAGTGGGCTGCAAGTGCCGTATTGTTGTCCTTCTTGTTTTTTAGGTCTGATCTGTGCGCCGATATTCTTGTCCTTAATTTTGATTTTGTCGTTCCAACATATACTTGTCCGCGTAAGATGTCTCCGTCTCCTTTACATGTAATTTTATAGATTAAATAAGATTTGTCCATATCCTCAATTTTTTATTTTGTGTTGCTGTAAATGTTTTTTAATGTGTTGTAAGATTTAGGAGCAAGTTGGTAAAGATTTTTGTTACATACATATGTCTGTTTTTTTGAGGTTTTCCGTAAAGTTTTCTACATATGTGACCCCTTTTTATCTTTTTGGTTCTTTGTGGTTTTGTTGTTTACTTACTTCTTTGAGTAACCTGTGAATTGTTTATTTTGGAAAGTCGTTTTTGATTAATCTTATCTTACTATTATATAAAAATGAAACTTGAAATATTGCCTTTTTGGCTTTGATGCAAGTAAACTCAAGAACGGCTGAACGGATTTAAATGAAATTTTCACTATTCAAATCGTAATTAATTGTAGATTAACACTGTATACTTAAAATTTTGAAATATTTCAAAGCTTAGAAGTTATTGGCTAAGAAACTGGCAAAATTCGGTGTTTTTGGAAAAATTTGGTGCTTTTTCCATATTCTGCTTAAACCGTAAAAGATAAGTGAATATGATATATGGACAAATGAATGATCTTGCCGATTCCAACAAAAAAGTCGATGGTGACGTGCATCTAAGATCAATAGTTTGGTCGTAAAATTCATATTTTATTGAAAAATTAAATCATTTTCTTGTGAGCATTGATTTGTTCATTGGCTTCGACGCTGTCATTGCTTGCAGCTAGCAGAATGTTGCTTTGGTTTCGCTACAAAATGCTGCTCAATGCTCAGAAAAGAGATTCTCTGCATTGAAGCAGAGAGAGATAGCTCATTGTTCGCGAACAGCAGAATGCAAAATTTACAGAATTTTCTCCAAGCGCATCGTTTGTTGCTTCTGCTTCAATGTTTCATTATTCAGAAAGAGTTATTCTATTCAAAATGTTGAATAGCTGCGTGCAGAATTCTGAAGCTTCAAAATAGAAGTGCATGAAATTTATAGTAACAATTTAAGCTTAAATTGAAACGCCGTGCGATGTAAAATTACATCGCTTTGAAGCTGCTCATTGGTATGGGTTGAATGGTTTTTTTAGCATGTTTTTACGGCATTACATAGCGTTAGTGTATAATTTCGTCACTGAAATAAGACCTAGGAAAATATTTTTACTTAATATGATTTTCTTTATTGAAAGTGAAAAGAAAAGTATTTTTAAATCATTCCATAAACATAAATTCACATTTGAAAAGGTAAGGACTTATTAAAACCAATAACTTTCCAAAACAATTCACGTTATCGAATACGAGTTTTATATAATTGAGCTACAAAGTGTGTTAATTAGCCGAAGTGCATTGCATAAAATGTATTTTCATTCCATTAAATAATTTAGGAGAATGTCTTCGGTTAAGAGCCATGTTTCCTTAAATCGACATAAAATTGTGCTTGATATTTTTCCATGGTTGTTATGCCAAACGAACATTTATTATTTAAGCTTACTTTTCCTCAAAGAGACCCTATCGATTTAGTTACAAGCAAACAAATTATGAACGATTGCCTAAAACCTTATTTTTTTACTTAAAAAACCCCACCACAGAAATTCAGTTGGAAATCAAATAACTTGATGTGAGATCGACACAAATGTAAATATTATGAATGAATTTTATTTTTTTACGAGTGCTTTTCCCACTGGCAGTTATATGTTGGTATTTCTAGGATAGGAAATCCCTCAAATCAATTTATTCTTACGAATAACACAAACCCCCATCAAAAAACATTGTTTATACAGAAATTATTACATGATTGCAATTAATATTTCATGAAAAAAATAAACCTATTAAAACGATAATAAGACAAATTTTTTACAAAAAATGCGTTAATTTATTTCAAGATACATGGCGGGCAAAGCTGCGGAGGGTTGCTAGTTTATTTATATACGTACAAATTTACATACATATAAACAACAGCAGCATCAACAACACACGCACAAATTTACATACATATAAACAACAACAGCATCAACAACACCACTAACCATAACACCATTACGCGCCTTTGCCATTTGGGTATTATGCTATCATTTTGATATGTTGGAGTTCTTATGAAGCAGTTAGAGGGTAAATTGGATTTGGGAATATGCGCCACATAGTTGGGAGCTTGCAGGGTATCTATCGATGAGTTGCGCAAGAACTTTAACTCTTGCATCCTGCGCATGTGCATCCCATAACTCACTTCCAGCAACTTCCTCAAAATAAAAAAGGAAACAATAACTTTATTAATTTTATTTGAAGCACTTAACACTTTAAGCAAACAACCACATAAAACTTTTTTAAGATCTTAAAAGGCTTATTCCACCAGTTTTCGCCCAATTTAAAAAAAAAAAGTCGCAACATGTTCTAGAAAAAAATTGACAAAATTATATGTTAATTTCTTTTATAATTCTTAAAAAACATATTTTTTAAGAATTATATTGTGAGCTTAATGCCAAATAATTCATGAAGCAACAGGTTGCTACAACAACAAAGTTCTTTGCAGAACTTAAACCAAGCTGACTAGACCATGGTTTCGTCGGACGCTAGAACCACTGAGACTACTGATGAGTCGGAGTAGCGTCCGACGAAACCATGGTCTAGTCAGCTTGGTTTAAGTTCTGCAAAGAACTTTGTTGTTGTAGCAACCTGTTGCTTCATGAATTATTTGGCATTAAGCTCACAATATAATTCTTAAAAAATATGTTTTTTAAAAAATATGTTTTTTAAGAATTATAAAAGAAATAAACTTATTAAAATATGCCACAATTTTATAACTCATGTAAACTGGTGCGAGCACGACCTACGAAAACATGATGTAATATTATATGTCTGCGCATATAATAAACATCTGCTTTAAAAAAAAACCTTCTTCACGCCTTCTATGGTTTAATAATGGGTGTTTTTTTTAGGGGTTTGTTTTTCGAATAGAGATTAAACTGGCATTTTGTGGTCAAATCTGGCAACTCTAATGTCATTTATGTTCAGTTTGGTTTGCCATTTCATCATGAACAGGTTGACAAAAGAACAACGCTTGCAAATCGTGCAAATTTATTACGAAAATAATGGTTCAGTTCGCGAAGTTTACCGCAAGGTCCGTCCATTTTATGGTCGACATAATCGTCCATCAGAGCAATTAATTCGGTTAACCATGGGTCGTTTTCGCACTACGTTTACTCTATGTGATAATACGCATCCGCAGAGACGTCAAACAGTGCGCACCGAAAAAACAATTGCCACTGTAGAGCAAAATGTTGAAGAGGACCCGAATGAATCGATTCGCCACCGTGCACAGCAATTGGAGCTTTGTCCATCAACTTTATGGAAGATTTTGCGCAAAGATCTTGGCTTGAGACCTTACAAGATCCAGCTTGTGCAAAAATTAAAACCGCGAGACCATGCAATGCGTCGTGATTTTGGTGTATGGGCCGAAAATGAGATTGATCTCGATGCTGATTTTCATCGCAAAATTTTGTTCAGTGATGAGGCTCATTTTTGGTTGAATGGCTACGTCAACAAGCAAAATTGCCGCATTTGGAGTGAAGAGAATCCACATGAGATCCTTGAGACGCCATTACATCCACAAAAACTGACTGTTTTGTGTGCTCTATGGGCTGGTGGAGCCATTGGGCCATACTTCTTCCGAAATAATGCTGGAGAGTCAGGTACCGTTAATGGAAACCGGTATAGAGCTATGATAACCGACTATTTTGTTCCCGAATTGGATGGCATGAATGTGGATGAGTTGTGGTTCCAACAAGACGGCGCTACATGCCACACAGCGCACGTCACAATCGATTTATTGAAGGAAACATTCGATGAGCGCATAATTTCGCGGAATGGACCTGTCAATTGGCCACCAAGATCGTGTGATTTGACACCATTGGATTATTTTCTTTGGGGATATTTGAAGTCGCTCGTCTACGCCAACAAACCAGAAACGTTAGGGGACTTGGAGGCCAACATTCGTGGCGTTATTGCCGACATACGGCCCCATATGCTCGAAAAAGTGGTTGAAAATTGGACCTGTAGAATTGGCTTTATTCGAGCCAGTCGCGGCGACCACATGCCCGAAATCATATTTAAACATTAATGGCATAAAATTATCCTTCCAATAAAGCCAAATTGATGGACATTAAAACGATTTTCTTGTGTTTTACTTCAATTCGAAGTTCTATACCTCTAAAAAAAACACCCTGTACCAACAAAATGTTGGAACCTAGATTGATACGTGATAAAGAAGTAAACAAAAAAGCGCAACAACAAAATCTTTGCAGAATCAATGCAGTCAACTTTTTGAAATTTTGCGACTAGCAAAAGAGTAGAAAAACATTGCTTTTACAAAGTCTAGCGCTTCTATAATTCCTCTTTGGTTTTATTGATCTTGCGCCTATTAGCTTGTCAAAGTTAGTGGACTGCTAGAACCACTGAGACTACTGATGAGTCGGAGTAGCGTCCGACGAAACCATGGTCTAGTCAGCTTGGTTTAAGTTCTGCAAAGAACTTTGTTGTTGTAGCAACCTGTTGCTTCATGAATTATTTGGCATTAAGCTCACAATATAATTCTTAAAAAATATGTTTTTTAAGAATTATAAAAGAAATAAACTTATTAAAATATGCCACAATTTTATAACTCAAAATTATATGTTGTTTTTGTGTTAAAGTAGGTAACAAAAAACATTTTTTTAATTTTTTATTTTTAACCGTTAACCAGTGATGGCGCTCGAAAAATTTTTGGCGGGCGCAAAAATCACGATTTAATAGTTTACGGTTTCATTTATATCTCCGCTTCCGTAATTGGTATTGACTTAATTTAAAAACTGTTTGACAGATAACAAATTGACGCAACTTCTAATTTAAAATTTAAGTTCGTAAACTTATTTTTAATAAATAATAAAATTCACCAAACTTATGCTAAAAATTGGTTTTTTTTCGATTTTCATCACCCTGTTTCAACAACTTACAGGGTTGCCAGACCTAAAATTTTTTTACAGTTTCTTCTTCTATTACCTTTTAACAAGATAAGTTGAAAAAATTAATGAAAATGTGTAAATATTTTTAGTTTTAATGCTTTGAAAGTATGGATTTATGAGAAATGGCACAACTTCAGGACCCTGTATCGGCAAAAGTGCACATTTTAAAATTCAAATTTTTTTCTATTTTAATTTCATGTATTGACAACACACTGAAAAAATTGGGAGGGTGTTTTGCCTTGTTTTTGAAAAATTATCTTTTGAAAATTATGGCATAACTCAAATAATTGAAAAAAGCAAGATGTTTAGGTGCCTCCATATCAAATAGTACACAAGCAAAAGTTTTATAAATCAACGTAGATATTGTTGAACTCACATTTAAAATAGTCCTCCAATTTGGGGAGACTGCTTTAATATTTGTTGGACTTATGAAGTTTTAAAAATTGCGTTTAAATTTATATTGAAGAAAATGTCTTCCATTGTTGACCCCGTATCTCAAAAAATGCACATTTAAAAGTAATGAAAATCAACACAAATATTTTATAGATGTATTGTTGTAATAATTTTACTAATTTCGAGAGGGTGTTCTAGTTTTTTTTCAGGAAAAATACGTTTATATAAACTCTGTTATAAATGAAATAAAAAATAATTTTAAGAAAATGCATGCTTATAAGTTTTTCCTTAGAAGTTGTTTATATTCGTTTCGTTTTCCATCATTTTAGTTTATTTTATGATATTCCTTTTTAGCTAGGCCGGCTTAAAATAGATCTTACTTCCCAAATATTTGAACCTGATATGAATCTAGTCTGAATTGTTGATGTTCTGACTGGTATAAAGCTATGTTTTTGTCTGGTTTCTGGAACCGTTCGAGCATCCATGAACCTTTGTGCTAAATCGGCTTCCGTGTTTCGTATTTCTTCGCCATCGACATAAATAAATGTGATTCCGGGAATATGGGTTATACAAAAATTTAACATTTGCGGGACAGTTTGAATGTCATTATATTGCAAACTTGCTTTAGCGACAAGTCTTTTTACTGTACCACCTACTCCATCGCATGGTCCCTTTCCATGGGATGTGGCAAAAAAATGCCATTCGGCATCAAGATCAAAATCTTTTTTGTGGTTGCATAAATACTAAAGTTTTTTCGGTTTTTATACTGCCCTGCAGCTCCATCGGAAAAGTTAACCAATTTTGAAACATCTGGAAAGAGCTCCTTAATTTTAGTAATAAGTTTCTTTTGAAATGTGTATACAGCTGAAGTATCATGGCTAAGACTATCTGATAAGATGCAAGAACTTTTGGATTTAATGTTAGTATCTTCCTTGTAGTATACTACGAATGGATGAAGAGTTGCCTGTTTGTTCACCCAGTGATAACTTAACATTAAATCGTGATTTTTGCGCCCGCCAAAAATTTTTCGAGCGCCACCACTGGTTAACGGTTAAAAATAAAAAATTAAAAAAATGTTTTTGAAGCGAAGCTTTTTACGCCTCGTTCTGCGATTTGCTAGAGTGAAATCAGAAAAAAAGACACTTTTTTCCGACACCTTTTTTCCGACACCTTTTTTCTTAGAATTGATATTGTTTTTTGCTTGCATCAATTGAACCAGAAAATGTTAAATTAAAAATAATTTCTTGTCCGCTGCAGGAATTGAACTCATGCCCGTCGACTGATAGTTTAAAGCTTAAGCCATCGCACCAAAACCCCTTGTTGGTAAATATTGCTGATTCAATATCAAGAATTAACTAAAGCTATGGTTGCAGTAGATCAAAATAATCTATTTATAGGAATTGTATTGGCTACAAGCCTTCATCTCCTACAATAACCATTAGCCAATACACAATAACCACTATAGATTGTGTATTGGCTATACAAACAAGAGTACGAAAAAACACAAATGTTGCTTCTACTTACTACTAGATGTCGTTACGCTACAAACAAATTTGAGAGTTTTGTATATTTATTCCCTACAACTGAACAGGAGGGCCGGAGAGGGTTAATATGTATTATTAACCCCCATTATTTTTGCAAAGGGAACATTTTTCCCTTGAGGACCTATCCCCTCGGACCTCTCCTTATGGGTGCTCCCATACAAAAACGAAAAACTTTGTTATTTTAAAGTTTTCAATTCAAAAATTATTTTAATCGAAAAAAGGCATTAAATTCTCAAATCTTTGAAATTGCGAAAATGCTTCGCTTCTCTCGTGTGTCCAGTGACGCACCTGTGTTTTTTGTTACCTACTTTAACACAAAAACAACATATAATTTTGTCAATTTTTTTTCTAGAACATGTTGCTACTTTTTTTTTAAATTGGGCGAAAACTGGTGGAATGAGCCAAAATATATTTGCTGCAATAATAACAATAAGAACAATGAAAACATTTGCTGCAATCAAGATATATTAAGGAAGGTAGAGTTAGTAGTTGAAATTCTCTCTTATGGTGGGTACAGCACCTGTCAAAATCAGCTATTGAACGAATAAACTCAAAACAAATAACAAAATTTTCCAATTGTGACTTGTGTTGTTGATGGAAATTATTTAAACGATTTAATGCCCACAAGTTGTGCAATTTGTAAGAAGCCTTTTCAAAAAGAAAATGGCTCGATTTTTAGTGTGCCTCTTAATGAAGCAAGACGCAATCGCTGGAAGGTTGCTTTTTACACAACATTTTCCCAATCAGCGCGGGTCTGCGAAAAGCATTTTTATAAAACGCATTTTATAAATCCTCCGGGGAATAATTGCGGTCCACTCCGGTTGCAGCTAGGAGCAGTGCCTTCCTTAGTGTTATTTTACCTTCACGATAAATACTAAAAATAAAAATTCAGCACGCACAAAAATGAAAACTATGAATTTTAACACATTTGACAGTTTTCTATTCACTGTTTTTTTTTTATGCTCTTCTTATGTTTGACAGCTACTGTATCCACCACTCCAAGACGAGACTACCTTGTTGAATAAGCCTTGGCTGCAATAAGAATATTTTTGAAAACACATTGATTCAATAAAAAAAACATATGTCTATTTTCATAAACAAACTCAAAAAGGTCTTGCCAACAACAAAACTTATGAAATCTTTAAAGAAAATTAAAAAAATAACACAAAAATTCTACATTGATTGATATGGCAGTGCTAAATTTGACAACCGATTGTGTATAACAGTTTCAATGACGTAAAAAACTTGAGCTTGCCGTAAGGGTTGGCGAACAGCTTCGTTGGAGATACAAAATTCAATTTGCTTACGATTTCGTTCGCAGAGCAATCGTTCGAAAATGAGAAAATGAGGCTATTCCCTATCCGAACACTCGTCTCGTGCAAAACACTGCTCGTTCGTGCTTTTGAAATTTATAATTCGAACAGATAACAGCTGACGAACGATGCCGTAGCACAGTAACATTTTTGAAATTTGTATCTCTAACGATCAACCAAATGACGAATTGAAACGTCAAAATCACACGAATGCTTTTATGCTATCGTTGTGATATGTTAGAGTTCTTATGAAGCAGCTAGAGGGTAAATTGGATTTGGGAACATGCGCCCCAAAGTTGGGAGCTTGTAGATTATCTGTCGATGAGTTGTGCAAGAACTTTCTCGGGGTCTGCTAGCTTTAGAATATTTCTTAAGCCTCGCATTCTCACATCAACTTGCTCAAAATACAAAAAAAACACTATAACAATTTCTGCATGCATTTTATTTAAAGCACTTAACACTTTAGTCAAACAATCACAAAAAACTTCTTTAACATCTAAATACATATTTGTTTGCAATAACAACAATAAATATATTTTTGCAATCACATTGGCTGCATTCTGGCAGAAACAGCGCTCAGGTAGCGAAGTAGCATAAAGTGATACATTCTGCTGAATGGGTTTTTTTTTAGAAACGTCAAACTGCAAACAGCTGTTCGTGATTCGATTAAAAAAAATTAATTAAAAGCAATATAATAAAATGAAATTCGCAAGGAAATCATGGAAAAGATATTTAATTAAGTATTTTTATATTAAAATACTAATCATATAATTTTACAGCACAACTTCACAACTAAACACTCTTTTCATCTGTCAACATCAAGTGAGCGCAAACCGCTCAATCGAGGTAGCATAAAATATTTTCGCTACCTAAAATGGCGACCGCTCAGGCAACATGTTGTGTGAGCGCTTTATGCTACATACCATTCAGCCGGAAAGTTGAGCAACAGTTGCGTAGAAAGTATCGGCCAGAATGCGACCATTGATTCAATAAAAAAAAACATGTCTATTTATATAAACAACTCAAAAAAAAGCATTGCCAATAAACGAAAAAAAGCCCAAAAACTTATGAAATCTTTAAAGAAAATTAAAAAAATAACACAAAAAGAAGGTGTGTGCCACACGATAGAAGTGATAACTTCTCATTTTCCAATTCTAAAAGATATATCTATGCATGATACAATTACAAGGCATGGTATAATAATACAAGGTAGCATTGATAGTTGTTTGGGAAAACATCTCCTGTCAAAAAAAAAAAAAAGAGAGCTCTCACAATCCGCCATTGAAAACACAAACAATGTTGAAAACGTTGAAGTAAAAAAAAACAACAAACTCAGCTGCTGCCATGGTATAATAATACAAGGTAGCATTGAACGTTGCTTGGGAAAACATATTCTGTCAAAAAATATACTCAAAAAGAGAGCGTTCGCTGGTCAGCCATTGTTAATAAATGAAAACACAAACAATGTTGAAAACGTTGAAGTGAAGAAAAGAATAACATCAGCAGCTGCAGATGCAAATGACCGAAATGAAATAAATTTTAATTAAACTTGGTGTCTTCGGAAAGTGAGTAATATATTTTGTGTCATGATAAACTAATCTTCAACGATTATAGCATGGATTTGTGCCTTTTCTTTGGTTTGTTTTCATCATTTCATCTTTGGTCCAAGGAAGAAGCTGGTGATTGTACATGGTTATACTCCTGAACTGGGCATTAAAAAGAAACAAAAGAAGACAACCT
Organism: Pherbina coryleti; assembly: GCA_943735915.1. Taxonomy (NCBI): domain Eukaryota; kingdom Metazoa; phylum Arthropoda; class Insecta; order Diptera; family Sciomyzidae; genus Pherbina; species Pherbina coryleti. Next base: position 62,076,443 of record OX030952.1, read on the forward strand.
GTTGGAGAAACTAAACTTTACATTCGCCTCACCCGCACATCGCGCGTTAATTGTATGGCGAGATTCTATCGCAGCTGCTATCACGCATCTCTGCTGTTGAGCTTTAGCTGCTGTTGAAACTTTTCGCACAAATTACACAAGATCTTTTTATCACTTTCATGATTTTAAATGTTTATTTCTTTATGATTTGTTTATTTAAACGCACAATATTCTTATTAGTTTTTTATGTTTGTTTTTGTCACTTGCTTTAATTTTCGCTTCGTTTCGCAAACAGCTGTGTTTGACAGTTTATGTTTTCCTGTTGAAGAGAAAATACGCAGTTGTCAATGCTACCATGTATTATTATACCATGGCTGCTGCAAAAGTATTTTCACAAAAAGCTGTTTTTGACAGGAGATGTTTTCTTGTAGAAGAGAAAATAAGCAGTTGTCAATGCTACCTTGTATTATTAATATACCATTATTACAAGGTAGGCTCATATTGGAGCGCTAGTTGTCAAAATCAGCTGGTAATTTTGAGTTTTTCTAATTGTTGTTGTTGCTTTTGTCGTTTGGCGTTTGTAGCCGTAGGAGGCTTTGTTGTTGCAAAATTACTCATTTTGAGCAGCCATCTTAAAATGAGCTTACCTTGTAATTGTATCATGTATCTATGTACATAAATAACAGCGCTGTAAAAGTGTGCATTAATTTTCACTTTTCATTCTCTTGTTTAAAAATTCAAAAGCTGAACTCTTTTTTAAGGCTTAAGTCTTTAGGCTGATTAAAATTGTTTTCAAGTCATGAATTGCAAAACGTAAAGAATGCACACTGAATTGAAATTTTAACGAGTGCAGCCGAATTGAAATTTTAGTGAGTGCAGCCGGCGATCGCTTCAGCCGCAAAGATTTGTTGTTGCGTCTGAAGTTGTTTTGTGTGTATTTGTGTATGCGTTTGTGACTGTTGGGCATGACTGTGATGGGTTGTCATTGGCTGATATCATGTATAGAAAAAGTATTATATACAACAAATTGTAGAAGTTAATTTTTATACATTTTGTTAATAATATTTATTATTAATAAACACTTTATTATTCCAGAAAATGTCAAAGGAAAGACAGAAGCATGTCACTAAGATCGGCCGTCGAAAACAAATGACAACAAAAATGCAAAATGCTGCTTTATATTTAGTAGTATTTAATGGTAGTAAATAAAATGTCCAGTGTTTCAGAGTTGAAAAAAATGATAAAACTGAGTGCATTCATCAGATTTTTTTAGCCAACAAGAATGGGATTGATATTTCCATTTCCAGTGATTTAAGTTCCATTCCTTAGAGACCATTGGGTGTGCATTCTTTTATCTTCAAAGAATGATGAATTGTGCATCTGTAATTCATTTACTCTACAGAAGCATAAGATTGCAATCTGGTTGATGCAGCTTTTGAATGTATTAAGAGTGTGTGCATTCCGAAATGATTCAATCTTTTACAGCTCTGATAAATAATAACTTTTATGTTATATAAAATATTACAGTACAGACTCGATAATCTCAACCCTTGATACACGCAATTCCTCGATTTTTTGCAACTATACGAGACATTTATAAATGCAACTTATGTGAAAAAGTTACCTCAATAACTGCAACTGACTACGCTTTAAATTTTAATATGTGGTTTTTTCTATCTTGATTTAATCAAGAAAAGTTCTTAGCACGATTATAGGTGCACAGGTCGACATTCAAGAAAAAAAAATTAATATGCAGTTCTATAAGATCTTTTGCGCACCAAATTCTCAAATCGTGTTTTCAGCCCTCTTGGCAATGTCAATTGGCCGCCTCGGAGCTACGATTTTACGCCTTTGGACTTTTTTTTGTGGGGAACCGGTCAAGACCGATGTTATGCCTACAATCCGGAAACGATTCAAGCACTAAAAAAATTAAATTTTGTCCATGTATTATAGCATGAAAAAAATTTAATTTTGTTCATTTTATAAAAAAACTCATAAAAAACTTTTATTTGCCCACCCTGTATGTATGAACGTACACACTGTAAAAAGCACAAACCTACACACGCATGATATAAATAGGTCTGTTTCCGTACGCACACTGTGTAACTTGTGGGACACTATTTTCTGTTTCCGTACTTTCTGTGCTTAAAATGGGAGAAGAACAAGCATAAAATCGCTCTCTCGAGCACACAAAGTGCACAGAGAGTGCTAGAACTCGAGACTTCGAGTAAAGTAAGAACAAGCATCAAGAAGAATAAGCATCAATAAGAAGAAGCAAATGTCAAATTCCATTTCATAATTGTTTATGCTTTGCGATAAATAAATGCACAAATTGTGTGCCTAAAAGGAAATTTAAGTACAACAAATTAATAATAATAAATAAAAATTAAGTAATTGTTCAGTTTTGCATTAAAAACGGCTTTTAATAATTTGAGTGAAAGTGTTTTAAATTTTGTGCTGCCGTCTGCAGTCAAAATCAGCTGTTTTGTGCTTGAAACTTACTAGAAGCTGTTTCCGTACTTTTGCAACTATTCTCACATTTCGTTTTTACTCTCTTGCACACATTTTACACAAATCTTACACAGTGTAAAGTACGGAAAGGCCCATATTACACGGTGCTCGTTTGCTCGGCGTGCAATGAACACTTTTATTCTCTTTTCTCAATTTGCACGTTGGTATGTTACACGACAGAAATATGCTCGCCGAGCTAGTTTTGACATTTCATTCAGTTCCTTGCTTTTTCTCCTGCACTTTATTCCAACAAGGGTTTCCGACAACTATTTTCTTCATACTATTATAGTACAATAGTAGCACTTTTCTTAACAAAATGTACTTTTTAGCTACTAAAACGCCCAACTCTTTAATTTCACCACCCAGCAACACTGTTGCACGGTGCTCGCTGCCATGTACACCGAGCAAAAATGAACATATTTTGCTCGGTCTACAAAGTGTTCATCCTCTCACACTCTTACTGATTTTTGACAGTTTTGCATTGGAAACAACAACAAAATTATGTGCACGCCGAGCAAACGAGCACCGTGTAATATGGGCCCTACAGACCTAATGTTGAAACAGTAGCTCCAAAATTGGCATATTAGGCCTCAATGACTTCTCAGATAGATTATTTATGGGGTTAGTTATGGTAAATTATACTTCTATTCCATTAGTTTTGATTTTTTAAGTATAGCTTGCTCTATACTGAGAGAGCTGAAGCTACAAAGATTAAATATCAATCAGAATGTGAAAGAGAGTAAGAAAAGTTCATTGATTGCCAATCAAGCAATCCCGCGTGAGTGTGCTAAATTTGACAACCGATTGTGTATAACAGTTTCAATGACGTAAAAAAATTGAGCTTGCCGTAAGGGTTGGCGAACAACTTTGTTGGAGATACAAAATTGAATTTGCTTACGACTTCGTTCACAGAGCAATCGTGCGTTGAATGCTTCGTTAGGGATAGAAGGCTATTCATTTCATTTCATTCACTATTTTAAATTTTTTATTCTAGTGGACCAAATAAATTTTGATGATCCCAGCACCTTAATTGAAGGTAAAACTATTTACTTTTAAAGAGATATGAACTAATTGCAATTTTTACAGAAATCGAAACCGCTTGTGTAAGCACCAGCCAAAACCCCAAGCGAAAGATTTTCCAAACATCTTCAAATTTTAATGAATCACTAGCAAGTTCTTCCACGAACAAAGGTAATTCCATGCTCCATTGTTTTCATAAGTAACAAATTAAAAAATTTTCGGACATTTCAAGCCTTCTTGGTGTTCTCATGGAAAGAACAAATAAAATACTTGCGAATCAAGATGTCATGAGCAGAAAATTGGAAGACATTGAAAACCGGTTGGCCATGTTGGAGAAAAATAATACAGGTATTGTAAGTAACCTCAGTTGTACATATTTGCTAAAGAAAATTTAGAAAAATTATTTGCAAGCCATCTACCATTATTTAAGTACTTTGTCTCTGTCGTCATCACTTTTCAAAACATGATGTTTTGAACTCAGATTTTTTGATATGCACTTAAATTCAATATGCTAGAAATTCAGTAAAAGACATTAAGGCATGTTGCTGCTTGGCGCGCTCGGTATTCGAGTGAAAATTTGAAATTTTTGTACAGGAAAACGGTACGATATAATGGAAAATTTTTTTGGGATGAATAAAAACACTAAAAATTATTTAAAAAAATTTTTTAAAAATATTTAACATTTGTTATGTACGAAACTTTAATTTGAAGTTGGCGTGTCGATATCGGAAAGAGAAGATGGTTACCATAATAACTAAAGTTTTATAAATAATATGAGTATGGTTATCGTGTAACAATGGTAACCAGGGATAAAAATGTAATAAACTTAAAATTAAATAATAAAAAAAAAATGTTAAAAATTAATAAAAAATTTTTTGTTAAAATCTTTTTGAAATGTATGCGTTGAATTATTTTACCATCTCTAATTCTAGTTATGTTTAAAAAAAAAAATTAAATAACTGGCCATTTCAGCCCTTGAAAGGATTTTGACCTAGCTTCTTATGATCAATTGTTGTAGTTAGGTTAGTTCGTTATTTACGTTATTACTCTCAGACAAGTGTATGTATTATTCTTAGTTATAAGTTCTATTTTAATAAATCAGTCTTAAGCCAACTACCGCGCTGTTTGATTGCCTCCTCGATATACAATATTTGGCGACGAGGAAAAAAAAAAAATATTATATTGAAATATACTTTTAAACAGTTTTATAGTTAATTGAAGTGCTGAAAATATTATAATCGAGCAAGAAATATTATAGAACATTATAAAATTGGACAATAACGTGTATAAATTACAATATTATTAATGTATTATACTTACTAAAATAGTGTTACCTAACTAATTTTAATAAACACGTGAGGCAAATTTCTAAAAAAGAACAATGTCATTTGTGGGTCGTATTGAATGTTATAATTTTTGTGAAAATTTTAGATATCAGTTCTAATAAGCGTTGGTGGTGGCGAGCTCCACAAAATCCTCAAAACTTTGGACATCACCAAAGAAAATTGAAGATCTTAAATATGCAGACGTGGTGGCAATTCTACAATCACATTTCAACAAAAAAAAAATATGACAGCAGAAAGGTTTAAATTTCTTAATAGAGCGCAGACTTTTGAACAGAGTATTTCGGATTTTATTATTGCAATTAAAGAATTGGCAAGTAGTTGCAGTTACAGTAATAATTTAAAAGATGCGTTGAAAGACCGACTCTTAATGGGTACTCGCAACAAAAAGATCCAATCAAAACTTATTATGTTTTGAAGAGGCTTGTGAAACTGCATTAAAAATGGAAATGTTGGAGGAAGAGCTTAAAAAGATGTCTCCGCAAACAATTGAAGTGAATGCAGTCCAGCGTCAACAGGTTTCGGACAGTTCAAGAAATAGAGATTTTGGCAAAAATTTACGACGTACATATACAAATTCTGATGTTAAATGTTTTTACTGTAATAAGTATGGTCATATTAAAAAATGCTGTTATCTTAAGGCAGAGTCTGAGAGTAAGAATTATCGTAAATTTGACCGCAAAAACTATGCTCATAAGAGAGTTAGTTATTAAAGCAATGAAGAGAGTCCAACGATAAATAATTTATGTATTAATTCTCTAAAAATAAATAACTCACCACTATGTATTGATATATTGTGTAAATCTCGTTTACTTAAAATGGAAATCGATACTGGAGCATGCAGCTCAATTATACATACGGATTTATATGCTTCATAATTTTCCGATTGCCAGTTACTTAAATCAGATAAATTATTGCATGTTATTTCTGGTGATAATATTCAAGTACTGGGATTTATGAAGGTTTCGTTTAATACGTTTGAAAGTGAATATTTTGCGGATTTGGAGCTCTTGGTGGTTGAAGGAAAGAAACATTTTGTGCCATTGTTAAAAGCAATAGAAGCAATGCTTTCAATGAAGCATAAGAGCAATGGAAGCATACGAATTTGTGTCGACTGTAAGGTGACAATTAATAACTTTGTTCGTACTGACCACTATCCATTGCCGAGATGCGATGACATTTTTGCTTCTCTCGCTAATTGTACTTATTTTTGGGTTTTAGACTTAGAAGGTGCGTATCAGCAGGTTGAAGTAGAAGAAGATTGCAAAGAATTTTTGAAAATCAACACTCATAGAGGTTTATTTAGATTTCATAGATTAATATTTGGAATTATGGACAATATTTTGCAAGGAATTAATCGGTTCCAATGCTATTTAGACGATATTCTTGTTGGTGGAGAAAATTTTGAAGATTGTCGGTCAAATTTGTTGCGAGTTCTAGAAAGGTTAGAAAGACACAAGGTCCGTGTAAATAAGGAGAAGTGTGAATTTTTTAAGACCAGCATAGAATATTTGGGTCATATTATACAGTGCCGGTCATATCATTTGCAACTTAATATACTAACTGCTTCAATAATGTCTGAAATTCACTAAAATAATATTACTACAAAATTTTTGTTGTTCGAAACAAGGAAAACTCATTCTTTTTTATTGTATTAAACTTTAAATACAATTTTCTTTTGTAAATAAAAAACACAGAAGAAATTATAAATTAAAGTCTGAATTGAAAAGTTCAAAACATTTGCAACTAGAAAATTTGTTTGCAAAAATTAATGGAAATAAAAAAATATTTTAATATTTTGTAGCATTTCCATTATTAGAAATCACCGCTGAGCATCTTCGTGGCATTGACTGTATTAAATGCTGCACCTGGTCGATTGGAATTTGTTGCCATTGCTTTTGGACCTCTTCAAACAGGTCTTCCGGTTTCTTAAACACTTTTTCGCCAATTTGTCGCTTCACGAGCATCCAAAGGTTCTCGATTGGGTTAAGATCCGGGGATTGCGCAGGCCAATCGAGAAGCTGGACATTTTAGGATAAAAGAAAAGCTTTTACCAATTTGGACGTATGTTTTGGATCGTTGTCCTGTTGAAACGTCCAATAAGGCGGCATTTCTTAGTTAGCGTACGGCAGCATAATGTCTTTTAAAATGTTTTTATAATCATCGGACTTCATAATGCCTCGAATGTGATGAATTCGACCCATACCATTAGCTGAGAAGCAGCCCCAGACCATAACACAACCTCCTTGATGTTTAACACTACCCGCTGTATATCTAGGCGCCAGTCTTTTACCTTTGGGACGTCTCACGAACTGTTTTCCGTCGGAACCACACATATTCATTTTGCTTTCATCCGAGAACAATACGTTTTTCCATTGTTCAAAGGTCCAGTTTTTGTTTTTATGAGCGAATTTTAAACGAGCTAAGCGATTTTTCTTAGAAATGAAAGGCTTTTTAGCTATGCTGTATGCGCATAATCCATATTCTCTGGCTCGTCGCTTTATTGTAGAAATTGATATGTCCAACTGAAGTTCTGTTTTTATTTCTCCTGGTGTTACTTTTGGATTCTGTTTTATCATTTTCATAATTTTGCGATTTTCTCTACATGTAGTCTTGCGAGGTCTTCCACCTTCATGGCGCGCATCAACGTTCCCGCTGTTAACAATTCGTGAAATCGTCGACTTGTGTATTGAAAATTTTTCCGAAATGTCTTTTTGAGATAAGCCATTATTAAAATCATTAATAATTCTAATTTTTATTTCACGATTATATTTATTTCCACCCATTTTTATAAAAAATTAAATGACTACTTTTGATCTTTCTAATTGGTCTTTACTCGATGAAAGCACAGTGAAGAATAATATTTAACGCTTCTACTAACAAAGGGAAATACCCATCATAAGTAAAATAAAAAATGTCCCGTTATAAAATTGCTATTCACGAAGCAATTGCAGAGAAATTAACCCGAATGTTGGTTAGTTGCATATGTTTTGCACACTTGAAACCTGGTATTGTTTAACTAATTCTTAATTTATTCTTATTCACTCATATAATTCATAATTTTTTATTTCATTAAATTGAATAGCGTTCAATTGACATTAATTTGAAAATAATTTTTTTTTTGTGTAGTTAATTTAAGTGGTCACAATACGTAAATGTCAGTACAAGAGATTTTAGTTGCAAATGTTATGACCGGCACTGTATGTAAAGATGGTATTAAACCAAACAAAAAGAAGATATCTGCAATTATGGAAGCACCATCTCCAAACAATGTAATGCAATTAAAGTCATATCTTGGTCTACTAAATTATTATTCTCGTTTTATTCCTAATTTGTTAGCTGAAATAAGAAGTTTATATGATTTAACAGAAAATAACGCATATTTTCAATGGTCTAATACGTGCGCAGAAGCCTTTCAAAGAAGCAAAATATTATTGGTGGAAAGTAAGATTTTAGCTCATTATGATCCAGAAAGGGAAATTATTTTGCACTGTGATGCGAGCCAATATGGTGTTGCGAGTATTTTGTCGCAAGTGTATGATGAAACGGAGCGTCCAGTTTTATTTGCATCAAGCACATTAAGCCCCGCTGAGCAAAACTATTCGCAACTTCATAGAGAGGCATTAGCCATTATTTTTGCAGTGAAAAAGTTCCACAAATATATTTATGGAAAAGAATTTACAATTTATTCTGACCACCAACCGTTACACGAAATATTTAATCCGAATAAAAAGACTCCCACTTTGGCTGCTGGTAGACTATGTCGTTGGGCAGTTTTGTTATAGGCTTGGGTAGTTCATGAACGAACTAGTTCAATTGAACGATTCGCACTCATGAACTATGTGAACTAGTTCAGTGTTTCTCGTTCTTTTAGTTCATTTTAGTTCAATTGATATTGCAGTGAGTAGCAGCAAAACGAATGAGAGCAAAAATAACTAAATTCACCAAGCTATGGTTTGAGTACTTGGTTTGAGACTTTTTGTGTCTGCACTAATATAAATGTTGGATTTGATGGCTATCACATATTCATACCAAGTTTGTTTCATTTCATATACCTGGACATGAACAAGGAAACGAAACGAACTAAAAGACCAATCGAACTAAAAGTCCTAACGAACTAAAAGAACGAACGAACTAAAAGAACTAACGAACTAAGAGACCAAACGAAGTAAAACATCCAACAAACAAAAAGAACGAACGAACTAAATGAACGAACTAGTTTATTACATACGATTGAACTAAAAAGAGCGATCTTTGTTGTGAACTAAAATGCCCAAGCCTATTTTGTTAAGCATGTATCAATATAAAATTATTTATAAAAAAGCTTCGCAAATGGCCAACGCTGATGCATTATCACGGCTTCCACTTGAACAAAAGTCAGGTTGCGAAGATGAGAGTGTTCACTTTATTCAAAGTTTTGATTTTGAAAATATAGATATTGAGGATATTAGGAAGGAAACCCAAATAGATTGGAAACTTAGAAAAGTAAAAGAAATGATACGTGAAGGCTGGCCACAAACAGTTTCTCACTATTTAAACCTTACTTTGATAGGAAAATGGATCTTATTGAAGATAATGGTTGTATTTACATGGGTCAAAGAGTAATTGTACCTGAAAGACTGTATAAATGGGTACTCGAAAGTCTACATGACACGCATATTGGTGTTGTTCAAACAAAAATGTTAGCTAGACGTTATTTTTGGTGGCCTGGGATGGATAGAGATTAGAGCCCTGCATGAGTATGCTTTTTGCCTACTCAAATACAATCGCTTGATGTCGGATAAAAAGCTTACACTGACCTTTTTTTCTAAAGCTCTCGTATGTAAACATACTCTCACTCTATTTTATGTGAGAGTAACAATACACTGCTGAACTTATAACAGCAAGACCAGCTTCTTGCAATAAAAAGTAACGCAAACACTAGGTATACTGAATATTAATACACATACACTGAATATTTTGCGCATTATTTTGTTAGGAGCAAGAATCTTTTGTTTTGCGAGTGACTTTCAATGAGATGCAAACAATATATATATAGACATGCTTTTTTTCATTGTTTTCAATTATGATTAGTGAAGTATTAAAGAAATAAAATTTTTTACCTCATCAATATCCATTTTTAATAAAATGAATATTTTAATAAAATGAATATTTTAATAAAATGAATATTTTAATAAAATGAATATTTTAATATATATTTTTATCTATTAACTCGTTCAAACACGTAATTTTAACAATGGAAAAAAGCACGCACAAAATGCACTGTAGTCCTCAGTCAGTTATTCAAAAACACTCTGAACCTGTGAGTCTGCGTAGAGCAGTTATTTTTTTGAGCACCTCACGTCGCCTGTCGTACCTCCTTTGTCTAAGAAAACCGGTTTGGTTAAACGCTAAGCATCACTGAACTACAGAACAGAAACAAAAAATAACGCAAAGCTTTCATAGCTCAGATCAATGCTTGCAGTGTATGTGAGAGTATGGTATGCGAGTCACCGAATAGAAACAAAAATAACGCAAACCTCTCAAAGTTCAGATCAGTGCTTACAGTGTTTGTGAGAGAACGGATAAGGTATAAGCATGATACAATTAGCAGGTAGGCTCATATTGGAGAGCAGGGTGCGCTAGTTGTCAAAATCAGCTGATAGCTTCTAGTTTTTCTTTGTTGTTGTTGTTGCTTTTGTCGTTTGACGTTTGTGGCTTCTACAGCTTTGTTGTTGCAAAAATTCACAATTAAACAGCCATTTTAAAATGAGCCTACCTTGTAATTGTATCATGGGTATAAGCAGTGAAGCTCGTGCGCAGATTTGCTCTTCACTACACGACCTGTTGTTTAACTATTATTCAGTTACAGTGTACTCTTTAGCAGTGAAGCAGAGTGTATTCGCTTTGCGATTATACTCATGCAGGGCTCTAATAGAGATATCCAAGACTTCATATCAACATGTGAAGCTTGTGAATATTCTCATAAAAAGCCAATATCGAACCATGACCAGCCATGGCCTAGTTCACAGAAATTTTTCGAGCGTATACATCTGGATTTCTTTTTTTTTCAATAATCATAATTTTCTTATAGTAATTGACACATACAGTCAGTGGATTGACGTTAAATTAATGGCCAGTACTAATATTAGTTCAACTGTTAAAGAACTACGAAGTATATTTGCATATTTTGGGCCTCCTAGCACAATAGTTTCGAATAATGGCCCGCCGTTTAGTTCTGTTGAGTTTAAACCCACCCTATCATCCTCAATCAAATGGTACAGCTGAGAGAGCTGTGCAAACTGTGAAGACAGGGTTAAAAAAGATGCTAATGGATTCAAAAGGTAAAACTTTGCCGATTATACTGTCGCTTCAGAGATTTTTATTAAAATATAGGTCAACACCAAGTTTAGCTACGTCAGTAGCGCCAAATGAATTAATATTTAAATGCAGACCTAGAACACTTTTAGATAATATTAATCCTAGAATTCGAGACATAGGCAGCCCTACTTGTGAAAGAAAAAAGAGTGATAGTGATTATAAAAATGGAAATAATGTTAAAACATTTTTTAAAAAGGGGGATAGCATGTATTGTATAAACTGAAAACCCAGTTCTCATATAAATGGGTACATGGAATTGTTGACGGTAAATTGGGAAATGTCATGTATCAAATAAAAATAAAAGATAATTTTAGAAATGCCCATACATCACAACTTAGAAAAGCTAAAATAAAGAGCTCTTTAAGCTTCAATGGACCAAAAGATGTTTGTATAAATATCGAACCTAGTTTAAAAGATGATCCAGTTAAGCGTCAACGGTATGAATCAGATTCAGATGATCAAATCCCTAGGCGTTCAGAACTTTTAAAACAGAAGTTAAATAAAGACGAAGAACTTAGCTAAATAATATAAGTTTGTAAAATGTAAATAAGTTAAGTAATATTTATATGAATTTGTTTTAATATCTGTATATCGTATATTTCGTTTTATATATGTAATAAAGGATGTTATATATAAAATTATGCAATTGCATTCTAAGTTGGGAGAAGTGATATGTATGCATTGAATTATATTACCATCTCTAATTGTAGTTATGTTTAGTTCGTTATTTACTGTTATTACTCTCAGACAAGTGTATGTATTATTCTTAGTTATAATAAAGAATAAAACAGTTTACAGTTATAAGTTCTATTATAATAAATCAGTCTTAAGCCAACTACCGCGCTGTTTGGTTGCCTCCTCGATATACAATACTACCGAGTGTATTAATTCACACCAACAAATTTTTCCAATATCTCTTACCGTTTTCCCGTAAAAAATTTTTAAATTTTCACTCGAATATCGAGCGCGCCAAGTAGCAACATGCCTTAATGTCTTTTACTGAATGTCTAACATACTGAATTTAAGTGCATATCAAAAAATCTGAGTTCAAAACATCATGTTTTGAAAAGTGATGATGACAGAGACAAAGTACTTAAATAACAGTAAATGGCTTGCAAATCATTTTTCTTATGACTGTGCAGCGCTTTTATATTTACTTTTGAAAATAATAAAAAATTTTAAAAATAATATTATTTGATAAAAAAATAATGTACTCAAACTAATACTCAAAAATATTTTACGTTTTCAGATCAGTGATGCACACGAGATGCTTACGGAGCCACTCGGCTTTCACGTGTGTACGAAGTCGTGTGTACGAAGGTACCGAACTTCTGCAACGCTAGCAGAGAATCAGTTAGCGTTTCAGAGATAACGAGATGGGAAACTTCGATGTGAAAGGGATAGCACTATGCCTGCTTTATGTCAAATTGAAGTCAATACTAACACAATATTATAGTTGTGGTCGTACATTTTGTTGAGAAACTCACCCAGTTTGGGTTCCAGTTTGAGTTATTCAGCTGGTTCGGGTTCTCACCACTGAGTAAAATTTCACTGAGCTTAGACCAAAGAACTAAGAGATAAGGAAGCGGTGTAGTTGACCAGAAATGAAGTATTTTACAAATACAATGAAGTTAATTCAAACACATAAACATTCAAACAGGGCCGCATTAGGTTATATCGTAAAGAAAGGCGAAAACATTTTGGTGTTCAGACGTATTTTTATTATTTAATTTTTATTGTACTTACACACCACTAATGAGGTATTCAATATTTAAATATAAAATAAAATATTTTTCAGTCAAAAATAACAATTAAAATTAGACTTATATGTTTTCGGTTTAAAGGAAACACTCCTTTTTTTATTGTCTCAGTTCATGTGAATGCGTATTTGAAATAATAGATATTTTACAAAAATGTCAAAAATACGGGACAAATTTTGTCCCGACAAGACACTTAAAAAATTATGCAAAATACGACTAGCCATTCGGCTCATCAGCATATTTTCGGGTGCAAAAAACGTGTATCGGGTAAGCTAGTATTTAATATAGGATATCACTGGCATATATATATTTTTGACCGGAAAAAGAAGTCATATTTTAACATTTATTTTTGACCGAATATATAAGTGATATTTTTACTTCTATTTTTAACCGAAAAATAAACATTTTTAACCGAATAAATAAAAGTAAATAAAAACAAAAACAAAAAAATCGATAAAAATAACCATTATTTATCGACTTATTTGAAAAAAATTTATAACAGTTACGGTCCCTGATTAAAACTTATCTTCAATCGAAAAAAATAAGGGCCCTATCGCTTGCCACCCTAACGAATGAATGCGCTCATGAAGCTGAACTGTGTTTTGACAGAAGCTCTTGCACATGACTCATTAACACAAATGGCGAGAAACCAACAAACTATAAAGCAAGATTACCTGTGAAATGAAACCTACTTATTATGTGTTTTTTGTGAACTTTCACAACTTTTCACGGCACAACGCATGCTTATTTAATTATTTATTTTATTTATGTTCGTTTTAATACAATTTATAGCGATGACAATCGCTAATTATTTAATATTTTAATGTTTTTTCACCACTCATTTTCTTTGTTTTGGTGTGCAAGAGCTTATGTCAAAAAATCATGCTCTATCTCGCTTGAAAAATTCTTCAACACACGCATAGTATGTGTGAGTAGAACACCACTTCCTTATATTTTATTTCTATGGCTTAGACAAACTGACCACTGTCAAAACCTAAACAAGTGGAAAAATTGCTGGTCTTTTACTCAAGTAGCAATAATTTATAATTTTATTTTTTTTAATTACAAAAAAAAAGAAACTTTAAATAAATTTCAAACGAGCAACAATGCATTTTACTAATAAAAAAGAATTGCTTTTATCGCTTTTTCTAAATAAAGACTGCTTCATTCAAGTAAAAAATTATGTTATGAGTTTGTTTAAAAATATTCATTATATTTTTTTTATGTTTAACAATATCGTATTTTTAAAAACAAAAAGACAAATTAAAAGTCATCTTATTGCTTAAAGTTATTAACAATTTTACAATTATTCATTTTAAAACATGATTTAGTTCTTTATTTACATCTATAAAATATAAAAAATATTAATATACGAAACATTAAATAAATAAAAAATTGCAAATACTTTTCTTAAATTATTTCTTTATTATTTCGATGGGAATCGAAGGGGGAAAACATCAATTACTGGTCATTGGAAAAATCTGGACTATCAAGCACTGAATCACTTGATATCGCTACATACATTTCTTTGCTATGAACACTGTTGTTATTAGCTGCAAGTTCCATCGATTTATTTATCGAATCCGGTTTTGCCTCAATTTGTTCCAGTACCTCTTGAACGCCAGAAACAGCAGGTGTTGAGGCACTGCTTACATTTGTAACCAATATATTTGGTGTTTTAATGGCATTAAATAGTATTTTTAGGTTTTTACCGGATATCCTCGGATAATTGTCCCATAATGCAATCCTCGGCAATAGCATGTGTTGCATTATGGGACAATTTTTGCTGCTGTGCGTGAGGATGTTACGGTTGATTGGCATGTATGACGGTTTTCTGTAATAAAAATGAATAAGAATTTTTTATGTATCTATTTTACATATAAACATATTTACATATTTGATGTTTCTTTAGTATAGTCAGGAAATTTAAAATCCTGCCTATTTCTTATCTCAGTTTGAAAATGTCCAGTGATTTTCTCTGCAACCTATTGATAGTTGTTTGTTTATGTTTGACTTACAGTATCATACATATCGACATCATATTGTCGATTATTATTTAAATATTACTTACTTCATTTCCATTCGAAATTTCTTGCTTTTTGAAATCCTTTTCAAATTATTAGTCCTGTTTTTGGTTGATTTTGTTTTGTGTCTGTCCAGTCTTTTTTTCTTGGATATGTTAAAATGATTACAGAGTAATGTTTGACTCAATGCATTAATGAAATTAATAAACCTTTTTTTCCAGTGTTTTTTAAAAGCTCAATATAAGAAGATGCTGCTCCAGACGAAGTATTGCTTACTGCACCGTCTTTATCATTATCTTTTTCATAATCCACATGCTGTGGCAGTATCTTATCTTTGACTACTTTCGGAATTTCCTAATTTTTGGAGGAATGAGCAGATTCTAGGCTGGTGTCTTCCTGACTTTTTTGGACATTGGAAGAAGCAGCAATGCGTTCTCGACGAATTTCAATTTATTGTTTAGCTCGAGCGTTTGTTACAGATATCTCATTTGTAACTGGGTTGTCAATTTTAATATTTTGCTAGTAACATAAATAGCATTATTTATAATTTTACTCACAATTATATTGAGATGCTTACTATTTTACTCAATACCATGGTAGAATTATAAGGTAGGGCCGAGTCGCTCAGTGCCCTCACACGTCAACGAAGCGTGGATAGTGAAAAGGTTGGGTAGTTGTCAAAATGACGAAGTTGGTGGAAATGTCAAATGAAAAAAGAAATATCATGTTTTCAATTTGTAAATAGTGCGGACGCGTGTGTTAAGTTTGTGTTAATTTGAGTGGAAATATTGTAAAAACATTGTAAATAAATCTATATAATGCCGCGAAAGTGTTAAATTTGAAAAAAAGATTGTAAAAAGTTTAACCTAAAATTAACTGCGAAACATGAACATAAAGAAACTCGATATGAACAGCTGATTTTGACAACTAGCCCACTTTTTCGCTGCTTTCCACTCCATTCTTCTCTGAGTCGGCCCTACCTTATAATTCTACCATGACTCAATACCTTTAGTTCGCTAATGACATCATTTCTATCAGTTTGAGAGACAAGATTTTCATTTGCTGCTTGCTTCGAGGAACACTTAAAACAAATAAATTATCAATATACATATGCAGAGTTATCTCTTATAACAATATTGCTTACTTCCATTCCCATTTCTTTTAGTTTTTGGTTCTCTGTTGCTTTCAACACACCGGATGAGTTACAAGTTTCATCAAAAGATGATTCAATTAGTTGATGATACGGAATATTATTTATGGGCTGGCTGGAAGTGAGGGCTGGCGGAGGTGCATCCATTGGTGTTGTCACCAAATTCATGCACATCGAAACCATGTATGCCCTGGGTGAGACCATGAACCAATTGTACAAGGTAGGAGTGACAACTTGCTTTTTTCTCACCAGTACCTTGCACCGGCTGTCATTTACCTGTATATTTTGTTTTCTATTTTCTTTTCTTCTTTTTCGTTCTCTAATTAATACTATTTTTGACAGTTTGCTCAAGACGAAAGAACTGTCACTCCTACCTTGTATAATTGTATCATGGGTGAGACCATTAACTTCACCAGTAACCTTAACGGGCGCGTAGGCACTCTCTTGTTCGAAAAAGACGGCGCCACTAGCATCGCCATTGATAACGCACAGCTTTTGCAGGCATATTTCTTTAGTTTTATTACTTTATATTTAAGAATGACCACAACTTTATAAAATAACAATAAACTTTTCTCAACCCGAGCTAACGTTGGAATGTGAAATTAAATTACAGCAAAAATAAGATATTTGAAAAGCAGACAATTTATAAAACAAAGTTACAAAATTATAAAACTTCACAAAAAACAGCTGACGGCCGACACAGCAATTTTTGACAACTATGAGGTGAACTCACATACACAATACGTGAGGACATAAAAAATGAGAAGAACAAGCTCCATTTTGGCGCAAAATCAACAAAATGACAGCCGAATCGAAGTTTTCCATCTCGTTATCTCTGATGCGTTTGCACTTCGTGGAGCAAGCATCTCATACGCAAATAATTTTGTTAAATGCTGCACAGGCGCAATATATGAATGAATTAAACATGTTTCGATCTGAATACGAATTAATTTGTTTTTTTTATTTAAACCCTTATTATGAGCCTTAATCTATCTATCAAAAACCCTTTATCCTCTGATTTTACTTAATCTATATATATATAAAAAAGGAGCTTATGTTTGTAAGGCCGCAATAGACTCCTAAACTACTCATCCGATTAGCATGAAAATTTGTGTATAGAACTTTTTTGGTACGGTGCGTGTTTGTAGGCTATCAATTTTGATCCACCTTGAACACCAGAGGGCGCTGTAGTACAAATTTTTTACAAAACTGCCTAAAACTCATAAACTGCTAATGCGATTAGAATGAAAAGTGGTATACAGTGAGTTTCATGTACGTTGAGTGTTCTGCTGTTATCTTTTTTGATCTATCTTGAATACCAGAGGGCGCTATAGTACAAATTTTTTGCAAAACCACCTAAAACTCCCAAACCGCTCATTCGATTAGAATGACAATTGGTATATAGTAGTTTTCAGGTACGATGAGTTTTTTAACACTATCTTCTTTAAACCACCTTGGACACCAGATGGTGCTGTAGTACAAATTTTTTACAAAATCGCATATTTTTAGTTGTTTTCTTAGGTTACATGTGCAAATATTTACAAAATATTAAATATTTCTTAAATTTAGTAAAATAAAAATAATTTCCGTTATTTTCACATCAAACTATGAAAAATTTTACCACAACGATATATTTAATGGAATATAATGGAATAAAACAATCAGAAATTTAATTTTGCGACTTTCGAGTCAAATATCTCCGCTGCTTTTGTATACATTTTGTTAAATTTTTTTTTTCATCTTAAAGCTTCATCAAAGTACTATGAAAACCTTATTGCAAAAATAACGTTAGTTGAGTATATATATTTTAAATATTTTTTTCAAAAAAGGTCTGAAATTTTGGAAAGTTATAACATTTATAAGCAAAAGTTATTTCAATTTTACGCAAAAATTAAAAACCGTTTTTGTGATTCAAAAAGCAAGGCCTACCCCTAGATTTTTTCGAACAAAATTTTTTTTTCCAATATTGTGTTTTTATAATTTTGAAAAAAAATATAAAAGCTAAAAAATTAATTTATTTGTAAACCCTTTGTTACCTTACCTCTTTTATCATCCTTGTCAACATGAGACTTATCATCCCTGTCAACATGAGACTAATCATCCCTGACATAATCCTAATAGTATACCTCATGGTATAATAATACAAGGTAGCATTGACAGTTGCTTGGAAAAACATCTCCTGTCAAAAAATATACTCAAAAAGAGAGTGCACACAATTGGCCATTGAAAACACAAGCAATGTTGAAAACGTAGAAGTGAAAAAACAACAACATCAGCAGCTGCAGATGCATTTGCACAAACAGTTGTTTTGACAGGAGATGTTTTCTTGTAGAAGAGAAAATAAGCAGTTGTCAATGCTACCTTGTATTATTATACCATGAGTATACCTGTCAATATTTTGACAGGTTCTATTTGTACAACCCTGGTCATCAGCCATTTTGATTGACTTCTTCCACTTCCTGTTGAGCAATAAAAGACATAAGTCGCAAAATAAAAACCCTGTTCATTAATCTGGAGAAATAATAAAAATCAAAGTATCTTACAAACTCAGATGTGGGGTAAAGTTCTCTACTGGGATAAAACAAACAAAGAAAAAAAAATGATGAAACTCAAAACTAAACAGGCACTGATGGATGCATTATCAGCAGCTGAAATAGATTTTCCACCATCGGCCACTTTATCACAGCTAAAACGGCTATTTGATCAGCATAATATCAATCTTGATGATGATGATGCTGTGTCCGTAGACGACGCAGTAGATGCCGAAGATTTTGCCGATGCCGACCATAACCCAACTTTCTCTAAAAAAGTCCAGACTTCCGCGAATAATTTATATACTGGTGCTGCATGCAATGCTGTTCACACCGACACTGCCGCTGCCGAATCAGAAGTTAAAGAGGATCCTGCTGTTTTTGGGTCTGCTGATGCCGCTCAAATTGCAAATTCTGGCAATTTTGGAGTTGCAATTTATTCCGATGCAGATGCCGCTGTAGCTACTGGTGCTACAAGTCAACATGCTGTTAAATGTTTGCCGGTTCAGGATGCGCTTGACGAGCAACTGGCAGCATTGAAGAAACGACGCGAAATTCTAGGATTGCAGCAAGAAATTCGTAGGCTGGAAGATTTGGCTGGTAACGTCAACGAATGTAAGGCCTGTTACAGTGACATCGAACATGCCATACCAAAATTTACTGGCGACGCTATTGCACGTTCAATACGTCATTTTTTTACGGACTTTGAAGAAATAATGCGCACTGTCAATGGTGATGAGCGTTTTAAATTGCTGAGCTTGCGCCGCTCACTTGACGGAACAGCCCGCTTGTTTTTAACAACGACTACTGCCTTAAACTATGTCGATTTAAAAAACGCTCTTATAGACGAATTTGATGTTGCCTTCAGCCGACATGACATTTACCGCATGTTGGCAGAAAGACGTTGGGATAAAAATGCTGAAACAATTCATTTTTATATCTTATCCATGCAATCTTTGGCAAAGCAAGGAGATGTGGAGGAAGCCGAATTGATCGATTTTATTTTGGATGGAATTCGTGGAAGTGTGTCCAACATAAATTTGCTGATGACAGCTCAGACGTTGAGTGAACTCAAAAGATTAGTAAATCGATACCACGACAAATATTTAAAAACTAATGTTGGTGGAGTTGTGGGACGTGCAGCAAGTGCCGCCCAGGTAAAGCCACCTGTTGCAAACAAGCCAAATTCCGAAATGGCTCCCATCAAGGATCTTCCGTTGTGTTACAACTGTTCCAAAAAAGGACACATCAAGCCCAACTGCCCGTACCCGATTCGTCCAAATGGGGCTTGTTTCAAATGCTGGAGAATGGGACATGACCATCGTTCTTGTCCCAATGCAAGAAAAATTCTGAAGCCGATTGTCGACCAACATATTGCCGCTGTGTATGATGAAGACTGTGCCGAAATTGAAGCCTTAAATTTAGTGGGTATTGCTTTTAATATCGATTCGGTCGGAAGTGCAAGGTTTAATAAATTAATTTCTCTTTTCGATACGGGCAGTCCAACTAGTTTTATAAGAGAATCATGCGTTCCGGTTCTAAAAAGCAAGCCAAATATTTTAGAGCATAAATACCGTGGAATTGGAGGCCAGAAATTAAATATAATAGGCGAAACTATGTGCGCAATTAAATTCAAAAATCAAATGAAGAAAATTAATATTAATATTTTGCCAGATAGCGAAATGCTTGTGCCGATTATCTTAGGACGTAATTTTCTAAAATCTTTTAATATACGCTTAACTGCCGTAAAACTTAAGTTTGATAAAAATAAGCTCTTATTTTTAAATAAAAATGAAATACCTTGCACTTTTTTGCCAAACGATTTGTTAAATGTCTTAAATGGGTTTAGTCTTTTAAAGAAAAGTAAAGTATGCCGTAGTAATGGGCAAGGAAAACAAAGTAATTGCAATGGAATTAAAGATGGTTTTTATTATGGTGCTGATTCAGAGATTCCATACATTTTTAAGATTAATGTTGATTGTAATGCCGTAGAGCTAGATATCGATTGCAGCTTGGGTTCTAGCTCCCGTGCCGAGATAAATAAATTGGTTTCCGAATTTTATTTGAATTCAAAAACTACGGTCGAGCCGTATGAATATAAAATGAAAATACATCTAACTACTGACGTTTCGTTTCACTGTGCTCCGCGACGGCTATCGTTTTCCGAAAGAAGAACTGTTCAGGACATTTTAAATGATTTGGAAGCAGACGGGATAATACGTCCAAGTAACTCCCCGTATGCTTCCGCTATTGTACTTGTTAAGAAGAAGAATGGACAGACACGACTATGTGTTGATTATCGGGGGTTAAACAAAATAACTGTTAGGGATAATTACCCATTGCCACTCATAGAGGACTGTTTGGAATATTTAGAGGGCAAAAACATATTTTCTGTTTCAGATTTGAAGAGCGGATATCATCAAGTTGAAATCTCTCCAGAATCAATTCCGTACACTGCTTTTGTGACACCAAATGGACAATACGAATTTTTGAGAATGCCGTTTGGACTCAAAAATGCACCTGCCGTGTTTCAGCGATTTATTAACAATATATTTAGAGATCTCATCGACGAAAGAAAACTTAAAATTTACATGGACGATCTAGTAGTAGCTACCGAGGATTTTGACGAACATAAGGTGCTTTTAAAAATAGTTCTTGAACGACTAAGTAAACGAGGTTTAAAACTGAACATTTCTAAGTGTAGATTTTCAAACACTAAGATTGAATATTTAGGATATTCTGTATCTTCGGAAGGAATTACCATGGGTGAATCTCATATAAGGGATTTAAAGAAATACCCAATGCCGTCAAATCAGAAAGAATTGCATTCTTGTGTGGGACTATACTCGTATTTTAGACGGTTTGTACCATCTTTCTCAAAAATTGCCAAGCCATTGTTGAACTTATTGAAGAAGGGCACTGACTTTAATTTTGATAAAAATTGTGTCTCAGCATTCAATGAACTTAAAACTAAACTGATAGAGTCTCCAGTATTAACTATTTATAATCCATTAAAGGAAACAGAGTTGCATTGTGATTCAAGTACTATTGGATTTGGGGCAGTTATGCTACAAAGGCAAAATGACGGCAAGTTTCATCCAATAGCGTACTTTTCGAAAACTACTTCAGCCTCGGAAGCTAAATACCACAGCTTTGAGCTGGAAACTCTGGCTATCATATATGCCTTACGACGATTTAGGGTTTATTTAGAAGGCATACCTTTTAAGATTATAACGGATTGTAATTCACTTGCTATAACATTGGAAAGGAAACAAATAAACACGCGAATAGCACGGTGGGCCCTTGAATTAGAAAATTATAATTACAATGTAATACATCGTAGTGGGACAGCCATGGGGCATGTAGATGCATTGAGTCGCTGCGTTATAGCTGCAGTTCAAGATGTAAATGATGTAGAATTTCAGGTTCAAGTTGCTCAAGAGCGAGACATTTATATTAAGGAAATACGCGATCGTTTAGAAAATGAAAATGTGAAGGGCTTTGACTTAATAGACGGACTTCTGTACAGAATCAGCGAGAACGGTTGTAATATGCTATATATTCCTACAGAAATGGAGGACAACATAATTCGATTGATGCACGAACAAGTGGGTCATCACTCCATTGACAAAACCTGCAATAAAATTAGTTCGAGTTATTGGTTTCCGAATATGAGAGCGAAAGTGGAACGATTTATTAGGAGCTGTCTGAAATGCCTTATGTATGCCATGCCGGTACGAATAAATGAGAGAAATTTGTATAGTATTCCGAAAAAACCGATTCCGTTTGATACTTTACACATCGACCATTTTGGGCCCTTGCCGTCATTGAAATCTAAAAGAAAACATATTTTGGTAGTCATTGACGCATTTACGAAGTTTGTCAAGTTGTATCCCACAAATTCAACAAGTTCGCGTGAAGTTAATGCAGCTTTAGACAAATATTTTAGCTATTACAGTAGACCAAGACAAATTATCTCTGATAGGGGTACTTGCTTTACATCATTAGAGTTTTCCGAGTTTTTACTTAAACGAAATATCGAACATGTTAAAGTTGCCGTCGCTTCTCCTCAAGCAAACGGACAGGCAGAAAGATTGAATAAATCAATTAAGACAATGTTGGGAAAATTGAGTGACCCATTGGATCATGCCGATTGGTCAAACAAACTCTTGCAGGTCGAATATGCTATAAACAATTCGATTCACAGTACTACTAAAAATACACCTAGTATGCTTTTATTCGGTATAGAACAAAGGGGAGAGGTTGCGGATGAGTTTACAGAATATTTTAATGATAAAATCGGCACGGGAGTGGAGCGTGATTTGGAAAAGCTCCGAAAAGATGCCGATGTTGCAATCCAGGCTGCACAGGAGTATAGTCAAAATTATTTTTTGAAACATAGCTTATGTCATTCGAGATATTGATAATTGCCAATTAACCCAGTTGCCATACGACGGTATAGTTGAAGCAAACAGAATGCGCAAATGGCTCATACCTGAAAAGACTAAGCCCATTGACGAATAAAGCAATACTCGTTAATAGAAAATATTTAATTTATTTGTAATTGCCTCTAATGTTGTAGACTGAAAATTGTGTAATTATTGTTTCAATGGTAGTTTCAAAAACATGATTATCGATCGAGGTCGATCAAATGTCAGATTGGCCGAGTTGTAATCCCTTTGTTACCTTACCTCTTTTATCATCCCTGTCAACATGAGACTTATCATCCCTGACATATCCCTAATATTATACCTGTCAATATTTTGACAGGTTCTATTTGTACAACCCTGGTCATCAGCCATTTTGATTGACTTCTTCCACTTCCTGTTGAGCAATAAAAGACATAAGTCGCAAAATAAAAACCCTGTTCATTAATCTGGAGAAATAATAGAAATCAAAGTATCTTACATATTAGAAAAAATTATCGAAGTATCTCTTGCCAATCAAAACTTATAGCCAATAATGTTTATCCAAAATATATATACAAAAAGCAAAACGCTGTCTGTGTGATGGCTGGAAACTTCAAAATTACTTAGCTGATTTCGATAGAGCTGAAATTTTGGCAGTACATTTTTTTCAAGTACGAGATGGCTTAAATTTCTGTCACACCCCCTTTTACCGCCCACAAATCAATAAAAATGCTATATTTCCTACGGTTTTCGTCGATTGGGCTACATTTTGGTAATTTAGTCTGTATGCTTACTGTCGGCAACTGTACTAAAACAGGGTAATGTCCATCTACTAGAAAACTGGGATGAGCATTATATAGGAGGGTGTGGCTCCGCCCATACAGTTAAAATTTGTATTATCGAATAGCTTTGAAAGTAAAAGTAGCAATACTTACATACAAACTCAAAATGGAGTTACTATTTGGTGATCTCCTGCTACTGGGAAACTGTAACGGGCAGTGGAAAATAACAGTGGTGTCAAACTATGTGTCTAAGAAAAGTT
Source organism: Pherbina coryleti (assembly GCA_943735915.1). Classification (NCBI taxonomy): domain Eukaryota; kingdom Metazoa; phylum Arthropoda; class Insecta; order Diptera; family Sciomyzidae; genus Pherbina; species Pherbina coryleti. Next base: position 62,100,572 of record OX030952.1, read on the forward strand.
TTGAATACACCTATTATGTCCCCATATAGTTGCAGGGTGCAGCAACGCGCGCCGGGAAAAGGCTTGTAAGTGTAAAAGAATTTGCAAAAGTATTTTTGATTTTCAATATTCTGCTTGCACACACATACTATACACTGTTTTAGATATATCAAAGAAGCGAGGAAATGGCTCCCGGAATTTACGCCCGATGAACTTACGCCCGAAAAAAGAAATGGAAAAAAAGCCCGAATTTCGATAGCATCGAATTTTGGAAAAAACGCCCGAATTTGAAATGGCAATTGAGCCCGAAAGAAGGAAATTATGCCTGAAATTTTCAGCAGTGTTTCGGGCTTTATTTCCAAATTCTTCGGGCGCAATTTCCGTGATACAGATTCAATGTACGATTATCAAAATATTAAACGACAAATTTGAGTAGTAAATTAAGGGTCTCCACAAAATCGCCCAAAAAAAAAAAAAAATAATGAAAAATCACCCAATTCTTTCCATACGAATTTGAAAAAACACCAAAAAAAATTGGGCGATTTTGCATTTTTGTTGGGTAAAATTTCGTTTTTGGGTGATTTTTCGTTTTTTTTGGGTGAACTTTCGTTTTCAATATTAAATAAGAAACGTCAATCAGTTCTTAAAGATAACAGTATATAAAGTAAAAGCAGAGGTTCTTTTGTTTTTTTTTTATTTGCATCATTTGCTTGGTCAAGTCAAAGGAAATATTTAGCACCGCGCTCGCGCATCGCGACGCGGCGGATTACGCGTAGTGCGACGGATCGCACGCGTCACCCGTCGCCCTGCTCCCCCCCACCATCTCCGCCGTCATTTTTTCTTTTTGAAATTTTTTGATAACCAAAGAAACTTGTTTTGAAAAAGAATCAGTATTTTTCCCTTGTACGAAATGTTTTTATAGATTTTTAAGTATGAGATTTTTAAGTATAATTAAAATGAATTAAATTTTTAAATGTAACGAGCTTCCTACACAATTAAGATTGATTAGTAACGTAGTAGTGCAATTTAAAAATCAGCTTACCCTGTACCTTTTATCGTTGCAATAATAGTTCTAATTATAGTTTTCGTGTTATTATTTCATGTTTTAATAACAGTGGTTAATAAATAACTATATTAAAATAAAAATAAATAAATAGTATTTATCTCATCAAATGATTGAATATCCTCTTGTTTTAGATTTTGTTAATACTTTTTCGCCATTCAAAATTTTAGTCTCATAATATTTTTAAACAAAAATATATATATCAAAAATGTGGCTTAACCCACTTTAGAACTCAAGGCCTCATATATCAGCGCTTCTGCAATGTGTTTTCTTGCAATCTTCAATGATTCGATGCAATATTTTTGAAATAAAATTGGGAAGGAGCTTGCAGAGAACACGTTTGCAAGGAAACGCTGATCTACATAACAGTAATAAAAACTAATTAAAATTTCGCAACTTTTTGTAAAACAAAAATTCGGGCGTTTTTTCCTTACTTTAATTTGGTAAAAATGCCCGATTTTTTTCGGGCCTAAGTTCCAATTTTTTTCGGGTCTTTCTTCCATTTCAAATATTTGAAAAAAAAACCCGACATTTTTTGGCAAAAACACCCAAAAACATGACAAAATCACCCGAAATTTGGGGCATTTTTTCCTAGGAATTAATGCCCGATTTTGTATGGAGAATTTCGGGCATTTTTACCATTTTTTTTAGGGCGTAAGTTCATCGGGCGTAAATTCCGGCAGCCGAGGAAACGACTCAAAACACACTGTTGCGTAAGTGCAAAGTGCTAACAAAGCGGATGCACAAGTCATTGTGCCGCATGACCGGGGAAGTTGATGACGAAACCGCCATAGAGGTCGCTTCCAGCCTACCCATTGCGACCATCTCTGGATCTATTGAAGTTGACGAAAAGCTTCAACAACTAGAGTTCGAGATGTCAATGGTAAGTTAACTGAGCAATTTCAATTATAATTTCAAAATATATAAAAAATTTACAGAAGGCTCACCTTTTTAAAATCAAAGGTACCTCTGGCAGGCTTGACGATGTGCTTCGGAGTTTGTTTACCGATGTTTTAGCTACCTCCATAATTTTGACGGGAAGTTTGGAAAGCGTTCACTTATTGAACTTCACATTGTGAACAAAACTCTGTTTGGTAGGAATTTTATATCTTGTTTGTATATTTGCTTCATGAAGTACTATATTGCAGATGTTTTCCAAAACGAAGGACGGCAGAAGTTCAACAAAGGGGTGAAGAGATACGTCGACCTGAGCCATAATCGACACAGGCAGAGGCAGCACCTTGCTGCAAAAAAACAAAAGGTTTTTTAATTACCAAACTTAATATTTTTTGTTATATTTGTGTGAATTAGGTGCAGTTTTGTTACAATGGTTGTAACAAGACTACCTCTAACAAGACTTCATCTAATTAGCCTCACTGTTTTCTCCATCACTTACATTTGGTTACTTTTGATTTTAGTTAATAATTAATATCTATGGTGATGGTGTCAAGGATTTTTCTTTCTTTTGTATTTTGACTAAAAAGGAATTCTAAGTACAAAGAAAACTATAAAAAAATGGATGTATAGAAAATATATATTGGATATAAAACTATACGATTTCAGTTATACATTTTCAGATTATTTTTTAGTATTCTAAGTAAATACAAATACTCTATACAAAACTATTTTCTCAATAAATTAATGCGTCGGGGTACAGAAAAAAAAATCGTCCAATACTGCATCTACACGAACTTCAACGTCGCGATGAATATTAAGTGCAGCCAATCCGTTCAGCCGATTTTCGCTCATAGTAGAACGCAAGTAATTTTTTAACCGGCGTAATCTTGATAAAAACTTTTTAACAAAAAAAAAAAAAAACCGACTTCAAAATCACTACAAAGTAATAAATAATTTTAAATAACTTTTCCCATTAATTTCTTGGTCAAATTTAAAAAGTTATTTATATGTATTATAATATTGGAAATCTTATCATTTTCATTTTTTCTATTTTGTTTTACTATCATCAATATATTAATTGCTTTATATACATAAAAGCTTTGAAGTCGGCGCTTATCTTACTAAGTCGAAATCTTATCGTATATATTAATACGCAAACATCGAATGTTGCCGTACACTTTTTCAATATTTATTTTAGAATAAGGACAATGAAACGTATATCATTCGAAAGGTACTGCACCATAGATGTGCCGAATTATGTTAGATTTTAAATTGATGATCTTTGACCCGAAATATTAACGTTGATTAATTTTAGTTAGGGATCTCAGAACTGGGAAAAGGTAGAATGAAGAATGAGGTATCGGATGAAAGGTCTGGCTGCACAATATGATTGAATATTAGATTGGTGACCTTTGACCTCAAATATAAGCGGAAAAAGAGCATTTTTTAAATAAAAGCTAAACTGTAAGAGATGGAAAAAATGATATAAGAGAGAAATTTAGACATTCATAAGATGTTCAAAAAATACTTTGATATTTTTCACCATCGTTTACGGTTACCCTACAATAAGCACTTTTTTATGTATCAAGTGTCAATATATATTGTGATGGTAAAATTGCTTACAAATAGTAAATTTTGAAGAATGTCCGTTTTTTTACATCAAAATTACTGTGATATCACGAAAACTATAGATGTTTTCAGTACAACGTTTTTTGTATGAAAATTCGTTGGTTGAGAAAAATAACGGTATACGAAAACTTTTTTGCTAATATTTTCCACGAATAGTATGTTACAAAAATTTCCCGTTATTATGACACCAAAAGTATTGCGATATTTCGAAACTTGTAGATTTTTTCCATGCAATGCATTTCTTAAAGCAATGTCATTGCCTCAGAATGAGAAAAAAACAATTGATATTTCAAATTTTGATTTTGCAACCAAATATGTCAGCCATTTTTCAATCGATTTTCATTAAATTTTCTTTATCTGAATGTTTAATTAAATGACTTTGGAGAAATAAGAAAAGATTTACTGTTATCTCATCAATTCCATTTCTTATGTTGTTTTCAAAAAAACTCTAAAATATTCAATTTTTGCTCGAAAATTAGACCAGACATTCTTTTTTCGTATTTTTTTTTTCAATTTTTTTCTCCCACACTCTTTCATATAACAAATCAGTTATTTGCAAAAATTGCTTAATTTTGACACATAATTTAATTAAGTGTTTCTATCATTGAAAATATTGAGCTACCTATGATTTTTTTGATGAAAATTATATATTTCAAAATGTTGTTTTTGTATTTTTTACAAAGTTCTGCAGCTAAAAAAATAATTTCTGTGTAAAAAATTTTCAAAAATTTCAAACCACTCCAAAGTTATATACACAAATCTATGTTTTAAGCCATTTATTTATCTACATTATATATTATATATATTATTATTATATATTAATACGCAAACATTGAATGTTGTCGTATACTTTTTTAATATTGATAATAAAAAAAGGGAATTTAACTTATATCATTGGAAAGGTGCTGTGCCACAGATGTGCCGAAAAATTAAAATAATATATAAAAATAAATATATTATGTGATTATTGCATTTCAAAATAAAAGTATGCATTCTCATGTGGCGTCCGTGGTGTAGTTGGTTAAAGTGCGTGGCTGCTATGTCAAAGGACTTTGGAGACTCAGGTTCGAACCCCAGCAGCGACAGAAAATTATTTGAATTAAAATATTTTTTCTGTACGGCCGCCACCTCTCTGCAGACAATGGCAAACCTCAGAGAGTAATCAAAATGCCATGTAAAGCTTCTTGAGAACGAGAACTTTCTGTTCATCGCCGTTCGGAGTCGGCGTTAAGCATGTAGGTCCGGTTCTCGGTCAATTGTGTACAAACTCAATAACACGCACAACACAATTGACCATAAGAAGCTAGGTCAAAGTCCTTTCAAGGGCTGAAATGGCCAGTTATTTATTTATTTTATTTTTTTATTATGCATTCTCATACCCATTGCTGTAGTTTGAATATCTCTCCCTTTCAAGTTTTGCAAACAATTGCTGCTCTCTCTCTCTCTCTCTCTCTCTCTCTCTCTCTTTTTGTTTATTGCATTTCGAGCAGCTACAAGATCAAAATACATCAATCATGCAATGGAGTTACATAGAATTATTGCTTGGTGTGTACATGCGCCACGATAAGTGTCATACAACAAAAATTATTTTTACTTGGTCTTATGACAAAAAAAAAAAAAAAAAAATGACGTCGTCAGGCAGCGTAAAAATGCAATAATGTTGTACGAAGTTCACACGCTGATGTGCTACGAAATATTTAATGTTGCGATACTACAAAGGCAACACGCAACTTAATGCAGTAAAAATGCAACAACAATAAAAAAAAACGTTGTAAGGAATTATAAGTCCATGATTATTGCAGCTACTGTAAATTTTATAGAAACAGTAATGGCTAAATTACAATACTGCGTTTGGTCGGTCGGCCTTTGACAGCTAGACTAGAAACAATGGCCCATATTACACAATGATCGTTTGATCGCGGTCAAAATATTTTTGTTGTTGCTTTCAATGCGAAACAATTGTTCATCCGCTCTGTCTCTCAGTGTTTTTTGACATTTTCGTATTGAAAGTAACAACATAAATATTTTGACCGCGATAAAACGAGCATCGTGTAATATGGGCCAATGGGTTCTTATTAATCAACACAAAATATGACTTCATGCATTGCGTCGACCTCATCCCGTAAAAATGAATTTGAGGGGGTGACGTACGATCAACGCTATGAGTAGCGACATGCTCTACTAGCTCGTGCTTTTGACATTCCATATTAACGCTGGGTTGCATTTTCGTTGAGAAATGCTAAAATGTGGGTATTCTTGGATTCCGATGGAAAACTAAGATTTTCATAGGATTATCGTAGGAATATATATTTTGATGCAAGTTTTTTTTAAATTGATAAAATTTTTTAAATTAACATGCTGCTTAAATAGTATAATAATGATTTTGATGAATTTAGAATGATATTAATATTATTCAATTGTATATCCTATTAAAATTTATGCATTTTTTAGTATATTATAAATAATATTATAAGGGTATTCATGCAAAATGGCAAACTTATATATTGGTCAATTAGATATTTTAATGAGGTTGGTTGAGGACGAATACCCTTAATATCATTGTTTGAATAATATAACACACAAAGGAATGTTGTGGTAAGGTAGATTGGCAAATGCAGTTCACTTTGTTTTTGTAAAGTTGTACGCAAGTACTCACTAATTACAAGTGATTCAGCTAGCATTATACAAGGGGCGTGGCAGATCGAATCTGCAATATCGAATAACTTTGGAATTATAGGTCGCACAACATTGTAATTAGGTGTTCGGCCTCGATTTACATGTGCCATTCTACTGGTGAAATTTTATGGGCGTTGGGAAAAGGGTGTGGCACTTTTTCGGCTTACCAAATTGTGGGTATAACTTTCGAACTATTAGTCACGCATCAATGAAACTCGGTAAGAATGTACTATTTAGTCTTGTCCTTTGACTGGAAAAATTGAGTTAGCATTGGACAAGGGGGCATGGCACCGCCCATATAAGTCAAACTTATGGTATCAAATAGCTTTGGAGTTAAATGCCGCATAATAACGAAATTCGGTATGGAGTTGCCACTTGGTAATGTCCATCTACTAGAAAACCGATACGGGCATTGTACAAGGGGGTGTGTCTCCGCCCATACAATTACAATTTTTGATATCGAATAGGCTATGAAAGTAAGTCACAAAACGTTGAGTTTTAGAATAGAATTACTATTTGGTGATGCATTTCTACTAAAAAATTTGGACAGGAATTGGTCAAGGGGGTGTGGCTCCACCCATACATGGAAATTAAAGTCGCATAACATTGAAACTCACAATGGAGTACCACTTGGTGATATCCTTCTACGCCTATGGTAGGCTTATTGTAGTTTTAGGCGATTTTGTAAAAAGTTTGTACTACAGCACCAACTGGTGTCCAAGTTGGATCAAAGAAGATAGCGCCAAAATACTCACCGTACCTCAAAACCACAACATACCAATTTTCATTCTAATCGCATAACGAATTGTACTACAGCGCCCTCTGGTGTTCAATATGGTTCAAAAAAGATAGCAGCCCAACACTCAGCGTACATGAAAACCACTATATACCGATTTTCTTAAAATTTGTACTTAAGCGTCCTCTGGTGTTCAAGGTGGATAAAAATTGATTGAAATTGCCCCAAAACACGCACCGTACCAAAAAACTTCCATACACAAATTTACATGAATATTTCCATACGTATTTCCAACTTGCTTTCGTTGACGAAATTTCCTACATTTTGCTCTCAAAATTTGCAAAAATCTCGGCAAAAATTAACAGTAATAATAATAATAAATAGCAGTAATTTTGACAAAAACAAGAAAAATAATGACATCAAGTAATCGCATTTTATAAAAAAAAAACAATATACATATATATATATATATATATATATAAAAATATCGATCAATCAAAGAAAAATTTTTGCCATAAAAACTGAAATGTGTTTCCAGAAATTCCATTTTAAATTTTAATTTAATTTCACATTTTATCATTAAATTGGAAAGCGTTCATTTATTTTGAAGCTTCTAGTCCGAATTTTCACATTTATATGTGACATTTTTCATTATTTCGCAGATTATATTACACTTAATAAAAATATCTTAGCTTTCTAAAGTTGGTTTTATGGTTCTTAATGATTTTATGACAATATCTTTTAATTTTTTATTGATTAAAATTATAATTTCAAGGAAATGGCAAATTTTGATTGGCGTGTCGTGTGAGCTACCAACAATCTGAATTCGAAAGAGAGTAAGAAAAGTTCATCGATTGCCAATCAAGCAATCCCGTGTGAGTTGGCCATTTCACATGCTGATTGTTGGTAGCTCACACGACACGCCAATCATAATTTTGCATTTCTTTGAAAATTTTATTTCGTAACCTAGCAACACTATTCAGATTGCTGATTGCCGACATGTACAGCAATCTGAAAATGAACAAATTTAGATTGCTGCAATCTGTGTTCATCCGCTCCGGCTCTCAGAGCTTTTGATGGTTTCACATTGAAAGCAACAACAAAACGATTAGCTTGTTTGATTGCCAATCACCATGTGAGTTGGGGATTATGATTTTTTTCTCGCTATTAGGGGCTTTCACATGGACGTACATGTCATCCGACTTGGGCATGTCCGACGACATGTACGATCGTTCGAAAGCAAATGAGACGGTCGGACCGACATGTCGGCAGAAAATCAAAAATTTTTGATTTTTCTGCTGGTCGGTCCGACATGTCCGACGTGTGAAAGCATGTCGGTCCGACTTGCTGCATTTATCATTTCTATAAAGTTTTCATCGAGTAAACATCGGCTTATGCAAAGCGAAAAAGGTTTTTTACTTCGGTTTTTACCGATGTGTTACGCTCGAGAGTCTGCAAAAAATGAAGTCGTCGCACATGTCCGATCGTTTGAAAGCTCAAACAAAATATTCCCGTTAGTTGGTCGTCGTACAATGTCGGCTGACATGTACGTTCGTCTGAAAGCCCCTATTTACAGCAACAGTATGACCCCTTTTACATTGGTCAAGACTTGAAATCAAGTCTGTGAGTTTGTTGATGAAAGAAGCGGACATCAACGTGAGAGGGTAAGTTTAAAAGGGAATAGCAAAGAATTGATTTCAAGTCTTGACCAATGTATAGGGTGTTTTTTTTAGGGGTTTGTTTTTCGAATAGAGATAAAACTGGGATTTTGTGGTCAAATCTGGCAACTCTAATGTCATTTATGTTCAGTTTGGTTTGCCATTTCATCATGAACAGGTTGACAAAAGAACAACGCTTGCAAATGGGCCGAAAATGAGATTGATCTCGATGCTGATTTTCATCGCAAAATTTTGTTCAGTGATGAGGCTCATTTTTGGTTGAATGGCTACGTCAACAAGCAAAATTGCCGCATTTGAAGTGAAGAGAATCCACATGAGATCCTTGAGACGCCATTACATCCACAAAAACTGACTGTTTGGTGTGCTCTATGGGCTGGTGGAGTCATTGGGCCATACTTCTTCCGAAATAATGCTGGAGAGTCAGTTACCGTTAATGGAGACCGGTATAGAGCCATGATAACCGACTATTTTGTTCCCGAATTGGATGGCATGAATGTGGATGAGTTGTGGTTCCAACAAGATGGCGCTACATGCCACAAAGAGCACGTCACAATCGATTTATTGAAGGAAACATTCGATGAGCGCATAATTTCGCGCAATGGACCTGTCAATTGGCCACCAAGATCGTGTGATTTGACACCATTGGATTATTTTCTTTGGGGATATGTGAAGTCGCTCGTCTACGCCAACAAACCAGAAACGTTAGGGGACTTGGAGGCCAACATTCGTGACGTTATTGCCTACATACGGCCCCATATGCTCGAAAAAGTGGTTGAAAATTGGACCTGTAGAATTGGCTTTATTCGAGCCAGCCGCGGCGGCCACATGCCCGAAATCTTATTTAAACATAAATGGCATAAGATTATCCTTCCAATAAAGCCAAATTGATGGACATTAAAACGATTTTCTTGTGTTTTATCTCTTTTCGAAAAACAAACCCCTAAAAAAAACACCCTATAGAAGGGGTCTATTACAGCCACCACCTTATTGAATATTTATCAAGTATTGACTATCTATAAAGATTTGGTATTCTGTGATAGAAAAAAAAGCTCTTTAATTGATAAATTTGTCCATATCTCATTTGCTATTGATAAATTTATCAAGAGAGTTGTGGTTGCTGGTAACCAGGCAATATCAAGGTTAATATTAACATAATAATATTAATAATAGTAATTATTTTCTACAAATTAATACACTTTTGTGGAACATAAGGAAAATGAAAGCAGAAATCGTTTTAATTATTGCTGCTGTTGTTGTTCGTATATCGAGTGTTGCTGCTTTTTACACTCCTCTCTTTGCTTTTCATGCACCTCAAGCTGCTTCTCACGCTCTGCTCTCTGTGTCATGCTATTAATGAGAACAATTAGCTGTTAACAGGAATTCACCTCTGGTGAGTTACGAAAACTTTTTATTCATCAAGGTTGCTGTTGAATACTAAAAAAGCTTTCGCTTGAGAAAATTCTTTACAAATTTTATTGATAAATTACTTATCAAGAAAACGCAGAAAAGGGCGGTTAGTCTCATTTCCTCGTTCGTGTTTTCGTATAAAGACGAAGTTTCGCTTATTTTGCGAGAGTACTACGTCAAAGACACTGAATTATATTTATTTACATATGCTTATGTTTGCATATTTAATTATTTTGAGCATTTTACTGTAGGGAATTTCATTAAAAAAGAAATAGATTTTGTCTATATTACAATTAACATTGTTGTTGCTTCATTAGCTCATTTTTTCGATCATGTGTATAAGCAAGGCGTAATCAAAAAGAGCTTTTAAACACACAATGGAAGAGAAAGAAAAAGCTTTGTACTGCTTAATGTAGCATTTATGAATAATTTTCTATGTTTTTAAGATGGTGTTTAATGCCAAATTTTAATAACTTTTTAGGGTAGGTTTTAAAAATAAAGTATGCAATAGTTTAAGTTAAGAATGACGCTTTGAATTAGTAAAAGAATTGCTAAAATCGGTTCAGTAGTTCTTTAGTTTAGCGGTAACGAAGATACGTGATAAGCCTTATATATAATAGTATAGATAACGTCAAAGGCGTTAGGTGTATGCCATATATATGGCATATCTAACAGTTAGGTGTCTAGCTGGGATTGTTCTAAGAGCTTAAGAATATTTTTGTTCACATAAAATAATGGTATAAAAAAATATCTGCTCCAAGGTAAAATAACAAGGTTCATATTGGAGAAAAACGAGAGCTAGATATCAGTCAGCTGTTGATTTTGAGTTTTGCTAAATGTTGTTGCTTTTGTCGTTGTGGCACTTACAGATTTGTTGTAAAATTTCACATTTGAACAGCCATATTAAAATTAACCATATTAACCTTATTAAAATAAAATCGTGAACTTTAACTGTTATTTTAAATTAAAACTTATAGACAGGGTGCTGTTGAGAAATATTTGAAGAATCCAAATTGAGAAAATTACCGTCGGTACCATTTCCGATACCCGAGATAGAAAATCTTATATTAATTTTTTTGAAAAAGTTAAAAATTACTTTTTTAATTAATACTAGAATTGCATTCAAGTATACATTTCTCAAAAATAGGAAAATGCATATGCAAAAATGATGATAATTATTAATTCCCCAAATTTAAGGAATACGTTAACACTAAAATTAATACCACCAAAATTTAGACTATTGGGTAACAATCAAAAGTTCAGGGTTGCCCATATTCGACGGACCCATCTGGCAACGCCATAACTTTTGACAGAGATGTCAGATCGCTTAATGACATACCGCGTTTGAAGCGTCAGTCCAAGCAGATTTTTACCATGGAACAATACACGCCACGCGAGCGCTCTGAAATAGTTGAAATTTACATTCAACAGAAGAAGTCAATTGTGAAAACTCAACGTGCTTTTAAAAACTTAAAAAATGTGAGAAGTGCGCCTTCTAAGAACACCATTAAGCGTTTATACGAAAAATTTTCGACTGGTGAGGCTCTTTCTAATCCGAAGAGGCCAAATAAAAGTCGACCAAGGCGATCGGCCGAGAATATCGCTGCCGTACGAGCCAGTGTTGAGAGGTCCCCAAGAACATCCCAAAAACGCCGTTCTCAGCAGTTGGGCATGGCTCGGTCCACTTTACAACGGATTATTCGCGTTGATATGCATTTGTTCCCGTACAAAATTCAATTGACGCAAAGATTGTTGCCTGCGGACAAGCCTCGTCGATTGGAATGGGCCCAAAGAGTCATCGAAATGGCCGAAGATGACGAGCAATTTTGGAACAAAATTATCATGTCCGATGAAGCCCATTTCACATTGAATGGGACCGTAAATAAGCAAAATTGCCGTATTTACGCCACTGAAAATCCTCAGGAGATTCAAGAAGTGCCTCTTCATGACGAAAAAGTCACAGTTTGGTGCGGCGTTAGTGCGAAAACGGTCATTGGGCCGTTTTTCTTCCAAAATGAAAATGGCCATGCTGTTACCATCAACCAGGAGCGTTATCGCGACATGATGACCAATTTTGTGATGCCAATTATTCGTCGAAAGCGTATGAGGCAGTTCTGGTTTCAACAAGACGGCGCTCCACCGCACACAAGTCGCATAACAATCGATTTTCTGAAGAATTTGTTTCCGGGCCGTTTGATGTCGAAAAGTGGTGATTTGGACTGGCCACCGCGTTCGCCCGATTTGACGCCGCCTGACTTCTTCTTGTAGGGATATTTGAAGTCAAAGGTTTACGTTAACAAGCCAAGGACCGTAGAAGAGCTCAAGGACAACATTCGTGAAGAAATAGCCGCTATTCCGGCCGAAATGTTGGCGAAAACGATGGAAAATGCTGCAAAAAGGGCACAATACGCCATCAACGCCAGAGGCGGCCATTTGAGAGATATCATATTCAAAAATTGATGTAAACAAATCTACTTGGAACAAATTAAATGATTAAGATTGCCAACCGCCAAATTTTTATTTTTTTCTTTGATTTTTTTAACAAAAACATGGGTCCGTCGAATATGGGCAACCCGTACTATCTCGATTACAACTTTAGCTTCTAATATCCTTCACACAGGATACTGTGGATAAAAATCGCGAGTGGCGAGTAGTTTAAGCCTATACTTACTTTTTTTTTAAGACATTCGTAGTTTTTTTTTATAAAAGTCAAAGCATTTTAAGATCGTTTTTTTTGTCCTTGCGGGACAGGAAGACATCCTTTTCTTTCCCTAAAACTTTTTTTGGGTGATCTTGATAACTCAATGCAACTTTTGAGACGTCTAAGAATACGATCTAAATTTTTCGACACGCCCTAATGTGCAATGATCACAAAAATGCAAAATGTTATTTAATTCTGATGCAGAACTTATGTTTTGTTCCTTTTATTGCAATAATATAAGAAGAAAACTATTTAAATGAACGAATTCCTCACGGAGTGTGTCTTCTCAATCATTCAGATACTTATATAATAAATTTGTTGCTTGTTTTTCTAATTCATTGTTTATTGTTAAAAATACTAAAGTGAGTGAACAGTAGATACAGTCAAATCATTCTATACTGCTGATTCTCCGTGACCCCCCCCCCCCCCGCCCTCATAAGAAAGCTACTTTTATAAAAATAGTAAAACACCCAAAAAACTCCACACTTTTCATAAACTGAATACAGCAGTTGAAAACTTTTTTTTCGGGCTTTCGGAGTTCATTTGAATTTATTAATTTTCTTTGAACATGTAAAATTGGAAGCTGAATCTGATTCTGAACTCAGATTTGACATCAAATTAACCAGGAGGAAATAAACGCGAAAATCGTTGGTTTTTTCCACTCACACACACTCACAACAGAACGCATTGGTCTCACTGTTACTGCTAAATAGAACACATAGATCACAAATTATTGTGACAGCTCTGGGTTGAATTTCCCATTTTTAAGAATGCGTTTAAAGAAATGTTTTGAAATATATCTTGTTTTGTAGTTATAAATATTGATTAAATATTTAATAACACTCACATCATCAAGTAAAGGCCTAACCAAAATAGACGATTTGCTCCGTAACGAGTGAAGACGAAAATGTTCGCTTAACTCTTTCAGGGTCAGTGGTTAGCTACGCTAACCATATATTCAATATTTTTTTGTTATTTTTTAACGCCATTTAGTGAGCCCGTTAATAACTACCACGATATAACAATTCGTCTAAAACAAGGTAAAAGCATTATTGGCGCCAGTGTGTCTTTATCTGTCAATTTATCACTAATTCAAAGATTGTGGGTTACCATATTTTTTGCATGGTCGCGATAAAAAATTTTATAAAAGGTAAGTGTGTTTTATTTTGTAATGTGAGTGTTTAATTAGTTTTATTTCAACATAATTTGTCTATATTAGTCAAAATATGTGCACAATTTTTTTTCCTAATGTCATAATCCAACGACAATACAGTGGTTAGTGTAGGTAGTCACCGCGCAGATAGTATAAAGTGTATGTGCTGTAAATCTATAATTGTTTTTATAACGTTTTTATTCCTTTTTTTTTATAGAATGCCGCGTTTACTAAATGAAAAAGATATTGATAGCTTTCTAGAAGATATTCCATCGGATAACGAAAGCCTTTGTAGTGACGACTTAGATGTGGAACCTGATGCTGAAGGACAAAGTGACTTGCTATTAGGCGATGTTATTGGGGAAAGTCAGCAAGGCGAAAATTTCTCTGACGAAGATGACGAACCTCTCTCGAACTACCAAACAATACAATTTCTCGATCGCACTGGCCCTGCGGCGGAAGCAAGCAGTTCAAGCAGCCGTTCTTCTAATAAAGCAGCACCTAAGTGGAAAAAAAATTTTATCATGTCGACACCGGATGAGTTCGAAGGAATTGTGGGTGTTCCAGATCATATATTGGCGATTGAAAATATTACGCCTCTTCAACTATTTCACATGTTTTGGTCTGACGATTTGCTGGAAATCATAACTTTTCAAACTAACTTTTATGCTACTCAATTTGGAAAACCGTATGTTCCCACCACAGTCGATGAAATTAAGGTTTTTATTGCTCTGAATTTGGTTATGGGTATCAAAAAGCAACCAAGCTGCAGAGACTATTGGAGTTCACCTCCGGATCTGCATGATGGCTACATTTCAATATTTATGCCATTCAAAATATTTAGCTGGCTTTTGCGCCACCTGCATCTGAAGGACAACAACACTATGCCTGCTAGAAATAGTTCGAATTATGACAAGCTTTATAAAATTCGCCCTCTTTTAGATATTATTCAGAAAAAATGCCACCAAAACTACTTACCTACTGAAAAGATTGCTATTGATGAAAGTATGATTAAGTTCAAAGGAAGATCTTATCTAAAGCAATACATGCCAAAAAAGCACGTCAAACGTGGATATAAGGTGTGGATGAAATGTGTAGAAACTGGATATTGCTTGGATTTTGAACTTTATAGAGGCAAGCATACTACTGAAGTTGAAACTGATCTTGGCGGTAGAGTGGTGAGGCAATTTAGTGATAACCTTGCAGGAAAGAATCACAAAATTTATTTCGACAACTACTTAAGCAGTTATCAACTGGTAGTAGACTTACTTGAAAAAAAAAATACTTGCTTGTGGGACAGTAAATTCAAACAGGCGCCTTTTACCAAAGCTGAAAGACGATAAAGACTTTGCAAGGGGGCAGCATGACTACCACATTAGCGACACAAATGTGAGCATCTTGAAGTGGAAAGATAAAAGATCAGTACATATTTTGTCCAATTATCACGACCCCAAAAACATTGGAAAAGTAACACGTAGAGAACAAAATGGCGAATGCGTAGAAGTGACGTGTCCAGAAGCTGTAAAGGATTACAACGCGCATATGAATTTCGTCGACAAATTTGACCAGCTCAAAAGTTGCTATGAAATCGACAGAAAGTCACACAAATGGTGGCATCGAATATTTTTCCATTTTCTAGATTGCAGTGTTGTCAACACTTTCTTGATTTATAAAGAACTCCAGTCCACATCTCGGCCAGATCTAGAAAACCTTACCTTGAAGGAATTTCGTCGTTCTGTGTACCAAGGCCTATTAGCTCCAACATATGTCAACAAACGCCGAAATTCTGGAAACAGTCCGCATAGTTCTGTAGTTTCTTTTCCAAAGCCAATCGTAATAAAACGGCACAAACCAACAGTCCCAGAAGAGATCCGCCTAGAAAGTAGCCGTCATCAGCCGGAGCGAGCCACGTCAAGTAGATGCGCCAAGTGCAGTACAAGTAACAATGCTGTTCGTACAATTTGGAGATGCAGTACTTGTCAAGTCCCACTCTGTTTACGTAAGGGAAAGACCTGTTTCCAAGATTTTCATAAGAAATAAAAACTTTTCCATATAATTTTTTCATGTTTCTAATAATAAAGGTGTTCTCATAATAAATATTTTTGATTTTTGATTTTTGATGAAAGTGTTTTGTCCTAAAGCCGCGCTGGTTAGCGTAGCTAACCATATAATTTCTCCAAAGCCTTCAGTTCTAATTTTTTTAAATATGCTTTTTTTATGAGGCATAAACAGAAGTCAGAGTATTTATAAAAATGGTACACTAGTGCACATGTAAAAGTGCCCCTGAAAGAGTTAAATGCATTTCAATGTTGTAACCCAAAATGTACAAACGTAAACTTACCGAAACTAAACGAAACGGTTTGACGAGACCATGGTATAATTATATAAGGTAGCATTGACAGTTGCTTGGGAAAACATCTTCTGTCAAAAAATTTACTCAAAAAAAGAGTGCTTACAATCTGCCATTGAAAACAAAAACAATGTTGAAAACGTTGAAGTGAAAAAAAAACAACAACCACAGCAGCTGCAGATGCATATACACAAAAAGCTGTTTTTGACAGGATATGTTTTCTTGTAGAAGAGAAAATAAGCAGTTGTCAATGCTACTTTGTATTATTATACCATGGACGAGACGTTCTGTTCCGTAACAACCGAACTGTTAGCGTCTCAACTCGTCAACAACAGCTTTGCAGAGTAGTTTTTTTCTTTTTTCAGACGATTTGAGGAACTCGTTTCATTTTGGGTTAAATGTCAAAACAGACGTAATGATTGCAAACGTTCGGCAAGTTGCAATCGTCTCGTTTCGTCTATTTTGGTTAGGGCTTAAGGAACGCCAAATTTATTTACACCAATTTGACATTTTTTGTTCTTCTTGATGCTTTTTCTTATTGTGCTCGAAGAAATTGTTCAAGCAAGTTTCGAGCTCGAGAGAGTGATATTTTGCTTGTTCTTCTTCTCTCTCGAGCCCGAAAAATGTATAAAGAAACGCCTTCAAGCAACTTCAAGTAACTTGAAGTGCGTACGGAAACAGACCTGATGGCAAACCTCAGAGAGTTAATAGGTCTGTTCCCGTACTTTTTGGGCTAAAAATGGTAAAACTGTCAAAAACGTGAGAGTAAGGAAAAATCTCTCAAAAATATTGAAAAACACAAAAAAGTATGGGAACGCTTTTTGGACTAAAATTGTGTAAACTGTCAAATAAAATCGTTTGTTTGATGTGGAGCATTGGCAGTGCAGACGACATGCTAAAGATTTTGAACAATATAAAAATGAATTCTCAAATCAACATTTATATTTAGTTTTTACACAATTTACCATGTTTTTGGTTTAAATTCCAACAGTTTTTTATTTATTTCAAAGAACTTTTATTGTTTTGCAATTTTTTTGCTAACATGTAAACATATGATTTTAAGCAGTTTGATGTTTTTACCATTTTTGCCAGAAGAAATTTCTCGGACTAAAACTTGCATCTTTTGACAGGGAGGGGAAATTTTTTACTCTCTCAATTGCACTCTCTTTTACCATTTTTTCGAGTACGGCAACGCTTCTCGGACTAAAACCTGTAAAAATGGTAAATTGGACTAAAACTTAAGAGTACGGTAACAGACCTAATAAAAGTTGTTTGAAATAAATAAAAAACTTTTGGAATTTAAACCAAAAACATGAAAAAACTAAATATAAATGTTGATTTGAGAATTCATTTTTATATTGTTCAAAATCTTTAGCATGTCGTCTGCACTGCCAATGCTCCACATCAAACAAACGATTTTATTTGACAGTTTACACAATTTTAGTCCAAAAAGCGTTCCCATACTTTTTTGTGTTTTTCAATATTTTTGAGAGATTTTTCCTTACTCTCACGTTTTTGACAGTTTTACCATTTTTAGCCCAAAAAGTACGGGAACAGACCTATTGCCATGTAAAGCTTTATGAGAACATGCACATTAGCCGTTCGGAGTCAGCATAAAACTAGTAGGTCTAGTTCTCTATCAATTGTGTAAAAACATTTAATAACACGAACAGCACAATTTGATCCTTTCAAGGGCTGAAATGGCCAGTGTATTTATTTATTTTATTTTATAGACCTCCCAAGTTCCTATCAAATATTTTAATTATTGCTATTTTACTTTGTCCTTAGCTCTATTGGGAACATATCTAACAATTTATATAAATATAGAATCAGACCTCTTGCTATTACGATTGCATCATAATATTTGCGGTATTTTTAAAAGTATTGGATCATAATGGTAAACACTCTTCAATTTGTTCAGTGTGTTTTGCATTCTTTGAAATGCTAGTTAATTGATTAATAAAGATTTACACTTACCCGTTCTGAACTTTTTCTTTGAAAATATATTAAACCGAATATGCGTTATTTGCAATATTGCATTTATTGATTTTTTAAATTACCGCCATTAACATGCCCATGTTAAAGTAATACTTCCTGTAACCCAAAAAGTAATCGATTGCAGGAGTTGTATACATTATTTTTTTCATTTCATGTAAGCGAAGCTTTTGCTGTTAAGTTTTCTCTTACACATTTTTCGCTCAAAATAAGGTCTCCTAAAAATTTACAGACGCGTCAAAATAGATTATTGATTTATTTTCAGCTTCTTTATAAACTAGCTACGAAAATATTTTGCCGCCGCACAGTACTTTGAGCCCATACAAAAGTGAGGAAAAAATACAAGGAGTGGTTCGATTGTTATGAAATTCTGCATGTTTATGCTGATTTCGAATATTGAATCAGATTTTACGTATATCAAGTATTTGCGCCAAAAATTAGGTTTTAATAAAAAAAAACGAAATTTTCCTATATTAAATTTAATATTAAAGTTATTAGAAGTGGTAAAAAAACAACAAAAAAAATTTTAAACGATTAAGGCTTTAACTTTTTAATACTGAAAACCATTTCGCAATATCTTTTTTTTTTAAAAAAGATAGGCATATAGTTTCCTATTCACTTTTTCGACAAAAATGCTGCTATACATGTAAAATAATGTTTTGCAAAACGAAAAATAAACAAAAATATTCGTATTGGTATTTTTTTTAATCAAGTTAATATGACTAAATAAAAACTAGTAAGAAACGATCTTCGACTGGGCCAAAGTTAAAATACCCCCACGCCCGAACCAAAGTATATTCAAAGACTTAAGCAATCAATAAAATGTTTATCTGTAAAAACGTTTTTGTTATAGTTTTAACAGAAAATATTCGCTTTTTTTTTTGATAAAGTCACTTTGTATGGGAGGTGGGCGTGGTTTTCCCTCAATTTGATTGAATTTCATACACATTGTACACGTTATATATCAAAGTTCATATGCAAAATTTCAAGTCCATATGTGACCCGGTCTACGAAAAGGGACCTTCGGTGTGAAAATATCATTTTTCACTTTTTTGGCGATTCGGATAGACTAATGTGTGCTCTTTCTAATGGCGCAAAGCAGAAGTTTCCAACTCGTAAAGAAACGAAACTAACCTCTTCATCTACACTCATTACTCATCTACACTCATCTACACTCATACACTTCATACGCTGTTTTCTCGAAAACTTGTTTTTACACCGAAGGTCCCTTTTCGTAGACCGGGTCACATATATTAATTTTTGTGGATTTTAGAGAGATTCTACCTTTTTGATAGTCACTTGTATGAGAGGTAGGCGTGGTTTTCATCCGATTTGGTTGAACTCCATACTTAGAGTGTATTTTAAATATCAAAACTCATATGCAAAATTGCAAGTTCATATATTTATTTTTGTGGAATTCTAAGAGATTTTACCGTTTTGATAAAGTCACTTTGTATGGGAGGTAGGCGTGGTTTTCATCCGATTTAGCTCATTCTCGAACTTGGCCTTCATTTTTTAGATAAAAACTTAAATATTGAATTTCGTGATGATAGCTTTAAAATTACGGCTGTAATCGTGATCACAGACGGACAGACGGGTAGACGGACAGACAGACGTATATGACTAAATCAATATATGACTAAATCAATATAGGCGTTACAAACGGAGTGACAAAATTGATATACCCCCATTTACGTTTTTTAAACGTGGGGGTATAAAAAATATTTTAAGGGGACATATAGGTTACAAATTTAAAAAAAACAAATTTCTTTTCGGGAATTTTGTTTTCATATCGTTAATTACGATACGACATATATTTAATACTTCTATATTGGCAGCAACCTACATTTTCAATGAATTCCAACTACGAAATCAAAGAGAGACAGCCTACATGAGATTTTGTTGTTTGTATTAGTATATTTGAATATTTGAAAATTACTACACACAAAAAAATATCAAATCGTCATAGAGGCGGTTGTTATGATTAATGTTTGCTGAATATAAAACAAAACAAATCATATTTGTTCTGCATAACTCTCTGGTACGCGCTATTAGAAAACATTTATAACAACAACGCGTGATATATGATTAAATTTTAAAAAGAAAAATTCAAGCAATCAAGATTTTATCCATTAAAATTGGAACAACAAAAATTGCAACAGGTGGCCATGGACACACCGCTCCTGAGTTTTTTTATTTTCAAATTTAATTTCGGGTACATTCGTTTATATATTTTCTCGCTCATATTACAATATATCTGCCCTCTAATGTTGGCGAATGTACCTTGAGTGGTGGTACTGCCAATACTACTGCCAATATAGAAGTATTACATATATGCGATACGATAATATATCGTAAATAATGGTTGAAAACGGTTATCAAATTTTGGAATCTGAAAGATAAATACATGTATTACAATATGTTAGAGATGTTTTTTTATGTTTTTTTTTTTTAATTTGCTCTTAAAAATTGTAAAGTTTTGGAAAATATTTAAGAGAATTTTTTTTTATTTTTTTGGAAATTTTTCAATTTATTTTCTTGAGCTAAATTGAAAACATATTAAAAGTTATTTATTTATACAATATTTTTCTTGAAATATAATCAAAAATCAAATGAATTCGGCTAAAATTGCGCTTATAGTAATTTTTTCTTTGAAAGATGTGCAAAATCAAATATTCCACAACAATAAAAATACATAAAAATAGTTGACTTCAAAGAGGTATAGTGGCTACAAAAATTGTTCAATTGCAAACAAAATTTGGATTTTTCTTAGTGAAAGTATTATCTAAAAAACGGTACCAAATTTGTTAGGTTCTGTTACAACAAAAATCTTGATTTATTCCTATGGGACAAAGTACTGTGCGCCGTGTCGATTCTGCTACAACCAAATTGATTCCGTTTCTAAGTTTTATTTTCCTCAAAATTTTCCAACCCTCAAAATTTTGCCGCCCCTAAAATGTTGCTGCCCCGTGAAGCCCGGGCCTAGGCCTAAATCTAGTACTGGATTTATTTTCATGTCTTCTCTGGAAAATGATTATATTTCCCTGTATTTATACAGTGAAAATTAAATTTTGTAAATATCTCCATCCCAGCGCCACCTATTGGGTCCAAATTTTGCCAGACTTTCTGTTTATTTAAATTACATATGGTGCCAGTTAAATCAGTCCACAAATTACAATTTTCGAAAAAAGCTACCCAGAGCCTCCTAGCACAAGCAAAAACAACTCGGAGCACCACACGAACATATGGTGTGAATCAGAGATCTGCATGAATGAACTCATTTGCTGTTTCAAGTTCCTTTTATTTTTCATCTCTCTGCAAGTCGAGGCAAAGAAACAAGTTTGCACGAATCATAGGCAGTAAAAATCAAGTCGCCAAATGTAGAAAACTTGAAATGTAGAAACTTGAAATGTAGAAACTTGAAATGTAGGAAAAAAGCAATTATTTTGCCTACAAATCCTTTATTTTCAAGTCTGTTCGTGGAATAACCTTCGTGACGTCAGTGCATACTTCGTTTCTCGAGTTGAGAAAACAGTTGACCTTTAAAACATTTGATTGAAGTATGTTTGTTTGATTGAATTGTTTATTTGTTTTTTGTTGTTGTTGTTTTATTCTCTACACCTGGACAGGGGAGCTTTAAGGGAAGGCCGGAGAGGGTTAATATGTATGGCCGACCCCATTACTTTTGCAAAAGGAACATTTTTCCCTTGAAGACCTATTCCTTCCAACCATTCCTTAGGGGGCTTCCATACAAAATTTTATGAAAGAGTTGTATGTATTAACGACCCCCATTACTTTTGCAAAAGGAACATTTTTTACCTTCGGGATCTATCCCCTCCGACCACTTTTTACGGGGGCTCCCATACAAAAACGTAAAAGAGGTATATTAATTTTGTCACTTTGTATAGAAAAGTATAAGTAGACGCTCCTCAGTTGCTTTCTACGGCAGCACAGTCGCATAGACTTGAAAACAGACTTGAAAAGTAGAAAGCTTGATTTATTCTACCAATATTAATTGATAGGGTAGAAAAAAAATAGAATCAAGTCTGACTTATTATTCGTTTTTCAAAAGCAAGTACAGTACACTCTCACAAATTAGAACTCTCACAAATTCGAACTGTCCAGAAATTAGAACCTGTCATTTCAATATTGAACGCTCTGAAATTAGAACCTGTTTCTAATATCTGGACCTTTTTTTATTTATTAAATTCGTAAGTGATCTCTGATCAATGGTATAAATATAAAAAGGGTAATTATATGAGTTTTATGTTAAAAAAACCATTTAATATTAATAAATGAAAATTCTTTTGTGTTAACATAATTTTTTATTAACCAGTGTCATTCTTTTCTTTAAAATTTCTGTGAAAATAAAAGCGTCCAGAAATTATAACTTTTCAGAAATTAGAACCACCCCAAAGGAACAAAGTGGTTCTAATTTGTGAGAGTCTACTGTAGTTGTTTGAAGGGTAGAAAAATATCAAGTTGCTACAAGTCAAGTCAAAACTTGATTTTTTTTTTAAGAAACTTGATTTTCAATTGACTTGTTGCAGATCTCTGGTGTGAATATAAGGTGGATAGCTTCAGTGGTCAGACATACGCACCAACGTTTTTATTAAGACTAGCAGTAACCTGGTTCACTTTACAATAATATTTATTGTAAAATACGAAGCTATTACCACTTCTTATATTTAGTTTCAATGGGTATTATGATGCGAATCGAATTACAGCTATTTAAATAACATGGTACAAATTTCAATGACAAACACCACCCGCTGTAACCTGTACTACGTGCACAATAGACAATGAGGAAAACATATTTTATAAGTTTGAAGTGAATCGGAGCCAAAGACATTCTGAAAGCTAGAGGTCAAAATCACGAACAGTTCTGTTCTGGAGTTTATAAATGAATTGAATTTTACATTTAAAGGTTTTAATTGGCTTTATTAATTATTTAATAAAAATTTTCAAACAGAGCTACACAAACAGCTGCTGCAAAAGCAACTGTTATTCCGATGTAAACACAAATTAATTTCCAATTTTTAGACGCTTTTACGCTTTCTATTGCTATTTTACGTTCCTTATGCTTTTTTCTACCAAATCGCTTTTCAAACTGTTCCAATTCTAAGCGATTTTTTTCTTCCTCTAAAAGTTTCTGTTGTTCATACTGATGCTTTTTCATTAGATCTATTGTGGCGCGCGATTGGACACAAGTTTCATCACAAGGTATTGATTTGAGCCCAGAACGATGTTTATCGCAAGATATTTCGATTTTAAGGAGTTTACATTCGCAAAATATTCGAACTTTCTTCCGACATGAATCGAAGTTAGTACACAATCCTGAGTGGCAAACCATATTGCAGCGATGTCCACAAGGAAACTTAAATTAAGGTTAAAAGAGAAAAGAAATCATAAAAAAATAACAAAAAAATCCAATAATTACTTACATTTTTGGTACAACGTCCACCGCAACTCCGTTTGAGCTCCTGAATTTCGATATTTTTATCTTGTGAGTCTTCAACGCCATAATATTCAGCACATTTGAACAGAATTAGTGTGAGTCCACAGTGACATTTTGTCTTTACTATAGCATTGCATGGTTGGCAAGGAGGCAAATGACAAGGACGCTGACAAGGATGTGTACAACCTGCTGGACGTGAAAAGTTGCAACCTTCAATGCATCTAGCACATCCTTCTTGTTCCTGCATATTAGAAACATCTTTTACAAAATGACACACCAGCTGGCATTTATGCCTGCCGCACTTTAAAGTACGATTACATAACCGTTGGCAGGACGACGGGTTTGAATTCCAACAGGGCCATTCAGCGTTTTCATGACCACCAATGCAAACTACCAGTACTTTTACTTCGCACTTTGGATGTGGCAGTGCTTTAAATTCGAACTAAAGGAATTATATAAATTGATATCATTTCTTTATTTATATAATAAATTCATTCATACGTCTGTAGAGTTATAGTCCCAAACACTTCTTATTGTGGCAGATAACTTTTTTGACACTTTTATCGCTGCATGACATCGGGATTCGCACTTGTGCAAGCAGTCGCTGGTTGTATTTGCTAGCCCACATTTTTGAATACAAGGGGGACACTCGTTCTTGTGACAACGATGTCGAGTTTTATGATGACATTTGGATGGAACTCTTTTAAAAGAAGTAAATATATAGCGGAACAGTCAATTGATTAAATTTATGTTACCTGCAGGGTTCTATGCATGTTATACGTGCGGAACGTTCACGACCACAGGGCACGGTTTTAGTAGTACTGCCACAACGACAATTGACTTTAGAGCTCTGGTTGCATGGGTAACAAGGACCTTCGTGGCAAATCGATTTGCACTTATGCTTCCTGCACGACAATGGTTTACCACAAATCTTATCGCATGGTGTACACTGTCCATCGCAACACTAAAAGCAATAATAATATGAAACCATTCATAAACAATTGATATCTATACTTTTTTATTGCAAGGATGTTTTCCACAGTCACGAATTTGTTTACACTTAGTTTCGCAGGAAAAAGTCTTCGAGCAGGGCAAGTCTTTTTCGTATTTACCACAGCGGCATTTTTTCGTTGTTATGATCAAACACTAATTAGAAAATATTAAAGTTAAATACTCAGTTAAAATATTTATAACCATACACAATATGCTTAATAATTTTAAGAATATAACTAAGTTAAAAAAAGACTTTAATATATAATGCAATAATGAATTTTCGGGTTTCTCCCGCATGAATATTTATTGGTATTATTACAAAACAAACAACACACAAATTATCCGTTTCAGTCCTTGAAAGAACTTCGACCGAGCTTCTTATAATAAAGTTGTTTTTTACGTGTTTTTAAATGTTTGTGCAATTTATAATACTAGTATCGCTTGTGGTCGAAATTCGACCATACCAATATCGATTTTTCTCTTGATTTGTTTTTATTGAAAAACGCTTTTCAAAGTTGAAAAGAAGATAGCTTTATCGTGGACGCATCAGTAGATTTTGACGTGACAGTTTATCTTTATTCTTGTCCCTATCCTTGTACTCGTTCCCAAACTTGTCTTTATTCATATTCTTATTTTTATATGTGTTCTAATAATTGACCTACTTCCGGTCCAAACTCTTGTTTTAATCCATGCCCAAAGCTCTGACCTTATTCTTGTTCAAATCCTTTCCCAATCCTTGTCCCACTTCCTTTCTAAATCTTTGTACTTATTGTACTTATCTTTGTTATATTTCTTATCATTATACTTTTCCCAATCTTGTCCCAAATATTGTTTTAGGTATGTCTCAATCTTCCTTGTCCTTGTCGAAGTCATCTTCCCAATTCTTGGCAGAACTCTTGTCCTAATACTTGTCCAATTCTATACTTTAATCTTTGTCCTGCTTCTTATATTATTTCTGGTCCTAATCTTTGTCCTAATCTTTGTTCTTATCCTTTTTCTAATCTTTATTATAATCGTTGTTCTAATACTTGTTCTTATTTTAATTTTAATATAATTTTTTTTTTTGCTTTTGCATTTAGTGCATTCTGGTTACTTCAATCAAGGAGTTCCCTAAGGCCCATATTACACGGTGCTCGTTTGCTCGGCGTGCACATAATTTTGTTTTTGTTTCCAATGCAAAACTGTCAAAAATCAGTAAGAGTGTGAGAGGATGAACACTTTGTAGACCGAGCAAAATATGTTCATTTTTGCTCGGTGTACATGGCAGCGAGCACCGTGCAACAGTGTTGCTGGGTGGTGAAATTAAAGAGTTGGGCGTTTTAGTAGCTAAAAAGTACATTTTGTTAAGAAAAGTGCTACTATTGTACTATAATAGTATGAAGAAAATAGTTGTCGGAAACCCTTGTTGGAATAAAGTGCAGGAGAAAAAGCAAGGAACTGAATGAAATGTCAAAACTAGCTCGGCGAGCATATTTCTGTCGTGTAACATACCAACGTGCAAATTGAGGAAAGAGAATAAAAGTGTTCATTGCACGCCGAGCAAACGAGCACCGTGTAATATGGGCCTAAGAGACACTATGATGCAATTCATTTTTTATTGTTGTAAAATTAAATTTTTTCTAACAGTATAATTTTTTTTTTATCATATTTGTCGTGCCTCATATACACAGGCATGATTTTTTCGGTACAGTTGTACTATTTTGATACAATTTTACATCTTTCCTACTTTCCTACTACCGAAGCGTTTTCGATACATTTTATTTCGCTCAGTGAAAGTGTGTACGTTTTTAATTTGGAATTCTTATGAAATGCAACACTTATAAAGTAACTTAATTTTTTCGTATTTTTGCACCTCTGATGATT
Source organism: Pherbina coryleti (assembly GCA_943735915.1). Taxonomy (NCBI): domain Eukaryota; kingdom Metazoa; phylum Arthropoda; class Insecta; order Diptera; family Sciomyzidae; genus Pherbina; species Pherbina coryleti. The sequence goes on from OX030952.1 coordinate 62,127,151, forward strand.
TACGTAGAAACCAATCAAATTCATATGTAAATAATTTTCTAACTTAGAGCCTGAACAGAATCAAAAATCGTTGCGACCGCCGATCTTTGTTGTTGGAAAATACATGCAAAATGAAGAAAAAAACGCAGCTCTTTTTCCGCAACGATAAATCGCACAATTAGAATCTATTCCATGGTATAATAATACATGGTAGCATTGACAACTGCTTATTTTCTCTTCAACAGGAAAACATCTCCTGTCAAAAACAGCTTTTTGTGGAAATACATCAGCAGCTGCTGTGGTTGTTGTTTTTTTTTTTTTTTCACTTCAACGTTTTCAACATTGCTTGTGTTTTCAATGGCGGATTGTGAGCGCTCTCTTTTTGAGTATATTTTTTGACAGTATATGATTTCCCAAGCAACTGTCAATGCTACCTTGTATTATTATACCATGATCTATTCTATTTCTTCTCTTGCGACCGACGATCCTCTCTGAGTGTCATTAGTGTTGCCATATTTTTGCTAGAAATGGGATATGTTCAAAGACATTTCCTTAGTTTTTATTATGTCTTGACGTTTCTTCTTTGTGTGTGTTGTATTCACACAATTGAAGAGACCAATACATTGAAATGAAATAGAAAAAATAAATAAAAAAATACTAAATAAAAGCAACTTTGAATCGTCAGTCGCAATCGCATCATTCTGGACACATTCTCTGCGATATACGACCAGAGAGGATCGGCGGTCGCAACGATATTTGATTCTGTTCTTATATTGTTGTTCCTGTGTATTTATTTAACGAATACCGCCAAATTTTTGTTTTTGTTTTTTGAAGATGCACAGAGAAGCCTCAACAATCTTTGGGAAATGCTGAGAGAGATGAAGATTGTCTCAAATGTATGCAAAAGTTATAAATGTATATTATTATCAGGACATCATTTATTTTCAATCCTAACGATCACTTAAATACCAATCGAAAAAATATGAAGTAGCATTTCTTCAAGAATGAAGGTCACAGTTTCCTTGGAGGGAAAAGAAAATTCGTTATAAGGTCAGAAGCGCACGCTGGTGGCCTTGTGCATATAGAACGGAATTATTTAGCAAGCGTTGTTAGAATATTTTCTATTAAAAATTTAATAAAAACCAGTGAAAAAACCAATGAAACAGACTTAATATAGCAACAATTTCATCTTTAATAAAAACAAAAGAGAATTTTCAAATCTAGTGGAAAACAATGCCACAATATTAATTTCAGAAGTTATATATTAAATGGAAAATGTTCTGACAGTTAATAATTGCTTGACTGAAAGATTTTACCATAAACTTATACGTTGTTTGTTTTATTTATTTGTTTTTTTACTATAAGAAGAGCTCTTAACTTTTGGTTTATTAGTTGAGTTTTTTATTAGTTATTAGTTTGTTTATTAGTTTAAGTTCTTATTTTTTACTTCTAAGCTTTTATTGTGGCGGCCGTGGCACAGTGGATAGAGTGCGTCACCCATACGCCAGAGAACCCTGGTTCAGTTCTATCGGACACAGGAAGTTTTTTCAATTGAATTAATTTTTCTGTTCAATCGTCATCTCTCTGCAGAATATGGCAAACCTCAGAGAGTAAATAATGCCATGTAAAGCTTCTTGAGAACATGCACATTAGCCGTTCGGAGTCGACATAAAACTAGTAGGTCCAGTTCTCGATCAATTGTGTAAAAACATTTAATAACACGCACAACACAATTTAATCATAAGAAGTTCGGTCAAAGTCCTTTAAAGGGCTGAAATGGCCAGTTATTACAAGGTTTTATTGATCTCAATGAATTTTAATTTTATGAATTTTATAAGACATGTTGACTACCTCATTAAAAATGTTTGTGATTTATTATAAAAATTAAAACATTTTGTTAAAATAACTGAACTGTTAAAAAACACACAATTGAATTTAAAAACTGTTTCTTTTTTTTTTAATTTATTCGATACTATTTTCTTTCATTTAGTACAATTTTCTCTGCATTTCTATACCAAATTGAAAAACTCATTTATCAACCCTGATATATACTCTAAGTTAGGGGTGGGCAAAGTTACACGTATGGGTCATAGAAAAAGATATAAGGAAATGGTGTTTCCCTCACATACAGCGTACGTGTGATGAAGTACCTGTTAGAGCGAGACAGGAAGTGATTTTTGACATTGCTTCTATCGAAAATGTAAACAATGAATATTGTTGTTTCATCACTTGAACTTGAACTTGCTTGATTATGAATATTGAAACCCGAAGTAATTTTATTTTAAGCCTTGCATAGCGCACAAGTAATTTCTTTCCGAAAACATTTCAAAGAAAATATCATACATATGCCTATCAACTGCGCGCCATTTCGATATCGAAATCTCAATATAAGAACTGTCAAAACACTAGTACAATATCATGGGCGCATTCAGTTTTTGAAGGTGAAGGTTTGTAGGGCGCCCTTGTTTTCAGGATGCATCGCATTCGTATTTGTTTATACAGTGTTGCGCAAAACAATAGCAACAAAATCAGTGCGCTGTTACAAAATCGTGTATCTTTTTTAATATTGGGAGCACACTAAAATTATTATAGGAACCAAAGCACACATTCATACATCATATAAAAAACAAATCATATTCAAATTTGGTTTTGTTTTTTTTATTAAATTTAATATTAATGTGACTACATTCAATTTGTTTGAGTGCAAAACAAAAGCAACAAAACTTAAAAAATGTAAAAAGAGAACAGAAGTTACAAAAAACAACGGTAAAAGTTCTTTTATTGTAAAGCACATGTTGTTTGTGAGTCATAAACATTTAAGCTTAGATTTGTTTTTGCCCTAATTGGGCCATTGACTGTTCCATATATAATGGCACGTGATAAATACTGTAAAACTCTAAAATAACAAATTATTTCCGAATATAAAATGGGAAAATCGCAAATATCTGTCTGTATATCTGTATTGATATTAATCGGTCAATAGTTTGTAGATTAATAAAAAAGTATAACATCACAAAAGACGTAACAACGGTATATTCAGGAGGGCTCCCGCGGAAGACATCGCTGCGTGATGACAGGAACATTTGTAGCGTGTTCAAGCGAAATCCATTTGCCACCTCCAAAGAGGTTGTTCGGACACTTGATTAAGATATCCATCACAGCACTATTCGCAGAAGAGCCGTTGAGGATGATTTAAGGAGTTACAGACCGGCAAAGAAACCTTTGCTTGCAGCTAAACTTAAACAAATAAGTTGAGGTGTTATCATTTAAACAATTTTGTCTGAAATTTTGACAACGAGTTGCAATTTATTGTTTTTTAGACTCAGTTTTGCAAAAGAGCACCTAAATAGGACCGTTAAAAAATGGAAAACCGTTTTGTTTAGCGATGAATCAAAGTTCAACTTGATTAATTCAAATGGGATGTCCACGGTATTGCGCCGCCCAAGTACACGACTTGAAGCCCGAAACTGCAAAATAAATTTTAAGCATGGAACCGGTGGTATTATGGTCTGGACTTGTTTTTCCTATGATGGAGTCGGACCATTTCATAAAATCGATGGTATTATGGATCAATTTGTATATAAAGACATTTTAGAAAGCAAGATGCTACCATATGCAAAGTGGAATATGCCGTTTCAGTGTACGTTTAAGCACGTCAACGACCCGAAGCACACTTCAAAGCTCATCAAAGATTACATTAGAGACAATGGAATTCAAGTCCTTGATTGGCTAGCACAATCACCAGACTTGAATCCCATATAAAATCTTTTTGGGATTTTGAAGAAAAGAGTTTCTGGTCGAAGGTTTTCCAATAAAACTGTACTGTGTGAAGCCTTGAAACTTAAGTGGGAACAAATACCTAATACCACTATATCTAATTTAATAGAGTCGATGCCGCGCAAATGTGCAGCGGTATTCAAGAATAACGGGTCTTACACCAAATATTAATTATGTTGCTATTGTTTTGCACTCAGACAAATTGAATAAAGTCAAATTAATTTTAAATTTAATAAGCAAAACAAAACAAAATTTGAATATGATTTGTTTTTTATATGATGTATGAATATATGCCTTGGTTCCTTTAATAATTTTTGTGTGTCCCCAATATTAAAAAAGATACAAGATTTTGTAGCAGCGCACTGATTTTGTTGCTATTGTTTTGCGCAACACTGTATATAAAACTTATTGATTTATTTATAGTTTTATTTCTACGGATTTTTTACTATGAATACATACTATTCGCAGAATGTATTTGCGCTATTCGCAGATTTTTGCTTTTTTATAGATGCTGACAAAAACTATTTATATTTTCTGTCACGTCACGAAGCCCTTTTTGTTGCCTAATATCTTATCCCCATACTTTCCACAGCTTGTAGTTTATACACTGAATATAGTGCTACTAAAGTGCTATCCATAATTCAAAACAAGGAAAACAAAACGTCGTTGCGCATACAAAAAAGGTTATGTGTTTTTGAACAATTTTTCAGGAGACGAAAAAACATTTTTGTTTTTTAACAATTTCAATACTCTTTTCACATAGCTGGCTAACTTTCACATTTGCTAACTTCTGAACCAATAAAAATATCAAAAAACCATTTGGTGAATAGATGGGGCATACATATGGCTATTAAATGGTAAAATAAAAAAAATATCGACATTTTACACATAGCCATTTTTGTATGCGCAACGACGAAAAGTTGAGTTTTTATATGTTTTTCTTCATATTTCAGATGTACGACTATTACGTGCGTAGCCATGGAAAAACCCATATACAGGGCAAATTATTAAGATGTGTAAAGTAGCGTTCCTTTGACAGCCTCGAAATTTTACCTGTTTATTAAATGGGAAATTTTAATCGTTCCTATAAGTCGTTACTATTGTCTCCAAGCTATACTCATTTTTTGTAGAAAACAGTACTAAGGAAATATATAGTGATTTATCGTAAAAGTAAGAATATAGAGGTTCTTAATAATATAAATATGCCTGATTGACATTTTTGACTATCCTGGCGCCCTATCCAAACAAGCAAGAGATTTATATTAATCCAAGATAGTCCATATGTTTTGAAAAAATGTGTGGCCTTTTTTTGCGCAACATCCAAATGCGGCCCCTAGTGAATGTTTCTGTATTTCTGTGAACCAACACAAATATGACAAGTACTTCATTTATGAGGAACAACAGCGCTTCCTTATATCTTAGTTCTTTGGTATGGGCATTTTGCCCGTACGTGTATTTTGGTTGCCCGCTGCTTGTTTCACGGGCGACAGCATTGCTTCATAAATTCTATGGTAAAGGAAACGACAAATATAATGAGATAGAGCGTAAGAAGAGCGTAATATAGATTATTATCAGTGTTGCCAGAACTTTTTTGAAAAAAGCGCGAGATTTAAAAAAAATATCGCCCAAAATCGCCCAATGAAAAAAAAATCGCAAAAAATCGCCATTTTTTCTAAGAAATTTATTATATTAGAAAAAACAAAACAAATTATATACATTTTTTTCAAATAATATTGAGATCTGTTAATAGTATTAGATATTCTTATTTTCATATTTTTGAGATCTATAAAATATAATAAAAAAGCTACTTCATTTTATACGAGAATTTTTATCGTTAACCTTCGCCGTACCAGAGATTTTTATACACGTCGTTTACCAATACCCACCCGGGTGACCCATGTGATTTTAGTATAGGCATATGTCGAAAATTAATTCTAATTTTCAGCTTGATATACTAATGCTTGAGAATTATTAAAATTTAGCGTTAAAATATTTATATAGCCCAGTGGCTCAGCGGGGATTTGATTAGAGGAATAGATCCCATTTACACAAAAGGTCAATGAAGGAAGTATTGAAAAAAATTACGATGAGCTACGTAGAGATTTAAAGTTAAAATTTGGTAAAAAATTACCTCGTGAATAGTTACAACATGTTCCCCCCTATTCTAAAACCATGTCTACACCACTGACAGTGTTACCGAATAATTTGCGTTTGTTAATACGTCAGAGACTTTAACCAAGGTGACCGGGTTGTAAAAGATTTGGTCAGTGCCTTAAATGGGTCAGGAAGAAACGTAGCCATGGACAACTTCTTCACAACACTGCCATTGGCCAAGGAACTGGCAAATTGGAGCATGTCAATTGTTGGCACTTTAAAGAAAAATAAAAGGTATGTGCCCAATGAGTTTAAGCCATCACGAGCCTGAGAAGTGACATCAAGCTTATTCGGCTTCTCTGAAAATATAACAATTTGCTCTTATGTTCCTGCCAAAAATAAGTCCGTGGTTTTGTAGTCTACAGTACACAAAGATAGTGCAGTATCTGGGCCAGAAAAGAAACCTGAAATAATTTTGTATTACAACAAAACCAAGGGCGGTGTAGACAGCATGGACAAAATGCTATCCCAATACATCACCAAAAGAGCAACACTGCGCTGGCCTCTGGTGATGTTCTTTAACATTTTGGACATTGCTGGCCTTGCCGCTTTTATAATATATAAGGAAAACAACTCGGATGTGTCTATGAAGCGATCCGAACGAAGATATTTTCTTGAATGTCTTGGCGAGGATCTCTGCAATCCTCTTATTTTGGAGAGGTCGAAGAACAATAATATTATTGGAAGGTTTCCAATAAGAACGGTTATTGAATGTATTTTAGGTATTTATTTTTATAAGATTCTGTTGGGTGAACAACTATTTGCACGTTTTTTACAGAAAAGCCTGTTACCGATGTATGCGACAACGTCCAGTTTGAGGCAAACACAATTTCAGATCACAATTTCAGATCGAGGCAACTAGCCGCGTAAAGAACAAAGGCAAGTGCCATATTTGCCATACAGCCAAAAAGAAAAGAAACACACGCCAAACTTGTGTCAGTTGTAAAAAACCCATTTGTGCAGAGCATAGCGTCACCCAAACAAACTGCGAAAATTTCCATCTCGGTCAATCCACATCAACTAATTACTTAAGAAATTGAAAAAAGATAAACATATATATGTACATAAATAATATAAGTATGGACTAAAATAAATTCTTGCATATTAAAACTTACCTTTTCTATCTGTTTTCAAAGCAAAGCAACTAGAAAACTAAAATATTTTAATGGGGTCACCCAGGTGGGTAATTGTAAACCACGTAGATAAAAAGATAATTTAAAAAAAAAGACATGAAGAAACCTGAAAAATATTTTTTTTTTATATTATTTTAAATAAATCGAGAATTTGTTCAATGACTCCAAAGCGTATTTAGATTGGATTGAAACTGGGGGAGATATTTAGAAATGAAATACAAAAAGGTCACCCGGGTGGGTATTGGTAAGGCGAAGGTTAAAGAACATTTATTTAGAGACTATAACTTTTAAGAATTTTTCAATATGCAACTTTAAAAAAAAACTTTTTGCAAAAAAAGGAGTTCCTTCAGCCATATTAGACTCTTCCTCCGTTTCGTCAATTCTCGAAGTATTGTTTAGTTCATACATTGATTTAGTTTATAAAGATGAATGTCAACTACGGCTGTCTTAATTTTGTATGCCGATTACCAAAATTCTTCACTTTCAGATGGCACTTTGTTTTTGAAAACATTGCTCCATGGAAATGTCAACAAAGATTCGTATTCGATTTCTTCTGCACGTCGCTCTTCAAGAGATAGATAATGAAGAGGGAGTTTACGGAAAGAAGGTCTTATATAGTTTAAACATCTTTCAGGATATAAAATAAAAGCATTTTCAAAAATTTCTAACAGACTAGGTAATCGTTTTAACATTTCGTTGATTAAAACTATAATGAAATTCTGGCATTTTGATAGTATGTCTATCATAACAATATCATCACTTAATTTGTGAATTTCTTCATGGAACTGATAATGAAATGTAAGGTCATTAATTCTTTTATAATTGCTTTTATCCGCTAAAATTTTATTTAAGCTGGATGTAGCTAAATTACCAAAATGGAAATTTTTGACAATGTCTTCTTTTATAATTTTTGAAACAAGTCTTTGAATAAATGTTGTGATTTCAACGTAAGCTTGAAAAAAGTCAACTTTTTCTCGTTGAAAATATAAATTAAGTGAGTTGATGTTGAAGAAACGGTCTCAAAAAAATAAGTATTTCGATATAAATAAATTATCGGTAAGGGCTTAACAGAGTGTTCCAAACACTTAAAACAATTGTTATTTTCTTTAATTGAAATTTTAAACACTTTAGATGAGTTTATGAAAAAAGATTGTTTTTACAAAAATCGCCCAAAAAATCGCTAGGCGATTTCCTAAAAATTTAAGCGCAAAAACAAAAAAAAGCGCCCAATTGGCGATAAATCGCCCAATCTGGCAACGGTGATTATTATATAGAATTGTACTCATTGGCTATGTTCACACGTCAGTCAAATGACTGAAGTTCATCACGATTTTTTACTCTCTTTTACTCTCTCTGAAAATTTTGACTGACGCCTGCTCACACACGATCTTTTGATTGATGCTCTGACGACGCCATTTGTTACTTTTCTGCTACCTACTATTTTAATGAATCATATTGTGCTGCATGGTATAATAATACAAGGTAGCATTGACAGTTGCTTGGGAAAACATCTCCTGTCAACAAATATACTCAAAAAGAGAGCGCTCACAATCCGCCATTGAAAACACAAGCAATGTTGAAAATGTTGAAGTGAAAAAAACAACAACCACAGCAGCTGCTGATGTATTTGCACAAAAAGCTGTTTTTGACAGGAGATGTTTTCTTGCAGAAGAGAAAATAAGCAGTTGTCAATGCTACCTTGTATTATTATACCATGATTGTGCTGTAAACAGAAAGTAAACACAACACAATAAAGAAAACCCGATTTTAAATTTTTTAACAGAAAAGTTATGTTGGATTTCATTTTGTTCGCAAGGGTTAGAGATTACATCATTTTCTCTTCAAAAAACTGTATTTTTACCAAAAAACTACTAATTAACTACTTTTATTGACATAATTTCCTACTAAACAACAAACAATTAAAATAATGCAACCATTTGACTGATTGACCCAGGTCTAGAGCTCAATCAAAATTTTGACGGACGAGAGAAGAATTTGGAGTTCATTTTCGCTCTGAGATAAAGTTCATTTTTTTTTTACATAGGAAAACAACAACAAATTTTGACTGATTCATGATGTAATTAACAAGGTGGTAGTGAATTTTTCACCACACACTCAATTTTGCTGAATCTGTCAAAAAATTCTGATATAAAGAGAGGACCTGTTGGTAAGTGTCAAATCGGTATTTGTTTTGTTTGCTTGCTAGTGGTAGTTCTAGCTAATAAGTAATAAACTGCAATTATATGTAGTTTTGTTGGATTTGCATAAAAATCATTGAAACTGTGAAAAACTAGAGCCGAATATGGAAACACACTGTAATTGGCTGCAAGTATGGATGATCTGGCCATGTAGTTCCACAATACCAATAGCAGCAATAAACTGATCCTATTAAAATCTTCGAAGAAATCTACGAACGCTGTATCACAATCCGTACGAGGTGGTACATAATGCTTCAAGAATCCAGCTCTTTATCTTGAGCTGCCGGAGAATCATCAGAAAAGTTGTTTAATCAATTTGAGGTTAAGATTAATATTTGCTGGTTTTTTATTGGCTAATAGCTTTGCTTTATTTACAATGCGAGCCAGAGCAGTCCGTCACGCACAGCTTCTCAGCAATTTTTTATTCTTATCCATTTTTTTTGCACGTTTATAATCAATCAAATTATACTTTCGCAATAAGCAGAAATTTTACAAACTATGTTTTGCTTAAAATATGCAATCAGCTGTTTTTGACAGATCGAGAGTTCATTTTTGTGGGAGAGGTTGAAAATTCACTACCACCTTGTTAATTACACCATGGACTGATTCAATCATTTGACTGACGTGTGAATATAGCCATTGCGCTCAGAGCAGTTCATAATCAATGTTGCATGCTATTTATTTAAAAAAATGGTGTTTTATAATTTTACTATTTAATATTTTGAATTTAATCATGTTATCATCTCGATAACATTTTGTGTCCAACACTTGTTTTTAAGTACTTACGCGCAAAATAAAAGTATAAATTTATTATGGTGATTCAGTTCTAAAAAAAATATTAGTTAAAAATATGTTCGGAGGCAATTGTAGAATTATAATGGTTGCGTGCTCTTGCGAAACCCTTATAAATATGCCAAGAAGTTGTTTTTGCAAAGCGATTTTATAGCTGCTGGTAGTAATTTAAAAAAAAAATTACCTTTTAATAAGCAATCCTCTTAATATGCTAGATATGCAACACTTACTTTTCACAACATCATGCTCTCGCTCTTACGGTTTCTATAAAGCACACTGAAAACAAAGTAGTGCTAAAGTGGTTTTTGCAGAAATCTTATAGGAAAACAAAGTAGTACTTAAGTGGTTTTTGCAGAAATCTTATAGGTATTAGAGATTTTTTCTTTGCTCTGATTCATACTGCGAAATGAAATAAATGTGTAGCGGACGGATTATAAAAATTAAACCCACTGACAGATGGATAAAGTGAAATACAGATAAGCAAACGGACATGTAAAAAGCTGAAAACAATCCATTTTAAATTTTGGTTTGTATATCTCGGCTAAAAGTGCACAAAATTTTATAATAGGACGGCGATGGGTTTATTGTAAAATGATAAATGAAAAAAAAAGATACAGTAGTTTCGACTATGTCGTAACACAGAACGTAGAATTAGTCAATTCGCTTTTGATGACATCTTTTTTAAAAACTATTTAGCAAAATATTTATTCCATACATCTGAGCATATGACCTTTAAAAGAGTGCCGGAGAGGGTTAATATGTATGACCGACCCCCATTACTTTTGCAAAAGGAACATTTTTGCGTTTGGCACCTATTCCCTCCGACCACTCCTTAGGGGGGCTCCCTTACAAATATTATGGTTTTTGTATATATATTCCATACACCTGAGCATATGACCTTAAAGAGAGTGCCGGAAAGGGTTCATAGGTATGACTGACCTCCATTACTTTTGCAAAAGGAATATTTTTGCCTTTGACACCTATTCCCTCCGACCACTCCTTAGGGGGGCTCCCATACAAATTTTATGGTTTTTGTTTATTTATTCCATACACCCGAGCATATGACCTTTAAAAGAGTGCCGGAAAGGGTTAATGTGTATCACCGACCCCCATTACTTTTGCAAAAGGAACATTTTTACGTCTGACACATTATCCTTCCGACCACTCCTTAGAGGGGCTCCTATACAAATTTTATGATTTTTGTATATTTATGCCATACACCTGAGCATATGACCTTTAAGAGAGGGTTAATATGTATTACCAACCTCCATTATTTTTGCAAAAGGAACATTTTTGCCTTTGACACCTATTCTCTCCGACCACTCCTTACGGGGGCTCCCATACAAATTTTATGGTTTTTGTATATTTATTCCATACACCTGAGCATATGACCTTCAAGAGAGTGCCGGAGAGGGTTAATATATATGACCGACCCCCATTACTTTTGTAAAAGCAACATTTTTGCCTTTGACACCTTTTCCCTTTGACCACTCCTTAGGGGGGGCTCCCATACAAATTTTATGGTTTTTGTGCCGGAAAGGGTTAATATGTATCACTGACCCCCATTACTTTTGCAAAAGGAGCATTTTTTCCTTTGACACCTATTCCCTCCGACCACTCCTTAGGGGGGCTCCCATACAAATTTTATGGTTTTTGTTTATTTATTCCATACACCTGAGCATATGACCTTTAAAAGAGTGCCGGAAAGGGTTAATATGTATCACCGACCCCCACTATTTTTGCAAAAGGAACATTTTTGCCTTTGACACCTATTCCCTCCGACCACTCCTTAGGGGGGCTCCCATACAAATTTTATTGTGTTTGTGCCGGAGAGGGTTAATATGTATGACCGATCCCCATTACTTTTGCAAAAGGAACATTTTTGCCTTTAACACCTATTTCCTCCGACCACTCCTTAGGGGGGCACCCATATAAATTTTATGGTTTTTGTTTATTTATTCCATACACCTGAGCATATGACCTTTAAGAGAGTGCCGGAGAGGGTTAATATGTATGACCGACCCCCATTAGTTTTGCAAAAGGAACATTTTTGCCTTTGACACCTTTTCCCTCCGACCACTCCTTAGGGGGGCTCCCATACAAATTTTATGGTTTTGTCGATAAAACCGGAAACTGTCGATAAATAGGTAGCAAGTTTAAGCAAACAAAAACATCAAATGTTGGCTTTATATTTCATGTAATTGTGTAAAATTTATATAAGTTAGAGAGTTCTAACATGAATTTTTGTCGCATTGAGGATCAAGCAGACCAACAAGTGCTAACATCAACATTGTACGATCAGTACTTTAGGCCCACCAAAGGCTCAAAAAGTTATATAAATACCGACACCTGATCACTATCAACCACCCTACTTACCTCCGAGAATGACGTATTCTTCGTCAAAAAAAAACAAATAATGTCATACAATGTTAGATTTGAGTTTTTGGAACAAGGAAATTGTTATAGATCTTGAATGATTTTAACAAAAAATAAAAATTAAATCTGACTTCAAGGACGATGATTTATAAATAGTCGTATTTTGAAAAAAAAATATAAACAAAAAACTACTGCAATAAAAAAATTATACAGTTTGATGCAGAAACATCAAACATTTTGCATGCATGAAATTTTGTATAGTGTACAATTTTTCGTCATCTATTCAAGGAACAGGCCAGCGCAGACCTTGCCTGCTTGACGTTCGCTTGAACACTGAAGCTTTGAAGGCTAAGTCGCAAAGGCGCTTTGACCGTACTTTGATCGTACTTTGGTCAACTTTACGGGATGAACTGTCAAAACGCCCGACCTTATAATTTTGAAATCATAATGTCGCGTTAGCATGTCGTGCGTTTGTCACTTAGATGATGCCACTGTACGCAGTCAAACCAAAAAAAATCCCACAAAGTCTGAAATCCCCAAATCACAATGTATGTGGTAGAAGTACATGATGGCTGTATTTCTTTATTCATTTTAGCTATCCATATTTTAATAGCCGTCGCTATAAATAAATAAATTATATGCTGTTATATGCTTTATTATTTATATAATAAAGAAAATAATTGCAATTTATTACGTTTAATAAATAAATGTTTCTGCATATCTAACCAGCGTAGAAGTTATATTATTTATATAATAAATAAACATCTGTGTTATATGTTGTATTATATTGCTGAAGTTTAACAAAAACAATAACAAACGAAAAAAACTAAAGCAACTGATATCTATTTATATACATACAAATTTACATACATATAAACAACAGCAGCATCAACAAAATACGTACAAATTCACATACATATAAACAACAACAACAGCATTAACAACAACACAAGCAGGTACTGAAAAATATTCGCTTCAAACAAAGCAACAATCGTAACATAAGCAGCCACTGATGTTATGAATGATTTATCTTGAAAAAAAGTCAAAATTAAATTACATTCAATACAAAATATTTTCATGAAACAACAAATCCAATGCAAACATGTCTTTACTACTGCAACTCAACAATGCTCATATATTTAGCTAACTCAATGAAAATACAACCCTGCGCCATGGTGTAATAAGGTCTGTTTCCGTACGCACACTGTGTAACTTGTGGGACACTATTTTCTGTTTCCGTACTTTCTGTGCTTAAAATGGGAGAAGAAGAACAAGCATAAAATCGCTCTCTCGAGCACACAAAGTGCACAGAGAGTGCTAGAACTCGAGACTTCGAGTAAAGTAAGAACAAGCATCAAGAAGAATAAGCATCAATAAGAAGAAGCAAATGTTAAATTACATTTCATAATTGTTTATGTTTTGCGATAAATAAATTCACAAATTGTGTGCCTAAAAAGAAATTTACGTACAATAAATAAATAGTAAAAAATAAAAATTAAGTAATTGTTCAGTTTTGCATTAAAAATGGCTTTTAATAATTTGAGTGAAAGTGTTTTAAATTTTGTGCTGCCGTCTGCAGTCAAAATCAGCTGTTTTGTGCTCGAAACTTACTAGAAGCTGTTTCCGTACTTTTGCAACTATTCTCACATTTCGTTTTTACTCTCTAGCACACGTTTTACACAAATCTTACACAGTGTAAAGTACGGAAACAGACCTATAATAATAAGGTGTTAGTGAATTTGACACTTCTCTCTCAAGATGATAAATTTTTTCGCCCCGCTCCTGTTAAAAACAGCTGATGGTGAATTGGAATGAAAATAAATCAGCTAACATGCAGTCGGTCGAAGCTCAATGCCATGTCCACTTCTTTTGATGGCTATTATCAGTTGAGGTATTGAACATTCTTTCATGGCATTCGATATTTTCTTGAAGCAGTCGATGTGAATGCAAGACAATTTGCATGCTGGCCAAAGCTTCATGTCGGTGGCACCTTCCAGCTCACGTTTTTGATAAAATGACAAAACCATTCAATGGCGAACTTGGCAAATGGCAGAAGACAAATGCAATAACTTTTTGTCAACACAACACGGCACAAATAATTGAATTAAATATTTATTTAAACTTTATTCGCACAATAACCTATAAAAACTATAGCAATCATCTTCTAGCAACTCAAACAAATAACACAATTTGACAACTATCAACAGCTCCCCTCTTTTGCTCACAAGTTTTTGACAGAAAGAAAGCTATTCTTGGTGTTGTCAAAAATTCACTAACACCTTATGATTATTACACCATGCCCTGCGCTATCGGCAAATGTCAAACGCGCGACCAAGTTGAACAGTTCTCAACTTTTTTCAGCAGCTCGCGCTTTGATCGTACTTTACCCCTTCTTACGAGATTCGACGATATTTACGATACAAAGTACGATCAAAGCTTGAGGTCGAATTATGGATTGCTTCATAACAACTCGTTGTTTCTACTTTAGCTGTCAAAGCGCGACCGACCTAACGCGCCTTTGCGATTTGGGTATGATCGTTCTGAACGTGAGATGAATACATATTTTTCTGCACTAACCCAATCTCAAGTGCGCTATTGTGATTGCTCAAGAATGATATATTACCAGATTGCGCATTGCGCATGTCGTCCATCTTTGTTATGAAGTTGGCTGCGAAAAATCGTGACTTAGCTCGGGTTTGTCAAAGTGGCTGAATGTCAACGTAGTCACAATTTATTTATAAGGGGGCTATTTATTTGTTAAGATGAAAAAAAGTCGACATTTTCTTATTGAAACTTGGCGACTTGAAATGAAATTAATGTCATTATAAATATTTTTATAATGACATAATAATAAATATTTGTACATAATAATATATATAATAAAATATACATAATAAAATATTTTTATAATTTATTGTGAGCTGCTGAGGTTGCTGCATTTGAATGTTTTCCACATTTTTTTTTTTTATGTTTGCACTAAATCCCATTAAGTTGACAAATTATTTTCGTTAAAGTAATAATAAATCACTATTATTACAATGCTCACTATTTATTATTAAATAAAATAGAAAATATTTTGCAAGCAAATGTTTGGTTAACGCAAACAATGGCGTAAAACATAAACAATAATTGAACACTCTCTTTCTAAACATTTTTTTTTTGACAGATGCTTTTTTCCCAAGCAACTGTCAATACTACCTTGTATTATTATACCACTAGTTTTTTTCCGGCGCGCGTTGCTGCACCCTGCAACTATATGGGAACATAATAGGTATATTTAAAAATTTTCTTAGACGCATAGTTTAACATCAGCGTCATTTTCCACTGCCCGTTACAGTTTCCCAGTAGCAGGCGATCACCAAATAAAAACTCCATTTTGAGTTTGTATGTAAGTACTGCTACTTTACTTTCAAAGCTATTCGATAATACAAATTTTAATTGTATGGGTGGAGCCCCCTCCACACCCCCTTTTATAATACCCATCCCAGTTTTCTAGTAGATGGACATTTCCCAGTTTTAGTATAGTTGCTGACAGTGAGCATTCAAACTAAATTACCAAAATGTAGCCAAATCGACGAAATTCTCTTCGTCGCTCTTTGGTCAAGAACTGTAGAAATTGCTTTAAATTTTTGACCGATGTAAAAGTGATAAAGGGAAAAGCTTTTGAGCATAAATTTTTGAGCAACATTTCTCTGATATAGGAAGCTTTCTTCAATTCGCAGGTGGCATGGTAGAATAACAGAGGTAGACGCATTTCGGACTGAGCTCTCTTCCTTATAGCCAAAATTGTCTTTCAATAGTAATTTGAAAATGAAAAACAAAAACAAAACATAAAAAAATTATCGCTTTCGGATTTTCTATGGGTAGTCAATTTCCTTTTGACAGTTGCGGTAGTCTGCCTATCTGAAATGCTTCTACCTTGTTTTCATTGTACCATGGCAGGTGGCAAACGTGCGTTAAAAGAAATATTTCTCTTCGCATTTGCTTTTAGACGCTCTTGCTATTTATTATCAGCTGGCGAACATGCGCTGTAAAAAATTCTGTAGAAAATGTTTTAACAGTGCATAACAAATGGTTTTTATTGGCGATCTAATTTTTTTTGTGTCCAGTTTTATTCTAAGATTCTGTAAAATTTATCTCAATCTATTTATTGGACTATTTAACTCAGTAGATATTGAAATAAAAAGAGTGTCACGCAAATAAATACGATATATTGGGCTTATGGCAACACTGCAGCAGGAATTATCTGAGTGCAACTATACACTCAAGAGACCAGCGCGGTGAGTTGTAGAATCTCACCTCTCTCTTCCAACAAAGAGCTTAAGCTATTGTTTGCTGTTATTTCGTAATGTTTGTACAATGGCAGCATGGATTAAAATGCATGAATTCTTAAATAATTAAATAGAACGATTTAGCAAAAACGTAGTATCCAGTAGCAGGGTCGCTTATTATAGCAATTGAATAGTGAAAGAATTATTAAAATCGCTTCAGCATTTACACCCTTGATTGAACGATGAAAATTCGAGAGAACCCTTTTATATAATAGTATAGATGATACAATTATACAGGTAGCATTGACAAGTATAGATTTTCTCAGCAACAAGGAAACCACCATCTGTCAAAAACAGTTGTTCGTGCAACAAAAATTAAACGAATGTAAAAATAAATAAATTCCGCAAAATATGTGCGTTAAATAAACAATTATAATAATGAAAGTTGTGTAAAAATTATGTGTGATATGTGTTTAACGTTTTCCAGCCGTGGCGTTTTAATTTTAATTGAAAACTTCTTCAATTTCGTCCACATGCATCTGCAGCTGCTGAGGTTGCTGCATTTGAACGTTTTCAACATTTTTCTTTATGTTTGCACTTAATAACACAAAGTTCACAAGTTATCTTCGGTGTAGTAATAATAATTTACTATTGATTAAATAAAATAGGCAATATTTTGCAAGCAAATGTTTGGTTATTTGCAAGCGGTGAAACATAAACAATGGCGAAAACATAAGCAATAATTGAACGCTCTCTTTCTTGACTTTTTTTTTTACAGATGCTGGTTTCCCAAGCAACTGTCAATACTACCTTGTATTATTATACCATGTTATTATACCATGTATTGTGAGCAGTGTTGCCAGACATTTTTGGGGAAAAAGGCTAGATGGGCTTTAAAAAATGGCTAGAAAAGGCTAGATGGCTTAAAAAAAAAGGGCTAAAAAAAGGCTAGATTTGCTTACATTATTTTTTACTCTGTGAATATACGTACGTATTTATATATTTACATCAATGTTGGGCATTCTGTCGCTCGCGGGCAAAGAGCTTTCTCTGCCGCCACACGTACGCTTCACACGTACGCTGTTAAAGCTTTTTACACACTGTTTTAACATTGGAAAGCGTTTGAATGCACAAATACACATAAACGCTAAGATTGCGGCTGTGTAAGCCCACCAATGATTTACATACTTTATGAATCTTTACTATTATATAAAAGGGTTCTCTCGGATTTTTATCGTTCAATCACGGGATAACCGCTGAACCGATTTTAATAATTCTTTCACTATTCAATTGCTATAATAAGCGACCCTGCTACTGGGTACTACTTTTTTGGTAAAACTTTGATTTAATTATTTAAGAATTCATGCATTTTAATCCATGCTGTCATTGTATAAGCAGCACAAAATAACAACAAACAATAGCTTAAGCTCTTTGTTGAGAGAGAGGTAAGAGTATATAACTCACCGCGCTGCCATCTTGAGTGGATAGTTGCACTCAGTTTATTTCTGCTGCAGTGTTGCCATAAGCCCAATATATCGTATTTATTTTGATTTTCATACTAAGATTGCTTGCCACTCTTTTTATTTCAATAGCTACTGAGTTAAAAGATCTAATAAATAGATTGAGATAAATTTTACATAATTTTAGAATAAAGCTGAGTAAAAAAAAAATATAAGATTGTCATTAAAGCCATTAACATTTTTATTAATGGCGAAACTAACTCTATGATCTTATGGTAAAATTGGATGGTAGTAATCATGGTTGAGCTAATGAGGTTGTCGCAAGGGTGAGGGAGAGAGCCCATAAATGTCAAGTCGAAGTTGACAGCTCATACAAAATCTGAAAGCGAAAATTTATAACATGTAAAGCCGATGAAGTTGTTGCTTTTCATTGATTTTAACAATTGTGGGTACTGAAAAGAGAGTACGATCAGCTCCAAGATAACCTTATTAATTTAGCCATGATGGTGATTTCAATTGCATGTAG